>OU342664.1:10047500-11247500 GCA_910589605.1 Chrysoteuchia culmella | reverse complement strand
TTTTATTTATTTATTTAATTTATTTAGCAACGATGCTTTTTAAAACATTCGACCCTGTTGCTGTCAACGTCGCATATGAGGCTGCGGAATTTTGCTGCCACGGATATAACAACTGTTTTGATCCAGCGTCAAATCTTCGCTCATTTGACTACCTACTTTGGCAGCAGTAATAATCTTACAGAATCTATGGTTTCCGATAGCGTGAAAAATAGAGTTGGTGATATCTGTGTAAAGGTTAGTGATTCTTTTGTTTAAATCGAAATCTGCAGACTTATGTTTCTTTATTGCACAGCAAATGACTTTCCTTACAGCTAAAACTTCATCAGTCATAATCTTTTTTCTAAGCTGTAGGGGGAATTTCACATCTGTAAATACAGCTTTTAGCTTTGAACACATATTTCTGAAAATATGGTTACGACATTCTATTTTCTCGACACTAAAATTGGGATAAACCCGGGCTTCAGATATTTTTTTGAAAGTACTAGCATCTCCGTCAGCCACCACCCGCGCATAAATTAGGCTGTGGGTGTCAAGAGATTGCTTAAAATCTTCCAATTAAAAATCAGATTCCATACATGTCGACGAACCGGAGTAATTCTTGAAACATGCATGTGTACCTGCGATCTCATTTTTGTTTTGAGCTCGAGCACAAACAGAACAATATTTGTTCTTCACCCCCATAAAAAGTACCTCACCAAATGTCTACCTATTATTGCCGCCGCTCCGGAAAGAGTCGAATAATTGGTTTTATATGGTCGCTTGAACCAACACCCATCTACAATCACATATATAAGTATAGGGTATACCATCTTTTGTCACGTCGCCTCTTTCTATAGCAGCATCCCTTTCACGTTTACCAGCAGCTAACATTATATCAACAGCCGTTTTCTGCCATTCATCGTGTAAATCTCATTATGTACCTATAGTAGTTGCAAAAGTAAGTACTCAGTACCTTAGCAATCTCTGAATCATGAAATAACTATTCAAAAATTATAGGCGTTTTCATGAAACACGCAGGGGTTTATTTAAATATCATGCAGGTCCTTATGCCAGCCATTTATATACTATCAACATTCGTATCAGTTGTAACAGTCCAAAACTGCACTGTTATTTTATTCCAAATATTTCTCTATATTTACATAAAAAAGTTTGAGACTAACCTTATTTATCGTCATCAGGAAATTTCTATAATGTCTATATTCTGTAGATTGTTGCACAGCACCATTTATATGGTAAATCTTTGTGAAAGTCCAAAAAGTAAACATGATATTTATGTTCCAAATATTTCTTTGTATTGACAAAAAAAGATTGAGACAAACTTTGTTTATCATCTTCAGGAAATTTAAGATAATGTCTATATTCAAAAAAAGATTGAGACAAACTTTGTTTATCATCTTCAGGAAATTTAAGATAATGTCTATATTCTATAGGTTATTGCACAACACGATTTATTTAGCAAAACTTGATATTCAACGAAAACAATAATATTGGCTTTATAGGTTATAAAAAACAATAACATAGGTTTGACAACGTCAGATCAGTCATATTAGATAGTGGCGCCGGGGTGACGAAAGTAGGAATTAATAAATTTCATCAAGACCTTTAATAACAATCCTTCTGTAATATTAAGGTAATTTACTAGATTATCGTTACAAACTGATATTGAATTATAGAATCAACTATCACTATAAATTAATCAAGTTAACTTAAATCAGAACCTAATAAGTAGCGTCATCGATCGATCGCCATGGTGACGTAGGATGTCATTGTATAAACAACAAAACTTTTTATTATAATGATGACTTTTAGGATAGATTGTGCTATCTAACTTTAACGATAACTTCGACTTTAACGAGGAAAACGTATAGGATTCGGTTCGAGTTAAGTTCGCTTAAGGTTGGCTGGAATAACCCGGCTTTTAATATGTCAAAATTTGAATTTGAATTTGACATTAGATTATTCGACTAACCAATCAGAGTTAGCCAATAGCGAGACGGTAAAAGTTTTTAAGATAAGAAAAAAAGAGATGCATCTTGGAGGGAACATGGATAGTGACTAAGTGTTGCCAATTTCTAGTTGCTATGCCAAAAATACCCATATGATTTGTCTGTCTGTTTGGAAATAATAGTTTTAATGTATACAAAATAGTTGAAGGATAGGATAGTTACTTAAATCAGAATTCAATAATAGGCATTTTGATGAACTAAATTAAGTAGATTTATGTCATTCTTGGAAAAGCAAATTGAAATTATTAATATGGGATCTAGACAAAAGTAGTCATACGAATTATTGATTTTGAGGAAAAAATATATAAATCACTTTATTGACTAGGTTACAATAATAACTTATTAGTATAGTTATTACATGTAAATTCAATATTCAAATTCAACAAGTATAATTTATTTAGCCTGGGCTTTTACAGGCACATATGAAAAGTAGATTTGTCATTCTGGGAAAAGCAAATTGAAATTTATTAATTAGATGGGATCTAGACAAAGTAGTCATACGAATTATTGATTTTGAGGAAAAAAATATATAAATCACATTATTGACTAGTTTACAATAATAACTTATTAGTATAGTTATTACATGTAAATTCAATATTCAAATTCAATATCATTTATTCGATCTGGGCTTATACAGGCACTTGTGAGAATGAAGAGGCCGCGCCATCGGTTCACAAACCCTGTAAACTTAGAAATTAAGAGATTAATACTTTATTTATAACAAACATTAAGATTGTCGTGTGAAAAAAGGGGATTGTTCTGTAATAATTAGAAAATTATAAAAGGGCATAGTGAGAACAATGCTGAAAGCATTGAATAATTTGACAAGATAGGACTATGTTACTGATCATAAAAGTAAATACGTAACCATATAGTAATATATGATAAAGTTTTATTATTCACGGATATAAAATTTACCCTAATATTTGGGAAGAGGGGAAAAGTTTAGGTGTGGCATCCATGAAATGTAGGGGCGGAGCTTAAGAAGACGCGTCTTGTTAGGGAATTTGAAAATAGAACGAAAATGTTTTAGGTGACGCGGTGTTAGAGGGGATGCGTGGGAATGGCTCTATATAAGGGGCACTTTTCTTAGAGAGGGGCGCTTAGCATCATCGCAACTGACGGGTGAAGACGGACCCCCGAAGCGAGAAAAGACGCCAACTTTTCTCTGTAAGAAAGCATCATTGAAATAGTATATCTTTAAATCAAGAAAACATCAAGAAGTCAGCAAGATAGTGAAATTCGAGGTTTTGACGCTAGGGCCGCAAATTTCCTCGCGATCTTTTGCTAGAAATGCGTTAATCTGAGCTTAACTGGTATAATTAAGTTCAAGATTAAAGTATGTAAATTTTGTTTGCGAAAACCCACGAAGTAATGTAGTTTATTCCCCAGTAAATTCATAAATTGATATAGTTAGGTCTGTCCCAAATTGACGATAGTGTCAAAAGGATGGGCATAGGTTCTGAATAGGACTGCTAGCGTATTGTCACGGTTTTCATCGGTTGTATGGGGTCATAGTTTTCTTCTCTCTTTCATACTTATCTCTATAAGATGTCAGGGGAGGAGCGGCTGTGATGTTATGCGATTTGTTGAGGATTATGATAATTTAGTTGCTGCCTAAGTATATGTTGGCTTTGTGTCTCGAGAGGAGATTTGTCAAAACCTGGGGGGATTAGGTCAGAGTTTGGCATTATGGTGTGTCAAGCGGGCATCTGCTAATAGATAGCCTAGAAAGCCATATGGGAAAAGCGTGTGTGAGATCGGGACGTGAAAGCTAACGGTCCGAACGGCGTGGGGTAACCCGTCACGATTCGATGTCTATGATCACGTTTTTTCCATGCCTCTTTTGTTAGGGCGTCGGCTCTGTTCCCTTCCCAAGCAGGGCTGACCACGTACAGGCTATAGGAGGTATTAGGAGGGTCCCTGCCCGAACTGTACAGCGTGGGGCGACGTTGGCTGTGGTAAGAGCCAAATTACAAGCATATGAATCGATTTTAGTCGTTGGTTAGGCAGGTAAAATCACGATTAGGGCTTTCGCGCCAAACATCGCGGTAAGCGTCATAAAAGATGACGAGAAAGGATAGTTGATAGGCCATCTGGTATAAGAATGGGTTGGGTAACTTGGGAGCCATTAGGCTTCCTCAAGATGGCCGAATTGTTAGCGAAAAATTCGTAGGAATGATAGGAAAATGTCGGGTTTTGTAGGTCGTTATTAGCATCAACAAAATGGCCGCCATAGGCAGCTAAAGAGTTGTAGAAATATTAAAATGGTTTTAAGATCTGGGTTGACGACTGACAATGGTATGCTGAAACTACTATACAGTCGACTTTAGGAACATCTTCCTTTTTGGAGTCGGTTAAAAATAGATTCTCCTAATTGAAACAAAAGTAGTATGAGTGAAAGTTTGCAATAAGCTTCACAAGTAGGTAGCATTTATGGGATTGAAAACAAATAAGAACGGGTCGGAAACATTGTGGTGATGTGATAGGATAAAATGGTGATCAAAAAGGGTCCATAGGATTTATTGTGAATGGGCTAATATTCTGTATCTGATTCCAATCAGTTGTGTTTTGACAAAACCAATAGTGCTAAGTGAAATCTATGAAGGATATTTAATCAATGAATATGTTAGTTAACATCATGTGCATAATTGTGTTGACTTTACTTAGTTTCAATACTAGTTACAATTGTCTCAGAGTTAGACAAATTCATTCTCTAATTCCTGTCATGATGGTGGACAGTACTTACCTTTGTAGTAATGGTTAAACTATTAAGAAAACAAATCTTTATATTGAGTTGGTTATATGAGAAACTTTGGAATAGACTACTGTTTATAATTGAAATAAACTGTTCTAGTAATCTTGAAGGTGTACTGCAGTAAGATCTAGGTGAATGAAGTAGCCTGCGTTTCTATATAAGCTTATGCTAAGGACACGGCTTGGGAACGCAAGATCAGAGCTAGAGTGTACTTTTACAATTGTTGGAATGGTGATAAATAAGGGAACAATTCCTTAAGTATGTACTTACTATAAAAAGTATCTATTTATTTAGTGAATAGAAACATTCACAAATGATGGAATTAAAGTACTACTTAACTTAAATATATTAACTTGGTTTCACTAACAAACTCAATTGGAAGAAACAACAAATAGAATCCTACTTGTAATTGAATTCAACTACAGATAAGTCTATTCAGCACAATTAGTGTACAGTTTAGTGTTCTTTGAGAGTCTAATTAATATTGTTACCAACTTGTAGTGACCCATTTTTAAGTTTAGCTAAAAGTTATATGTGGAGAGTCATTTGCCTTATGGCATACTTTTGAGTCTTCCTTCAGAATCCAGATTTGCCAGTATCCCTTACTTTGTATGGATTGTATTGTTGAATCCATTCTGATATAATGTTAATCAGCAAAGTATTAGAAATAAACATATTATAATTTAAATTCAATTTTATAACTCAGCTGCCACAGTGGAAAGAGAAATTCTTCATTGTGTAGACTGGTAAATCGCTTGAAAGCACTCTGCTTGTCCTCTTTTAATTGATTGTACTAGGTCAGACTGACAATGACTGTAGACCTTAGAAAAGTACTTAAAATTTCTATTAAAAATATCCAGCTGAGGCCGGAAGAGGATTGACCCGTCTGGAGTCGAGATCCATTGTATTGAGCGGGGAGGTGCTCGTACCTAGCCGGTAATAACTTAAATGCACTAAGATATAGATAACAAATAAACTTATATTTGGTAGCAGTAATTGACTCTCCATACTTAACTCCACAGTGATTATAACTTCATGTTTACAACTTACCTTTTATCACTGTAATATATACTTACGTTCCATAGATTGACTTCTAAAACTTCCATAATTATTCTTTACCTAATATAATATATATTTATTAAAACAGCTGTGAGGATCGGGGTATTTTAGTATACTTTCTTAGGTTATTCTAGAATCTAAGTCCTTTAATTGTCATAGGTAATTTCTTTAGGGCTATAACAACATTTAGGAAAATGTATAAGCTTATAGGTAGGTTCATAAGAAAAGGTAATAACTTAATATCAATTTTCATGGACAAACCATTAGAGTAACTTTTATTCTTAATTGTTAGTTTAGTAAAGTATCGGTTATAATAGCAGAGATATTTAAGCAACGATAGGAAAAGTTAGTATTCATTATTAGGACATTAGGTATAGTATGCTAGTTACAATGCTGAAAGGATTTGGGTATGCTACGGAATACAATCAGGGAAAACCACTAGAAATCACGAGCCCTTTCAAACTATACAAGAGCATATTAAGAAAGTCGGTTTTAAATTAAGGTTAGGATAGGATAAGCAAAAATTTAAACAAGAGTAGATTATAGATTATAGGTTTCATATCTTTATAATTTTTAAGTAGTTTAGTAAGCGGGGTTCGGTACATTTTTGGTGCCGTGACCAGGATATATTTCTTTATGATTTTATAAGCTGCATCGGGGTAGTTACATTATGGTATAGCCGTGACCAGGATTATTAGTAAAAAAAAAAAGAATACATACATCAAATCTTTTTAATAAGTTAGTAGCGGTTAGTATAGCTTATCGAAGCTCTTGTTTAGTTCTGGAAGTGAGTGGCTGTCTGCATTTCAGTATGTTACAGTCACATTTTGTTGCAGTGAAGCGGATAGGCTTGTAACTAGCTTGCAATAGGTAGCATTTGTTTACATAGTTGAAGCAATTTCCTCTTTTAAATAGTTCCAGTGTTTTGTTTCACATGTAAGGTTCTTTGAGAGTGATCTGTAAGGGTTCAACAAACTGGGGGTCGTTTAGTCCATGTATTTGGTTTGGTTATGTCCTGAAATGAGAGAAATTTTGTATTTTCACACAAAAGGTTAGGAGTACAATCTTCTTTTTCATTATGAATGGTTGCTTTGTTTTAACACACAGTACCATAAAACATAGTTTAATGCACAGTCCCGCAAATGTCATGTAGGTAGCTTTAACACGGTTGCGATTCAAAGCGATTTTAGTACGGCGGCGCCGGCGTTCAGATAAGATAATAGCAAAGCACAGAGAACTAGATATAGATAGGTGTAGGTAGATAGAAACACGATAGTAGAAACTAGGTTTGACATTTCAATTTATGCTAAGTTGAAGTTTTACTTTCAAGATGTCAACTCGGATAGGCAATGACATTAAACCATACAGCCATAGAATCAGTATGAGAGGTTGAAGTAAATTTAAATTATTTCATAGTTTGTTTTAGTGAAACTTTGAAGTTAGGTAAGTAGTTCAAGCATTTCGGTACCATAAATTGATCCAATCATAATTTTTAGGTCCTTTATTCAATAAAATAATAAATAGTCATGTCTAATGAGAATTAATAACTTGGGGCTAAAAGCAATGACTACACTATTACGTAATAGATGTCGCTACTAGTAATTTGTGTTGTACCATTCTGGATAGTTAACTCAAATCAGGCCTTGTATAACCGGTTAATTTTCATACTTAATCAGCAGCAAGTATATAGGGTTATTATAAGGTTTGGTTCTACCTTAACTTTAAAAATATCAGTTTTACGAAGGTGCGAAATTAAAAGGGCTTTGAATTAATTGACTGTTTTATAAAGGATTTTCATAACTTTCAACTACAATACTTATTGAAACCTGTACAGAGGTATGTTAGGACGATGCAAAATGGGTAGATAAGGTTCTTTTCTCGACTTGGGATCAAATCGGTTTGTTTAGGTTTTCGAAGCGCTTTTATTCCAAATATGTTGGGAAAGGTTTATGTAAAAACCATTATCAAAAACCTTTATTAACTACTATGTTTTAAATCGGTTCCCGAGCCCTGACAAATAAAAACGGGATTATGAGGTTATGTGTTAGATTTGATTGAGGATTAATGGATGCAAGTTAGATTTGAATAGTTAAAGGCATTTTCTAACCCAAGAAATTTACTTGGAAATTGTGTGTAATTTATAGGGATTCTTTTTAACAAGAACAAATATCAGATTATTGGGCTAATTAAATCTTCTAGTGGGATAGTGGAGGAGCACAGTCTCGATAAGTCACGTAAATATATTTTTATTACATATTAAATTAATCGTAATATCATAGGTTAGATGGTTAAACAGTCAGTTGTTTGGACTTTGATTTTATAAGTTTTCGAACGAATAACCATAATGTCAAGTTGACGGTCTTTTGTTCTGTGACGCTGGTAGTAACGAGTGCCTGATCTGTGGCTGTGACCTGGACTGACGGATAATGAATGACATTAGTTTTTTTTCGCTGTTTATGTTTTTGTTTATACCGGTAAATCAGTTTAAATTATAAAGAACAATTAAAGAATTTTCGTCGTGTCTGACTGACAGTGATCGAGGATGTGTGGATGATTAACTCTAAAGCGATTATTTTGTATAGCTACTGCTACCAAGACTTTGAACTTTTCTTTTGTGGACTTTTCAATTATCTTCTGGAAAAAGTTTTCCAATGAGAGTGGTGAGTGTTTGAACTTTTGTGAATGTATAACTAGATCCAAATGATTAGGTTAACCTCTTACTTTTCAAGTTAGAGAATATTTTTATAACTTAAGGTCAATGCAATGCCTACATCAAACTTCATAGATAGTTTCAAAACTTTAGAGATTAGTTAATTGAATGATTTATGGAATTGAAATCATCATTGCAAATTCAATTGCAAAGGTTATCATTAATGGTCCAGTAGTTTGATAGGAAAATCTTGGTTCATAATCAGATTTGAATAAATGGTTATTTATCTATATGATAGGATAAGATATTTTACTTGAGATTGAAACTTGTGATGAGATAGAATGAAATAAAATTAACCTTTTAACGATCAAAGTCGGATGAATGATTGTTTATTAATATGCAACTTGCCTTAAATGCAATTAAATAATAACTTGCAATTTTAGTATACAATTAGGAAGGATATAATAGTATTTTAAAATTTCATAAGCTTGAATAAAGTTGTATTCAGGTATATCTAGTAGGAAGCTTTGAAGTATAAATAATTTTCTGTCTTTGCAAACAATCGGATAACAGGAAAAAAAGAAAGATAAGTTTAGAATCTTATAGATTAAGATACTTGTGACAAAGGTTATTTGTGATAAGAGTTTCTCTACTATTTAAAGAATGAGGAGCGGGGTCTTCTAAGAAAACTTTTAGGATCACTTTAGTTTTGTATACTTTGAATGGTTTGTGAAGTATGATTTTATAACTTGTCCGTTGCTTTCCAAGTAAAAGTTAAACAATAATTTTTTAACAAGAAACAAACAAGGCAAATTAGAAACTTTACATTGAAAGATTTAATGAGTAGAATTAGAAGTAGCTTATTAGTAAACATGAAAACCATTTTAGGCTTGTCTTGCGGTAATTTATGAGGGACAGGCACTATTTCTTTATCCTATGTTTCTCGTGACTGTAGGGTTTTGCAACTTATTGTTAGATGTTTTGTTGAGGATAACTTTTACTTTATTTGACACATATTTGTAGTAACTAATAATGACAATTTATGTTCTTTGGATAGTGATGTGAATTAGAATAATGATGTAGATAGGGTTATCGACACTTATCAATATTTAAGTTAGGATAGATTAAACTATTGCAGTTTTAATATTTTATAGGAATAATAAAGACTTTTAGGACCTTTAGTAATGACAATTCTGGACTTAGATTTTAGTGCAACTTAGATTTCAGACAAATATTTTCAGGGTTTTAGCTACGACTATGACTAGTGATTTTAAGTATCAATGCTATAAAGATATTAACAACATGATAAGAAAATGGGGTCGTGAATTAATTAGTTAAACTTTTAAGGTCTAGTAATAGATTTTAAACTTAAGTGGAATTATCAAGTTATTTTAGTTAGATACTATGTTACGGAGGGATCAGTTCACAACTAAGGTTAATTCTTTTATAAATTAATTTTTATGATATATCTTTGAGGAGTTTTGCATTATTAACATTTTAATAATATCTAGTTGAAATCTGTTGTAGGACTAATTATCAAAACGTTTTAATCATTAAAGCAATGACAAGACAGAATGGTTAGGGGCATTATAGTGCGTCTGAATTTGATTTCGTTCTGATTATAGTACGTTTTATATTAAACTAAATAGTTAGACAATTAGATCGATTATTGACTGAAATTAGTGATTGACAAATTTTTCGAAAAATAATTTAATTTAAATTAATTTTTAATGATTAAATTAGTTAGAAGTTGAGGGCATGGTTTCATGTTGTCCAACATGTTGGGTAATATAAAACCAAGTCGATAGGATTACTATATTTTAATTGTTTGAAGATCTGACAGCTCAGGAATAGGATTAACTGGATTCATGTACCAAGGGGAAGTTTTCACAGTAAATTATTAAGGGGGCGTAATTAAAATAGACAAGTTACAGAACAAGAATTTTATTCATTCATTTGTTGTTTAGAGAAGTTTGAAACTTTACAGGGGCTAAAGTAATAAAACGTACAGATTATAAAGCTTTAATATTTATAAGAATAGTAAATTGTATAAGGCCAGGGTAACTAGGTGGATAAAGGTTTTCTTTCGGGGGGGTTTATTATTAAGAGGTAGGTACAACTACTAAAAGGAAATCTTTACGATTTTCTAAAAAATTATTCATTAAAAAAAAAGTATTCAACTTTCACGATTCAAAATTCAAAAAAATTTAAATTTCAAAAATTAAAAAAAAAAATGAAATTCAATAATTCGAAATTCAGTTTGTAAAGCGGATAATGTGAATAATTAAATGACTCAAGTTAAATCTGACGTGCAATTGTCAATGATACTTTTAATTAAGTAATTATTAAGCTTAAAAGAGAAGTATTACAGAAGGAAATCTAAAAATATAAAGGAATATATACACACTTATTGTGTACTAATCAAAATGCGTTGCGTAGAGATGCGTACTAATAAGATGCGTTGCGTAGAGATGCGTTGAAGATGCGATGCGTAGAAAGGCGTACTGATAGGGTGCGTTGCGTAAATTCATACTCTTGCGTCATGTAAGTGAAATGCATTTCGATGGGTTGCAATTTTGCGTAGAATTTCATATGGTGACAATCAGCGTATTTATATCAAACCTTTATAATATAATTCAAAATCTATTCGACTTTAGTTAAATAACTTTGTATTCAGGTTGTAGCTATGATATAATCTTAGGTGGCGTGAAAGAAGGCTAGAGAATGATGATAGTGATCGTTGCGTTAAAGAAAAGATGAATAGAATGAGAATCTAATCTAGATTACTAGAAAAAAAAAAAGATTCAATATGGAGGGCCTTGGTTTATAACATACGTGAAGCCTGATTACAACCATTATTATTGACCCAAGAGATAAGACCCGCACACGAACTTTTGTTTAACAAACTTGAATTTTGTACAGTGGGACTTTGGTGCTAGGTTAAATTAAAAAAAAAAAGGTACGAACTCTGTTGATGTTTGTAATGTCCCGGTGTGAACGACTGTCCAAGATTCATACTCCACAAGAAGCTAAGAGCTATTTTTAAACCCGGCAACTGCACACTCTCCAAGGTGATATTAGGGTTGTTCTAGAATCTTAAGTAAGCTTTTGGAAATATAGGGACATTGTATATGCTCACCCCTATCCGGCAGAGTAGGCCCTGTCGCGTAGAAGGAGGAGTACGGAAATGTGGAAGGGTGCTTCGGGCGGATACGTTGCGTCCAACGCCATCTTTTCATAAGGTTAGAAAAGAGCGTATGTGTCCGGGTATGTCTATTAGGGACTGTGGCCTCACAACCCATACTTTCCATGATCTTGTACGACTCTGGTGTTGGATATGCATAAGTCGGAATTGGCAAAAGCAATAAAAAATACTTAAAATTCGCTTAATAATTTTTGATATTGTCTTGGTTTAAATACACTCTACAATCTTAATTTCATTTACACTAGGGCTCACCCAACAGTTCTTTGATTTTGGGAAAATAATAAAAGATAGGGTTATAAGAGGGAGAAAAGGGGGGAGTTTATATATATAAATATATCATGAGATAAGAGTAGAAGAGTAGAGATAAATATTTGAGAATTGAGTAAGAAAATTCTACTCCGGATCCAATACGTAGTATTGTCACCTATGAAGAATTTTGGGGTCGAGCTGTAACAGTCCAAAACTGCACTGTTATTTTATTCCAAATATTTCTCTATATTTACATAAAAAAGTTTGAGACTAACCTTATTTATCGTCATCAGGAAATTTCTATAATGTCTATATTCTGTAGATTGTTGCACAGCACCATTTATATGGTAAATCTTTGTGAAAGTCCAAAAAGTAAACATGATATTTATGTTCCAAATATTTCTTTGTATTGACAAAAAAAGATTGAGACAAACTTTGTTTATCATCTTCAGGAAATTTAAGATAATGTCTATATTCTATAGGTTATTGCACAACACGATTTATTTAGCAAAACTTGATATTCAACGAAAACAATAATATTGGCTTTATAGGTTATAAAAAACAATAACATAGGTTTGACAACGTCAGATCAGTCATATTAGATAGTGGCGCCGGGGTGACGAAAGTAGGAATTAATAAATTTCATCAAGACCTTTAATAACAATCCTTCTGTAATATTAAGGTAATTTACTAGATTATCGTTACAAACTGATATTGAATTATAGAATCAACTATCACTATAAATTAATCAAGTTAACTTAAATCAGAACCTAATAAGTAGCGTCATCGATCGATCGCCATGGTGACGTAGGATGTCATTGTATAAACAACAAAACTTTTTATTATAATGATGACTTTTAGGATAGATTGTGCTATCTAACTTTAACGATAACTTCGACTTTAACGAGGAAAACGTATAGGATTCGGTTCGAGTTAAGTTCGCTTAAGGTTGGCTGGAATAACCCGGCTTTTAATATGTCAAAATTTGAATTTGAATTTGACATTAGATTATTCGACTAACCAATCAGAGTTAGCCAATAGCGAGACGGTAAAAGTTTTTAAGATAAGAAAAAAAGAGATGCATCTTGGAGGGAACATGGATAGTGACTAAGTGTTGCCAATTTCTAGTTGCTATGCCAAAAATACCCATATGATTTGTCTGTCTGTTTGGAAATAATAGTTTTAATGTATACAAAATAGTTGAAGGATAGGATAGTTACTTAAATCAGAATTCAATAATAGGCATTTTGATGAACTAAATTAAGTAGATTTATGTCATTCTTGGAAAAGCAAATTGAAATTATTAATATGGGATCTAGACAAAAGTAGTCATACGAATTATTGATTTTGAGGAAAAAATATATAAATCACTTTATTGACTAGGTTACAATAATAACTTATTAGTATAGTTATTACATGTAAATTCAATATTCAAATTCAACAAGTATAATTTATTTAGCCTGGGCTTTTACAGGCACATATGAAAAGTAGATTTGTCATTCTGGGAAAAGCAAATTGAAATTTATTAATTAGATGGGATCTAGACAAAGTAGTCATACGAATTATTGATTTTGAGGAAAAAAATATATAAATCACATTATTGACTAGTTTACAATAATAACTTATTAGTATAGTTATTACATGTAAATTCAATATTCAAATTCAATATCATTTATTCGATCTGGGCTTATACAGGCACTTGTGAGAATGAAGAGGCCGCGCCATCGGTTCACAAACCCTGTAAACTTAGAAATTAAGAGATTAATACTTTATTTATAACAAACATTAAGATTGTCGTGTGAAAAAAGGGGATTGTTCTGTAATAATTAGAAAATTATAAAAGGGCATAGTGAGAACAATGCTGAAAGCATTGAATAATTTGACAAGATAGGACTATGTTACTGATCATAAAAGTAAATACGTAACCATATAGTAATATATGATAAAGTTTTATTATTCACGGATATAAAATTTACCCTAATATTTGGGAAGAGGGGAAAAGTTTAGGTGTGGCATCCATGAAATGTAGGGGCGGAGCTTAAGAAGACGCGTCTTGTTAGGGAATTTGAAAATAGAACGAAAATGTTTTAGGTGACGCGGTGTTAGAGGGGATGCGTGGGAATGGCTCTATATAAGGGGCACTTTTCTTAGAGAGGGGCGCTTAGCATCATCGCAACTGACGGGTGAAGACGGACCCCCGAAGCGAGAAAAGACGCCAACTTTTCTCTGTAAGAAAGCATCATTGAAATAGTATATCTTTAAATCAAGAAAACATCAAGAAGTCAGCAAGATAGTGAAATTCGAGGTTTTGACGCTAGGGCCGCAAATTTCCTCGCGATCTTTTGCTAGAAATGCGTTAATCTGAGCTTAACTGGTATAATTAAGTTCAAGATTAAAGTATGTAAATTTTGTTTGCGAAAACCCACGAAGTAATGTAGTTTATTCCCCAGTAAATTCATAAATTGATATAGTTAGGTCTGTCCCAAATTGACGATAGTGTCAAAAGGATGGGCATAGGTTCTGAATAGGACTGCTAGCGTATTGTCACGGTTTTCATCGGTTGTATGGGGTCATAGTTTTCTTCTCTCTTTCATACTTATCTCTATAAGATGTCAGGGGAGGAGCGGCTGTGATGTTATGCGATTTGTTGAGGATTATGATAATTTAGTTGCTGCCTAAGTATATGTTGGCTTTGTGTCTCGAGAGGAGATTTGTCAAAACCTGGGGGGATTAGGTCAGAGTTTGGCATTATGGTGTGTCAAGCGGGCATCTGCTAATAGATAGCCTAGAAAGCCATATGGGAAAAGCGTGTGTGAGATCGGGACGTGAAAGCTAACGGTCCGAACGGCGTGGGGTAACCCGTCACGATTCGATGTCTATGATCACGTTTTTTCCATGCCTCTTTTGTTAGGGCGTCGGCTCTGTTCCCTTCCCAAGCAGGGCTGACCACGTACAGGCTATAGGAGGTATTAGGAGGGTCCCTGCCCGAACTGTACAGCGTGGGGCGACGTTGGCTGTGGTAAGAGCCAAATTACAAGCATATGAATCGATTTTAGTCGTTGGTTAGGCAGGTAAAATCACGATTAGGGCTTTCGCGCCAAACATCGCGGTAAGCGTCATAAAAGATGACGAGAAAGGATAGTTGATAGGCCATCTGGTATAAGAATGGGTTGGGTAACTTGGGAGCCATTAGGCTTCCTCAAGATGGCCGAATTGTTAGCGAAAAATTCGTAGGAATGATAGGAAAATGTCGGGTTTTGTAGGTCGTTATTAGCATCAACAAAATGGCCGCCATAGGCAGCTAAAGAG
The DNA here is from genome assembly GCA_910589605.1 of Chrysoteuchia culmella. Classification (NCBI taxonomy): domain Eukaryota; kingdom Metazoa; phylum Arthropoda; class Insecta; order Lepidoptera; family Crambidae; genus Chrysoteuchia; species Chrysoteuchia culmella. Next base: position 11,232,264 of record OU342664.1, on the reverse strand, counting down.
TTGTAGAAATATTAAAATGGTTTTAAGATCTGGGTTGACGACTGTTGAGGACGTGCAGGCTCGCTCCGACTAATACCTGAAAAATAAATGAATTAATATAATAATATCATAGATAAACTAGAAATAACTTATGTACTAGAATTAACTGATTAAATTAAGCACTTACCCTTCTTATTAAAACCTTAAGTTAACTTATTAAGCATACATTTGTGTATGAGTGCTGCATAATTAAGAAAGTATGTAATAATTGTTTTGTAACGGTACTTACCTTTTTAAATAAATAAAATGTACAATTTGTGCGAAGGTGCAAAAATAAATATTAAAATACCTATAAAATCATAACTTTATCGCAGTCGGCTAACAATGAAAACCGCTTTGCTCAATGCAAAAAATGCATTTAGAAAGAGACAGAGCGATCTCTGTCAGTTGAACGTTCGTTCGTTCCATTTTAATTTTTAGTTGCTTTCATGAGATGACGAGAGACGCGCGCGCGCCATTACAACATTTTGCACCCTCGTCCGAACGTACTTTTTTTCCAGTTATTCGGTTTTTTCTTCCACGGACCTTGTTAGCACCTTCACCATCCCCAACAAAGCTGGTCATTCGAGCCAAGATCGTGAGGAAAAAGCCACAAAACCTGTGTGTCAGGGATGGCGTTGTTTCAAACCCCGCCGGCACGCGGCATTAAAACGCGTGCACAAGCGAAACTCGAAGCGATGCCTAACGAAGAGAAGCTGGAAATTAAATCGGATGTGCAGTGTAAGCGTAAAAACACGGAAAAAGTAGCTGCAATGGTGAAATCAGACATAATTTCGCCGTGCCCACGCGTGAGTTGTGCGATAAAACAAAATGGCGGATCGGCCACCAAAAAATGCGTCACACAAAATTCGGCATCCACCGCTAAACAAAAGCTATTAGAATATAAAGCAGCTCAAGCTAAAGCAAAATTAGAATTGGAAGAAGCTGAAGCTCAAATGAAGATGAGAAAAGTCCAAATCGAAAAAGACTTAATCGAGAAAAAGTTGGCCGCGGACTTGGCGGACATCGAAAGTGCCAGAGGAAGATTGTCCTCAGCCAGTTCGTACACAAGCAGAGTGGAAGATTGGCTCGAGAAATCCGTCGCTGCTAAAGGTCCGTCCTATGACATCGACACCCATACCCGTGCTCGGCCGGTGCAGCACCACGCAGCAGACACCCACATTGCCATCGACCACTTGGCCAGTGCAGTGCGAGACGCCATTGCCGAAGGCGTCAGCGCCAAGTTTGACCAACACCAGGAGATGCTGTCCAGGATGGCCACTTCGAAAGACTTACCACCATATTTTGGAGATCCAGTGGAATGGCTTCACTTCAAGGAAGCCTTCCACCAGTCTACACAGCTGTGTAACTATACAGACAGTGAGAATTTATGGCGCCTCAGAAAGTCCTTACGAGGGGACGCCAAAGAAGCGATATCTTCTTTGTTAATGACTGGATCTTCGCCTCAGGACATAATGGATACCCTAGAGTTGCGCTTCGGCAGACCTGAAAACATCATGAGGCGAGTTACAACACAAATAAAAAAGTTACAACCGCTGCCGCAAGCCTATCATACAGAAATTGTCAACTTTGCCATAAAAATCAAGAACTTCGTGACGGCAACCTGTGCTGTAAAACAAGATGATTTTCTAAGAAGCCCCGAACTCGTTACAATTGTTGTGGCAAAACTACCGACCGCACTTGTAAACAAATGGGCCGATTATCTATATGAAAACGAGGACCGCGATACACCAAGACTGGTATCACTTTCCAATTTCCTTTATTCGGAAGCGAAGAAGACTGCAACAGCAGGTGTGTCTCATATCCATTTGCAGCAGAATGATTATACTAGAAGGAAGATACCTGAAAATACCATTAAGAACGTGCTGGTATGTACTGAAAAACAAAACTTGAAGTGTAAATTCTGTAAAAGAAATAATCACAAGATAACCGAATGCACTAAATTTAAACGAGCATTAAGAAGAGACAGATGGCAATTTGTTAGATCAAACAGGCTGTGTTACAAGTGCCTGACTCCTAGACATGAAGACCAGTCGACGTGCACCGCCGAGAACTGCGACATCGAGGCCTGTGGTGGGCCCCACCACCGGTTACTGCACTGGCAGAAACCGGCGCCAGCGCCGCCCGCGGAGCCCGACTCCGCGCCGCCGCAGCCCGACGACAGCGAGTGCGTCAATCACGCATCAGTGTCTAGTGCTAGTGTAAATATAGCTAAAGTATCGGACAGCTCTAAAGTGCCTAAAGTCATGTTAAAAGTAGTGCCGGTTACTATTCACGGACCCAAACAAAGTGTTAACACCTACGCGTTGTTAGATGACGGCGCGACGGTAAGCCTTATGTCTGCTGACATAGCAGATAAGGCCGGTCTACACGGTGAGCGCATGGAAATGCGCGCGAGTAGTGCTTGGGACTCCGGCGAGTTGGTATGTACCACTGAAATAATAAACTTTGAACTTTCCAACAGAAACGGTCATAGATTTAATTTACGTGTTCGTAAAATAAAAGAACTTAACTTACCAGTGCAATTTTCCTGTAATATAGATTTAAGTAATTTTGAAGATTTGTCTAGAGTTAATTTAGATACCTGTCAGTCTGAAATAAAACCTACTTTGTTAATTGGTCAAGATAATTATAATTTAATTGCACCTATTGTTTGTAAAAGGTATAGTCTGAGCGGGCCATTTATTACAAAGACATTATTAGGGTGGTGTATGCACGGGCCTTTATACCGAACGTATAACAAGCAAAGCAGGGAAACCCCAGTTGTCGGCGCCCTCCTTGTGTCGGGTAAGCAGTCACCGCTAAGCAAATCGTGCTATCTTTCTTACGACGCCGACGCTCCCGCAGCCGCCGACGCTCCCGCAGCCTCCGGCGCGCCGCCACCAATCCTGCTTACCGCAGCTCCAGCTGTAAGCGACGCGGACAGTTCATCGTGCCAGCAAACCGCCATTACACTTACTCGTATGCCTGTAAGTAGCGCAGACCCGCAAGAAGACGATATTTTACACGACTTAGTACGACGTTCATTTTCACTGGACTCGATCGGTATTTGTAACAAACCTCGTCAAAACTTAGATGAGTTAAGAGCCGTGACTATACTAGACAAATCAGCCGAGTTGATTGACGGCCAGTGGTCAGTAAATCTGCCCTGGAAGCGCGATAATTTTATTATGCCAAATTCTTATCCAGTAGCTCTTAAACGATTAAATTCAGTCGAAAGAAAAATGATACTTAATACGGAGTTCGAAACACGATATCGCGAACGAATGAAACATTTATTTGATAATAATTACGCTAGAATACTTAGCGACACAGAGTGTAGGGAATCAGCTGATGCGCGTTGTTGGTACCTGCCTCACTTCGGGGTCGATAACCCGAACAAGAACAAACTGCGATTAGTTTTCGATGCCGCCGCCAAGTGCAATAATAATTCATTAAACGACTATTTACTTCAGGGGCCTGATTTATTAAATTCCTTATATGGCATAATGTTTAGATTTCGAGAAAATCCTATTGGTATAATTGGCGATATTAAAGATATGTTCTTAAGAATAAAAATTAAAGTTAACGATCAGAACGCATTAAGATTTCTTTGGAGAGAAAAGGGTAGTAATTTAATATTAAAGTGCGGAATGACGTCACTTATTTTTGGGGCGAATTGCTCGCCATTTGTGGCACAGTACATTAACGCTAATAAAAACGCTTCCCGCTTTGAAAAAGATATGCCGGAAGCTGTAAAAGCAATAAAACAAAATCAATATATGGATGATTATATAGACAGTTTTTCTGACATGAATAAATGTAACCAAACTATAAAAGAAATTACATACATACATCGGCAAGGGGGTTTCGAGATGCGAAATTGGTTAAGTAACGAACCTACGGCACTTAGTGATTTTCCGAAAAATGTCCTTAACGACAAAGCGATAAGGTTCGATATCGATAAGCAACCTGAACGAGCATTAGGGCTACTTTGGTTCCCACAGACCGACATGTTAGGTTTCGACTTATCATTTAAACGTATTCCACAAGATATTTTACTTTTGAATAGAATACCTACGAAACGTGAAGTGTTACGTCTTGTAATGTCTATTTTCGACATTCACGGTTATTTGACACCATATACAATTAAAGGGAAAATTTTGATGAGGGAAATTTGGAAAATTAAAATTCAGTGGGATGAAAAGATAGATGAAAAACTTTATATAATATTTTCTAGTTGGATAGAACAAGCACATGAAATAAATAGTATTAGAATACCGCGTTGGTATTTTCGTAATAATTTTATTGAAACCAGTGAGAGCGAGGCAATTTTCGAACTTCATGTGTTCTGTGACGCTGCGCCCAGTGCGTACGCAGCAGTCGCGTACTGGAGAAGGGTACGCAGCAGCGACGGGCAGGTCGCGGTTTCATTCATAGCGGCTAAGTCCAGAGTAGCACCCGTGTCGTACACTTCCGTGCCGCGACTCGAACTGCAGGCCGCTGTTTTAGCGTGTCGGCTCGCGCACACTATAAAAAATGAACACAGAATTAAACCTATCTCGATAACTTACTGGACCGATTCTACAACAGTTTTGTGGTGGATAAAAGATAAATGTAGAACTTATAAAACTTTCGTCGCTAATCGATTAGGCGAGATAGACGAACTAAGTTCGAGTAGCGACTGGCGTTACGTACCTACTGATTTAAACATAGCCGATATAGGGACCAAAAATAATGATTTTAGACTGGTTAGTCACTCGAAGTGGTTTACCGGGCCACCGTTCTTGTATCAACCGCGCGGTAGTTGGCCCGAGCATTCTGTAACAAAATATATTAGTGATGAGACATTAGAAAAGGTAAATATAGTATGTGAGAATAATAAAGTTTGTGACTTACCTATACCGAATCCGGAACGATTTTCGAGTTGGTTGCGATTGTTACGCGCCACAGCTGCGGTTCTATTATTTATAGAAAAATGTAAGAAAAGTTCTATTTCGTGTATTAATCAAGATTTAATTAATCAAGCAGAAATATTGTTGATACGTTATTCGCAATCTCAATCTTTTCAAAATGAAATAATTTCTTTAAAGTTAAATAAAGATATAAAACGTGACAGCCGACTTCGCACACTTACTCCTATGTTGGATAAAAATAATATACTACGTGTCGATGGACGTATAGGCAACGTAAAGGGCATAGAACAGATGACAAAATTTCCTATAATATTAGACGGCAAAAACTATATAACGCGTCTTTTAGTGATGTACTACCATGTTAACGCGGCTCATTCTTGTAATGAAATGGTTATCAATGAAATTCGACAGAAATACTGGCTCGTAGGATTGAGACCTACAGTTCGCACCGTAGCCAAACAATGCCTAGTCTGTCGCTTTAGAAAAGCCATACCTAACCCGCCGCGCCTTGGTGACTTACCTGAGTGTAGACTCACACATCATCAAAGACCCTTTACTATGTGCGGGGTAGACCTGTTCGGGCCTATTGAGGTAACAGTCGGTCGCTCGAGGGCTCGTAGGTACGGTGTTTTATTTACGTGTCTGACTGTACGTGCAGTTCATGTCGAGTTGGTTTCGTCGCTCACAACCGACTCCATGATGATGGCATTAAGGCGTATGGCCGCGCGCAGGGGTTGGCCGCACACAGTATTTTCTGATAACGGTACCAATCTACGCGGTACCGATACCGAGTTGAAAAAGGCGTATCAGGAAGTTATTAATAGCCAGCAAAATTTAGTAACAGACGCCCTAAATAAAGGCGTCCAGTGGAAATTCATACCACCAGCTAGCCCCCACATGGGGGGAGCGTGGGAACGCCTCATCCGGAGTGTTAAGACAGCCCTTAAGGTAGTTCTAAAGGAAAGAGCCCCTCGCGAGGAAACTCTAGCAACATTTATGTGTGAGGTGGAGAACATGATTAATAGCCGGCCCTTAACTCATGTTTCGGTCGATCCCAGAGATCCAGAGTCGTTAACACCCAACCATTTCTTATTAGGGTCATCCTCTAACTTACCCCAAACCGGCGTTTTTGACGATGGCGACTTATATTTAAGAAAGCAGTGGCGAATTGCACAACGTCTGGCGGATTTGTTTTGGTCCAGATGGCTGAAAGAAGTTTTGCCTACTTTAGCCCCTCGTAGCAAGTGGAGCCGTGAAGGAGCCCAGTTAAAGGTAGGAGATCTAGTAGTAGTAGTAGATCCTGCTTCTCAGCGGAACGTGTGGCCGAAAGGCACAGTTCAGAAGGTTTATCCTGGCCCCGACGGACGGGTAAGAGTCGTGGATATCAAAACCGCAACTGGAGTAACCAAACGCCCGGCAACCCGGGTAGCTTTGCTTCTTGGAAATGTTAGTGAATAAAGTATAGTCGCATGTATTAAGTGTCGTGTCACGACACGACACTGGGGGGAGGATGTTGAGGACGTGCAGGCTCGCTCCGACTAATACCTGAAAAATAAATGAATTAATATAATAATATCATAGATAAACTAGAAATAACTTATGTACTAGAATTAACTGATTAAATTAAGCACTTACCCTTCTTATTAAAACCTTAAGTTAACTTATTAAGCATACATTTGTGTATGAGTGCTGCATAATTAAGAAAGTATGTAATAATTGTTTTGTAACGGTACTTACCTTTTTAAATAAATAAAATGTACAATTTGTGCGAAGGTGCAAAAATAAATATTAAAATACCTATAAAATCATAACTTTATCGCAGTCGGCTAACAATGAAAACCGCTTTGCTCAATGCAAAAAATGCATTTAGAAAGAGACAGAGCGATCTCTGTCAGTTGAACGTTCGTTCGTTCCATTTTAATTTTTAGTTGCTTTCACGAGATGACGAGAGACGCGCGCGCGCCATTACAACATTTTGCACCCTCGTCCGAACGTACTTTTTTTCCAGTTATTCGGTTTTTTCTTCCACGGACCTTGTTAGCACCTTCACCATCCCCAACAACGACTGACAATGGTATGCTGAAACTACTATACAGTCGACTTTAGGAACATCTTCCTTTTTGGAGTCGGTTAAAAATAGATTCTCCTAATTGAAACAAAAGTAGTATGAGTGAAAGTTTGCAATAAGCTTCACAAGTAGGTAGCATTTATGGGATTGAAAACAAATAAGAACGGGTCGGAAACATTGTGGTGATGTGATAGGATAAAATGGTGATCAAAAAGGGTCCATAGGATTTATTGTGAATGGGCTAATATTCTGTATCTGATTCCAATCAGTTGTGTTTTGACAAAACCAATAGTGCTAAGTGAAATCTATGAAGGATATTTAATCAATGAATATGTTAGTTAACATCATGTGCATAATTGTGTTGACTTTACTTAGTTTCAATACTAGTTACAATTGTCTCAGAGTTAGACAAATTCATTCTCTAATTCCTGTCATGATGGTGGACAGTACTTACCTTTGTAGTAATGGTTAAACTATTAAGAAAACAAATCTTTATATTGAGTTGGTTATATGAGAAACTTTGGAATAGACTACTGTTTATAATTGAAATAAACTGTTCTAGTAATCTTGAAGGTGTACTGCAGTAAGATCTAGGTGAATGAAGTAGCCTGCGTTTCTATATAAGCTTATGCTAAGGACACGGCTTGGGAACGCAAGATCAGAGCTAGAGTGTACTTTTACAATTGTTGGAATGGTGATAAATAAGGGAACAATTCCTTAAGTATGTACTTACTATAAAAAGTATCTATTTATTTAGTGAATAGAAACATTCACAAATGATGGAATTAAAGTACTACTTAACTTAAATATATTAACTTGGTTTCACTAACAAACTCAATTGGAAGAAACAACAAATAGAATCCTACTTGTAATTGAATTCAACTACAGATAAGTCTATTCAGCACAATTAGTGTACAGTTTAGTGTTCTTTGAGAGTCTAATTAATATTGTTACCAACTTGTAGTGACCCATTTTTAAGTTTAGCTAAAAGTTATATGTGGAGAGTCATTTGCCTTATGGCATACTTTTGAGTCTTCCTTCAGAATCCAGATTTGCCAGTATCCCTTACTTTGTATGGATTGTATTGTTGAATCCATTCTGATATAATGTTAATCAGCAAAGTATTAGAAATAAACATATTATAATTTAAATTCAATTTTATAACTCAGCTGCCACAGTGGAAAGAGAAATTCTTCATTGTGTAGACTGGTAAATCGCTTGAAAGCACTCTGCTTGTCCTCTTTTAATTGATTGTACTAGGTCAGACTGACAATGACTGTAGACCTTAGAAAAGTACTTAAAATTTCTATTAAAAATATCCAGCTGAGGCCGGAAGAGGATTGACCCGTCTGGAGTCGAGATCCATTGTATTGAGCGGGGAGGTGCTCGTACCTAGCCGGTAATAACTTAAATGCACTAAGATATAGATAACAAATAAACTTATATTTGGTAGCAGTAATTGACTCTCCATACTTAACTCCACAGTGATTATAACTTCATGTTTACAACTTACCTTTTATCACTGTAATATATACTTACGTTCCATAGATTGACTTCTAAAACTTCCATAATTATTCTTTACCTAATATAATATATATTTATTAAAACAGCTGTGAGGATCGGGGTATTTTAGTATACTTTCTTAGGTTATTCTAGAATCTAAGTCCTTTAATTGTCATAGGTAATTTCTTTAGGGCTATAACAACATTTAGGAAAATGTATAAGCTTATAGGTAGGTTCATAAGAAAAGGTAATAACTTAATATCAATTTTCATGGACAAACCATTAGAGTAACTTTTATTCTTAATTGTTAGTTTAGTAAAGTATCGGTTATAATAGCAGAGATATTTAAGCAACGATAGGAAAAGTTAGTATTCATTATTAGGACATTAGGTATAGTATGCTAGTTACAATGCTGAAAGGATTTGGGTATGCTACGGAATACAATCAGGGAAAACCACTAGAAATCACGAGCCCTTTCAAACTATACAAGAGCATATTAAGAAAGTCGGTTTTAAATTAAGGTTAGGATAGGATAAGCAAAAATTTAAACAAGAGTAGATTATAGATTATAGGTTTCATATCTTTATAATTTTTAAGTAGTTTAGTAAGCGGGGTTCGGTACACAGTGATTAGCAAAAAGAATGGAACCTCTACGACGCTCCGTTTCTAAGATCTGAGTGGGCGCGCGGTTCTAACCGTTTCGACTGCGCGGCCATGGCTTTTAAGATCTACAGGTCGTGAACTACAAACTTTAGGGCTTTACTCTAACTTTCTATAAATTCTGCGAAATCGTATCTCTGATTAGCAAAAAGAATGGGACCTCTGAGAAGCTCCGTTTCTGAGATCCCTATGTTCGCTCGGCTGTCACCGTTTCAACTGCGCGGCCACGACTTTAAAGAACTATAGCTCGTAAAGTACATACTTTAAGGCTCTATTAAGACTTTCTACAATTTCTGCGAAATCATATCAGTGAAAAGCAAAAAGAAAGAGATGTCTATGTAGCTCCCGTATCTGAGATCTCCGTGGCCGCGCAGTTCTCCACGTTTCGACTGCGCGGCCATGGTTAAGCCCTTATAACTTTCTGAATATCGGTTCTGCAAATTTGCGGTTTTCTTTATTAGTTTTCTACAAATTAAAATATAAGCATATAAAAAAATAAAAATCGACGGAGCAATTTTTCAGTACAAGTTATAGGGCAAAATGTTAAAAGTTAAATTTTGGGTATCTCTGAAATCGAAAAATATTTGGATTCTTTTACATACAAATTCTAAGTAGTACATAGGTACGTATACAGAAAGAATTTCAGACTAAGAATTTTTTTACACAAAGTTATAAACGATTTCCATGCTTAGCTAAAAAAAATACCTAACTTCTCGTAAAAAAAATGTTGGATTGATTATTGTATATTTAAAATGTGTGTTACCTATTTTAGTCATGTGCCAAGTTTCATGGACGGAGGAATTATTCGGGTTACAAAAGCTTCGTTGATCCGACTATTACTATGACTGACTAAGGCATCAACAGCTAGTAGCAATATAAAATAAAAAAAATTAAGTACCCTCGTACAACAGTTTTTTTTTTAAGTTGGTGTGACGTTAAAGACACAGTAGGAGCAAGTGGGTTTTGGGGTGGGTGGGTGAGTTAACAAGCAATTCATCTAAGGGCTACAGTGCTGTTAACAAATTACGGTAATTAAGCAGCCATAAACTAAAACAAGATCTAATACAAGTCTTTTATAATTTTAATTACTCATAAACATGTTTAAAAATATTATTATATTGTTAGCAAAAATATAAATGCCATGAAATCACAAGTTAACCATTTAACTTAACCATTTTTACTTATATCTAAAATGAAACTTAATTCCTAAATACCAGCCATTATCAGTAAGGAGTACTTTGGAATGCAATCTCTAATGTCAGATAGAAAATACAAACGTAAAAACAATGTTTCTGATTCACAATACAAACAAAAGAAACAAAATTAATTCTTGAGAAACAAATAAACAAGACATAACTTACACTTTTATCATAGTCACACAATGAATGTACTGCGGGCTGATTCACAAACCATCGGACACGGAATCGGATTCGAATTCTATGCCTTGACAGTGGCAAATGCATACTTTCGCTGTCGGGGACGTTTCCGACTGTTTGTGAATAAGGCCGCTGATTAATTTTAGTATACATATTAAAACTTAAATAATAATTATGCAAAACTATTTATGACTATAATCGACACAGCACTTACAATGGTGATATTACACTTTAATTAATGGCACCAATAATAATATTAAAATATGGTATTTATTTTTCTAATCATTTTCTATACTTTCTGTAACTTTCAATAATGTACCTAATTCAGCCTTTTTCTAATCCTGTAATCAAATCACCAACACGAAGGATAAAAAATATAGACTTAAGTATTTTTAAAACATTTTTTTAAATAATTATTTTACTTACTTTCTCAATACTATCAACAATTTAATCAAACTTTTTTCTCTTTTCTCAAAAAGTAAATACCCATTAAAAATATGAAAGTAGGTTGATCTGATCAACCCATTAAATATTAGAGCTTATTACTAATATTAGAAATTAATACCAGTCGCATTCAGAATCACTGCTATTATCATCGTTTGAAGCCATCATTCGCATAAATGCCATAACTTCCATTCTCTGTCTCAACGTATGCTTCCAGATATCCGGCAAGTGTTGGCGTAGCCGCCAGTTCGCTACGTCCTTACGCTCCTTGTGTTGAACGCTGCCTAAATGCACTTCCATGTTGTCCCAACCGGTTTCCACCGAGTTGCAGAACCCACAGTGGTACACATTAGTTCGGACCTAGAAACAAAATGTAAATTTATGTGAAATTTGGCACACAGGATAGTAGATAGCCTGAATTAAAACAGGAAAATTTTCCTTATGTATCCATAAGGAAGGCCAGTGCCTCAGCAGTGGGGACATTTAACCCTTAACCACCTAGCATACGTCTCACAGACTCTAATAGATTTTATTTCGTGAATATTATTGCGCCCGAGCACCGTACGAACTTGTTCGTTCCTGTACCTTCTCCCCGCGTCGGACGCAGGGAGAAGGTACAGGAACGAACAACGATTCGTTGTTCGTTGCTGCCCACCTTAGCGCTTTCGGAGTCAGATCTAGCGCTTTTTTGGGTCACTTAAATTGTTTCTGGTCGTTGGTTTACAATGTGCCTTTATGCAGAATAAAGTAGAATTTAGAATGTCAAATAGTTTTTATTCTGCGACTATTCACGCATTTCAAATTATTCTTATTGAAGTGCATGTCTTGCTTTGAAGTGGTTGTGTTGACAGAGTCAGAGACTTATAAGAATTGTGTTATTTCCACTGCATAGTACAAACTAAGAGATTGATTGACATGGAAGTACCAGTGTCAAAAAAAATATATTATAAACAACGATATAAGAGTGAGTGGGAAGCGAAGCCTAAGTTTAAGCATTGGTTGCAGGCGTTTCCAGGTGATTCTACAAGAGCGTCTTGTACGTTTTGCAATCGTGATTTTGCTGCAAAATTAAGCGATATACAAAGGCACAGTAAGACAACGCATCATTTGAAGAAATGTAAACCAGTGTTGGATAAAACTCAGAGTAAAATTTCCACATCTGAGCTTCACCGTGAAGACTCTTCGGCTCTGGAAGCTGAAGCTGGTCTTTCTATGTTTTTTAACTGAATATTCATCGATTGCCGTTGTAGATCATCTTACTGAACTATGTATAAAACATTTTTTGATTCTCAGTCTGCCAAAAACTTAAAGTTACACCGTACCAAATGTACATCTATAATAAAATAAGTGTTAGCTCTTCATTTTATTGAAGAATTGAAAAATGATATTGATGGAAACTCATACAGTTTGATTATCGACGAGTCAACCGATATATCAGTAAAGGAATGTCTGGGCGTCGTTGTAAAATATTACAGCAAGTACAGCTCCAAAAAAATTTCTACTTTTCTGGGATTAGTGGAACTAGATTCATCGAATGCAGAAGCCATCACCAATGCTTTGATCAAGTTGTTGGAGGAATGTAAACTAAATTTAAATCAGCTGACTGGTATTGGTCATGCATGACTGGCGTCAATTCCGGCGTTTATAAAATATTAAAAGAAAATCACTCACTTCCTAATTTAATATTGGTCAGATGTGTTTGCCACTCAATACAATTGGCAGTATCCCATGCATCAATTGAAACCATACCGAGAAATATTGAGTTTTTACTGCGTGAAACTTATACCTGGTTTAAAATTTCGTCCAAACGTCAGCTTGATTATAAAGAACTGTACCAAACCATCAATCCTGGAGAAGAGCCTTTTAAAATCCTAAAAACCTGCGACACTAGATGGTTATCCATTGAGCCCGAAGTAGCAAGAATGGGAGGAACTGAAATTGCATTTTAACCTAGCCAGGTCAAAAGAAAATTGCTGTAAAGCAGAACTACTATTCGCAATGTTTAATGACCAACAAAATAAATATTACTTAATATTTCTCCGAGGCATCTTAGACAACGTTCAAAAAGCAGTCAAAACATTTGAATCTAAAACGTCCGACCCATGTCTCCTTTACAACACATTGATTGATTTGATCAAATCTTTATGTTTGAGAATAGTTATATCCCAACCAAGGATGGAGTTTGATACTGTAAATGTAAGGAACACATGTGTTTAAGCCCCTATTGGGCTACTTATTTGAAAAAGAGTTAACGGAATGCAGTATTCGCAATGATCAGAAGACAGCAATTAAGAAAAGATGTGTGGATTTAATCGTAAAGCTTATTCATGAGTTGCAGCAAAGACTACCAGAAAATCTGAAAGTTTTGAAAAATTCAATGTGCATGTCAGTCTATGTAATCCTGAAGGAAAACAGAATCGTACAAAACTTAGTAAGTTTAGTAGAGGGACTGGGTGAAGCCGAAAAATGTATAACATTATACAAGAATAGAATACAATCAAGTTACAGAAATGGGAGAATACTACAGATACTGAACTGTTTTGGGTTGAAGTCGGTGAATCAAAAGATGCCGTTGGGGATTGCCCGTATAAGAATTTGTTTGAAATAACAATCAAAGTCATGTCTTTGCCACATTCCAATGCTGATATAGAAAGAGTTTTCAGTACCATGAATGTGGTAAAGACAAAACTGAGAATTTTTTTAAATATAGATACCATAAATGCTATCTCACATGTACGATTGGGTTTGGCGTGCAAAAAGGCTACTTGCTTTAATTATACTCTTCCTGACAATGTTCTGTCTTAGATCAGATCAAACCAAAAATATAAGTGGAAATTACAAAATGTACAAAATTTTCAAGCACCGCAACCTGGACCTTCAGGAATTCAGTCACCTTTAATAATTACTGAACCTCTAATACCTGATATCGAAATCGATTAGCCATTAAACTTAAGACTAACTAGACTAGACTTATACCTATTAAGACTATTTTAGATTTAAGATTATAAATACAATTTTAATTGAAATAAATAAAAACTTCTTACAATTATGCCTTTTTTTTAATCATGCAATCTAGCGGATTCTAGCGCTATTTTTTGATTAAGCAGTCTAGCGGAATCTAGTGCTATTTTCAAGCGCTTTTTGGCCTCAGAGAGGTGCCAGCACGGCAGCACCCTCAGTGCCGCGCAAGCGCTTGACGCAGTCGGACAGCATGCATTATTGTCTCTGGTAAGTAAAAAACTTTCGTAGGGAGTCTGAGAGACCTATGTTAGGTTGTTACGTGACTTTTTTATTTTTGGGTTTTTTTATTTTTATCTTAGTTGAATATGGCTGATAATGATAATAAGGTCCACCGATGGCTAGACTTAGATCTGTCAGACGACGAAAATGACCCAAATGACGAATATAGCGATGTAGGAGTAGGATCAAGCATTAGAATAAAGTTGCGGATCGGACTCGGAATGCGAAAATCCTACTGATGTCGAGAATGCTCCGTCGGAAATTGGCTCATTTTCAACGTTAGTTGATAAACAAGAACTTTCGTCAGAAGATGATACACCTTTATCCGAGCTGCAATCGAGGCCTAGGAAGATATATTATTTTGGCAAACAAATGCTCAAATGCTCAAACAAAATGTGTTCCCATTGTCGTGAAAAACTTTAACTTTGGTGCTTGCAATTTTGGTTAAGTTTTTTTAATCCGATTTTTTTATTTTTTTATGTTTGTTGATTACTAAATATTTAAAAACAAGGGTAAATAAGTGCCTCTATGCTATGGATCTCACTTACCAAATATGTTAGTTTATACGTACATATTAAGAAGTGTTTGTTGTTTGGTTGAGATTTGTAAAATTAGTTGTAATATTCATGTTCTTTTATAATTCTAATAAATAGTTTAAAAGGTTCGTAAACTGACTTTTAATTCAAATCTAATCTTTGCTGTACAAAATTTTACATACTATCATTATTTTGTTCCGGGTCTCTAAGACCTATGTTAGGTGGTTATGTGACAAAAAGAGGTGCTAGGTAGTTAAGGGTTAAAAGTGGCTGATGACACACTTTTATCCAACACGCGGATGAAAGAAGAGCCGGTAATATTTTAATAATTCAATTTTATATTTTTATTTCAACTTACCTCTCTTATAAATTCCGTGTCCATATCCACAATTGGACAATCTAGACGATCTGTCATTGACTTGCGATGACTCTCCAATTTACAGTGATCCTCGAACTGTTCGCTGGAGACATTCAAATTACAGGCAAAGCATTCCCACATATGTACATTACATTTAACAACAAGCAAGAAGCTTTTTATATCCAAGCATATCTTCTCATTTATCACAACATCTTGAAAAAACATATTCTCTACTTCAACAAAAGAGGTCACAAATTCCCTTATTTGGACTTTTTTTACAGGTCGCATCTTGACTTTATTATCAGTACTGGACGCTGCCATTCGGAATTTGTGGTTTGGTCCATTTATGTGTTCTTTAAGATTCTTTATAGATGTAGGCAAAGAAGTTTTGCACAGGTTACAGTAGACTCTGCGATTGTTGTAGCTCAAACTGTTCTCAGCCGCGAATGCTTCTATTTCTTCATCGCTTTTAGAAGAAAGGGAACTTCTACGGGATGTACTGGCTTCGTTGGATTCGTTACGCTTTAGGAACACAGGTTTTGAATACAATGTCGTGTTTTTTCCTGTATCCGTGCCCTTTTGGCTGTATTGAAATAGGTTTTGCCGTGTTTCCTTTTTGTTTGCTTTCGCTTTGTGCTCTTCAATATGAGTTTTAATAGCAACATGATCGATACCTAAATACATTGAGCATTTCTTGCAGATGGCTGTACCACTAACCAAGTCTATGTTAATGTCGTTTTTCTGAAACTCTGGCAACGATTCTAGCACCTTGTTCATGTTGGAGTCATTTTCACAACTCTTGATTTCACCATTGGGTCGTTCTTTAGAAGGGCTCTCCTCACCTTTAGACATTTCCTCCAGACTGTCTTGGTGCATTTTAAGCATTGTCAAATGATGTTCGCTTCTCAAATGTCTGGAGATTTCAACTGGGTCTAAGACCCATTCACATAACATGCAGTACAAGGAGCCTTCGTTGCCATGATCATTTCGATCGTTCGTCTTTATGTAATCTTTGGATTTCATGCTGTCAATTAAAACCGCATCGAACTCCTTTGGAGTTTTCGCCAACTTTGCTGCTGTTTGACTATATTTTTTTGACTCTTTCATTATGTCATTCTTTGAATTTGATAAGGAAGCTAAATGGGCTTTCAGATCCCCATTTCCCTTAGATGATTCTGGTTTACTAGCCTTTGCAGCGTCGCTTGTATAATTCTTAATTTTTGATTTATGATCAGAATTATCGAAATGATATAAAAAAAATTTTTGCGCTAGCACTTCGTTGCAAGTGAGGCAATGGAATGTTTCTTTATCAATCTGTAAAACAATTGTAATGAAGCATTTAAATTACTTTCTGCTGTTAACAATTCAAATAATTATTTAAAGTTGATAGGCTAATACTTACTTTACGATAAATATTGTTGTTCTGGAACTCAATGTTGGTTTTAATCATATTCAGCACGTGACATTGACTGGTCTTATGAATGTTTTCATTATCAAATTCTGTATTACACAAGGTGCATGTTCCATCTACAACGCCATTCCAAGCTGCATTGCTGATGAGAATGTTACCAAAAGCTGTCACTCCATTGGGTGTGCGTTTGAAGAGCTGTAAGCCTTTATTTTGGTTGTGCTCTGATTCAGCAACATGTATACCCACTTTTGCTGGTGTTGCAAATAATTTGTTGCAGTATTCGCAATAGTAACCTGCTTTGACCTGGAAAGTTTATTAGAAACAAAACAAAAAGATCAGTTTTATTTTGTTCACCTTAAAAAAAGTGAACATCGAAGTGAAATTATGATTTTTGAATTTTTACAGAATTATTTACCTACAGGCGAGTTCACCAACTGACAAATTAGAATTAGATAAACATGGTTTAAAACCAATTTAAAACTTCTGTCCATTTCAACTTCAAACCAACAACGGAAAATTTCCGTTGTTGCAAAAATGCAATGACATTTATTGACGACCTGTTTGGCGCAGGTCAGAGGACCCAGGTTCGATCCCCGGACAAGACAAATATAATATTTTTAACAGCCATATTGATTTTCTAGCCCTAGTAATCCAGTTAAGATTAATAACAAGGTTGTTTTATAAATACCTAATATAATGAATAATTAATTCACACACAATGATTTTTAGTTTTTACCTTTCTGATATGGTCTTCCTTATATTTCTCAAAGTATGGTACAATATCCAGATTCTTCGTATGGATAGGCTTGGCAATGTGGACGCTTATCTCATCCTGATCCCGCAGGTAGGTCTCACATATGAGGCAGTAAGCGTCCAATGGACCCGTTATTATACTGTTTTTATTAAATTTTGATAACATGTTTGCTCTGTAAACAAAAATATGTATTTAGTATGTAGGTAGTCTTTTTAAATGATTCGTAGGTAGGTACAATCAGGTAACTTTTCAGAGTTTGTAGAACATATTATTATCATAAAGCAAGGCCCCTTTTGTATCTACTTTTGGTTTGTTATTTCTCTGTATTTGTATTTTGTGTAAAATAGATTATATTTTAAAACTTATTATTTTCTATAATACCAGGCGTTAGTATAATATCATGATACGATAATCTGAGAAACATTTACTCTATGTAAACAAAAATACAAATTAAATAATTATTTACAAAAGAAGTAGAACATTGTCAATTCAGTTGGTATGTTTTTTTGTTATTTTTTCAGTAACAACATTAACTCTGTAGTTCCTACAGGGTGGTTTATTTCCAAAACTAAACATTTTATTAAAAGGAGTATACTTAGACAACTCTGAAAGATTTTTCAGTGTTTTTTTTATTATTTTTATTTATAAGCCTTTTTATTTACTTAAAAGTACCTACTACATTCACATAATAGTTATTATAACTAATTTGGGGTTTTATTTTTGAGTTTGCAGTGGTTAATTTTAGGTTTGATATATAAAGTTACTAACACCCAAATACTCAAGCACTTCTTAACTTTGAGGGTTTAGTGAACATCTTTCATAATTATAACATTTTAATTTTGCATTTTACAATGCTATTTTTATGTGATAAATATTAAACAACAATCCCGTCAGGGCGACATGAGACTAGTTGCTTTTTTCTGGTATATTTTCTTGTTTAATATTTATCATCTTTCATAATCTTCTTTTCTTCTATAAGAGTGCCTTGCTATAAGTAACTTAAAAAAATTGACAGCATGACATTTTAGAAGCTAAGAAATCATGGTGGCAAATTTGCGTGTTACCAATACAGTTATTTTAGTAACTTTAGTTTCCTAGTAAGACTTTTCTAACATAATCACAAAGTGTAATAAATGTTTAAAGTTATACTACCACCAAGGCATGAACACCAATTTTGTATATGAAATATACCTAGAATAAAAAAATATTAGATAAATATTGCTTACACATATAAATATATGGCATGTAAAGGTCCGTAACCTCTACCTACCCTTCTAGAAATAGACTCATACCAATTTAGGTACACTAATTTTACAATTTATCCACAAAGTAAGCATTACAGCTTGTGTTGTGCTGTCAGTTAGTATATGGGTTGTGCCACTTTTGATTTCATTATTTATTTTAGAAAACTAAAACCACCAGCATTTATTTGGCTTTTATAGATCAGAGCAGCAGCTCACCTATTGCAATTACCAAAATTCTTTCACCAGTAACACATTCTTCTTCATACATTTACTGGTGGTTCCATTTTGGATTTCGCCAGTATCCAGTTTTTATTAATATACTAGAGGCCGGCCGCGGTTTCACCCGCGTGGTTCCCGTTCCCGTGGGAATTTTGGGATCAAAGCTATCCTATCTCTTAAGTTGGACCAGACTGCTCACGGTGTGCCAATTTAATTTAAAATCGGTTAAGTAGTTTAGGAGTCCATCGCGGACAAACATTGTGACAGGAGATTTTATATTACTAGAGGCCGGGCGCGGTTTCACCCGCGTGGTTCCCGTTCCCGTGGGAATTCTGGGATCAAAGCTATCCTATCTCTTAAGTTGGACCAGACTGCTCACGGTGTGCCAATTTAATTTAAAATCGGTTAAGTAGTTTAGGAGTCCATCGCGGACAAACATTGTGACAGGAGATTTATATATATTACTAGAGGCCGGGCGCGGTTTCACCCGCGTGGTTCCCGTTCCCGTGGGAATTCTGGGATGAAAGCTATCCTATCTCTTAAGTTGGACCAGACTGCTCACGGTGTGCCAATTTAATTTAAAATCGGTTAAGTAGTTTAGGAGTCCATCGCGGACAAACATCGTGACAGGAGATTTATATATACGTATTAAGATAAGATTATAAAAATTGTATGGTAGATAGGGTTACTAGTTGGGGTGTCTAAGTGCCGTAAACGATGCTATTATTTGTAGCGTTTCCCACATAACACCTACTTTTTCATGCCTATCTTATTAAGGCAATTAATACAAGCAAGTTTTGTAGAAATGTCTCTTTTCTGCGGTTGATATTTTTCGAGTTTATTGAGTTTAATTTTTATTTTCAGTTTTTTTGTTTTCAAATATTTCATAAACTATGCGTCGGAGGTATATCATGTATATAAAATAAATTAATTAATGGGGACCATAATGCCAACACGTAAATCCCAAAAAAGAGAGGAGTCAACTAGTATTAAAAAAGTCCAAAATTTTCGGATCAAAAAGTAATGAAAAAAAATTTTAAGGGTTTTTTTTATTTGTTTTTTTTCATGTTTTTATAGTGCCAAAAACACGTGTTATTACGAAAAGAACTCGGAGAAACTCCCCATAATAACACATTCTGGAGTTAGCTACTCACTAAATGCAATGCAAGAGTAAACTTGTACTACACGACCAAGACGCAAGGCAAGGCAAGGCGCAAGACAGCTGAGAAAAACTTAAAAAGTCTAATTATAAAACCAAAATTTCAAGAAGTGATAATCAATCAGTTAATCACTGTAGCACACTAATAAATCAGATATTAAGAGAAGTACGGTGATAGAAGTGAGCTGCAGGTGCCAAAAGTGCAAAACCGCATTCCTGTCATGCGCCTAATTAATTGTCTTGGTCGTGTAGTACATTAATACTATATAATTTGTCTCATTATCAGTCATTCTATCAGTCTTCCTTCTATCTTTATGGATTTCATAATAATCTTTGTTTTTGCATAGTAAGTAAATGTAAAAACTTTATCTGAAATCTGTGTAGAAACGTTAGTTACAGTCCAATGTTTATACAGACTTACCATTAGATTGATCAATTTTTATCCGAACTTCACAAAGCTTCTTCAATAGGTAGGGACTGGACAGAAGGCGGACGACCACTGAACACAAATCTTACACTGCAAGTCAAGTAACTAAAGCGTGATTTTAGTTTAAATCGTTGGAGGAACTAATTAACTAATTACCGTTCGTCTACTACTAGTAACTTTGCACTTATCCTATCCTGCTACCGAATATTATAAGTTTGAAAGTATGTGAGGATATTTGGATGGAGGAATGTTTGTTACTATTTCACTCAAAAACTACTGAGCTGATTAAGATGAAACTTTACAGCAATGTAGCTTATATATCAGAAAACCACATTGTATGCAAATATTTATAATTATCCT
The DNA here is from genome assembly GCA_910589605.1 of Chrysoteuchia culmella. Classification (NCBI taxonomy): domain Eukaryota; kingdom Metazoa; phylum Arthropoda; class Insecta; order Lepidoptera; family Crambidae; genus Chrysoteuchia; species Chrysoteuchia culmella. Next base: position 11,211,571 of record OU342664.1, on the reverse strand, counting down.
GATATTCCCACGGTTCGGCAACCACGCGGCGAGTGAAACCGAGAGCGGCCGCTAGTCATAAATGATAAGGTTCGTAATATTTAGTAGGAATATTAAAATGCTGACGAGTTTGATTGTTTGAGCACGCTAATCTCCGGAACTACTAGTTCGAATTGAAAAAATATTTTTGTGCTGGATAGTCCATTTATCTCGGAAGGTAATAAGATATTTAATATCACGGTACGATTAATAAGAGCAGAGCATTAATGTAAAACGTTACAGAAACGGGAAAAAAATATTAGTTTTGGGAGCTTCCGTTGCGGACGGTGTGTAAACGGTTAAAGTTATGTAAAAATCATGTATGACGAAATTATTCCCCATCAAAAGTTCTAAAAAAAAGTCCGCGACAGCATATGTCTATGTTTTATGGTTAACTCACTATAACCATTTTTCAGATAATTAAATTTGTTCTAAACTAATGTATTATTTGAGAAGCTGTTTTCATAAACATGATATTCCTTATCTAAATAAATACGTTAATCATCACAAGTATTTAATTTTGAACAAAATTGACCTTTACATCATTCAATTTTAATAAATATCTTAGGAAATATGATAGTTTTAAAATAACTCCTCAACAAAATAATTCACGACCAAATTCCTTCGTCAGGTAGGCATGCTTACTTTATACGGATATATTCCGGCAGTTTAAGCTAGAACGTTACACGTACAAACAGCGCCCTTCTTGCCATGGGCGGTTTATACTGGAGCAATACTTTTTCTAAATATGTTGTATTCTTGTATGAAACGCTGCTTGTTTCGAGTAGGCAATTTCGAGACTGCCTATCGGTAGGTATTCAGTATTTAGCGTAAGGAATATCTTAGTGGGTGAGTGTTGAATAGAAGTTTAAACTAAAATAAAATAACTTTAACACTTATTGTATATTTATTTAGGTTTTGAATGAGGTAGGCACTGCCTAATTGCCTATATGGAATGCACGCCCCTGCGTTCGTTGACCTTTTTATTAAAAATAAATCGGCCAAGTGCAAGTCGAACTCGCACATGAAGGGTTTCGTCTCTCACCCAAGGTTGCCTGGAAGAGATTGCTATGTAGCAATAAGACCGCCTATTGTGTGTTTTCTCTGTATGTGTTTGTTTTTGTATCGTGTGCAATAAAGTTTCTATTATTATAAATACACCTACCTACCCAAAATGCCACTATAAATTTCGCCTGCAAAAATAACTTCTTGTTTATTTTAGTTAGTTTAGTTACAAAGTTATATTTGCAGTTTTGGCAAATGTGCTGTAGCTCTGAAACTGCATAATATATTTCGTTCAAACTAATTTTCGTTGAATGTTTTTATAAAGTTCTACAGCATATATGTATATTTTTTAGATTTTTCACTTTCTTATTTTAAAAGTTTTTTACACATTTTTTCACTTTGAAAGTGTATATCATTCAAACGGTTGGCTTTGAGAAAAAACTGTTTTAGGTACCTCAATGTAATTTTTAAAGACCTATCTATAGATACCCAACACGTATAGGTTTGATGAAAAAAAAATTTTCGGTCACAGTTCCATGTATGGGGATTAATTCATTTTTTTTTTGTGCAAAAACCGTAAAGCGGTTTACAGAATACATCTACCGACCAAGTTTCAACTGTGTAAACCTCATAGTTTTTGAATAAAGTGGCTGTGACATTTACCACTTTGGAAGTGTATATCTTTCAAACGGTTGATTTTGAGAAAAAACTGTAATAGGAACTTCAATGTAATTTTTAAAGACCTATCTATAGATATTTCAAATCCCTTCGGGAAAAATGCTATATTTCTAAAACTGACAACCATATTTCGTTCAAACCAATTTTCGTTGAAAGTTTTTATTGAGATCTACAACATATATTTTTTTTTAAATTTTCACTCTCTTATTTCAAAAGTTAGAGGGGGGGGACACACATTTTACCACTTTGGAAGTGTACATCTTTGAAACGGTTGGCTTTGAGAAAAAATCGTTTTAGAAACCACAATGTTTGGCGCAGGGGTACTAACCCCACCTTCTGCGCCAGAGGTCCCGGGTTCGATCCCCGGACAAGACAAATATTTGTGTGCATGAACATGTCTATTTGTCTTGGTCTGGATGTTTAATATGTATATTATGTATGTATTTACAAAAAAAAAGTATATAAGTATGTTTATCCGTTATCTAGTATCCATAACACAAGTTCTTCATGATACTTAACGTGGGCTAGATAACTGGTGTGATTGTATGGAAATATTAATTTATTTATTTTATTTAATGCAACTTTTAAAGAACTTTTGAAGAAGAAATCTAAAAGGTGTCATTGTGCTTGAAGTGTTTCATTTCACATATTTTTAAGAACTTTCTCATAAGTAATTGTAATTGTAATGCTAATGTGGTAGATTATAAGGAACAATCAAATGTGTACTCACAAGATGTACATAGAAAAAAATATAATTAAAGAAAAAATAATAATTAGTAATGAAAAAAATATTTTTGTTATATCAAAGAATAGTTTTAAAGAAAATAATAATTTTGGAGATTATTGATAAAGAGATTTCTTTTTCTTTGAAGTTTTTAAAGAAAATTCTTATTTTTGATTTACAAGACCAATGTTTTTTTAAACCATAAAAACTAATGATAATAATATTAGTAAGTACTTAACGACCAAGACAATTAGGCGCATGACAGGAATGCGGTTTTGCACTTTTGGCACCTACAGCCCACTTCGATCACCGCACTTCTGTTAATATGTGATCAAGTGTGTATAAGGTTACAGGGATATTTTCCCATCGTCACTTTTTTCCATTTTTCTCGAGATCCATAATAGATGAAGAAAATCTTATGACTAATTTAGAAAGACAATACAGTTAGCCATTTAATTAAGTAAGTTTTATGTTATAACTTTTTAATGATGCATTTTACAATGCTATTTTTATGTGATAATTTTTAATCAAGTAAATATACTAGAAAAAAGCAACTTGTCTCATTTATGGTAAATTTTTTAAATAGAAAAATATTGGAAAAAATTAACTCTGCCACAAGTGAATTCCAGCCTGAGAATTCACTTGTGGCCGAGTTAATTTTTTCCAATATTTTTCTATTTAAAAAATTTACCATAAGTATAAAAATAGCATTGAAAAATGCAAAAATTACAAAATCATAAACTTGTCTCATATCGCCCTGACGGGACTCGAACCCACATCCTTGGGAATCCGGCCCAATGCACTGACCAATTATGCTACAGAGACCTACGAGAACACGTTGAAATTCTCTAGTATATTCACCTTTTTCTACGGTGTTGGCCACCGTCGTTTCATCAATGAGAGAAATATCCCCGCATTCGAAAGAGACATCTTTTCAGATGTTTGACTATCGATTAAGATGAAACGGCCATCTACTTATAACTTTTTAATTATGCAAAATTATCACATAAGTTTTATGTTTTTATACACTTGAATATATATATTATAATAGTCAAGTGTAAAAAAGGGTGTATAAATAAAATTTTCAGAAAAGTCCGTTTCTGTCGCAATGCGACTCTATACTCTACGCAGTTGACGGCTATTGCCAGTATTACGACCGTACCCACCTGAGAGGTTACACGATTTCATCCGTTTGGGCATCCGGAAAATCCCTAGTTAACATTTAAACGAGATATAAACTATCCCACGTTTTAGTCCAGCCAATAGACTATTTGTCTGCACTATTTCAGCCGTTTTTCGAACATTCTAACTTTCACACAAACTTTTGCAAAATTCGGGCCAATTTTTAGCATTCATAGTAAATTTATTCATTATGTAGGTATATATTGTGTCACAACAAAAAAAAATATTTTAGGTAGTATAAATTTCGACACTCTCAAAAGAATCAAAATTCATAGTGTACTTTCCGTTGACCTTGAACTATAAAATTTGGCAAGTAATATCGTATTTCAATATAACTACAGGAAAAAATCTGACAACTATGCGTTTGTAATTAAATCATAAAAATATATAAGGCGAAATGGAATTTAATAATAAAATTTTAAGGGGTGGTCAGGTCAAGTGTTTGCAATCTAAGAAAAATAATAAAAAAATCTAAAAAAATCTTTTTCTCCTAATAAAAAAATAAATTACGAGTTCGTAATTTACCTACTAGTTAATATTTTAAGTGTATTTTATTCATTATCAAACTTAATTAAACCTTGAATAATGAAAAAAAAACCATTAAATAAACTATTTAAAAACAGCTGATATTAAGCTACACTGCGCTGCGCGGCGCCCGGCCGTCAACCCGGCCAGTCAGCTGAGAGCCATAAGTACCTACCTACTATGCAGCAAAGCTACCGCCTGGGCTGAGACCTAATTATTTTCTTTTCACAACTAATTTGAACGATTCGTTTCTAAGGTACAGTTAAGGCAAACAATCAATTGCAAGATCCAGACAAGGCCACATTGTAGTGACAAACAACACATGTTATGAGCGTTGAGGTGAGTATTATGCTGTGATGAGTCTTATTTAAGCTGTGACGTGACTTTATTATTCAAACTTCCCTATTAAAACAAAATCAAGTTTCAAATAAGTTTTGGTTAATAAATAGGTGTAGGTAAGTATAAGTAGGTAAGTAGTACTTACATGACGTCGAACAGCAATCCAGTTTACTTAATAATAATATGCGTACAGCAAAAGGCGATAAGCTTTCCATCACGCTTAACAGGCTTTGGACTGACAAAGTAATGTAATAATAATTATGTATACGGACAGTTGTTAATTGGTTAAAGGACCTAGATACTAGAATACTTTTATGTTCAACAACGCTCCTGACGAAGCCACCGACAAAACTCTACTCGAGCCGAGTAATCAGGAGTCATCAATTCCTGAACTCGCGTGTAGTGGTAGGGATGGAAAGTGTCCTCGTCGTGAAGAGTTCGCCACGCGTAGTACTGGCTTACTCCGAAAATTCTGGCAGCATCTCGAGTACTGGCCGTTTCGTGCTCTTCGAAGAATTCCACGATCCGTTCTTCCACTTCAGCTGACACCACTCTTGGTCTACCAGCATCAACTGGCGGTGGTGGATCCAAACGGCCATGTTCTCGGAAACGGTACACGGCATTCAGTATGGTGCGGTGACTGAGGCGCACTCCGAACCTCTCCTCGTAAAGCCGCGCAGCACTGCTTAACACTTCGCTACTTTCACGGTAACAAAATACCATTTCAAGGTACTCTCGACTAGTATACCTCCTAGGCATTTTTACTAACGCGCGTCGCGACCTGATAGCACAGAATGCACAAGGAGACTAACTAAAGAAAATATCAAATCAAAGTAAAGCGCGAAATTTCACGTGATTATTAGGGGTGGGACACGAGAAAAAAAGAAAAAAATATTAATTTGTGTCCGAGTTAATATTTTCCAATATTTTTCTATTTAAAATTTACCATAAGTATAAAAATAGCATTGAAAAATGCAAAATCATAAAACATTAATTATTTTTTCAGGCACATATTATCTTGGTTTGCATTGCTTCGCAACTTTTTGTTTAGTCTGATCACATAAATATCTGGGCAACATCTTGCTCTAGTAGGCCTTATCTCTTACTGGGGATATAGCTAACTTATTGATAGTATTGATATGATATATCACACATAGAGGCTTTCGTCGTGCGTGATACGTTAAAACTTGTATAAGTAATTAAGTTTATTACAAATTCTTTCACAATTACAAAGTGATTTTATGCAAGCCTTTAATTATCTTAGCCATCGTCTACTTCCAAATTAAGACATAAGCAGGCCATACACGCAAGTATGGCCTGCTTTAGGAAAAATAATTACATTTTTTTTTATGAATCTTTCTACAGAATAATGAAACTAGGATTACAGAATTTACACACCCAAATTGACTACCGTAATAATGTACAATAGATAGATAAGAAGTTTACTTGCTTCATAAAAATTAAAATCAATAGGCAAAGAGGCAGCTCTAAAATAGCGGCTTTTCTATTGATGATTCATATTGCATGCGGTTTCATTGATCTACCGCCACTGTCATCGCCGACAAACGATGCCGCCACGGCCGCCAAACGCTGCCTATCGCTTTTCGGCACCGTCCGCGTCGCTCGGCTCGGCGGTCAATCAAAAAAGTTAGTGACTCGAAGATGATTGTGGTGTGCAGACGTGCAGTTACGCGCCGCGTGCGGGCTGCATTTTCGTTTACGATATCGATCGGCAAAATGTGTACTAATAAACAAGCAAACGTGAGAAAAGTACTAACCAGACAGTGTCTCAGTGAGTGTAACAACAAATTAGTGTGTAACCCATCAATCAGTGCAATAAGGTTAATTAAGGAGTGTTGTGATGTATGAGTGAATGTGGTCGACAGCGACACAGGATAATGTATCCCTTTTTTGTATGCAGAATATGCAGATGATATCATCTGAATGGAACTAACTATTAAGTAAGTGAATGTAACTATTAAGTAAACTGGATTGCTGTTCGACGCCATGTAAGTACTACTTACCTACTTATACTTACCTACACCTATTTATTAACCAAAACTTATTTGAAACTTGATTTTGTTTTAATAGGGAAGTTTGAATAATAAAGTCACGTCACAGCTTAAATAAGACTCATCACAGCATAATACTCACCTCAATGTTCATAACATGTGTTGTTTGTCACTACAATGTGGCCTTGTCTGGATCTTGCAATTGATTGTTTGCCTTAACTGTACCTTAGAAACGAATCGTTCAAATTAGTTGTGAAAAGAAAATAATGTGTCCGTTTCGACTGCTCGGCCACAGTGTCCCAGAAAAAAAACGACTACGTCAACATTACGAAGTAATTTGTAGAAAACTAATAAAGAAAACCGCAAATTTGCAGAACCGATATTCAGAAAGTTATAAGGGCTTAACCATGGCCGCGCAGTCGAAACGTGGAGAACTGCGCGGCCACGGAGATCTCAGATACGGGAGCTACATAGACATCTCATTCTTTTTGCTAATCACTGATATGATTTCGCAGAAATTGTAGAAAGTCTTAATAGAGCCGTAAAGTATGTACTTTACGAGCTATAGTTCTTTAAAGTCGTGGCCGCGCAGTTGAAACGGTGACAGCCGAGCGAACATAGGGATCTCAGAAACGGAGCTTCTCAGAAGTCCCATTCTTTTTGCTAATCAGAGATACGATTTCGCAGAATTTATAGAAAGTTAGAGTAAAGCCCTAAAGTTTGTAGTTCACGACCTGTAGATCTTAAAAGCCATGGCCGCGCAGTCGAAACGGTTAGAACCGCGCGCCCACTCAGATCTTAGAAACGGAGCGTCGTAGAGGTTCCATTCTTTTTGCTAATCACTGATACGAATGTTGATAGTATATAAATGGCTGGCATAAGGACCTGCATGATATTTAAATAAACCCCTGCGTGTTTCATGAAAACGCCTATAATTTTTGAATAGTTATTTCATGATTCAGTGATTGCTAAGGTACTGAGTACTTACTTTTGCAACTACTATAGGCACGTGCCTCGTACCTAAGATCTTTAAATCTCAATTAAATTAGATATTGCGTCATGTAATTGATTAAATATTCCGACGAAGGCGTCGAAACGTTTTTTGAGAAAAATTACCTGTAAAGCTAGAAGTAGGGTGACCATGATTTGTATTGCCTCAAACAGACATTTCCAAAGAATTAAGTATGCAACGTCATAAGTTTGTATACCTACTTTGTTTCTTTTTAGCATTGGTATCAGAGATGAAGTGAAAGGTAAATTTCAATAGCATAAATAAGTGCTTAGCCAGACTGAACACGCGGGCGCGGCGCGATGTACTCCTATATGAAACCTTATTCGAGTGTCCACAGTGGGCACGCGGATGGGCGCGGCTAGTAAAATTTCATACGTTTGAGACATCGCGCCGCGTCCGCGTGTTCAGTCTGGCCAAGCACTTAATCTGATTTCAGAATGCGTTCGCATCGATACTTTTTGTGGTTGCGGTGCTGTGTAGTGTAGGTAAGTACTATATCCTCATTTCTCACGTCAGCTCTGGTAAAAATACGTATACGTCCCTACTTAATACTTAGACTAAAAAAAATATAAAACTGAGACATTTTTGCGCGGAACAACCTTGTCCTCTGGTCGGAACATTTATTCATGTGCTCGCGTGGTATTTTTATATCCCTTATAGCAGCGAGGCGGCTCCCACCCACGTGCACACGCAACATTGAAAAACTCATCAAGCTTTTTATATAGTTACATATATTTTTTATGGTGTCTAAACTTTAGAACGACGAAGGAGTGAAGCCACTCAAAGCAATCTGAAACAGCGAAGGAAATTTATTCGCGTTGCAGTGTCAATTCACCTTTCACTTCATCTCTGATACCGGTATTATAAAAAGATGGAAACATTCCCATGGGAACTAAAACCACGCGATATCGACTCGAGTTGCCCAAAGGTGACAGAATGTCATCATCCATTTTCTTGAAGCTTAACATGTCCCTTGTAAAATATTCAGAAGAACAAAAATGTTTATTCAACTTTTTTGGATTTTTGTTTTGGTTGCCCGTGCCAAACACGTAAAATTTTACGCTTTTGTACGGCTTTTTCAGATATCGGCTCAAAAAAGTACTTAACATACCGACTTAAGTATTTAATTTAGTGCTGGTTAGGAACATTTCGTGTCGCGTAGATTCTTAGTAAACCTCTGTGAATATAATTAGGTACTTACTCTAATACCTCCTCAACAAACTGAACGTTATCCATTCCTTTTGCAAAACCAACGCCACCTGTTGGGTCTCTTTAACACTTCTTTTTAAACATTAGTTTGAAATTATTTTGATTGAATCATAAAAGTAGTATTGGAACTCAAAACATCAGAATGTTGCCACTTTCAGTTCTGCGTGGGGTCTAACCGCAATGATTTAAAGTCGAATTTTTACTTATTAGATTGATTTGACAGGATCTCAATGTCACTTTGTAAAATAATGTTGAATTTTATTGTATTTATAATGATAATATCGAATCGAATGGAATCAATACTTACTGAACTGGCACTGGATCTGCGCAAATCAGTACGACAAACAGTTTAAAGCAGGATTATTTTTACAAAGTGACATTGGCACCTGTCAAATTCTACTGAATAATTTATAATAATCTTCACGCTGGACCGCAGTCACAGATCGACATGGTTTTAGTATAGATATAGTTTATGGGCTAAAGAGTGAAATTTTACCCCGAAAGTCCCGCGGGAAACGAAATTCCCACGAGAAACGAAAATTCCATGGGAAACCAAAACCACTCCGATGAAGTCGCGGGCGAAGTTTAGTTGTTTATACAGTAATTTTATGTAAAAAATGATACCCTTCCGCTAAAAACCCCAGTGAATCAGTTTTATAATTTTAATATTTCTTCCGTGTATGATGTTCAACATAATGTGTCAGAAATTGATAATTGGAATATTACATGTGTGAAAAAAAAAATTATCGCACAAAAAATATTATTTTATTTTCAAATTTATAAAAAATTACTTTCTTTTAAATATTAAATAAGTGTTTTCTTTGTCAATATGTTATTGTTAGTATGTATACGAAAACGGTATAAATATTTTCGTATCTGTACCTATACTTTCATCATCCAACTAACCATACGTATACCTCATTATGATAAGTAATACCTACGTGATTAAAATGGCGACGCCTTTGGAAATGTCTGTTTGACGCAATACAAATCATGGTCACCCTACTTCTAGCTTTACAGGTAATATTTCTCACAAAACGTTTCGACGCTTCGTCGGAATATTTAATCAATTACACGCAATATCTAATTTAATTGAGATTTAAAGATCTTAGGTACGAGGCACGTACCTATAGTAGTTGCAAAAGTAAGTACTCAGTACCTTAGCAATCTCTGAATCATGAAATAACTATTCAAAAATTATAGGCGTTTTCATGAAACACGCAGGGGTTTATTTAAATATCATGCAGGTCCTTATGCCAGCCATTTATATACTATCAACATTCGTATCAGTGATTAGCAAAAAGAATGGAACCTCTACGACGCTCCGTTTCTAAGATCTGAGTGGGCGCGCGGTTCTAACCGTTTCGACTGCGCGGCCATGGCTTTTAAGATCTACAGGTCGTGAACTACAAACTTTAGGGCTTTACTCTAACTTTCTATAAATTCTGCGAAATCGTATCTCTGATTAGCAAAAAGAATGGGACCTCTGAGAAGCTCCGTTTCTGAGATCCCTATGTTCGCTCGGCTGTCACCGTTTCAACTGCGCGGCCACGACTTTAAAGAACTATAGCTCGTAAAGTACATACTTTAAGGCTCTATTAAGACTTTCTACAATTTCTGCGAAATCATATCAGTGATTAGCAAAAAGAATGAGATGTCTATGTAGCTCCCGTATATGAGATCTCCATGGCCGCGCAGTTCTCCACGTTTCGACTGCGCGGCCATGGTTAAGCCCTTATAACTTTCTGAATATCGGTTCTGCAAATTTGCGGTTTTCTTTATTAGTTTTCTACAAATTACTTCGTAATGTTGACGTAGTCGTTTTTTTTCTGGGACACTGTGGCCGAGCAGTCGAAACGGACACGAAAATAATTAGGTCTCAGCCCAGGCGGTAGCTTTGCTGCATAGTAGGTAGGTACTTATGGCTCTCAGCTGACTGGCCGGGTTGACGGCCGGGCGCCGCGCAGCGCAGTGTAGCTTAATATCAGCTGTTTTTAAATAGTTTATTTAATGTTTTTTTTTTCATTATTTAAGGTTTAATTAAGTTTGATAATGAATAAAATACACTTAAAAAATTTAACTAGTAGGTAAATTACGAACTCGTAATTTATTTTTTTATTAGGTGAAAAAGATTTTTTTAGATTTTTTTATTATTTTTCTTAGATTGCAAACACTTGACCTGACCACCCCTTAAAATTTTATTATTAAATTCCATTTCGCCTTATATATATATTCCTTAGTGTTGGAAACTGAATTTCGGGAAAAATTCGGAAAAAAATGCGATACTTCATTCCTGAACTATTTATCATATTATGTAGGCACCTACGTACCTACAGTGCGGAACCCTCAATGGGAGAGTTCGATGTATCAAATCGTACACTATGGCAAGAATAAGGTTTTTTTATTTTTATGTTGAAGTGAATAAACAAATGTGCATATTGTCTTGTCTTGTCTTTTATTGATAAGTACTAAGAAGCATACTATCTAACTTTTTCTTTAATGGTACTAAGGCTACAAAGTTGTATGATTCGATCCATTAATATCGGCTTCATTGATAGGAAAAAATGTCGTTACCTCAGTCCAACATGTGTGATGTATTAAATCGTTCGTCCACTCCATAATGTGTGCGTGTACGCGCACGCGCTACCCCAGGTGAAATGAACCGACGCAGACGTGCCCCTACAGTACAGCGGGGCTATCGCGTAAAAAATATGGATATGGATATGGGCTTCATTTGACAGTGGAAGCTCATAAAATTACCTTATATGGTCATTTAACTGTCAAATGAAGCCCATGTCCATATCCATATTTTTTACGCGGTAGGGCCCCAGGCCGCGACAGGTACCGCCGCGCCGCGCTGCGCCACGCCTTTAAACTTACAGACTCCCGACGGATCGGACGGGCGACGTCAGGCGACCACAGGCCTCATCGGATGCGACTGTTCCCACGGCCTGTCGGCCTGCCATGGCGCGATCTGGCCTGCGAAAAGACAGGCCGTGGGAACCCGGCTTCACGGTATTACGTTCGCTATCGCTATCACATTATCGTTTTTGTCCAATTCCTACATATTGCTATTCATTTAATGGATTCACTATTGCATTTTTAGTATGAAAGTGATAGCGTCAGCGAGAGCCTTTGTAGTGGGTTTGAAAAGTCGATAGCTATAGCGATAGCAATACCGTTAGGTGGTAGGGGCGCAGCCGCAGGTAAGCGGTCACAGTCCGACTGCGCAGTCCTCAGTCTTGAGAGAGAGAGCTCTATGAAATGAGTTAAAAACCTCCTTCGAATAACCTCTTACATAGCTCATTTTCATATATTTACTACGTGTCATCGGCAACAATTTCGACGGACTGAACGCCCGGCCACACGTGCAGGCAATACCGTGCATTCCAAGTTTGCGCAATCCGAATCTTTAGCATTTTGTTTTATTTTATGCGCAAACCGGTTGTGCAGGCATGCTTTCAGGGGGTCAATTCTGCTAACTTTTTGTCATAATCTCTCAGTGGTGTTTCAATAGTAGTGTTTATTTACACTGTTGTGACAAGAACTGTGTAAAACAGCATTACCATTGAAACCACTGGAATACGATTGTGACTAAGCATTAGCAGAATTGGGCCCCAGGTAGTGTGTGGCCTGTACATACCAGTAGTAGGGATTCGAGAGCTCTAACACAGTTAACAACTCCAAATCCCCCACCACCCCCTCCCCCTAATAACCCTTCTGCAACCCGTCCCTCATAACCCTTCCGCACCCGGTCTCGGTTCCTTCAAATCAAAAAACTACAGCGATTAAAAAAAAACGCTTCTATACGATCCTAAATATTATTGGTGTCCACTTATTAAACCAATTTCCAATAGCGTAAGTAACCCCATTTAAGAATAATCTTGAATTTTTGTATTTTTTAGAGGTCTTTTCGAAAAGAAAAAGTGTCGAGGCAAAATCGTGTTTTTGAAACTATACGAATCTAGATAAAGGTATGAAGAAATATATATGTTATTACCAGATTTGTAACAACTGTAACCATACTATAGTTTTATATCAAAAAGTCCATACTTTTTCCGAGTAGCGCCTTAACTAATGAATCCTCGGGCTGCGCTAATGACACGTTCCATGTTAATTACACCTTACCTCATTACTTAATCTTATTATATTATCTTCGATCCCTAATTGTCGCTACCTATGCCTCTATTCTACATACCTATGCATGTTTTCGAACAAAAGAAAACGCCTCACCTAGTCCACCTACTTAAGCAAACCGAACATACATAATTTTCTTTGTTGAAGCTGAACACCATATTTCTCAATTACTATGCTTTATCAACTATTTACCAAACATTTGTGCAATCTTAATAACTCTGCTCATTAATTTCTCATATATATAATTATTATTTGCTTCAACTCTCTTATCAAGTTTTACAAGCAGTGGGAAGATATGGGTTAAATACATTTGATTCAACAAATAACTTTAACTCATTAATTTTTAATTTATCAACTATTTGCTTTCACAATCTTAACTTGTTCTTTGAACTTGTTGATTGACAAAGACATCATAATGTAATCATCTGATCAAAATAAAATAAAAAACAATAAAATTGCAACTAAGCATTTCATTACAAAAGTATTATCCACTACCATCGAAGACGTAGACTACTGCTTCGGAGTCAAGCAAGACAATCAATGTTGATGTGAGTATTTTATTTATGTGAGTATCTGGATCTGAGTAAGTATCTATTATTTGTAATCATTGTAATAGCATTCATCTTGCCTTGATAACAACGCTACCATCAACTATGAGGAAAATAGCTTTAAACATTAGTACTTTCCAACCTCTGATGATGAGGACACATCGTCGAGCCCATACCCTATTAAGAAGAGAAACGGCAGTAGTGAGCAGAGCAGCAATTCCCTGAACGAATTCTTTGAACAACCCGCTAAAAAGAAAAAAACAAAACTACAATCGTCTACTGTTGGTCGAGCAACAAACGACGGGGTGTCATATATTTCTACAAATGATGATGGATCAAAGGCGACTCATTTCATAAAGATTGAGATCTACGAGTTTAAAAAAAATTGGCGAACGTCCCACTATCGGATCATTGGGAACATGCGGACGTACGAGTGAAGTACTATAATAGTACTTAAACAAAATACCAACCACCACCAGCGAACACGACAGTTAATTTATAATACCTATTACAAAAGAAATTTCTAATGCATCTGACTGCAAAAAATATACCTTCAAACATAAAGATTAAATAAAATAATCCATATTGCTTGTCTTGACTCTGAAAGATTTATAATGTTAAAAATTTAATAAAAAATTTATTTTCTTAACATTTACTTGTTTTTAATCGTTTCAAAAGTTTAAAAAAAATAAAGATTAAAGTAAAATTCAACATATTTATTACACTAACTTTAAAATAATTTACAAGTATTCTTAAATCAATATAAAAGACTTAAACATATCTTTAATTAATACATCATTATTTATTGTATCCACATTAAACATTTTAACAAAGTCACTTAGAGATATACATCTAAACTTAAGATACAAATATAAAAGACAATATTCACCACAAAGAGATGAAAAACCATTTTGAATAACTTTATTATTATAGATCCATCTATTCTTGTTCCGCTTCAGAAAAGCTAAATGATAAGTATTAGGCTTTCGACTGAAAGTATGAAAATATTCTCCAACACCATCTGTAGGTACTTATGTAAATTGCTACCCAATGCGTTCCTGGTTTTGTATCTGGATCTAAGTTACTAACCAAGTAAATAGGTGTTGTCATATGGATCGGTAATCGATTAGCAGCAAAGACATTATTTACTAAATTAGGATGTATTATTTGCAAACATTTACTTATTTCTAAGGTATTCATGATAGTAACATATGTCTACTAAATTCAAAAGTTCATAATAATTTAAAATAAGTAAAAAAAGATGCATGTCTTATATAATAACAATTTTATTAACTTAACTACTTAAATCTACGCTTATATTTCTATTCTTATCAATTTCAATCAAATTATCGAATTCTGCATATGCAATACAATTGATTGTTTGAGTAAGAGCGTTTTCAAACCTTACTTGTAACCGTACACTTCCATGTTTGATTAAATTCCAATGTGAACATGAATTCGCAGATAAATCTGGTGTAAGGTCAAAAGCCATTAAACAATATCCTTTTGGGTATCTATCTATATTTATGCCATTACTCTCATTTAAAAAATAGATTTACAATCATGCTATACTTTATAACGGCTAGGCTATCTACTATCTGTGTACCAAATTTCATCCAAATCCGTTCAGTAGTTTCGGAGCCTATTCAATGCAAACAAACAAAAAAAGAATCAAATCTTTCCTCTTTATAATATAAGTACAGAAATCAGATTTACAATTTATACTATACTTCATAACGGCTATCTACTGTGTACTAAATTTCATCCAAATCCGTTCAGTAGTTTCGGAGCCTATTCAATGCAAAATGGTAGTGTAACCAGTAATAAGTTAAACTAGGGCGGTTACAACCCGATACTCGGGTTCGTCGATCGACGAAAAATTCCAAATTATGCGAAAATCTTTAATTGCAGTTTGTGATCATCACGTTTAACATTTTGTATATTTTATAGTTTTCGGAACAAATAGACTCGAGTACCTTTAATTTGATACCTTACTCGGCCGCGTACTACGCGCCAAAGTCCCTATCGAGTCGTCACAAATTTTGCGAACCTGAATTTAGTATATAGATAATTACTACTATTGGGAAATAATATAATTGATACTTAGTACATGATTGATTATAATTAACATTGATTTTAAATAAAGATTTAAGTAAATGTTGGTTTGAAAGATTTGGAAAACATGTATTGTGTAAAATAAATAATTCATTGCTTGGCATGTATGTTATAAATGATAGCTTCAATAACCCAACTAGCAAAATCAGTTCTTATAACTATCTTCAAGACTACTTCTATACTCTCTTTAAAGAAACTTGTAGCATGTTATAACCCTGGATTTGGGCGCAGATATAGGAGTTATTATTTCTGTAATTATCTTATAACCGACTTAAAGAATGTTACTAAGCCCTATAACATACTTGGACAAGTACAATTGCTTCTATAATGTTCTTGGACTACACATTTTTAAACACAGACACTCTTATTAGTAACTAACATACCAAGTATCCTACTAGCAATCATGTTTATAACGCACTTGTAATGAACTTAGTTATAAGTAAGTTTTTGATGTTTGTGCAGGTTGATACAGTTGTTTTGTAATAAAAAAAATTTTTTTTTAAAAAGTCTAGCATGATTCCGATTCAATAAACATTATAATAATTTGGTATTTGTAGAACATTAGTTTGACAAAATATTGTGAATGTAGTGTGTGAAATCGCCGGGGAAGTCATTTTTATTGTAAATGTCTACCAAAAATTGGTTAATTTCACAACGCCCTTTCATTTTTTCTACACAAAATTCTTAGGAACAGTCGCCATGTTTTGTCACTAACCTATAAATGTCTACTAACCTATAAACTAGCTTTGATATGATTTAATGACGACATTAATAAATGACTAGCTTACAACTTCTTCCTAACATCTATGACAAAGAAAACTCATATTAAACAATTTTCTCACGTGGAATTAGGCTAATTGAATCAGAAAAAAATGGCTGAGATTAACATACTAATAAAGTGATTGATCTAGTAGCTTATACGGTTGTTTGATCTAATATCGCTCTTATTAAGTAGAATTGCATTTATAAGAATCTCAGACAAGACTAATCCTATGCAAACTTATAATAATCTCAGCTTAGTATATTATAATACCTTGTTCTCTTACAAAATACCAATGTAGGATCAAAAGATTCTTCTTCTTCTTAAATTTAAGAGCTGCGCTCTTGTCGGTGGAGTATTTTCCATTCCTGTCTTTTTCCTGCCAATGACTTCACCTCCTGGTACGACACAACATTAACTTTCTCCTTTATTTGTGAAATATAGCTCAAAAGATTAATATATCAAAAGATTATTCAAGACTATTTAATCTTTCTGTAAACAATTATAGGATATGTATTCTTATAATTATCTTATAAGATAATATTGTAACTAACTAGAAGACTGTGAAATAAATACAAATGCTCTTGAGAGTATATAAGCTTGTGAAATATTACTATGAGGAAAAGTATCCTGTAACTGTTCTGTTCGTTAGTTTTGTAGAAAACTATAAGACTGAAATATGAAAACTAATACTCTTGAGCATGTTGCCACTTGTAGAATGCTATTATAAGTAAATAAGTCTACAACAATGCCTGTAAAATAACGTTATTAGTAGAGATATGCTTCTAACATTTCTTTATAGGATTACTTTGCTTGTTTGTTATGTTCATGTTCTTTAAAGCTGACGTCAATACACTTCCAAAGACTGCAATACAATGATATTATAGGTATTGTCAGTATAGTGGAATTGAAGCTCTAATAATAAAAGTAATTGATGAGCAGACATGTGCGAGGGCGATGCGTGCCTAGATGACACAGATCCAAATAAATAAATTCCCAATATGTGTTGAAATATTTATTAGGACATCTTCAAGATGAGATAACAACTTTCTTATGTTAATTATAAATGATGGAGATGGATGGACGGCACAAAACACTTAACAATTAAAAAACGTACGAGCTCAATAGGCCATCTTTAGCGGAGAGAAAAAAAAGGTAATACAGTATTGCCAGACAACTAAATGTAAAGCATAGATTACAATTATTACAAATAAACTATAATTTTAACACTCCTCCTTATGCTTTACATTTTTGTTCAGTTCAAAAACAAAAATATTAAGAGTCCGTTCTAGCTCTACATGCAAACGAATATTACAATGCTTCACACACATGCATAAAAGAATACTACAACATGTCACATAATAAAATTAACAACCATACATAATACATATATTTATTTTAACAAATAGGTTTTAGATTTAGACCCTTTATAAAATTTTTATGTTTAATTACACTCAAAGGTTTTGTTAAAATGTCTGCAACCATTAAATCTGTCTCTAGGTATTTTACAGTAACAAATCCTTTTTGAACTAGATCTTTAATAAAATGGTATCGCAGATCTATATGCTTGGTTTTTTTATGTGAAAACTCTTTTACATATAGTAGCTTTTGAGCGCTCTGGCTATCATTGAATACAATGACATCAAAATTTTTGTTCAAAAGTTCTGTCATGAAATTTCTCACAAAGCAAATGTCCTTGCAAACATCTCCCAATGCCAGATATTCAGCCTCAGTGCTAGAAAGAGCATTACACCGCTGCTTCCTAGCCTCCCAGTTCATTATACTGTTACCTATTTTAATGGCAAACCCAGTATAAGATCTGCGATCCAACAAGTCATTGGCCCAATCAGCATCTGCGTAGGCGGTTATATTAAAGTTACCTGACTTTACAAAATGAAGTCCAAAATCCTTAGTTCCCGCCAAATAGCGTAACACGCGTTTTGCAATGCGCCAGTGACCTATGTCAAAACAATTATTATATTGACTAAGCTGAGAACAAGTATAAGAAATGTCGGGTCTCGTGCAGACAGATAAGTACATAAGATTACCCAATAGTTGTCGGTATTTATACATCTCATCATCTATTATACACTTAGTTTGATCAGACTTTTCAAACTTGTAATTTACTGGCAAAGGAGTTGAAACAGGCTTACAATTAGTCATGTTATACTTATCTAACAAACGGTTTATGTATTCGGTTTGATCTAAAATTATTACACCTTGTTTTCTTGTGACATTCATACCTAAACAGTTACGTAACTTTCCAAGATGACGTACTTCAAAGTTTTTCTGTAATATTGACAACACATCATCAATACAATTATTATGAAATACATACAAATCATCAACATAAAGTCCAATAATAATATATTTATGTTCTGTCTTTTTGATGTAAATACAAGGCTCACATTTACTTTGATTAAAACCGTTGCTTGTTAGAATATCATTAATTTTTCTATTCCACATACGGCTCGCCTGTTTGAGTCCATAAATGCTTTTATGTAACAAACACACTTTGTCATCCTTTTTAAAACCTTGTGGCTGTTCCATATATATGGTTTCATTTAATTCGCCATTAAGGAAGGCGGTGGTAACATCAATATGGTCTATACTTAAATCCAATTCAGTGGCTAATGTAAACAAGATCCTAAGAGATGAGTGTCGGACAACAGGTGAAAAAGTATCAGAGAAATCAACACCCTCTTTCTGACTAAAACCGCGGGCAACCAGTCTAGCTTTATGTTTCAGAAACTGACCCGTAGCATCATACTTCTTCTTATAAATCCACCTACACTTAACGACGTTCTCGCCCTTAGGTCGATCTACCAAAGTCCAAACTTTATTTCCAAGTAATGAATTGTACTCACATTCCATTGCATTGTACCACTCCTCCTTCTCAGTAGAACCCATTGCCTCCTGATAAGTATTGGGCTCACCTGGTGAACATTGACCAGCCATCATAGCAGATAAATCAAAATCCTGATAGCGCTCAGGGACTTTACCACGTGTGCTGCGGACAGGACGGGTTATCGACGCATCGGGTGCTTCCGACGAAGTCGTATCTCCTCCTCGAGATGAGACCTCTGGCAGAGACGGTACGACACAGTTACGCTCGTCAGCATCATCACCAGAATGGCTATCACCTTCATCACCGGTAGCATACACGTTGTCAGACAATGGTGACCACAGAGGTGGTGTCACACCTGAAACATTTAAATCACTTGATGAGCTACTATCACAGTTAGATTCATCATTACTTAAATTAACATTCTCTTTCTCGCTTTCGCCATTTTTATTTAATTCATTACTAGTTTCATTATTATATTGATTTAATTCATTAGAAACATTTTTAAATAAGATGTCATAACAATAAAATTCATTATTAAAGCTCTTTGTTAAGTCGTCCTTTCCATTTAAAAACTGAGATTCAATAAATTGAACAGTTCTAGAATATGTAATTTGACGAGGATTAGTAGGATCACTGAGACGGTATCCCTTGCAAGTATCACCATATCCGACGAATACATAAGGCTTGGATTTAGGATCCAGCTTTCGTCGTTTGACATCAGGAACAAGTGCATAAGCTGTACAGCCAAACACACGTAGATTGCTAAGATCAACAGAACGTCCAGTCCATGCATACTCAGGAATACCATTTCCTGGCAACGCACTAGTAGGTGAACGGTTTTTGAGATAAATTGCTGTCATTACAGCCTCTCCCCAATATCTACGATTCAAACCTGACTCCTGTAACATAGATCTAGCTTTATCAAAGACTGTTCTATTAACCCGTTCAGCCACGCCGTTTTGTTGGGGGCAATACGGTACAGTAGTCTGATGTATGATGCCTTCTTGTTTAAGGTAATTCGACAAGTTATTATTACAGTATTCTTTCCCGTTATCAGTACGTAAAATTTTAATCTTTAAACCAGTTTGTTTTTCTACCAAAGCTTTAAAATCTTTAAAATGGGCACTCACCTCAGATTTATGCTTCATGAGATATCCCCATGTCTTGCGGGTGTGATCGTCAGTGAACGTTAGCATGAAGTTGGCTCCGCCCCAGCTACAAACTTGCATCGGGCCGACAACATCCGAGTGTACGAGGTCCAATGGTGCAATAGCATGCCCTTCAGATGCCTGAGGATAAGATGAGTCACTCATCTTCCCAGTCATACAAGGAACACAGCTACTTGGCAAGTCGTCCGCATTCTGCAAAACAACACCAACACATTGATACCCTCCACCAAGTAATTTAATATATTTACCGGATAGATGACCAAGACGCTTGTGCCATGTCAATATAGACACACACGAAGTAGCATGGTGAGCAATCGCTGTCCTCTGCATAGAAGGCAGGGGCTTGGAACACTCCAAATCAGAGACGGGCTCAACTTGCGACGTTTTCACAACATACAGTCCATTGATTTTTCTAGCTAATAGAACTTGGTTACCAAGAATTTTACAATTATTATTATAGATCCTACACTCATCTTTACAAAAAACAATAGTAAATCCATCATCACTCAATTGACCGACAGAGAGTAAGTTACATTGGAGATCAGGCACAAAAAGAACATTATTTAAACTTAAATTATTAGAAACTGAAATCTTACCAACTACATCACTATGCAATTTATGTCCATTCGCTATAGAAACTACTGAATTTTTCTTCTGGGTATTTAAGAGAATGTTTTTGTTGCTCGTCATATGGTTAGTCGCTCCACTATCGATCACAAAATTTTCACAAGTCGATGCAGTATAAGCAGACGCCATAAGAGTATTATGTTCTTCCTTCTTCTTCAAATCCCTTTTTCTTTTATAGCATCGTTTACTAGAATGTCCAGACTTCTTGCAATAGTCACATGTAAAAACTGTAGTAGACTGTTTCTTGTTCTTAGAATAATAAGCCGATGTGTTTTGATTATTAATGCGTCGATGATCCTCCTGTAGTAATCTAGTCCTGACCAGCTCACTAGAAAGGCTGCCCGTCAGCTGTGCTGTTTCAAGGCTTGATACTGTAACATCAAATTCCTGTGGTAAGCCGGAGAGTAAAATTTCTGCAACTTCTGCATCATCAATATTCTTGCCGATGTCAGACAATTGATGAACGAGACGCATAACACCGTCGATGTATTCCGACATGTTTCTAAACTGTGAATATTCTACTCTGTGAAGTTGACGAAGTAGCATCACTCTTCTGTATAAGCCCTTGTTTTCAAAAGTATCAGCAAGACGTTGCCATGTTTCTTTAGCAGTTGTACAGTCACGGACATATTGATACAAATTGGCGTTAATCGACAAACATATCCTGGCTCGTGCCTTTGTATCGCGGGTAGCATCATTGTCAGTCCCTTCGATACATTTCCAAAGATCTTCCAAAGCAAGTAACATTTTAATGGAGAATTTCCAATTTAGGTAATTACTCACACCTTCCAGTCGTTCAACTATAGAGGAATGTACATTGACAGACGTAGAATTTACGTTAGTTACGTTACCTTCATCAGCCATGGTAAAGCTTGAGATGTGTTCTGCTTACAAAAAAATATTTCGTGGGAAAAAAAAATGAAAAATAATATTTGTCCTGGTCTTCGAACTTTTTCAGCCAATCTGCGCAATCTCGATGAAACTCTTCTACCAATCTAGGTTTTCTATTCTAGGTCTTCTGGGTCCTTAACCTGATGAGCAGACATGTGCGAGGGCGATGCGTGCCTAGATGACACAGATCCAAATAAATAAATTCCCAATATGTGTTGAAATATTTATTAGGACATCTTCAAGATGAGATAACAACTTTCTTATGTTAATTATAAATGATGGAGATGGATGGACGGCACAAAACACTTAACAATTAAAAAACGTACGAGCTCAATAGGCCATCTTTAGCGGAGAGAAAAAAAAGGTAATACAGTATTGCCAGACAACTAAATGTAAAGCATAGATTACAATTATTACAAATAAACTATAATTTTAACAGTAATAAAATTATTTGATAAGGAAGGGATGTAGTGTTTGTATCTATGGAAAAGGGTACAATCAACCCTGTCTCACACACACAGGAGGGCAACACTAGTAGCTGTCATTGTCAACGATAGATTGACAGATGTCATATAGCTAGGCGGGAGTTCTGGTGGAGTGCGAAGAGGATTCGGCTTCAGGGGCCCTACCGCGCAATAGCCTACCGGGGGCCTACCGATGCCACCATCGGCATCCCAATCTGCTTCATTTGACAGATGGATGTGACATATTGCTCTTAGTCTTTGGTAAGTTTTCATTTGTGTCAAAAAGAAGCAGCAATGTATCACATCCATCTGTCAAATGAAGCCGATCTCTGGTGTGTTGATACGTGTGCCTGTCTTGGTGTGAGGGTGAGCCAGTGGAAACTTCTTCAGGATTGCAAATCCTACAACTCGTCAAAAGTCACACATGTCATTTGAGCGATAGCCGTAGTATTGAATAAAAAATAAAAAGCCGATGTATTTGTTTTATGTCACTTCACATCACTCACGATCACGAATACCGGGTATAATTAATTAATAAACGAGTAATAACACACACACATTGAGAGGTATTTAAATTGAACTAGATTAGTTAAATAAAATTTAGAAATAATGCGAGTAAAAAAGATAATGCTGCAGTTTGTGTCGGTCGTACGTACCTTTTCGGATTGTATTATAATTGTATTTCTAAAAATTATTTATAAACAAAACTCGTCAAAATATTTTTTTCTATAGAAATTTGTGAGAGATCAGTGAGACGATTTTGCCCTTGTGTATTACGCAAATACGTATGAATACGCTTTGAACAAGAAAAAGATCGCTTGGCCGATGCATTACTAACCGGTATTGTCACGATTAGTTTTGCTAAATGAATGACTTCAGGGAAAAGTTGATACATAAATTATTTTGAGACATTATGGTCTATTATTTCTAAAGGATTCAATTGTCTAAATTCGTCATTATTATTTATAAATGCATTTAAGTTCGTTGTGCAAACGATCAAAATTAAAATGAGATGACCCGTAGAATAACGACTTTTTAAATCGTTAAAAACAATTTCCGGAAAATCTGCAGAATATTTTGCAAAATTTTCCTTGGAAAGTAACTGAAAAAATGCTAACTTTTTGATGTCGCTGTATCTATTGCGCGACTCCATCGAAATTTATCGATTATAGCTATTAAAATCCGCCTATAATTGATTTTAACATCGTCAACATTTCGTTTTCGTTTAGGAGGGCCACACACATCCTTTTTGTTTTTTTCGAAAATCGTATTAAATTCCTCAATAAAGTGACTCCAAAATTTTTCGAAAGCATTTTTTTGTTTAAGACAAAACGTTTGCTTCTGCAAAGAATTGTAAAGCAAATCAGTTTTTTCAAATATTTCGCTGAATATTTGTAATAGAAAAATAAATTCAAAATCTTTTAAAGTCAATAAAAAAGGTATCACCGTTCCACGAGTCGGGATTATCTATAATTTGTTCAAAAACGTGTATTAAAATGTCTAGTTCATTTTTAATCACGTTTACTGTACGAGAATTACTTATAAGTCCAACGCGTGGGAGCAGAGATTCACAGAATCGGCGCCAGCCCACACGCTTCTTTTCCGTGAGGACTCTCACTGCTTTAGCCGCGACCGATTGGTATTTTATAAAGTACTCCTCAGTCATCGACATGGAGTACTCCCGTTCAGCCTCCTTTCGCGCTTTACATTCCGGGTCCCACCAAGGTGGCGAAGAAGGTTTACCTATGTGTATGTTTTTAGTTGGTAAGCACTTTTCAGCTGATGTTAATATGCTATTTTTAAAATCTTTGTATACCACGAGGAAGTTTCTGAAGTGACTTGGATAGTTTACAGTTTTTATAGTTTTGTTTAGTTAGATAGATTGGTAGTTGTTGGATAGACTGATGACAATTGGATAGTGGTCGCTACCAAGGGTCGTGGGAAGTACAGTCCAGGTGATTCCGGGGGCAAGGTCAGGGGAGCAACGGCTTAAATCTATGGCGCTCTTGGTATTTTGCGATGGATATACCCTTCGCGTCGGGGAATCATCATTGAGCACACATAGATTGAAGTTATCGCAGATGTCAAGAAAAGGGGAGGATAAGTAGTCACAGGAGTGACATCCCCAGGTTGTGTGGTGGATGTTAAAATCACCTAGGACCAAAAGAGGAGGAGGAAGAGAAGAAAGCATATTGGAAAACTCAGCAAGGCATGCATGGTTAGGATAAGGGATGTAGACTGAGGGAAAAGTGACATTTTGGATTTTCACAGCTACAGCATTAATCTGCTCACTGTGCGGGGGAAGGATAATATTGCTGTTCTGGAGACCAGGAGGGCAGAACCTCCAAAACCATTGCTTCTATCGTCCCTAATTCACAAATAACCTGGAAACCGGACTCGATCGCCAGGCTAACGACACATCTCCTGAACAGCGAAGATGGTGGGTGCGTATTTATTTAGGAGATATCGGATCTCATGATCCTTATTCCTGCTGCTGCGACAGTTCCTTGCAGGATTGGAGCCATTGCAACTGGTAATATTGAGAAGCTGAGTAAGTTGGTTTTGGGCATTGTTCGGTAATTGAACGTCTTCTAAATCTGGCAAGCAGATTAATGAGAGTTGAAAGGAGTGATGTGATAAGATTATCATTGGGCATAGGGGGGCTTGGTGGCCTGGTAGAAATAGCACAACCATTTGCGAGTTGAGACCGAGGGGTTTCAACGATGGCTCTGTGGTCCTGAAGATTGTAGCCAGGACTGCTTGCAGCAGGAAGACGCTGGTGCCTAGGAAAGGAGACAGTTTTGCGATAGGATGTTGTACTATTCGAACTAGAGATAGGGGGAGGAGTTGGGTATAAAGAGGGCGGAGGGAATGGGTTGACATGTTCGACTCTGGCTGTGTCAGCAAATGTTTTACGTACTTGGGCAAATCTAGCCGATGCCTCGGAATAAGTGACGTTTTCCTGTTTCCTGTAATAGTGTATTACACCCCTTATTAGGCTGTATGCAATAATGTCTTTGCATCAACTAAACGTCAATTGTCTACGGACGATTCTATTCTCTCTGCCCTGTGTCTCTTTTTCTTTAATGCCTGGTCTGTGATGTGAGTACGGTTCGTACAAGGTACGGTTGTATTGACAATTCTGAATTATCCGTTTTAATCTATTGTTATTAACTGCTGTTAACACTTTTTTGTATTATAATAAATTGTGAACAATTTGTTTCTGCAACGCCCTACTTTTATTTCCTGGACCACGCCATCATTAAAGCTTCGAGACCCACTGCTATAAATAATATTTCCTATGACATAACCAGTTTAATTTGTTTTTGTCTGGAATGTTCAGGGCATGAAGCTCAATGCATGAAGCCTTATGGGCACCAGAGCAAAACAGGCATGTAGGAATGTGTTTAGTGCAGGTGTGCCCTTCATGTGATTGAGCACAAATAAAGCATCGAGCTTGTGATCTACGCTGAGATTGTACGTGGCCGAACCACACAACACTCATTATATTGGATAGTAGGAAGCATGTAGGTAAGTTTTGACTGGGAGTGATGTGTATAAACAGTACAGTCCTGTTTAATCTGCGGGCTTTCACAATAGGTCCATATCCGGTCGGTATTTCCACTGACTCCACCAATTCAGCCAGAGTCCACACTACAGGCACTAGGCGAACGATCCCCATTCTTGTAACACTGTAACTGGGAATTATTGCTTCATAGTTTCCAGTTTTAAGTGCGGGGTGTTCAAGGAAGTTGTTGGCATCAGTAAAAGACTTAAACTCTACGGATATTCTGTTTCTGCCCACGCGCTTAACACCATCCATTACGATGTTTTTTATTTTGTTGTGGTAGAGAAAATGGCCAAATTTGATGGGGCGTAATACGGTACCAGATGCAGAGGAAGGATCTGACAATGGTTTGATGATGTGAACTAAGAAGGGTGAAGAGTCCTGAGCCGTATATTTTATCTTGTTTCCTGACAACTCAGGGGTTACACAAGTCGATTGGGTGTTGAGAGAGGATTGTCTTTTTATGAGGTTGGGATGTTGCTTCATCACTCGGGACTCGTTTTCGCGAGGTTTGGGTGTTTTGAACTATGTCCATTTGGGTCAAGACTGGAGGTGAAGATCGAGCACATGGCTCGTCTTCGCCCCCACCGGGATCGGGTGGGTCAGACATTTAAGACAATACAAATAAACACACGAATACTTACGTTGTATCTCACACTCGACTAAAAGCAGAGACTCTTGTATGCAAAATACACGACCAGACAATTAGAGATAGTAGGTATACATGTTGTTGTTATTTTCTGTTATTAAATGAGATACAAAGTAATGAAACACACATAATTAATTTCTGAATTTATTATTTTGCCAAAAAAACATTACTTTAATAAGCTTAATCTGTTTTAATACTGACATAAAATTGTGTTATCGTGTAAACTTTTCCACCACTACTATTGAAGTGCTAAAATAACTGGCTGGCGGTAGGGGCACGTTTTGTGGACCGGATGTCCGGCGGTTAAAATGTTAAACATGTTTAAAAATATTATTATAATGTTAGCAAAAACATAAATGCCATGAAATCACAAGTTAACCATTTAACTCAACCATTTTTACTTATATCTAAAATTAGGCGTAAACTTAGTTCCTTACTAAATACCAGCCGTTATCAGTAAAGAGTAATTAACCGACTTCAAAAAAGGAGGAGGTTCCAAAAGTTTTATTTTTTACTTTTTGAAGTCGGTTTGATATTTTTTTATAAAATGTTTTTTTAGAATGGAATCTCTAATGACAGATAGAAAATACAAACGTAAAAACAATGTTCTGATTCACAATACAAACAAAAGAAACAAAATTAATACTTGAGAAACAAACAAACAAGACTTAACTTACACTTTTATCATAATCACACAATGAATGTACTGCGGGCTGATTCACAAACCATCGGACACGGAATCGGATCCGAATTCTATGCCTTGACAGTGGCAAATGCATACTTTTCGCTGTCGGGGACGTTTCCGACTGTTTGTGAATAAGGCCGCTGATTAATTTTAGTATACCTATTAAAACTTTAATAATAATTATGCAAAACTATTTACGACTATAATCGACACAGCACTTACAATGGTCATATTACACTTTAATTAATGGCACCAATAATAATATTAAAATATGGTATTTATTTATCTAATCATTTTCCATACTTTCTGTAACTTTCAATAATGTACCTAATTCAGCCTTTTTCTAATCCTGTAATCAAATCACCAACACGAAGGATAAAAAATATAGACTTAAGTACTTTTAAAACATTTTTTTATAGTAGATTGTTTACCAAGGGCTGTATGACACCCATAACAGTCGAGTGTTTTGGCGCCCGAACGAAGTGAGGGCGCCGATAGTTCGAGACTGTTATGGGTCCATACACCCGAAGTAAACACTCTACTTTTCATTTTGAATATGAGGAAAGTAAAAACAAACAGAATATTCTTAAAAAAATATTGAATAAGAAAAATGTTACAAAATTATTTTATAATGTAGCAAAATAAGCTGTATAGGCTTCTGTGCCTTTGCCTACATACCTTTGGTAAATAAAAGTCCAAAGAGATTACAGATATCGATTTGACATGACACCCCCTATTCTTTTTTCAAATTTATTACAGCCCTAGGGCCGCCACATATCACTTTCAACCCGCATTTTAGGCAAGTTATGAGTTACTTTCAGAATATGAGACATGAAAAATAATTATTTTACTTTTTTCTCTTTTCTCAAAAGTAAATACCCATTAAAAATATGAAATATTAGAGCTTATTACTAATATAAAAAATTAATACCAGTCGCATTCAGAATCATTGCTGTTATCTTAATTTGAAGCCAACATTTGCATAAATGCCATAATTTGCATTCTCCGTCTCAACGTATGCTTCTGGATATCCGGCAAGTGTTGGCGTAGCCGCCAGTCCGCTACGTTCTTACTTTCCTTGTGTTGCACGCTGCCTAAATGCACTTCCATGTTGTCCCAACCGGTTTCCACCGAGTTGCAGAACCCACAGTGGTACACATTAGTTCGTACCTAGAAACAAAATGTAAATGTGAAATTTGGCACACAGGATAGTAGATAGCCTGAATTAAAACAGGAACATGTTCCCACTGCTGCTGGGGCACTCCCCAGCAGCAGTGGGGACATTTAAAAATGGCTGATGACACAACTTTTATCCCAATATTCCCAGGGGAACGGGAACCACGCGGATGAAACAGCGGGTAATATTTTAATAATTCAATTTTATATTTTT
The DNA here is from genome assembly GCA_910589605.1 of Chrysoteuchia culmella. NCBI lineage: Eukaryota > Metazoa > Arthropoda > Insecta > Lepidoptera > Crambidae > Chrysoteuchia > Chrysoteuchia culmella. The sequence continues at coordinate 11,183,016 of OU342664.1, read as the reverse complement.
ATTTCAACTTACCTCTCTTATAAATTCCGTGTCCATTTCAACAATGGGAGTATCTGTCACTGACTTGCGATGGCTCTCTGATTTCTCGTGATCCTCGAGCTGTTCGCTGGGGACATTTAAATTACAGGCCAAGCATTCCCACATATGTACATAACATTTAACAAACATGAAGCTTCGTATATTCAAGCATATCTTCTCATTTATCACAACATCTTGAAAAAGCATATTCTCTATTCCAACAATAGAGGTCACAAATTCACCTATTGGAATTTTTTTTACAGGTCGCACCTTGACTTTATTATCAGTACTGGACGCTGCCATTCGGAATTTGTGGTTTGCTCCATTTATGTGTTCTTTAAGATTCTTTATAGATGTAGGCAAAGAAGTTTTGCACAGGTTACAGTAGACTTTGCGATTGTTGTAGCTCAAACTGTTCTCAGCCGCGAATGCTTCTATTTCTTCATCGCTTTTAGAAGAAAGGGAACTTCTACGGGATGTACTGGCTTCGTTGGATTCGTTACGCTTTAGGAACACAGGTTTTGAATACAATGTCGTGTTTTTTCCTGTATCAGTGCCCTTTTGGCTGTATTGAAATAGGTTTTGCCGTGATTCCTTCTTGTTTGCTTTCGCTTTGTGCTCTTCAATATGAGTTTTGATAGCAGCATGATCGATACCTAAATGCATTGAGCATTTCTTGCAGATGGCTGTACCACTAACCAAGTCTATGTTAATGTCGTTTTTCTGAAACTCTGGCAACGATTCTAGCACCTTGTTCATGTTGGAATCATTTTCACAACTCTTGACTTCACCATTGGGTCGTTCTTTAGAAGGGCTCTCCTCACCTTTAGACATTTCCTCCAGTCTGTCTTGGTGCATTTTAAGCATTGTCAAATGATGTTCACTTCTCAAATGTCTGGAGATTTCAACTGGGCTTAAGACCCATTCACATAACATGCAGTACAAGGAGCCTTCGTTGCCATGAGTCTTTATGTAATCTTTGGATTTCATGCTGTCAATTAAAACCGCATCGAACTCCTTTGGAGTTTTCGCCAACTTTGCTGCAGTTTGACTATATTTTTTTGAGTCTTTCATTATGTCATTCTTTGAATTTGATAAGGAAGCTGAAGGGGCTTTCAGATCCCCATTTACCTTAGATGATTCTGGTTTACTAGCCTTTGCAGCGTCGCTGCTATAATTCTGAATTTTTGATTTATGATCAGAATTATCAAAATGATATAACAATTTTTTTTGTGCTAGCACTTCATTGCAAGTGAGGCAATGGAATGTTTCTTCATCAATCTGTAAAACAATTGTAATGAAGCATTTAAATTACTTTCTGCTGTTAATAATTCAAATAATTATTCAAAGTTGATAGGCTAATACTTACTTTACGATATATATTGTTGTTCTGGAACTCAATGTTGGTTTTAATCATATTCAGCAAGTGATTTTCACTGGTCTTATGAATGTCTTCATTGTCAAATTCTGTATTACACAAGCTGCATGTTCCATCTACAACACCATTCCAAGCTGCATCGCTTATGAGAATGTTACCAAAAGCTGTCACTCCATTGGGTGTGCGTTTGAAGAGCTGTAAGCCTTTATTTTGGTTGTGCTCTGTTTCAGCAACATGTATACCCACTTTTGCTGGTGTTGCGAATAATTTGTTGCAGTATTCGCAATAGTAACCTGCTTTGACCTGGAAAATGTATTATAAACAAAACAAAGATATTAGTTTCATTTTGTTTACCTTAAATAAAAGCGAACATCAAAGTGAAATTATGATATTTTATTTTTTGCTGTTTTTAATGCTATTTTTATACTTATGATAAATTTTAAATAGAAAATATAAAAATATTGGACTAAATCAACTCCGCTAAAGTGAAAATATTTACAGGTGAGTTCACCAACTGACAAATCAGATAATCATGGTTTAAAACCAATTTAAAACTTCTGTCCCTTTCAACTTCAAACCAACAACGGAAATGCAATGACATTCATTGACTTGACACTGTTTGGCGCAGGGGTACTAACCCCGCCTTCTGCGCCAGAGGTCCCGGGTTCGACCCCCGGACAAGACAAATATTTGTGTGCATGAACATGAACATTTGTCCTGGATCCGGGTGTTAAATATGTATATTATGTATGTATTTATTTATATAAGTATGTTTATCCATTACATTAGTACACAACACAAGTTCTTTATGAAACTTAATGTGGGCTAGATAATTGGTGCGATTGTATGCAAATATTTAGTGTTAATCGGTTAGTTAACTCGGTGTTAGGAGAATTGTATTGTTATATATATATATATTTTTAACAGCCATATTGATTTTCTAGCCCCCGTAATCCAGTTAGGATTATTAACAAAGTTGATTTATAGATAAGTTGAAATACCTACTATAATGAATAATCATAATAAATAATCAATTCACACACAATGATTTTTAGTTTTTACCTTTCTGATATGGTCTTCCTTATATTTCTCAAAGTATGGTACAATTTCCAGATTCTTCGTATGGATAGGCTTGGCAATGTGGATGCTTATCTCATCCTGATCCCGCAGGTAGGTCTCACATATGAGGCAGTAAGCGTCCAATGGACCCGTTATTATACTGTTTTTATTAAATTTTGATAACATGTTTGCTCTGTAAACCAAAAAATGTATTTAGTATGTAGTCTTTTTAAATGATTCGTAGGTAGGTACAATCAGGAAACTTTCCAGAATTTGTAGAACATATTATTATCATAAAGCAAGGCTCCTTTTGTATTTACTTTTGGTTTGTTATTATCCCTGTATTTGTATTTTGTGTAAAATAGATTATATTTTAAAACTTAACATTTTATTTTCTATATACCAGCGTTAGTATAATATCATGATAAGATAATCTGAGAAACATTTAGTCTATGTAAACAAAAATACTAATTAAATAATTATTTACAAAAGTAGAACATTGTCAATTCCGTTGTTATGATTTTTTGTTATTTGTGTTGTCAGTAACAACATCAACTCTGTAGTTCCTACAGGATGGTTTATGTGTAGTGTTTTATTTATTATTTTTATATAAAAGCCTTTTCTTACTTGAAAGTAGGTACTACATTCTACAATACATACAGAAAAGAAGATTATGAAAGATGTTCACTAAACCCTCAAAGTTTTAGTGAACATCTTTCATATTTCTCCTTTTCTTCTTTAAGAGTGCCTTGCTTTAGGTAACATAAAAAAAATTACAGCATGACATTTTAGAAGCTAAGAAATCAAGGTAGCAAATTTTTCGTGTTACCAATACAGTTATTTAACTTTAGTTTCCTGGTAAGACATTTCTAACATAATCACAAAGTTTAATAAATGTTTAAAGTTATACTAATACCACCAAGGCATGATCACCAATTTGTATATGAAATATACCTATAATACATTAAGAATAAAAAACTATTAGATAAATATTGCTTACACATATAAATATAAATGTGGCATGTGGAGGTCCGTAACCTCTGCCTACCCTTCTAGAAATAGACTCATACCAATTTAGGTACCTACACCAATTTTTCAATTTAGCCACAAAGTACGCACTGTAAAGCTTGTGTTGTGCTGTCAGTTAATTTATGGGTTGTGCTACTTTTGATTTCATTATTTATTTTAGAAAACTAAAACCACCAGCATTAATTTGGCTTTTATAGATCGGAGCAGCAGCTCACCTATTGCAGTTACCAAAATTCTTTCACTATTAACACATTCTTCTTCTTCTTTTGACTTTCGCCAGTATCCAGTTCTTATTGATTAAGAAATATACTTATTATTAAAATTGTACGGTAATTGGTTTAAAATGGCGTCTCACAAAACACTTGTTATTACGAAATAGAACTCGGGTAAAACTTTCCCATTAACACATTCTGGAGCTAGCTACTCAATAAATGCAATGCAAGTCAATAATAGTCATGCTAGTGGTCCTACTGCTAAGCTCGTCCTCCCTCTATCTTTATAGATTTCATAAAAATCTTTGTTTTAGCATAATATGTAAAACCTTTGACTGAAAGAAACGTTACAGTCCAATGTTAAACAAACTTACCATTAGCTTGATGATGATAATTCAATTTTTATTCGAACTTCAGTAAGCTTTTTCAATAGGTAGGGACTGGACAGAAGGCGGACGACCACTTTTTTTGAAGACTAAATATAACACTGCAAGTCAAGTAAAGAAATATTATCGTTCGTTGACTTCTCAATCGAAGATAAAATGGCGTCAAATTGGCGGGAATTTGGGATTTCCCCTTTCAATTTCTTTTCTTTCTTTTTATAAAGCCTTGGCTTCTGGCTGGGGACTTCAGCCAGTTGATTCATTCATTCGCCTTTCTTTTCTTTCTTGAACTACAGTTCTAACAAGGGTACCAACCAACCAACAACGTAATTTATTAAAAAGTCAGTTGTTGGTTTTTCAGTGCGAACATATTGTTCTGTGGTGCGAACGCACGGTCAAGGGGTATCTCTATGGTCAAGGGCGACTTTTCACAGATTAGACAAATTAACAATATTATGATAAATTATAAATAGAAAAATATTGGAAAAAATTATTACAGTCACCCCGTGTGTACCTTACACCTTTCACCTTGGGTGCTATAAAAACCTTTAGTACCGGATAAATAATGTCTTATTTCGGTATTCAAAACATTCGTAACGCAAGCGTTTAAGAATTATTGGCATTTAAAGATGGGCCTCACGGGATGACGCTTAAGATTATGGATGCTGGAAATAACAAAAACTAGCGAACGAAAGTCCAGTGTCAGTCCCTAGATCGTCAGTGACGCAAAAATAAATAAGATTTAACACTCGAGCATCGTTTAAAATAGAACAGATCTCATAAAATCGACGTTTAAACATGGTACATACAGAACCGTGTGGTCAAATTTTCAATTGCCAAAATATCAATAATCATTCCGTTTGGAGCCAAACGAAACATTCTACCAGCGTTACGTTTGATATGTGACAGCATTTAACACATGAAATTCGTTCAAATAACAAGGCATCAATATGAAAAAGCGAAAACTATATTTCATACCGTCACACTGTGTGGCCCATCTTTGAAGCCGTTACGTTACGTGAATTTTGCGTTACGAATGTTGAAAAGCAATTCACAGTAAAGAGAATTTCCGTCACTGAGGATCTATCTTTACCTGGAACCAATCAGTGCAGTACTTACGATAAAATTCAAGATTGAAATTTGTATGAAATCTCAAATTAGGGTGACAACCATTTACGTACATTGATGGATAAAAAGGCTAAACCAACCTGATAATTAGCTAGTTTTACGGCGTAAGTAAGATGTAATGTACCTAATTCATGTTAAATAATAAAAAAAAAACTATTTCCATTCAAAATAGTCTTAAGTCCGTGTCACGAAAGTTGTCGTGCGGAATTTCTGTGGTACTCAAATTATCTTCCATAGTAATAGCGTACATTTGCGGATGTTGAAGGTGACTACAGTCTCTCATGCGCCATATTTCGTGAGTCAGACTCTTTATAACCACCATCTTCTTCTTGTTTGTCTGCGATTATGATGGTCTGTCTTGTCTGTAGTCTGTGACCTAGTGATGTGCCGAGACGGCTATATTTGGTATTCGAATATTTTGGTAATCGTTATAAAAAGAATCGAACTAGGACTCGAGTCAGAAGACTTGGACAGGTATTCGAGTACTGGCACGAGTATTCGAAACTACTTCAGTGGACTCGAGTACTCTTCGAACTTTATAGTTTGCTTTTCACGACCAATACTAATATTTCGACTCAAATCAAAAATCATGTATGCACGCTAAGAAAGTAAATAATAACAGAATAATGTATATCTGCGCCAGAGGTCCCGGGTTCGATCCCCGGACAAGACCAATATGAACATGACTCTTTGTCTTGGTCTGTGTGTTAAATATGTATGCTAAGTATGTATTTGCAAAAAAAAGTATATAGTATGTTCATCCGTTATCTAGTATCCATAACACAAGTTCTTCACGAAACTTAATGTGTGCTAGATAATTGGTGTGATTGTATGTAATTATTTATTATTAACTACTACCACGCTGACTAGACGGGTTGGTAGAGGGTTTATTTCAAGTTTACCTTCTCTCGCACAGGTGTTCAGTGCCTCTTATTATATAATCAGTCAGTCATTAATCATGTAATCATTTTTGGTATTGATAAGTTCCATACTTCGGATTTTTTCTGCGGAGCCATCCCTTTCTATCACACAGTCGGTGTTGTATTTAGATAACACTAAATTATACAAACCGACAGTTCGACAGATTAAACAAAATGATAACTTTTAACAAGAAACAAATAATTACTTAAATCTCTAACATCTCATTAAACTGACAGTCCGGGTAGGAATTATAAACACGTTCGAAGCTGCAATGAGTCATAAACACTTCTCGCGTCGTGCGTGACTAACTTCACAATGCTCTTTAAACATTTAAAATTCGATTGTACGCGTGAAGTTAGAATACTCGAAACCTGTATTCGAGTATTGTGGATCCAAATATAGTATTCTAAATACTCGAGTACGTGAGTGAGTACCTGCTAGGTATTCGAGTCAGTTCAGGGGCCCAATTCTCGCGCATTCGACATTTTTTAGGGTAAAAAATCTGTATTAAAAGCTCGCTGAAAGCAATCTTCGACATTATAGGATTATCAAAGATAATTTAAACTAAAGGTTTTTGTCAGTAGTAGAGATTTTACATAATTTTTTAATAAAGAAATTAAGGAAATAAAAAATGTAGAATTCGAGATGTCGAAGGCGCTAGAATTGGGCCCCTGTACTCAGGCAGGCCAGTAAGTCTGATTCAGCACATCTCTATGGCCATTAGAATATGTTTACGTTCAAATTAAATGCGTTGTTTGTTTGCACAAACTTTATTTGTCTTTTTTTGTAACTTTCTGTTGTGTTTGTCGTTCGCTGTGTTGTTGTATTGTGGTGTAGTTGTGACTGGTGGTGTGTGTTCTTTGTTGGCGGGATTAGCAGAGTAATAATTTTTATTTATATTGTAGTCGTATTTGTTTTACAAAATAATTTGTCCTGTATTGTTTAGTTTTTTCATGGGTGCGATCTTCAATTATCCGAAGCTTTTGGCTTCAGATAATTGACAATCACACTGTGGTGGTCCCCCCCCCTACCCCCCACCAACTCCCAACCGGAGCAAATGCATAGTTCGTGAGATAATTAAAATTGAAATTACCAACTATATCAATTAAAGATCAATTGGAGGCGCCTTCAGCTACTGGTTCATCTGGGAGACAAGTTAATAATTATTGTACATATTGTGATTGAACTGTGACATCTTCATGTCATTATTATTGTTAACAAAATAACTTTTAAGTATGATTGTATATTAGCAAATCGTTAACAATTATTGTACATAATTGTGATTGAACTGTGATATCTTCATGACATTATTATTGTTAACAAAATAACTTTTAGTTTCTTCTTATAGTAGGAAGTACCTGGGTACTTATATGATTGACCTGTGATGTGTAATATTTTAGAATACTTAGTACTAGTTTGTTTTTCAACAAATCGTTATTATTGTGATTTTAACAGTGATAATCTTTATAACATTATAAATATTGTTAACAAAATAACATTTTTTATTATAATTGTAGGTACGTATATAAAAAGATTGACCTGTAACGCATATCACCAATTATTCATCTATAATATAGTTTGTTTTAAACTTGTACATAATTTTATTGTTTGTTGTTGTTATTATGTCATTTAATTAAAGAGTGTAATTTATGGTACCTAACTAAGAATATACCACAAAATATAATTTGATATCATCTTAACAAAACAATAAATGAATCCATGGCACAACTGGTCGTGCAATGCAGTTGGTAAAAAGCACAAATTATATAGTAATGTACAAGTAGTCCAAAGGGCCGACGAGCATCATCAGTCATAAATTAGACATATTTTTCTTATGTTAACTGTCAAATTATTTACTAAATAAACTATCCAAAACTTAAGATAAGTCGATAGATAAACCGACCGGCAAATCATTTAAATTATTGTAGTGTTGCGAGATGGAACTGTAATACTTTGACATTTTATTATTGATAGGTGAACAATTAATTTGTAGCAAAATATTTTTCTTATTTTGAGTTAATAAAACACAAATTGTGGAATCATATTTTTTTTGTACTTTTATTTGGCCTGTTTCACAATCATATAAAGTAAGTTCTGACTTCTATAATTTTACATTTTTAATAACCCCACTGTCAAATATCACGTTGTCTTGTATCTAATCTATACTATATAAGCTCAGGAACTACTGGACCGATTTAGACAATTCTTAGACCGTTAGAAAGCTACATTTCTCCCGAGTAACATAGTCTATATTTTATCCCGATATTTTCAAGGGAACGGGCACCACGCGGGTAATACCGCGAGGATCCGCTAGTACTATAATAATACTACATTGACAGTCCAGGCCTCCCTGACCGAGCCCTTGGGGCCTACCGAGTAAAAAATATGGATATCTCCCACCAAATTGCCATGAAATTGCTTGTTACCTTAAGTTCTAAATCTAATAGGTAGTTCTAAACTTCATATACAAGTTTATTTTCAAATTAAAATAGAATGTTTCCACCACAATAGAGAATTTAATGTCAAAGTATACTGTGGTCACTTCGTCAGAATGCCGATCCTTTAATAACAAACTGGGAAATATTTGTCTGCGCAAATCTGAAAAGCTTGGCCATTTTACCGTATTATGAAGGCACCTCATTTAATTTCAACATATACCTTGGGGCTCAAAGGGCGTAACCACCAAAACACGACTTTTCAGGAGAGCCAAAAAACTAAAATTTAAATTTTGTATTTATCACAACTTTGTTGTTATTGGTCCTATAAATATGATTCTTACACCAAAAGTCGTTAATTTTTGATGTACATAATGTTAAAACATAACATTTTAAGAAATATCTGTAATTAAAAAGTTAGCTGGTGAATACGCCCCACAAAATCCAATATGAATGTCTTTTATGCCCCATAAAATGACTGCTGCGTTAGTAACGCTGTCTTTTATGCCCCATAAAATGAGTGCTGCGTTAGTAACGCAGAGTGTAACCACCAACTTTCAAAATGAAAACTGTAGTTTTTATCGATCTGTTATTAGTTATTCAACTTTTTGGGTTTATATTACAATACTTACAACTGTTTTTAGTAAAATAGGTCAATTTGGTAACCCTTAGTCCATCAGAGGCTTGTATTCTATTATGATATTTTTAAGTAGGGAAGTTTTTTTTTTACTTTTGGACTGACAAAATAAATTTAGTATTTTATAGTTAGTTACTAGAAGGAAGATAAGAGTAAAAGGCTACTATTGCAAAACAATCTTGATTGTTGGCTAGTTCTGCCGAAGGTAATAAATATTAAGACAAATTAATTGGAACTACAAATTATTTTTAATGATTATTTTTAACAATTTGCTACACAGCCAGTAAGGTTTAACTAACCTTAAGCTACAAAATTTGCAAAGCTTCACAGCTTTGTCAAATGTTAGGCACATTAAAGCAATGATTGTGGCTTTAAAATTAATTCTAGTTTTGGAGGGCCTTAACATGGGTTATAACTAAACTTTTTAAGAGGAATGTGTAGCAAACGGTCTCCATACAAACGGCGATAACGTTTCCACCCTCTAAAATTTACATAAAACAATAAATTATGATGAAATATATTAAATATATTCTTTATGGCTTTAAGTCGTACAGATATACGCCCTAAATTTTCATTTGAGATTGTCGTTTACGCCCAGTACTTTGATGATGCCTAATAATTATTGCTTTTACGTCCAAAAATACAAAAAAATCTGCAACCAGCCTTGAAATTTGGGGTCGTATTCACCATTGTTTTCCGAATTTGAGAACTTTAAAAATACAGTTCGATAGCGCAGAAAAAACTGAATAAGATGGCATTTAAAACTCATTTTGACCAAAATGGTGGTTACGCCCTTTGAGCCCCAAGGTATCGATATTTAACCTCATTTTTTATGTAAGTTTTTGTTTATAAAGCTAGTTATCAATAATTCATGTAGTTGTCACCTGTAAATTAAGGTTTCAATATGTTATAAATGGCAATATGTCTGTTTTTGTTGATATTTTAGTGTTAATCTCGTTGTTGACAAAATTCCAAATAAATAAAATAAATAAATACGGTGTCCGCAAAAAATACTACTTGGTCACCCTAACTCAATTTTCATACAAATTTCAATCTTGAATTGTATCGTAAATACTGCACTGATTGGTTCCGGGTAAAGATAGATCCTCAGTGACGGAAATTCTCTTTACTGTGAATTGCTTTTTAACATTCGTAACGCAAAATTCACGTAACGTAACGGCTTCAAAGATGGGCCACACAGTGTGACGGTATGAAATATAGTTTTCGCTTTTTCATATTGATGCCTTGTTATTTGAACGAATTTCATGTGTTAAATGCTGTCACATATCAAACGTAACGCTGGTAGAATGTTTCGTTTGGCTCCAAACGGAATGATTATTGATATTTTGGCAATTGAAAATTTGACCACACGGTTCTGTATGTACCATGTTTAAACGTCGATTTTATGAGATCTGTTCTATTTTAAACGATGCTGGAGTGTTAAATCTTATTTATTTTTGCGTCACTGACGATCTAGGGACTAAAACTGGACTTTCGTTCGCTAGTTTTTGTTATTTCCAGCATCCATAATCTTAAGCGTCATCCCGTGAGGCCCATCTTTAAATGCCAATAATTCTTATACGCTTGCGTTACGAATGTTTTGAATACCGAAATAAGACATTATTTATCCGGCACTAAAGGTTTTTATAGCACCCAAGGTGAAAGGTGTAAGGTACACACGGGGTGACTGTAATAAAAAATTAACTCGGCCACAAGTGAAGTTTTTTTCTAATATATGTATAAAAATAGCATTGAAAAAATGCAAAAATTAAAAAATCATAACAATATTGTCAATGTCAATTAATAAATTATTTAGTCTGATCTGTGGTTTAACGGCGTGCATCGTCAGAGAGTGTATTTGATTTGGGAATTTTCACTACAAAAAAGGTTATTTTTGTAAAAAAAAATGTAAGTTAATAAATAATATTTCCTCAACCTTCATTTCCATATTGATAACTTTTTCCTAAGTTGTCTTTTCATTTGTAGGGCAACAACATCGAAGCCTCGTTCCGAAATGACTCTCGAAGAATTGGCAAAAATAGAAGAAGAAGAATTCAGCACAGGCCCTCTTTCTGTGCTTACTCAATCGGTTAAAAACAATACGCAAGTTCTGATTAACTGTCGAAACAATAAGAAGCTGTTAGGGCGTGTGAAGGCATTTGACCGGCATTGTAACATGGTCTTAGAAAATGTAAAGGAAATGTGGACCGAAGTTCCTAGAACTGGAAAGGGAAAGAAGGTATTGCCCTTTTAAATTGTAACAAGTAGCTTACGATATAAAAATCTCAAATGCTGAAGGTGTTATTTGTTGAAGAGGTTATGTTTATTGTTTGATCTTGTGTTGATTCCTTAGAAAATTGTTGGGGTTGCCTTTGTAGTTTTCATAAATAAAATGCTCTTACAGTATTTTAGATTTAATATAGGTACTTAATTATTATCATAATGTTTGTTTTCATTTCAGGGCAAAGCTGTCAACAAAGACAAGTTCATATCCAAAATGTTTTTACGTGGTGATTCTGTAATTTTAGTGTTAAGAAATCCTCTTGCCACAGCAGCAGGAAAATAACATTCTACAAATTAACAATGTCAACTTTTGAAAAAAATTTACTAAAAAGTGTCATTGTGCTTGAAGTGTTTCATTTCACATATTTTTAAGAATTTTCTCATAAGTAATTGTAATTGTAATGCTAATGTGGTAGATAATAAGGAACAATCAAATGTGTATTCACAAGATGTATGTAAGTAATACTATATTGATATGCACAGCACGCCAGTAACTGTTGTCATGAATTTAATATTAAGCCTGGTATTCATTATGCATCATTAGTTTATAAAGAGTGTTTCTTGATATTTAATCATCTCAATAAACAGTTTATAAACAAAAGTGAAATAACATTGTTTCTGTAAACATGTTGCTCCCCACCTTGAGTGGAGAGCAAGACGAAACATCTAGTTTATAAACAAAAGTTGACAGGTGTGGACATATCTTGTTTATGAACATGGAAGTTGTGTCAGAGCATCACTACTTCCTTGGGCACGGCATCCTAGCAACAACTGACAAGTGTGGACTGCCAAGTTTCAGAATCCGTGTTTACGGTTAACTCGTTTCTAAACATGATGATCAAATTCATAAACAGTTTAGCAACAAATGTTTGCTAATGAATACCCGGCTTTACCAAGTTCCAGTAATCATACTACTTGTGACTGTACGTAATTTGTCTAAATAAACAGTTTCTACTAATTCAATTGTTTTCATTTCCCAGACAGAATTTGAACTGGATTTCTTTTTGCAAAAAATATTTTGTAATATAGTATTGTAAGTTGAAAAATTTAAATATCAGAGGAATTGTCAACTGGGATCAATAGTATCTTATTTTTTCAAATTTCATCCAAATCAAGCCATTTGATGTGTGAGTATTAAATAAAAATATAAACTCATAGTTTTAATTTTAGTAGGATATTCCACAGACTTATTTTTCATAAATAAAAATGGTCCTATTACCATTGAACTGGGATATATTTATATACCTTTCCTGCATTATTATTTTACTCTTTTATATGAATTGGAGCATTTTATTTTAATTTCATTGTGAAAGTGAAACTTGAGTTAGGCTAGGAGTAATAGTATTCTGTGCTTTTGTGCTTGTGTATGTCACTTCAGCAATGCCATAGCCATAACTTTGTTGTAGAACTAATTCATATCTTTTTATAACTTTTTAATTTTGCATTTTACAATGCTATTTTTATGTGATAATTTTTAATCAAGTAAATATACTAGAAAAAAGCAACTTGTCTCATGTCGTCAGGGCGACATGAGACAAGTTGCTTTTTTCTAGTATATTTACTTGATTAAAAATTATCACATAATTCATATCTATATAATTACAATTGAAAAGTCAGGTAATCTAATTTACACAGAAAAAATTAAACTGCATGTAATTATAATATACTTTTATTCACTTAGTTAATTTAACATTTCCAAAAAGATCTGCTTTCAACTTTTGACTTAAACATCTATTTCTAAGTGCAATCAAAATCTGTTCTGTTCAGCAAAAGCTGTTGATTTCAATCACAATCGGACTTTAGCTGCCATGTACGTACAATCTCAAACGATTGATGTGAAACACTCTAATATCAATTTCTTTGGTTATTTTTATAATTATTTATGTACTTCTCAGCTCTCACTTATTAATTAAAATATAAATTGGCTATCACATCATAATCCAGCGAAAGCACTGGTACAGTATAAGCACTATAGAACACAACACAGTGTACCTAATGTACCGGCCACACGCTCCTTAATGTACAGAACTCCGAGCGACCGGCCACACGTGCAGGCAAGCAGGCACAGTCCGACTGCGCAGTCCTCAGTCTTGAGAGAGCTCTATGAAATGAGTTAAAACCTCCTTCGACTAACCACTTACATCGCTCATTTTCATATATTTCATATATTCTACGTGTCATCGGAAACAATTTCGACGGACTGAGGCGCGCACTGAACGCCCGGCCACACGTGCAGGCAATACCGTGCAGTCCAAGTTTGCGCAGTCCGAATGTTTAGCATTTCAATGATTACTCAGGCCGCGCTTTCAAGACTGCACGGGATACAGATTTCCCGGCCACACGCTTCGTCTTACTTGCACAAACCGGTTTGTGTAGGCATGCTTTCAGATAAGTCGTTGCGTGTGGCCGGTACATAACACTGTAACCTTATAGTATTTGCTATTGACAACAAAAAGGATTTTCTTAGAAATTTCCTCAGATTTATTCTAGAACATGGGAATATATTTGATAAATTGAAATAAATGCATTGAAGCAGTATAATTATTCACACATTTTAAATAAATTTTGACAAAATTTACAATATTTCGAAACACAAAATCTCACAGAATCAGTCTTTATAACATATTCCTAGATTATTCATTACATTATAATTATATTACATTAAAAATGAAGTGTAATTAAGGAAATAATAAATGAAGTAAGACTTCAGTGCAGTGTTTCCGTTAACAATAAAATGCATATGCACTGAAATGTGTCAATGGTAATATCTACTTATATGTAACTTAAAATCCCTTTCACTTCGATGTACGTGGGTCTACGTGTTATTTTGATTTTGTACCATATAAATGGCGTTATTCCTCTGATATTACAGCACCATGTATTTTTACCTAGCTGGCAGTGGACTAATGGACGATTCTTACGCATTACTGAATGAATAATGTATTAAACAATAACTATATACTTTTATAATCAGATCTTTACAAAAATATTTATTAAATATTGTAACTGTTATGAATAAAGCACATTGCTTGGCCTTAGCACCCATGTTGGTATTTAAAAACAAATAAATTGATTATATATAAATAGTAGGTACTCTCGAACGGATGAACATCTGTTTAAATTAAAAGCATCACACTGAAAACTTACGCTATATTTTACAAACCATCCGAACTAGCTTAAGTTATTATTATTATATTCTTATAAAAATACAAAATAAAAAGTTTATTTTTAAGACTTTACATTTTTGATCGAGTAAAATAAGTAGATAAATCAATAAAAGACAATTATTTACAGAGATCTTGCGCCTTCTCTAACTTCAATATTATCTTAATTTAATCATTAGGTATTTAATAACACAAAAAGATTATCTGCAATTGAGCTAAAGCGCTTAAGCTATTTTGAATGAGTACAATTCCATAAAGTTGATGACTCAACAGAAACCATAAAGAACTTCTAGATCAGATTATTGTATCCGATTCATGATTCACAAATCATTTTACATAAACAGCAAGCAAGCAGCAGCTCTATAAGTAGTAGAATAAAGTTTCAATATTACTTTGTAAGGAACTGAAAATGTGACTAAAGTATTTAGTGTAAATAAATCATTAATTTGAAAAGAGTTTTTAATCAGCTAAATTCCTTCATTATAAATAATGTCTATTTTCAAGTTAAATCAAAACGCATGTTCCAAAAATAGTTTTACCGTAAAATCTTTGCTTTTTTTTAATATTCACTGTACATACTGTATGTCTCATCCAAATTGCGAAAGAGGAATACGTAATTTGTTGAGCCCATAAATAACCTTTTTCATTGTCATACAAAAAGCATTTTTATTTGCTTAGTCATAGGGCTTCTCTTCGAATTTCAGTCCTAAGGGTAGTCAGCATCTTTGAAGTCAGTAAATTAGACAATTAACAAAGAAAAAATTAAATATTTCGGTTTTGAAGAAACTAAATTTGTTTCTTCAAAACCGAAATATTTACATTTTTCTTTGTAAATCAATGTGGTAGAAATTAATTTAAATTTTAAGAAACTACCGTGGGATATAATTTATTTCTTAATTACTAACAATCTTCCAACTTAAAAGACGGTTCTGTTCCAGTGATAACATATTTAATTTTCACAATGTTGTGGATCATTCTGGTAAATAGTCATTTAAATATATACCGACTAGAAAATTATTTACTATTATTATAGTTTAAATCTAGCAGCTTGCAGCGTCCTTGGTCAATGTTTTCTAACTACGAAAACAATTATGTCAATTCTTAATTTTGTAGTCTGGCTTATTTATGAAAATAATTTTTCACGTAAATCTCGCTCAATTACTGGAATAAAATAATATTATTTACAAAATAATATATCGATTGTATTATAAACGAATTTCTAAAGAGATCCCAGAACAAAGTACCGAGGTTTATTTGTAAACGGCCGCAAATGTTCTCAACTCGACGACTTTTTATAAAACGAATGATTCGCTGCGAACCATAGTTTATAAATTAATGTTACCACCATTATCGGTTGATCGAATGTTATTTCTTCATCGAAATTTCTTTCCCCAGCGACTTTCTATTTTCGAATTTCTGCTGTAAGCTAGCTACGTTCGACGGTTTCGACGTGAGTTTCGTAGGGTTAGGTTTCGCGGTCGAGTCCGTTCTCTGTGCTAAAGTGGGTGGTTTCGGTACCACTTTCGGTTTATTTTTGTTCAGATTATCAGCAATGGATTTTACGTTGGAATCCACTTTGGAATTAACACGATTTAGAGGATTCTTTTCTGTTTGGGATGATGGTTTATTGCTTAAATTAGAGGAAGGGTTGACTGGTTTTAAGGTTACTGTGGTTTTTGTCGGTTTTTTATCTACAGTGGGCGCAGGCCGATGAGGCGGCCGGTTGTCGTTGGGTTTGGTTACCGGTTTCGGTGTTTTGGGTGGGTCACTTGGTTTATTGTTATTTATTACATCTGGGGCTTTCACATTCTTCGTGTCGACCGCACAACTAGAAACGACATCAGGGCTATTGGCCAGCGTTTTAGGGTTCAAATTTCTGTTTACATTCTTTGGCGACTGGGGCACATTTCTGAAAGTGGAAGTGTTCTTTAAGTTGGGCGGAGTGACCTGTCTGCTGAACGTAGGTATTTTAGAGTTGCCTTTTAATGTAGGGGAAGGGGGTGCCTTTTCAGGCTCATCTTTCGTTTCAGGTTTGTCTTTGTTCAGGTAGGTAGGCACGTTGACGGCCGAAGGGTGCAGGTACCCACTGCTGGTAGTAGAAGCATTAGACTTTGCTCCAGAATTGCTGTACACGCTCTCTGACGCTCTGTAGTTATCCGTATTCATGTAGGTGCTGTCTCTATTACCTTCGTCCTTAGCTTGTTTCTTCCTAGTGAGAGTTAACGTCGAGTAAATAGAGTCCAAGTTTCGGTTTTGTATTTCGTTCACGATCTCGCCTAGGAGTCCCATGCTCTCCGTGCTTCCGGAGTTAGAAGTGATAGGTTTAGGCGTGTTGTATCCTTCAGGAGGAGATTGAGGAAGCGTCTTCAGAGGCGGTGGGGGAACTCCCGGTAACGGTTTGGAGTGCTTTTCTGGGCTTTCCTCTATGATGGCGTAGATATTGTCTCCGGATTCTTCGTCTATGTGCGCGAGAGGCGCTTGTTTCTCTTCGATGCAGTCGACGTAGTCTACGGTTTTGTCGTTTTGGGGTTTCGGGTTCTGGTATATTGAAGGTTGGTTAGTGTCGTTGGGAGGTAGAGGAGGTGGGGGAGCGGTGGGTCTCCCCACCATGGAGAGGGGGCGAGGGACCCCAGGAGCTTGCCGCATTGACCCGAAGCTCTGTATAGCGGGTTTCTGCAGAGCAGGCGCGCGCATACTCTGCGCCCTATTCACAAAAGCTTTCGGATCATCCATGTCTTCCGAATCGGAGACGACCGACACCGTATTTACAGGGAGTTCAATCTGCTTCTGAAGAATTGGGTTGGAGATTTGCAGGTTCCTCAAGGCTACTTTATCTGCCGCTTTCGGGACTTTCACTTGATGCGCCGGATTTTTCGGTAGCGAGTGGCTTCTTTCGACGGGACGGCGTTCTTTCTCTTTTGGCTTGTCTTGTTTGAGGAATGAGGCTATCCGATTTAAGGATATGCCTTCTTTTACCTTTTTTGGTTCTTCTGGGAGTGGTTTTTGTGGGACGTTTGGCGAATGCATACTCAAAGGTCTTTTTGGTAAAGAGGGAGAGGCGTTGGGTATGGAGGGGGCTGCTCTGATCGGGCCCAAAGTTTTGGAACCTTGTAGTGGGGATATCAGCTCTTTGGCCGTGCAAGTGGAAGCTTCGAGTATCGGGCTAGATATGACGGGTCTTTGAGCTAACTGGACCGGATGCAAGTCTTCTGTCTTCTCAGCGGCCATGAACGCTTTGATCCGGTTCTGAACGGAGCTGTTGTTGCGCTTGACAGTGGGACTCGTTTTAGGACTGGTGGAAGGTACGACAGGTAGAGGTGGAGCACTTCTTAGGACAGGCTTCAAAACTCCTTGGGTGATTATGTTCTGACTATTACTGCCGCTTCTGTGTACGGGCGTTATTTTCGCACTCTTATTAGTTTCTGTAATTTTCTTTTCAGGTTGTTCTGGTGTATTTTTGTCCATCGGTGTCAGAGAGAATCCTTTGAAATTGCCGAAGAAGTTGACGCTAGGGTTGATGTTACCTGTGGGACTTCGATCGGAGTCGCTTCGTAAGAGGCTGGAACTCATGTCGTCTGGGTTGGACAGAGTATGGACGACGGGTTGAACGTTATTTTGACCGTTATTTTGAAAGTTGGCGGCAAACTTGCTGGCGCTGCGAGAAATCCGCTGTTGTAAACTCGCCTTTTTCGGTGATTGTACCCTGTGGACATAATGGTTTGATTGAGTTTCTAGTTTCTTGCTACATTTGAATAGTGTTTTTAGTAAAGTTTATTTTTGTTAGATTAAATAGTGGTGTTATGAAAAAAAACTAGAAAAAAACAACTTGTCTCATGTCGCTCTGACGGGATGAGACAATATTTTTTTCTAGTATATTTTCCTGTTTAATAATTATCAATTAAAAATAGAATTGAAAATACAAAATAAAAATTTAAAAAGTTTAAGTTTAAGTATTGTTTGTTTTATTTTGAAGCAATAACTTAAGTGTAATAATAGAGTAAAACATAAACAATTATAAAAGTAAAAGTATATATTACATATTATTAGAAATAAGTAAGTATTATTTCGACACCTGCATGCAAGAACATGGTAACTCAGTTTTTGGCATTTTACAGGAGAGCACAACAAATATTAAAAAAAATCTTAGCAATTTCGGATAAGTCCTAATGCCAATCGATCTTGACCATATAAGTAAACGTGGTAAGACCTAAGCTCTTGTATCATTTTGATGCCATATATGTATATATTTAATTATTAATTGTATATAATTAGTGAGTTACAATAAAATTCTTCCTCATATATTTTGTAAAATTACATTGTAACTCCGAAATATAATCAATATTGTATGAAACTGTTATGTTCGTTAAATTTGAAATTGTTGAATAAAATAATTGTATGTATGAGATACAATGTTTTTAAGACGTTTTACAGGCTGTAGATTTTAAATTATAACGAGTTTAAATACGATGATAAGTGTAAAAAAATCCGCATTTTTTGCTTAGTATGAATATCATCTTAACTCGATACTGCCTAAAACTGAGTTACAATGTTCTTGCTTGCAGGTGTCGATTTATTAGTAGAGGTTTTTGTTTGAAATACGCATGCGCTCATGCAAAGTGCTATCAAACCCTATTATTGTAAGACATAAACATAAACAACAAACATGCAAGCGCAAGAACACGCATTAAATCACTCACCAGGTTAACGCAGCATTATCAAACAGCATCTAAGGTTAAATTCCGGAACACACTGGATGGTATACGTGCACGTGCACGTCTACGCATCCCGTGTGTTTCGGCTTAAGTGTTACCAGTGAATTCTCTACTCGTAATAGTTTTTGATAAGGTTTAGTTCTTGTTAAATGAACCAGGATCGCTTTCAATATGGCAACCTATTTACACACTACAGCCACAGCGTAAGAACTAATGGCCCGTCTACACGCACTGTCTAAGGCTCTAGACAGACGGACTGCGATTCAACTGCAATCCGACTGCCAAATTGCAGTTCCGATGCAGTTTGAATGCAGTTGGCAAGACTGCAATGAAACTGCAAGCCAACTGCCGGTCGACCAGCAGTTTATGTGCAGTCGTCGTGCAGTTACACCGACTGCACTTGCACGTTGACGGGCAGTTAGCTTGCAGTTTCATTCCAGTCGTGCCAACTGGAATGGAACTGCAATTGGTAGTCGGGATTGCAGTTGAATTGCAGTCCGTCTGTCTAGAGCCTTACCTGAGAGCATGCCTGCACAAACCGGTTTGGTTTGCGCAGTTAAGACGTAGCGGATTCTCCCGGCTACACGCACCGTCTTGCCCTCGCCAACCGGTTTGTGCAGGCATGCTCTCAGGTAAGACGTTGCATGTAGCCGGGTTATAACAGTAGTAGGACAACGTCATAGAAACCTCGCGCAAATGCCGCCTTTGACAGGACATTTGTCACTGCTCTGTCATAATGTGTCCGTTGGACGACTGTATCGAAGAAAACATATATAGACTGTGATACAGCATCAGAATTTAAAGTATTGAGAGCGCTGTTACGTCGCTCATAAAAGCGGCGAAATTCGTTGATCATAATGTAAAACCGCACGTGCTGTTGGTGTTGGCTGTACAGTAAACCGCAACTACGGTTTATACAGACAATTTCGAACTCAACGGCTTACGTTTTAAAGTTCAAAGTAGAGAAGGAGAAATTTGTCAGTTTCGTAAAGCCGTACCTGCTGTTGACCGTACAACAGAACTCCAAATTGAAAGCGATTGCGATAAATGTTAGAGTTACAAAATTAGGAAACTGGTAACACTGTGAGGAGCATTTACACCATGTTATTATTTGCAGTTTTATCTATTAGTCTCTGTATACACTACAGCTTATTGGAGTCATTAAAAATGTTTACGTCACGAGTTAAAGATTAAGAGTACTATACTAGAGCCATTACAAACTTGCGAACTGAGTCATAAATCATTACGTCATAGGAATGTGACAACGCCGCGTCAATCGTTATCGATAAAGGGATGCCGCTCGGTCGGACGCAGGTAGCTAGGACGCCAAGGTCGTTGATGACTAATGCAATTAGAAAGTTAGTTGTCATTAGAAAACATGTGGGTGTTTGTAAAAATTGTTGTTAGTTGTCATTAGACTATCACAAGCGAACCATGGAAGCATTATTCTCCAACTTAACTTTGTTGAAATTAAAGGGAGATATTAACTTTGTATTGTATATCTATATTAATTTCAGATTATAACATTTAATATATTGTATGTTTTAGAAGCAGATAATTGGTATCTATTATCTGTGACTCTGTAAATGAATTATGAAATAAAAAAATAATGTTAAAAAATATTTTGCATTATTTCCTTGACCTTGCTCTCATTACCTGGTATTGACTATCGACAAATCCCTTTTTATTGTTACACACAACACTAGGAGTGCGAGCGAGAGTTCGATATGCCTATAAGTGTGAGCAAGAGGTCTGATAAAAATGATTTATGACTCAGTTCGCACGTTTGTAATGGCTCTAGTATATAATAATCCAAATAATTTACTGTCGAAAATGGTTACACATATTGTTGCACAAGTCACTGCTATCGTCTTTTCAAGAAGACATCACAGCATAATTATAGATCAACAAATAATTTTATTTTTAGTTTATATTGTCATTAATTATAAACTTTGATAAATTCCAGTGTGTAAAGAGACATAGCGTGTGACTCTTAACCGGTTTCGTCTAACACCCCGTTTCCACTGGCGAAACATTTACAAGAAAACATCTTTGTAAACATATAACACAGCCACTGAGAGAATGCATTGTTTGACAGCTCCTATCAAGAGCCATCGGTTATCCTTTCAGCGGCCGCATTATATTTTACAACATGTTTTCTTGTAAATGGTTTGCCAGTGGAAACGGGGGTCAATTTACGACTTTAGTCATTTGGAATCCGATATAATGTAACATAAGGAGAATAGCATGAATAAACGCCCTCGAAAAGAGTTAAGAAAGAAGAAGAAAAGAAGGATTAGAAAAAGAAGAAAATATAATTCGAAAAAGGATTTAATAAAAAAGAAATGCTTAAAGTAAAACACAACAAAATGCAATAAAAAATTGAGAAAACAGCATTTTAAAACTATGTTCTACTTAATAAAATGTCAACAGTAAAAAAAAAGCGTTAAATATGGGTAACTTGGCACTGTTACTTTTCTGCCCTTAAAAATAATAATATAAGATTTTGTAAACGTTGAAATAATTGTCTTTGGTATTCTAATGTGCCAACTTAACTAATATTTTCAATGGCAACCTCTAAATAAGGTAAAATGTAGGTAGTGAATTTACTATTAAAAACGATGGTTAATATGAGTATTATTTATAATGCTTACAATAAAACCAAAATAACAAAATTAAAACTAACTACTACCACACAAACTACAGAATAACTAACAATATAATATCAAAATATTATTATAATAGTCATGTTTACAGTCCCTACCTTAGTAGCTTATACGACAATTCGAATAGAATAGAAAATGGTTAAGAACTGGAGCCCTCCTGCACGAAAAACTTGCGAAATAGTATCGAAGACGTATAGTCGAAAAATATTATAGGAAAATATTTATTTACGTCCGGTAGGAACGCAGCTCAATATGTCATACATTTTTATTTATATTATATTAAATATGTTTCAAGATTGTAGATTTGTGTTTGGCAACGACATGTTCCTTTGTAAATGTTGTTGCTTCTGTTAAAGCTGATAAGTTTCTTGCGGCCGTTCTTCTTATCAGTTAAAAGATGTCCTGAATGGCTGGTAGGAAAAAAAAATTGGACGATTTCGAAAGCACTTATCTATAAGTCTATTTGAATAAAAATCTTTGACTTTGATTTTGACTTTTGACGATACGTCCGCGGCACTTACTCGAAAGTTTTTCGTGATAGGCCTACTCGTACAATGACGAGCGCCCGCGTAATCACGTGACAAAGTATCAGATACATTAAATGCTAGATACACAACTCACAAGTGTGCAAATGTTTTGTGGGAGTGATGAGTGTTCGATCATTTAAGATATCTTATTTCACATTGACAACAAGACAACAGACATAACTATGAAAGACAGGTGCCTGCTAGGGCTATGGCCATAATTCAAACATAATGTTAGTGAAACTTTGGTTAAATAATTAATGAAGTACCCCATTAGCAAGTTCATACGCATATCACAATGCTATTAAGCAAGCCAAAAACATGGCCGGTAGGAAAAAAAATTGGACGATTCGAACGCACTTATCAATAAGTATATTTGAATAAAAATCTTTGACTTTGACCCAGAACATAATGAAAGCATCAATGTACTGAAAACAAGAAACAGTCGGTTTCATTAGAATATGTCAAAAAGGTAACCTTTTTATGTCATTTTGTCCATTTAAAATTAAAACCGAGTATAAAATCATGTTTTCTTACATTACGTAATTAATTACATATTGGACATTATTTATAAGCTAAATGTAATAGGTTTTTCGTTACCGTTTTTGTTAAATTTTACTAAAAAGGAATATGATATGGGTGACTCTTTGTATGTATTTATTTAAGTTACACTTAAAACACAGTGCCAGTTTGACTGATCATATTGGTAAAAAATTAAATAGTCAAACATTTTTATGTGGTTCATAGATAGATCATTAATATTCGGTTGGGTTAGGTGTGAGAGTGACCCAAAAAAGCCAAGCGAGCGAGCCGCCTCGGTGAAGAACCATAGAATGTCACTTTTTCTACAGTTGTACCTGTCGCAAAAATGGCATTCTATGGTTCTTAACCGAGTTTTCGTTAGATAATCAGCCCTGCGGATACGGGTTACAGTCGGGGAACTTCGCGGTTGACCAGTACAGTATTTTTGGGAAACGTTTTCTCAGAAAATACTTATATTAAAGAAATAATTTACTATTCAAATGAAATACCTGTTAGTTTTCTATTATTTGTGATATAAACTTTTTCTATATATCAATTACTTTTTAATTAAGCATAACCCGTATCCGCAGGGCTGATTATCTAACGAAAACTTGGTTCAGTTTCAGTTTAGTCGCTATTTTGGCTGTCAAACAGTATGAAAATGTGACACAAATGACAGCGTGAAACTGGTTATATAGGGTAGGTATATTTTTTTTATAAAGTTATATAGTTTTGGCTTTCTTTGTCAATTTTGACCGGAAATAAGTTTTTACTGTAGCATATACAATATGCTAATATTATAATTACCTATTTACGTAATTTTAAAATGAATATTGATTTACAAACTAATTTCGTCTATCGCCCACTTTGAAAATCAATAATTTTTCAGCACCCCCCATTTTTTTAACTTTACCACATCTTAAGAAACAACACTTTTTCTGGGCCCCTTACTTCTAGGCCACCAGCGCACACAAGGGGGCGTTAAAACCCATTTTGAGTAAGACTGAAATAACGTCGTACAGCCTTCCTTATATACAGTGTATAAAATTTAATTAAAGCAAGAATATCGGAATAAGGAATATAATTATCAACTTTAGAACTAATAAAGACGCTTGCGAGATTCAATAGTATTAACGTTATTGTAATAGGTAATTTTTATAACCCTGTTTCTTAATTAGATATTATTTATAAATACAGTCTACTTAAAATAATTATTTGTTAAATTAATGTTACATTTTACTGTCAGTTGAGGACTCTCTTTTGATGCTTAGCAAACGAGATCTACTTGGATGTGCCACCATTTCATTTGTAGTGGAAGCTAATCCAGCCGTAACTATTGTGATGGAAGGTTTATTTTCCATTGGCTTAGGTTTCAAAGTAGGTTTTTGAGCAATTTTAGGTTTCGGAAGCGACGCATCAGAGTCGCTCGCTATTTTAATATCGTCCTTATTAATTTTCTGACTAAGCTTTTTGAGAGATTTTGTCTGTGGATATGTAGGTGTCATTTTGAGGAATTTTCGGTATAAAGGAGTAGGTTTTGTTTCATTACTGAATTCTATGTTCAAGTCGATTTGTGAGTTATTGTGAGTGTCACTAGGTTTACTTTCCGTTGGTTTCGCCAAGGTGGGTTTGACAGCAATTTTCGGTTTCACAGGTTTTTCAGTGTCGCTTGCAATTTTAATTTCATCTTTATTAATTTTCCTGTCTAGTCTTTTCAGTGTCTTCTTATTTTGGTTTTTTTGTTTAAGATTTACGATTTTTTTGTAGAAAGGAGACGTATTTTTGTTGAATTCAGTGTGTAATTCTATTTGTGAGTTAGTCTTGTCAGACGGTTTAGATTTGAATAGTGTTTTGTTTCGGAAATTTGATAGATGTAGGTTAGGTTTGTGTATGATTGTGCGTGCGTTGCAGATGAAGTTTTGTACGTACGATTTATTTGGTTTCTTCCACCAGAAGAGGACGTTGTGTCTGGAGTAGTATCCGAGGAAGAGTATCAGCAGTATCGCCGGGATAATCCCCAGGAATATGATGTACATGGTCACCATGAAAGTTCTTTGTACTGTAAAGAAAATAAAGGTATTACTTTTCGTATAAAAAGAACGTACGCTCATAATGGCCAAGTAAGAGTCGACACGCAAGAATGAGAAGAATGTATGAGTGAATAATGTTAACTGATTTCAGCAAGGGTGGCCACAGGAATAAATAATCGTCTGTTACATTTGATTTGCAAATTTTACGATGACTTTTAGTTCATCGCAGTGGTTTAACAGAATTTTAATTACGAGACTTATAACATATTTAACCCAAATGCCAAATTAATGTGGTGTCGTGGAGATGTGGCTGTGAGAGTGATGTTTATACATTTGACTCTCAAGCTGCTCTTTTGACGCTCTGCGTGAGAGTACATACACTTGGCATCAAATAAATGGAGCCACTGCGTTATTTTCATACAAACATAGTCATATATATTATAATCATCAACATAATGGTGTATGTTACATTTGATAGGAGTTTCAGAAACACGGGATAAATATTTAGTAGTTTACCAGTAGGGTCAGTGGCTGGACCTGACTCGTACGATCCGCCGGGCCCCGGCAGAGCACATAGCGGCGGGGAAAATCCTGGATCGCAGTGGCAGTGGCCTGGAATACAAACGAATCATTAAGTATTACAATACCGTGTTAACAAGAGCATGACTACTGGTATCAGGCTGATACAGGACAATTTACTAAAGAAACGAATAAGTAAGGCTAACGAAACAAGGTAATGAAGAATGTAAACAAACTTGCAGTATAAAATGTTATTATTTCCTTCTAAGTTATTATTAAGTATCTGTATTCGAAAAATATGGATCGCCAAAGAAACCCGATTAGAGACAGTTTTGTTATTGTTCACAAAATGGCAGACTTATAAATATTTTCATTTTCTGTTCAGCTAAAAGAGTCTGAAACGGTAGGGCAAAACAGACAATTCTAAATGTGTGTAATATGCTCAATTGGATGAAGAATATTTTCTGTTCATACATACTGTATGTATGTATGACTCACCCTCGGAGTTGCACACGTCGTGGCCGGACCAGTTGGGAGCTTATACCGATACTACGCTCACACATCTCTGTATGTATGTATGACTGTATGTACGTATGACTCACCCTCAGAGTTGCACACGCCGTGGCCGGAACAGTTGGAAGGGCAGTCGGACGAGTCGCGGCGAGCTATAGCCGCTTGTACAGATTCTACGCTCACACAACGCTGGTTCATACACATCTGGAAACAGACAACTAACTATATAAACTACAAGAAAGAAGTCGTTAAATTTGTATTTCAATTCCAATCCAACTGTTATTTTGTCTATCTTATCTCAACTGTAGAAACACAACAATGCAAAACAATTATTGTTATGGCGACACACTTGAATAAGATGCTGGTAGCTAGCTAGTCCAACGGAATACAACATGGAATCAAACGCGAGACCTCTGGATCAGATCCAGAAGTAGTCTAGACCACAGAGGCGGTTAAAAACTTGCTTCTAAGAAGAGTCGCTGGCTTTCTCGATAAAATTTTAGATTTAAAGGCACCTCAGTTGCTTCATATTATTGTACTTTGAGCATAACGGCCAATAAACAGTAGGACCATTATTTTCGTTTCTTATAAAATCTGTGTAAAGAAAGACGTTTTAAAGTCTCCATTTTGGTTAAAAAGAATTACTACTGGAAGGAAGGTGGTATAAATATTGATGATATCTTCAAACTGGACGGGGGATTAAGAATTTTTATTTCTATTATAGAATTACCTTATGAAATAAAAGGTTTAAATAATAAAAAAAATACAATTATTTAGAACGTATATTAACCTTATTTGGTCCACACTTAGCACCGTCGGGCACCATGCCCGGATCAACGTCGCTCAGGCCGAAATCTATGATGGCAGTGCGACACGGGATTATGGTTCCTGTTAACAATAATAATAGAGTTTAAACTTATAATTCAATCGGTCAAATATTCAAGAGGAGTGAGTTACAAGATCGAACCTTTGTTTTTAATTGTTATGTTAATAGATTTTAGAGCCAATATGACCAACTTTCGATTAAATAATCTTGGTTAAACACATTCGTTATGTCATATTAAAATTTCAAACAAAAGATTGAAATGCAATGAATGACAGTTTTTAGATAAAGTTTAGCATTAATCGTTCGGTTAATCAGTGTGTCTCAGTGCAGTTTGAGCATCATTAACTGAATCAATTTTGATGAGTTTTGACAAGGAGATAAATAAGACCTTGAGTGACCTTTATGGAGCATGATGTTCACATTCCACGCGGACAAAGTCGCGGATGGAACGCAAGTGGCAAACGACATAAATTTTCACACAAATACATACCGTTGTGGTTAATGAATACGGCCGATATTTGCGCGGCACACTTGAGGTGGCAGTCAGACAACAGAGCCTACGCTACGTTTTAATGAACTTCAATAAAAAGTCGCTAAAAGTTGGTGGGGTAAGGGGAGAAGTCGACTAGTTTTAAATGGCGCCTTTGTGAAATAAGCCAATGAAATTTAGACGCTTATAACTTTTTAATTTTGCATTTTACAATGCTATTTTTATGTGATAATTTTTAATCAAGTAAATATACTAGAAAAAAGCAACTTGTCTCATGTCGCCCTGACGGGACTCGAACCCGCATCCTTGGGAATCCGGCCCAATTCACTGACCAATTATGCTACAGAGACCTACGAGAACACGTTGAAATTCTCTAGTATATTCACCTTTTTCTACGGTGTTGGCCACCGTCGTTTCATCAATGAGAGAAATATATCCTCGCATTCGAAAGAAACATAAACAAACAAACAAAACAAAGAAAGTTTCTTTGTTTTGTTTGTTGTGTAAAGATGTTTCTTTTTGGCGCCTGCCAACGCAGTGTCTATTGGGCTGCGCATGACGGCAATGGAGTAAGCCGTACGCGGCATCTTCATGCGGCAAAATAAACACGAGTATCTAAGACTGCCAAAAAAAGACAAAAAAAGTAACTTTTCAATCAAAACTCGATCAGCTGTGCAGACATTTGTCCTGTGTCCGCGTCTATAAAAGAAGCTCACGCGAATACATACCGTTGTCATTAATGAATACGGCCGATATTTGCGCGGCGCTCTCCATGCCGAACTCGAGCCTCTCGTTGAGGTGGCGGCAATGGAGTAAGCCGCACGCGGCATCTTCGGTGCGGCAAGCTTTGTAACTCTGCCGCAAACGGGCGTAGCCGCAGTTGCCGTTTCTAAAATGAATATATTAGTTAATGTTTTATATTCAAATAATAATTAGATAATCCATCTTTATACATAGACATATAACTTAATTGCTATGGAAATAGACCTTTTTGCGTGTGCCCTGAGTGAATTCACAAGGGTTTCGTTATTTATTTGTAGTCATAAGTTAAATTAATCTTAAGTTGTAAATCTTCACAAATCACTACACTATCGCATTGGTGAAAACTGTAATGGTAGTTCTAAGTTTGGTTGTAATAAATAAATAAATATAATATTGATTAAGGAAGAAACCAAATATTTTCTTATTCATTTATAACGCTTTATATGCACACACAATCAGAACATACATATTTGGAATCATTAACAAAATGAGTAATACAAATAAATTATAATACATATAATTAATTTTTTTAAAGATAATTGACGGGTTCATTTGAGACGTTCAAATAATTTTTTAGTTTACCTTGGAAAACAAAAATATTTTTACTTTTTACATTTTTTATAAAGCACTCTGTTTTCTTGTTTATGGCTCTAACACAACCATAGGCAAAAGTAACAATATCATTATTTTGAAACGAGAATATTAATCGGCCTTTAGATCTTTATTTTATGGAATAGATAAAAGGTTTACTGCACAAATATTTATTTTTATTTATTTATACAGATTTATTTTACTTCCCGTTTCCACTGGCAAACATTTACAAGATAACATGTTGCAAAATACAGAGCGGTCGCTGAGAAGATGACCAATGGCTCTCGACAGGAGCTGTCAAACAATGCATTCTCTCAGTGGCCGCATTATACATTTACAACATGTTTTATTATAAATGTTTCGCCAGTGGGAACGTAGACGAGTTATGAGAGTTAGTTGTTATAACATACTTGGTCCCCTTGACGTTGTTACTAGAATAACACTTGTCGTGTGAGCTCTCGCCCGTGATGCCCCATAGCAAGCGACATTGGTCTGTGTGCGAGCGACACGAGCCTCGAACGCAATATGCCTGAAACAAGGTTATAATAATATTATTACCTCCATGGTAGGGTGGTACGAACACCGGTTTCAAGGTGTTGCCTACTCTCGGGTTCGAATATCGGTAGGGGCAAATGTTTAGCATTTAAACCTGAGTCATGGAAGTTTATATGTATTTCTACACATAAATACTTAATGTATAATTATAATGTATTACCCTAGTATCCCATAACACAAGCCTTACAGTATTATTGGGGCTAGGTTAATTGGTGCGAGTGTCAGAAATATTTATATTTATTGCAGCAAACTAACAATCAGTGGGAGATGAAGAGCGAGTTATCGTTTTCTTTCAACGGTCAGATAAGAATTAATTTGTATCATAGTCCGTTATTTCGAATACTACAGTTATTTTAAACTGAATAAAACCTAGAGGAGCTAGAAGAGTATAAAGTGACAGACTAAAATAAAACCCAAAACTCCGCTTGCCAAAAATGCGGTGAAGATTGAAACGTCAAAAGGGCGTACTAGACAAGACCGATAGGCCCCACAATCGATGTTTTTTTTTTAAATCTTTATTTAATGAGCTTGATCACTGACTAAACATTAAATCTTTATTTAATGAGCTTGATCACTGACTAAACATGTCGCTCAATTACAATTTCTTAAATCTAAGTAACAAAATAATCTTAAGATCTACTTTCACAAAAAAATTAACATATTTTTTTTGCATTGTCAGATGGAGGATCTGCTAGGATAATATTACAATAGCCGATCGTATTTAATTAATTGATGGTGTGACTTTGTAGAAGCGGATCTCTGCTAGCTTCAAGCTAGCGAGAAACTACACAAGACCGGGACAAGCAGCCTTCTCGAGTATCGGAGACCTAGACATAAATTGAGTCGCTGACCAAGCGTAGTAAGTAAACACTGACCTGCCCATCATTGCAGGGTGTCGCTTCCATCTTGTGCACATCAACGGGGCAGTATTCCGAAACGTACAAAGAGAAACTTAACTAAATAACTAACTACTTCCAACCTGTTTATTGTCATCATCAGCCATTTTAATGTACACACTGCTGGGGCACTGGCCTTCCCTATGGATGGATAAGGAGAATGGGCCATGACCCACCACGCGGGCCCAATGCGGAATGGAGGGTTTAACGACTGCAAATGCAGCCGGAACCAACGGCTTAACGTGCCTTCCGAAGCACGGAGGAGCTCAAGATAGTAAATTTTTGGTCACCTATCCCGTGACCGACCATAGCGATAGTTGCTTAACCTTAACAATCGCAGGCCGAGCGCGCGAACCACTGCGCTCCACTTTCTTATATGTGGATTGAACACTGACCTGTCCATCATTGCAGGGCGTGGCGTCCATCTTGTGCACGTCGTCGGGGCAGTACTCCAAGTACCCAACCCCTACCGCCTAACGGTATAGCACATGCTATCGCTATAGCTATCGATTTTTAAACCCCCTACAAGGGCTCTGGCTGACGCTATCACTTTCAGTACTCCGGTAAGTCGCAATCGCGATCCGCACTGCGACACACCGTGCCCGCGGTCTTAAGGCGAGTGATTGACTAACGGCCGCTCGCGGCTTTCCCGCGTGGTCCTCGTTCCCGTAGAAATATCGAGATAAATTGTATCCCATGTATTATTCTGGTGTATAAACTATACTACAATCAAATTTCATCTAAATTCGTTCAGTAGTTTTAGCGTGAAAGAGTATAGGCCATCCATTACATCCTCATAAATTTGCGCATTTAGTAGAATTGGCTGAAAAGATTATAGCTATCGCGACAGACTTAGTTACGATGGTGGTAGCTTGAACCGAACCCAGGACTTCTGGGTCTGAAAGAGGTGTGTTACCAATAGACCATAGAAGCAGTCTTTTGTGTGTGTGGCATTAACACTGACCTGTCCATCGTTGCAGGGCGTGGCGTCCATCTTGTGCGCGTCGTCGGGGCAGTACTCCGAGTACCCGGTGCAGTACTCCGGTAGATCGCACTCGCGATCCGCGCTGCGACACACCGTGCCCGCGGTCATAGGGCGACATGTCTGAAACAAGGGAAAAGTTCAAAACCACGAAGAACTTTTGGTATGAAAGTAACCCTAAAATCGTGCAAAAACGCAGCTATTTCATATATAACAGAGTTCATATAATTTTTTGTACGAAATGGCAGTTTTTCTTTCGCGATTACTGGGTTGCTTCCATACAAAATTTTTTAAAAACGTGTGTGACATGCCGACTTAAAAAAAAGAAAATTATTGCACAAATTCATTAGTTTGTTAAGAATAAAGATAAGTCTTGCCTTTAAAGTTCAGACTTGAAAAAGTTTGAGTGAGCTCGTGTTTAGGTAAAAGCAGCAAACTGCAGCAGCAGGTGGCTCTGTGGGTAGGCCCCCGCAGGTGGACCGACGACGATCCGGTGTGCAGTCGCGGGAAGCCAACAGATGCGGGCAGCCAACGACCGATCGTCGTGGAGACCCTTAGGAGGCCTCTACCCAGCAGTGAGTATCGTGCGGTTGCAATGATAATGTCCTTTTTCCCTTATCAGGGACCATAGGGCTCTAAGCAAGGACCTCACTTGCTCCGGTCTTGTGCAGCCAACTCAAGGTCCGTTCAGCCATGACCAATCGAGGCAGTCTCTTTCTCAACTGACCGACTCCATGTGGTACAAGGGCGGCCGGTTTTTTTTTATTATGAACAACGGGGAGACTCTTAGCCTTAATCATACCTGACTTTAAGTATTGATAAAGCAGTAGATGGAATCAAGCCTCTCCCGGAATCCTCAATCACTGAGGAACTGGCTATCTTATCTCCAACTGCCGGAACAAAGCATAGTTGTTATGGCGTCAGACTTAGATAAGACGGTGGTAGCTAGCCAGGCGGACTTACAACGAGTCCTACCACAAACCAAACCGAATACAATATGTACCCCCGCTGGGAATCGAACCCGGGACCCCTGGGTATGTTACCACTAGAGCACAGAGGCGGTTTTGCTGACATGATGATAATGGTTTACCTTCAGGTCGCAGCAGGTGCCAGCCGCACAGGTGGCGTTGCGGCGCAGCATGCAGGTGGCGGGGTCGCAGCAACTGTGGCATGGGTTGGGTCCTTTATCGATGGCGATTCCGCAGTCGCATTGCTCGCCTAACTCGACGAAACCGTTGCCGCAAGTCGGAGAGTCGAATAGACGCTTTGGTTTGTTTCTGGTGGTGAAGAAGTATTATTAGGACTTTAATGGAAGAGCTAAGCATTATACAGGGTGGAAAAAAGACGATCATTGGAGGGAAAGTACCTTAAATATTGATGTAAGCAAATTTTAACATAAGGAAACATTCTTTCATTTCCAAAAATAAATTAATTTTGCATCAAAAAATTACATATTTGCACCGGGAATCGAACTGGCTTAAATAAAAAAAAAATGTGTACTGTTATGGTACCAATCGATAGTGTTAAGGGGCAAGTGCAAGCCGAATTTGTTGCCTATTGCATGCGCTATAGTTGTGGCCACACAAGCCTTGACCGGTGCCAGTAGTCGAACAGTATCTGTCGATCAATTAAAGTTACCAGACCAGTCGATCCACATCGATCGACGTTGATCGATGCCATCGACCGGCAATCGATCGATTGGTTTGTCGAACAGTATCTGTCGATCAATTAAAGTTACTAAACCAGTCTATCAACTTCGATCGATGCCGTCGATCGACAATCGATCGATTGGTCTGGTAACACCCTTACCCTCAGAATCGGCATTGGGTTCACACGGTGGGTCATAGCCCATTGTCCTTATCCATCCATAAGAAAGACCGGTGCCCCAGCAGTGGGAACATTAAAAATTGCTGGTGGTATTGATGGTGGATGCCTATTACATTGTTTAAGTATAATTGAGTGACTAAGAGGCTCGACGCATTGAAAACCTGTGCGAGAGAAGGAAAACTTGAAACAAACCCTCTACCAACCCGTCTGGCCAGCGTGTTAGCAGTAGGCTAATAGCCTCCTATGAACGCCAAAATAGGCGTGAGCTAGGAGTCCATGTCCAGCAGTGGACATCCACAGGCTGATGATGGATGAGTGACTTACCGTAAGCAATAATCCATTCCCTTCTCGAACGCGAGCGCTAACGACTTCAAACTGCACGAGGACCAATGCACCGGCGTGACCGAAGTACTAGAAGGGCTCA
This sequence comes from Chrysoteuchia culmella, assembly GCA_910589605.1. Classification (NCBI taxonomy): domain Eukaryota; kingdom Metazoa; phylum Arthropoda; class Insecta; order Lepidoptera; family Crambidae; genus Chrysoteuchia; species Chrysoteuchia culmella. The sequence goes on along the minus strand of OU342664.1, from coordinate 11,149,530 downwards.
TGATGCATTTCTCATCAGGACAAGTGCAGTCCACCTCGGTGTCGTGCTCCATGCCGAAGTTGTGGCCCATTTCGTGGGCTATTGTTGTGGCCACAAGCCCTATAACTTCGGAGTGATTCGTGGCTACACCTCCGGAATATTGGAACGTGCATATTGGACCTTTTAATGCTTTGCCCACTACGCCTTCGCTGAACTTTTGGCCGCTGTAAATAAAGAATAATTAGAATTAGAGTTTATTGCACAGAAAAGAGAGTACCTACAAATAATCGTACAAAACAAAAGACATTATAGCTAAGAAGCAACCTTTTCCAGGAACTAATCTAGAAATAATCTAGCTACATGAATAAAAATCAATCTTTGTATGTTTGTCTTCTATTCTATGCGCACCAAAACCATTGATCAGATTGTGATTAGGTACCTAATACGGCCGCGAGGGCTTTTGCCCCAAAAATCTATATATCCTTAACTCCTAACTAATATTATAAATGGGAAAGTGTATTTCGACACCTGCAAGCAAGAACATTGTAATTTAGTTTTAGGCAGTATTGAGTTAAGATGATATTCATACTAAGCAAAAAATGTGGATTTTTTTACACTTATCGTATTTAACCTAGTTATAATTTAAAATCTACAGCCTGTAAAACGTCTTAAAAACATTGTATCTCAGACATACAATTATTTTATTCAACAATTTCAAATTTAACGAACATAACAGTTTCATACAATATTGATTGTATTTCGGAGTTACAATGTAATTTTACAAAGTATATGAGGAAGAATTTTATTGTAACTCACTAATTATATACAATTAATAATTAAATATATACATATATGGCATCAAAATGATACAAGAGCTTAGGTCTTACCACGTTTACTTATATGGTCAAGATCGAGTGGCATTAGGACTTATTCGAAATTTGCTAAGATTTTTTAAAATATTTGTTGTGCTCTCCTGTAAAATGCCAAAAACTGAGTTATCATGTTCTTGCATGCAGGTGTCGATTTGTTTGTACTTCCTTCACGCCGTAACTAAGCAACCAATCGACTTGATTTTTGGCATAGAGTTAGTTGAAAGGACGAAGACTAACAACTTTTTATCCCGATATTCCCACGGGAACCACGCGGGTGAAACCGCGGGCGGAATCTAGTTTTCTTATGATTGCAATAATGTGGTATTGCAACGCATGCCGGCACCCCGACCGCCTATAGCTTGTGCTATTGCTATAGCTATCGATTTTTCAACTCCCTACAAGGGCTCTCGCTCACGCTATCACTTTCATTCTACAAATGCAATAGTGAATACAATAGATAAATAGAAATTTATTTATTTATTTATTCGAAAGCCAACAGCGTTACAAATTGTTTAATTAAATAGGTCTATATCGTAATCTAGTAAAGCCAATTACAGGTTTTCCTTAAAAATATATTTTTCAAAAAAAAAGGGAAAAACAAGTTTAACAAAAAAAAATTACAAGAAATCAGTTTCAAAGTTGCATAACAATACAAACAACACCCATTAAATATTCTCAGTTATTGTTGAAATTTAGAGGTTATAATAAAGAAATATGTAGGAATTAGACAAAACTCTTTCGTTGAAAGGTTTTATGAGAGTTTGAAGTTCGATAGCTATAGCGATACCACAAGCTATACCGTTAGGCGGTCGGGGTGCGGGTGCAGCTGCTACGTAATAAAAACATCTTCTAAAGTTATTACTTTTGAGACTTCGTCAATGTTGAAATGGATACTATATTGATGAGGTGCACATATTTATAAAATGTATCAGAAAAACTATAGGTTTCTTACAAACATTATTTTCGTACGTAAGTTAGCTGAACTATTAAAGTAGCCAAATCTCTAGCACTGACGTGATCAAATGCGCATTGTCATTGGGTATATCAGCCAGCAGCGTCTGCCGCGCCGGTACTGCAGGAAGTTCTCCAATACCATCACGCCTACTACTAAGGCATACTATAGCTATTTTTTTTGCTAAAACTGGCCACTTTTCGAAATAAAAAACTTAATTTGACTAAACGACAGACTGTAAATTACCCTCTTCCACTAGGTGGACTTTCCATAAGTTAGCCGAAGTATGCAAAGTGACCTCATCTCGAACACTCACGTGATCAAATGCGCATTGTCATTGGGTATATCGGCCAGCAGCGTCTGCCGCCGGTACTGCAGGAAGTTCTCCAAGGTGGCGTCTCCGTCTTCCACCAGGTGGATCTCGTCTCGTTCGTTCCATACCACCACGCCTACTAACGCTATGAAGATGTTCAACGGAGCGTATACCTGGAACAAACAAATATCAATGACGGTTTTAATAACGGGTCGATTAAGATAACATTTAGAAATAATCGTATCTCAATTTGTGTATAATTGTAGTGTTTTATTACAATGTAGTTATGTAAACACAACTGAAATACGATTACAACTTGACATTTGAAAAATTACTCCCAAAGAACCATCACCGGTTATTTTTTTTATTTATTTATTTAAATCAGGCATCTAGGCCCAAACAATATATACCTTACAGACTAACATACATAAATAGTTAAATACAAAACAATAAGTCAATTTGACAGTTTCTTTGTCGAATCGGTGGCACACGGCGCGGCAGCGTCCTTCTGAAGCGCCTGTACACCACGCCCTGCGGCCAGAAGTCCTCCTTCATGAAGAGTTCTAGCCTTGATGTCGGGATGCGCACCGCAAACGCCTTAAAATCGGTATTATGGCGCAACTCCAGTGGCAGAACTCTCAAGCAGAAGTTGGTCTTCTGCTTGATGTACTCTATCACGTCCTGCGCAGTGGTGGTGTAGTGCAGGAGGGACAGGTACACGGCCGTGGTCGGTGTGGCAGCTCGCAGCAGGAAGTTGGGCCCTGTCGGTGCGGTGCCATGACGATTCGGGCTCGCTCGCTGACGACGCCGCTTTTTGCTTACCAATATGAAAGCCTGAGTCGACACGCTAAGGAGAAGATTACTTACAAAGTTGACGATATTGGCGATGTCCTTGAGCTGGTGGTGGACCGTCTCTAGGCTTTCTCCGTTGAACCGGTACTCCCTATAGTAGGACACCAGGACCAGCTCAACATATCTGGTCAGTTTGTTTTAGTCATAAGATACTACTTACAGAGTTGATGATATTGGCGACGCTCTTGAGTTGGTGGTGGACCATCTCCAGGGTCTCGCCGTTGGACCGCTTCTCCCTGTAGTCGGATATCAGGACGAGCTCAACATATCCGGTCAGTTTGTTTTAGTCATAAGGTCGTTGTACTACTTACAGAGTTGATGATATTAGCGACGTCCTTGAGCTGGTGGTGGACCGTCTCCAGGCTCTCTCCGTTGGACCGGTACTCCCTGTAGTCGGACACCAGGACTAGTTCCACATATCTGGTAAGTTTGTTCTCGTTGTAAGGTCCTCGCACTAGAGTTTCGTCGGTTTCGCGTTTGTACTAGAACAAAATAAGTTTTTCTTATTAATGCCTGCTCTGACCAAATATGCAGGGCTAGATTCACCACCTACTGATAAGTTCTAGATAGCATATGTGGCAGATAATTTGACATATTTTTCATATTACAATTGTAAAATGATCTGTCAATTAAGCTATCCATTCTTATTAATATAATATTATTAGTATATGTGGTAAAAACCGTCCCTCAATTGTTTTTTGACTCGTGGTCCCACCAATAATGTCCTACCGGTCTCATAGTCCCACTAGCTTTGGGTTCATGGTTCCACTTTCAATAAAAAATAAAAATACCAACACCCATTGATCTATTTATTGAGGTTTAATGGCTAGTGGTTCACAGTCTTCAAGTAGTAGAACTACAGACTATAAAATTCAAGAATACGAGTCAAAAATCATTTAGTCCAAGGTCTTAAAACCAGGGCCCTGTTTCATAAAGATTACAATTGTCAGCGACAGGTGACAGAACAATTTGACATACGTTTCTAAAACATTGGTGCTATCTGGGTACTATAGGAAAAGCCGACGTAATTGTCAAATTGCCGCGACAATTCTACAATTTAGCTTTTCATAAAACATTTGGTCTTACATATTTGTAATCGGAAAATCTGACATATTTGTCAAATTGTCGCACATTTATGATAGGCATCCTTGGGCTGTGTCAGGATGAGGAGTGACAGTTATTTTTTTTTTTAATAAAACAACTTTTACGGATATCAGACGCGCTATATTTCACGAAGTAAGTTGGAATGGTCCGTATTTTTTTGGTTTTTTAGGCTTTTTTTTTATTTTCCCGACGTTTCGGCACATTTTCAGCTGCCGTGGTCTTTTCTTTTATAAATTCTTACTTGATCGAAAGAGTTTGTAATATGATTTTGAATAATATAACGTCATAATGTATGATTGCTTTTTATAGAAAACCTACCTTCTGCAATGACGACAAAGGTCAAAATTGCGTAGATCAGTGCCAAAAAAAAGTATGTTCGAGCATAGTTGACAAATTGTCAACTTGACAAGCTTTATAAAACAGGGCCCGAAAATAAAAAACATTGGATAAGCAAGATGAACGTCAACGGAAACAATCACAAGTGCAAGAAATTTTTCTAATACTAACATACAATCTAATGTAGATAAAAAATATAAACGGTGACTCTAGAACAAATCCATTTTTATCCCATTACTTTGTGTAATATTAAATGTATATAAATATAGCTAGTTTTTATGACAACAGAGTTCTGAATTGAGAATTGAGATATTACTGGCAGCTCTTATGGTGTTTCTGATGATGCTTGCTAGGCGATTGCGTAAAGTCAATCGTATTAATTTGACAGTTCATATTGTATCATATTAAATGTCATTTCATACAAATTGCAGCTGATTGTATACAATATGAACTGTCAAATTAATACGATTACCTTACGCAATCGCACCCTTGAACATCAAACACTAAAATCGGAGTAATGTTCGTTTAATTTCGAGACTTCATCAGCATTAAAATAAGGAACAAAATTTCGAAAATCGTCTGATGAAAATCGACCGGCTATCGCAAATTCCCGATCTGTCTTTCTAAGTAGACTTTCAGGGGATGTGGATTTAATTCCCACCCGGGACAAATTTCATATGATGAACATTTGCGTTTGTGACTTGTGTTCCGTCTGTTCCATACCATAGTTGATGCAAGTTGATCTCACCCTTGCTATCCGACTGAGTTGAGCGCTCTGTTGGTCTTTGTACTTCTTGTGAAGTATCGGGTCATAGCTCTCGTTCTTCGTGACGCCTCCCTCGTACCCACACTTATGATGCGCCGTCAAATCGGAGTGGTCGTATAGGTAATGGGCCGATTGGATTTCGTTATCTGTGGAAAGAAAATCAATATCAATCATGCCATGCTAGCTGTTTACAAGTTTAAATGTGATCGTGAAGTAGTTATGTTTTTTTTACTCATAACTGGGCAGGAATTTGACCACCATTGTATTAAGTAAACATGATGTGGTCTAAGGTGTTATGTGCTTGTCCAGGAATTTCCTATTCGCCTTGAAGAGACCAAGTTTGTTGATTTCTAAAAGAATGCTCTAAATGTGAAGTATAAATCACATAAGAAGATTATGAAGTCTCTATAGTCGCCTAAGAGATAATTGATTCTAACGTACCTTCAACAGGCTGTATATACCGCATCCGTTGACCGTCATATATGACCCCCCTGACGCCCTTGCACGTGGACACAGCTACCCACGAGCCAGGCTTGTCTCTCACTGTACCAGAGTATTGACATACTTCAATCTCCTGCAATAAATTATGAAAATAATGAAATCTATTTCTATAATTCGTCAGACGATTCCGAACTCAATGGCTAGCATAGTCTTAAAGTTCAAAGTCGATTGGAGAAATTTGTCAGTTTTATGAAGCCTGACTTGGTGTTGACCGTCGTTTATTGCAGTACTTGTTTGACTTAACAATGCAGTTTTTTAATGCAAATGCAATGCTTAATTTCATTGCTTACAAGTTTTACTAAACACTGTTTTCGTTTATAATATATTTTATTTAGCAAGATGCAACGTTGTTTACGTTATTTTCTAAGCTCATATCATTTAATGAAATGAGAACCAGACCACCTTGACTGAAATATTCAAGCGCAAATCTATTGTAGCATTTTTAGTATACCTATAATTTTAAGCAAATATTGTTCAAAAATTACATCGTTCAAGTTCACAAAAATGCTCATAAAATTAAAACTACTGGGCCAAACTGGATAAATTTTTATGGGACCAAATGGCAACAGGTTCCTAGGTGAGTTTGCAAAAGTCCAAACGTTACTATCGCGTGAAAGTAAAATTTTGACAGAAAGCCTTAATGCAATGGGAATAAGGTTGATAATTAAACTGTAGTCGCAAACTTCGGTGAATGCGAGTAAGGTGAGAAAACTCTACTAAGCACTCAGAGATATCGGCGTAATCGGTGTACATTTCGCAGCTAACTGGTTAAATCAGCCGTTCAATTGTAGGGCTAGCCCGTTAATAAAACGCCGGCATTCAATGAAATGGCTAAGGGAAAACTAGCCAAGTCGTTGAATGAAACGTTTAACGACTTCGTTATATTTAGCCGTCTCATTAAATGAGATGTCATTATAGACTCAAACTAATTGTAAAAACTTGTAGAAAGCGGAGTAATATCAGGCATATTTTTTTCAAATATTTTTATTATATCAATATTGATTAATAATAAAACACTGTAAGTTATGTTGTAATGAAAACAAAGCACATAAAATTGCCAGCTGATGCGAGCTATCAGACGCCATATTTGTTTTGAGACTACCAGCGCCCCAGTGGCAAAAAAACAACTAAATTTGAATCACGTGGTTGAATAACGTCAGCCATCTTCAAAGGGCTAACTTACAATAAGCCAACTAGTTGAACGTTAAGTGATGCTAAATCAATGATCGGCCTAGGCATTCAACTGATTGCCGGCGTTTAATTAACCGGCTAGCCTTCCAATCAAATGGCTGATTTAACCAGATAGCTGTGACATACATTCATAAATAAAAACATACCGGCCGAATTAAGAACCTCCTCCTTTTTGGAAGTTGGTTACAAATGCCTTGTCCGTCGATAGATAGGCTTTTATCTGCACTCGGAAACTAGCAGCTGGAACATTCTTTTTTTCTTTTACCAGACCAGCATTTTGTTGTTATGTTGTATTCTACTTTTACTTCGCGTTTAAGTACGAAATGATTGTTACCTCTTTCCTAGGTTTATGCCGCACGGTCTTCCCGTTCTTCTGGTACTGTATGGTGTGACCGTCCGTTATCAGGTCCTGGTTCAGCCGGAGGTCCAGGACGTGCTCCTCGCCGTCTATCTGGACTCGGACTGTCACGTCGGAGTGATGCGCCCCAGTCTGGATTGGTAGAAAGGTATCAATTATTTTATATAGTCCGCGCCATGAAAGAAGCCCCGCGGAATATAAAGGAACTAAAATTATCTCCATAGTAATAGAGCTTATTTTCGAATGTTGAACAGGGGGCTAAGTCTGTAGCCATAACAACAATGTTTTTCAGCATTGTTGTGTTCCGGCAGTTAGAGATAAGATAGCCAGTTCCTCAGTGATTGAGGATTCCGGGAGAGGCTCGCTTCCATCTTCAGCCTTATCACTATTTAATCAGGTATGATAAAGGCTGAGAGTCTCACCGTCGGTCGTACATAAAAAAAATGGAAGCGGTCGATCGAGTGGATCCATCATGGTGGCAATAGTCGACAATTGCAATGTCTTTCCCTTAATTGCAAGTACATCTATGATATTTTTCTTTTGCTGGTTAAAGTAGAAGTATTAATGCCAGTGAAATAAGTCATGCAAACGAATCCACTTACTTATCTCATAAAACTGATATCTGTCAGACACTGTGTTTGTATACCAAAGATATAGTCTGAACTCGATTTCACAAACATAATGTAAAGCAAGTGTTGCTTGAGATATGATATGCTGGAAATCATAGGTACGACCTAGATTGCAAAATGTAACTAAGTCTCGCAAACATTACCTAGATGTTTAAAAGAAAGATAGACGCAAAAAGTATTTTAAATATGCATGCATTTTCTACGCTCGTACTCAATACCTAAACTATTCTTAGCTTACGGCTTGCTTTACTTTTTCTTTCTTTTCTTAGCTTTCTTTACTTATGTGATGTGGCTCACTTACTCCTTCTACGCATCTGTCAAAGAGTAAAGTAATTATATGGCATCTGTGTTGTTATTTTCGTCCATCTCATATAGACAACAAAGCTCTGCGGTCCTACCACAGAAAAGAAAAAAAAACTGTTCTGTGGGGCCTATCTACCATCATCTATTAGAAACCATCATGTCATAAGGACGTTTTGTTTGCGTTTGTTTCTGTTGAAGTTGTCACATTTTGACTCACTTCACACTTTGGAGGCGATGTTTGAGCGATGACGTCACAAAACTTTCGTCAAAAACAAGCTTACTTTAAAAGATTCGTAGTAGTAAATAGCATGGTAAGATTGAAACAATACTGCGTTAAGAGATGGCAGTAGCCCCCTGGAAGACATAGGCAGATATTTCTCGACCAGATTGGAAACCTCTAAAAGACGAAGAAAGTAGCCGTTTCGAACCAACATACTATCGAACTAATGAGCAATCGCTGCTGTAGGGTTTTTCGCAACATGGTTTTTCGCTCTAGCGTTACATCGTACCAATAACGCATCGATACAAAGAAACATCGCACAACTGAATTATCGACACACCGTATTCGATATATTGAAAATCGAATCATCAAATTTCGCAGACAAGTAGGGAACCCCTAAAAGAAAGGCCAATTGTGCTCGAGCCAGGAAGTTGAGGAAGTTATGCGTCTACAGTAAGCAATAGAGAAATATGGTGTTAGGGTTGTAGCAAGAAAAAATGATCTCTGCCTACCCCTGAAGGTGGCAAGATCCTATATCATTTTATTCATCGAAAAAGGAATATCTTTCTCCGTCTATGATCGTGGATCACGGTCAAGTGTTCGATGTTAGATTTTTTTATATTTGCATAGGTGTATTGTCGTATATACAGTGGTGGTCGCATACCTAATTAACGACACTAGTTCATTTTTTATTAGATAGATTAAAATCTGGACTTACATTGTAGATTGTAGACTACTTTTCATCCCGAAAAAACGCGAACAAAGTAGCAGGCAAAGCTAGTGTTTGATAAAAGAAGTTTTTCCGATATGTGAAGTCATCTTAGCGCATCATGCGTTTACGTTCGTAATTTTCGCTGATCCTGAAGGTAGGGTTAGCACAAAAATCTATCGCAATAGTATCGAGTAAGAATCGAGCACGTAATGTCAAAAATGTATAGGAAAATGTAGTTCCGTTTACGTCCGGCAGGAACGCTGCTCAATATCTCATACATTTTTTTATTTTACTTCCTCAAAACTCACTCGAAAGTTATTTGTGCTGGGCCTACTGTACTTTTTGATATTCAACGTCTTGATGTAAGTGCGTCACACGCTACATTAGTTATATAAAATTTACCTTGTCTCTTGTGGTGGAGATCTCTCTCTTGGTCCTTGCATGATGGACTATTGGCTGAACAATTCTGTGCCGGCTGAACTCTTTGGATGGACTGCCTGTAACAATGAAACGAGTATGGTTAGCTATAGCAAATTAGTTTAGGCATAGTATATTATATTAGACCTTTGTGAAGGAAGACTTCTTATGATAAATTTTAGATAGAAAAATATTGGAAAAAATTAACTCGGCCACAAGTGAATTCTCAGATGGGAATCGAACCCATGACCTTTGGAAATCCGGTCCAAGGATTTTAAACTAGCATTGAAAAATGAAAACATTCTATAAATCATAAAAGGAAGACTTCTTTTTGTGACCATTCCTACTACCAGTAGTAATACACCGGTATTACTACTTTCAACTTCAGTAGTAAGAAGGTTAACCAAAATTACCGAATTTTGGTTACCCTTCTTACTATACAGGGTATTAAAAGACCCTTAACGAAAACGAAAACCACGTATTCTACCTATCTTTACATTCATTTTCTCCTATGGTTCCAAATCTGGGGACCTGATAGTTATTGAGGATCAAAGTCAATATTTATTTTTAAAGATTATCGTTTAAAGTTACAAAACCGAAAACAAATATCAAAACCAATCAAAGAAACTGTATCCCGGCCGCCTGCTACGTTGCATACGTTGTCGCACGCGTTTTTTTGCGTGTAATAACACTTATTTTTAAAACGAAAAGAGTCGTTTCCCAGCAATTATTTTCACATATTCTTCTTAAGTTTGATGTACACTACGCATATATTACGCCTTCGGTATGGGTCTTTTACTACCCTGTATAGAAATATATCGTATATGTATTTAAGCAAAACTTTTTATACCCTGTTGTCACTACACAAGAAATGTCCTACTCGACAGAAAAAAATCTAAAAATATAACTTCTTAGTAAATGAAAATATTATTAGCTAAGTACCCTATATGCCGTGTGGTGACGGCCTAAGAATACAAGTGTCACCACTCCCTTACATGCCTGGGATGTCGTAAGAGGCGACTAAGAGGCTCGACGCATTGAACACCTGTGCGAGAGAAGGAAAACTTGAAACAAACCCTCTACCAATTCGTCTGGCCAGCGTGGTAGCAGTAGGCTAATAGCCTCCTATGAACGCCACAATAGCATGAGCTAGGAGAGGCCTATGTCCAGCAGTGGACGTCCACAGACTGATGATGAAGTACCTAACCTATGGATGGAGTACGGCACGATATAAACATTCCACGACGTGGACGAAGGCGGCCAGTAGTTAGTATTCTTAGGCCAGTCACTGTAATAATTAAGCTAATTCAGTTTAACGAAGGTACGTCACCGATGTCATATGACCAATTGACCGCTGAGTCAGTTAAGAAGCAAACAGTAAAGATATTGTTTAATCCACAGAAACGTGAAACAGGAAATGCAGGTCTTTGCCAAGTTGGTATGAGTAATTTGTTTGTTAGTTTTGTTTTATTAGCATAATACATAATTATAAGAGACAAAGCCTTTGTCACAGAATAGGTTTTGTACTTTTGTTATAACAAAAGCTATAGCTTAGCTAGTTAGCAAGTTTACTGCGTTTCTTTTGCGTTACACTTGCATAGTATACATTAAAAAAAATACGTGTCATTGCCATGCTCTGATAAAGGTATTTTCGGAAGAGGTTTGATGTACGGGTCAATCTTAATTTGTTGTCAAATGTTATTTACAATTTGCAATTCTTAAACCAAAATGTGCAAGTATTTAGCTTGTTTTGTTTACTTGCTCTTTTTTCTGTCACTTAAGCAAAAGCTCTCAAGTCTCAAGCTGCAGATTTGGTTCTATTTTTATTTTACAAGCTTTGTCGGCCATCATTTGTTTTAAAGGTGACTTTAAAGCATTCACATGTAAGAACATCGAAATCCATAAGTATCTACCTGACACGAACTGTTAAACTATAAAACGTTACATTTACATTACAAAGAAAAAAGCCTACTTTACTTTTTCGAATACTTTTAACGATTCGAAAAATTCACCAAAAACTGTTTCATGTACCTAACGTGTTCATTATTGTTTATTCACACACTATCATAACACCTGAGGGTCTCACTTTTGAATCGAAAATAGGAAAATTTATATTTTTTTTATTATTGTGCATCAATGATTCAAGCGCAGTATTAGACATCGCTTCTGTGCGCAACAAAAATCTAAGTAAGTACCTAATTCATTCTAAACAAGTTCGGATTCATAAACGATTTGAAAGTATCTAATCAGAAACATAGCAAACCGACAACAAGAGTTCTCCTGTGGTTGATCAAATGAAATGATTGGGTTGGATAGTAAAACGTTTGTCAGTCAATAAAAGACCGGATCGGCATCCATTGGACCTAAAAATAGCTGCGGCGACAGGTTTCCTCATCAGACGCATATGGCACGGGCCTATTTTATGAGATCACTACACTAGAGACATAATAGAGATGAGAATCGCTAGGATTGATCTGTGTTTGCGAATAACATATAAATAGCCGCGACAATACAATACGATTTTGTCAGGATTTTGTCACAAACCTATCAACTATCAACATCTTTTTGTACTTACATTTATATAATAGCACAAAATACTTAATAGTACAAGTATAATAGTTAAGTTAAGCAGAGCGTTGTCTCCTGGCACAGGCGATTACAAGCCTAAAAGGAGGCTCCGTTAAATAAAAATTAATGTAAGTTTTTATTTTAAATATTTTTTTACTAAAACTTATTATTTATGCGAAAGTAACTCTTGTCTGTCTGTAACATTTTCATGAAATTACTAAACCTAAGATGAATTTTTCTTTTAGATGGATGAAACCTTGGGAAGGCTATTTTTGTCGCGAAAATTCAAGTGATCCCTAAGGGGCACGAAATAACCGGGAGTGTGATGTAAACGAATTCTGCACGTACTATCCGTCCAACACAATTAGGCGTATGACAGCTATGAAAAACTTAAAATAACTGACTGAAAATTAAACTTCTAGAAACGAATTTTTTTTACGGATATCAAACTCGCTATATTTCACGAACTAAGTTGTAATTATCCGTATTTTTAGGTTTTTAGGGGTTTTTTGATTTTCCCGACGTTTCGGCACCTTTTCAGCTGCCGTGGTCACGGGATGACTCGTGAAATATAGCGCGTTTGATAGCCGTAAAAGTTGTTTTATTTCAATGAACAGTGCGCGCCAAAACATAAGATGTACGTAAACGAATTTCTGTCAGTCAATCACTCTCGTGCTAATCAAGCAGTTAATAGCAGGTAAATACAATGGAAGAAGTATGGGGGCGGGCTTTGAAACCACAACCGCATTCCTGTCATGCGCCTAATGGTTTTGGTCGCGTAGTACTAAATCGCGGGTGGAACGCTAGTCTACTTTTTTCAGATAAATAGGGTCGCTAAATCGCTATAATACCAAATATGAGGAAGTATCATGTTGTGGTGGTCATGGTCATCATAACATTCAATATCATATATTGCGGTGGTCAGCGTAATTTATGGCTTGAGACAAAGGCGCGTTGTCCCAAATGTTGTTGCAATGCAACGTCTGTTTCTTCAGCGATCGCTTCATCAAAAAACATTATCAAGAAGTCTAATTGATTTTATTCTATACTTAGGTAATTTGTCGTCGTAAGTCCTCTTTTGCTATACTTATTACATGATGGTACTTTTCGGATTTCGGTATAACCTTTTTCACACTCGTGCAATTTGAAGAAAAATGGGCTCCTACAGATCAAGACACTAAGAAATAAAGATTATGTAATATATTGTGACATAGACATATATGTATTTGCTATAATATAAATAGGGTTTACATTACGGTGTCCATCTCATCCATATATATAAGTTGCTTAACCTATTTAGCCATTAAAATGATACTCGTAGCATGCAAACTTGACAATCAACAAAATGATGTATACACAAAATATTTAAGCATCTTTCCCACATCCTCAGATCGGAGCCCAGAGGCTACATGATAGAGCTAAGTGCTGGGAGTTGTACGACAAATGACAACTTGACAACATAGTTACAAGTTTACACCCTTATTGAAATGGCAAAGAAGACTTCATGAAAAGATAGTATGTTCAATATGGAATGACTGTAGAAAGAAGAGTTTTAATAAACTTCTTCGTGTGCTATTCCCTCACAATTTTAAAGAGCAAACGCATCACAATATCACGTACTCTTTCTGACCATCTCGAGGAGAAATCTAAAGTATTTTGCAATGTGGCATGTGCAATTTATTCAATAAACTTACTTCACCACGTTAAAAACTTCAAAACTTATAATCTCATCTGGCAGATAAATCTCTCAATCGGTATTGGCTTCATACAATATTTACTTTTATTTAAAAGCTCCACAGGTCGTCAACATCTTCTGGATAAAAGTTTAGCGTATGACACATACTCGTAGATCCCGTAATGTTCGTCTCTCTAGGCCGATTAGACCCGCCAAGATGTGGGGCAACGACCTAACTGCCGTATGGAAGTAGGTGATAAAATATTAACATCTGGCCAGTATGCATAGAAGCATGTAAACGCTGTGTTTATGCGTTATGCTTATGATAACAGATTATGTGGCGCAAGCGCAAACTTGGCTATTGTGAGGAATTGTACGATCGACAGCAAGTCAGACTTTACGAAACCGTCTAATTTCTGCCATCGACTTTGTACTTTTAAAATGCAAGCCGAATAAATTGTGTTGTACGGTCATCAGCAGGTCAGGCTTCGCGAAACTGTCTAATTTCTCTAGTCGAATTTTTATTTTAAGATGCGCGTCACAGTAATTCACATTTTGTAAGTAAGCCGTTGCCGTTGAATGACGTCGCGTCACTCAAATCACTTTTGTCCGTTCTAAAGGCTCTAATGTTCATTTATGCCAATAATCATCAAAATAGTTTCAGTGATTAACTGTGAAAATGTATTATTGTTCATCGTTTTCTTTCATACTTAACCACTGGCCTCCACCGGCTAATCATGCACAAAGCTGTTGTCAGTCCGTTACTTCCGCATAAGCATAATAATATGCTAATTTTAAAACTTATCTTGATCTTTAAACCCCCCAAATAAGAGTTAGTTTGTTCGTCTATAAATAAACCGTTTCGCACTTAACTCCATTAAGGCATACAAAAGATCATTGTCATTGTCACTATACAATGTTAGTGCGGGTCGTTTTATCGGGGCAACAAAATAAAGCTATGTGAAAACAAAATTTAGACAAAGACTTGTGTGTTTTATCAAATTACGTCGTTATAAACTATGAATGGTGAAGCTTGGAAGCGTAGCGGTTAAACAACTTTCCCAATGGTCCGTCACGGGAGGGGTGACAAGACAAAACATTTAAGGACTATATCGAGCTTTTTCGTACTTCGAGATAATTTTTTTATTTTTTATTTATTTATTTATTTATTCCAACTTACAACTATCATTACAGGCTCTAATCTAATGCGATAGTGTAGACTTATCTTTAAATTATCAAATATTACTTATAACTAATAACAAATAATGCCGCCTTTGTGAAAATCTATGGCTATATTAATAAAATAAATCAAACTTTTATCCATTCCATATATTTCCAAATAAAACTTTAAAACAAAAAAACTAACTTTTCATTATTGGTATTGCTTTTAATAGTTGGTTTCGGTACTTAAATAAACTTTTTTTTAATATGAGTATGAATGGACAAAATATTTTTGGTACATTACCACCCGCTTGGACCACCGGTTAACTAACGTAACCTAATTAGTTAATTATTTATAGACGGACGGACAGCGAGCGCCATTTCGCAACAATTATGTTCCTTATAATAAATTTGAAATAGAAAAATATTGGAACCAAAGTCTCGGTAGCTCAGTGATTAGAGCATTGGACCGGATTTCCAAAGGTCGTGGGTTCGAGTCCCATCTGAGAATTCACTTATGGCCCAGTTGATTTTTTTTACAATATTTTACTATTTCCAATAGTTTTCAATGCTATTTTCATAAGTATAAAAATAGCATTGAAAACAGCAAAAAGAAAATAATCATAAATTGTGTTCCTATCGCATTGTGGCAAAAAAAGACATTGTCACACACACCTACCATTGCTCTAGTTTTTTTATATGTTTAAAATCGTAGAGAAAAACCATAAAGTATTTTGTGGCTCTCCGCCCGCGACTTCATCAACGTGGAATTAGATTAAGTTTGTAACTGTTCTACACTTTAATTTTTTCTCGACAAACTGTAGCCCTTAAACAGTATTTGCAAGCCTACAGACACAAATCAGTATAATGTTGAAACTCGAGTCATAAGAAACATTGTCGTCCATCTGAATGTACACAATATTGTGTAAATACTTATATTACCTATGTTCTGATTCTTTTTTTTATGATCGACGAAGGGGAGATTCTTAGCCTTCGAATCAAACCCGGGACTCCTAGGTCTGATACCGGTGGTTGTACCACTAGACTTCAGAGGCGGTTAAAGTTAATTCTGACTCATAGGAAGTCAGAATTAACTTTAACCGCCCCTGTCGTTCGTCGTTCCTGTGCAAGACCTATCTTAAAATTCAATAAAATAAGTTCAATGATTTTGGTGATCAAGACAGGCAGATAGACGGAGTCACTTAAGCATTTACCTAATCTATACTAATATTATAAAGAGGAAAGATTTGTATTTTTGTATGTAACGAATAAACTCAAAAACTACTGGACCGATTTTGACGAAATTTGGTATAGAGAATCCTTAGACCCCAAGTAGTAACATAGGCTATAAATGATCCCAAAATTCCCACGGGAACGGGGTGAAACCGCGCCCGGCCTCTAGTGGTAGGTACGTACGCATTGTAGTTTGTTTAGACAAATTCGTATCTGTTTATAAATTGTTCGAAAAGTAGTTGTTGTACGAAGAATATGGTTGTACTGGGCCCCTAGCCAAAGTAACAATTCAAAAACGATAACGAAGTTCGATAATAACTAAATGTAGGGGATTGGCGCACTGGCATAGGCCGCGCTAAATCACATGGTCTTACCGCAAGTTAATCGGCGAATAAAGACAATAACGAATCGAATTATCGTTTTGCTACATAACGATGTTACTTTAGTAGTAGGAAATTGGAGACTACATAGACAACTATAGAGCGCGCTTGAGAGGCGCCTGACGGCGCCTCTTGTGCGCGCCCTAGTTGAATGATTCACTTTAGACTGAAAACTAAAACTTCAATTATGTTGAAAGACCGTGAGTCAGAAAGCCCAATTTCCTACTTTTACATCCATAAACTGGATTTATGGAATCGTTTATTGTGACAGTTTCACATAAGCATAGGATGATTATATACCTAGCTAGGTTACTTATAGGTGAACATCAGCGATATTGTTCATAACCTATAGAAAATGAGATATTATTGTAGTAGGTAAGTAAATAATCCTAACTAGGGAACCTACTATTAGCTCTCAGTTATAGTGAATAGTAGTAACTATATTCTGAATTAGGCCTTGTTGAGGACTCAGCTTTCACTGAGTGAATAGTAACTGCTTAAAACTTCTGTGTTCGAAGAGTTTGCAATTCAGAACCCGCAATTCTGCATAAAACTATATTTTATTGATAATGATTATCTTTTCTCTACTAATGTTATAAATAGAAATAAGTAGGAAAGTCAACTGAAAACTAAGTCATGCTTAATTTAGTTCTGTATTGCATTAATAAAGGGAAAATAAAACAGTAAAGATATAACGCACTTAATATTTATTAAGGAAATAATATTAAAAATACTTTTCTTTACATATTTGCTCAGTCAGTTTATCAATTATTTCACGTGCAGCTTTATATATTTCATCTTTGAAAATATTTTGAACGATATGCTGACAACATATTTCAGCGGTACATTTACAAATCTCCTCACTGTTAAATTGCTCCGCATCATAGATTTCTAACTTGATAATTTTTCGCCCCATGGCAGGAATTTTGATATAAGAATATGTCTCGTTTTCTTTGGTTCGCTTTCTTGAGACGCTTGATCCTTCACCAACTTGTTTCCCATAATTTTCTTGAACTTGATTAGGACGAATGAAATTAAACAGAGACTCGGTATCCTGAAATTAAAAAGAAATAAATAAGTTTGAGAGGTGAATACTAAATAGAAATGTGAACATTTTATTGCTTCTCGTTATAATTTAGTTTGCTTTCACAAATTATGTAGTTTAAGTTTTATTAAACTTACCGACATTGTCGTTTGATCTTCAGTTTTGAACAGATAGGCACACGTGCGATCACACTCAATAATATTTTCAGACTGTCAAAATACTGATGAACTGGTAAATTCCACTATTGTTTCTACGACATTTTATTATAGCAAAAAATACTTACATAGAAACTGTTACTATACGCAAACCTGTTAATCAGGTTAGCTACCTACTTTGTGGATGTTCAAACTGATATAGCATAGGTACATGCTCTTTAAAATAAATTAATAAATAATACGAGGAAAACCGCATGATAATATTAGTATTACAAAGATATTGATTGTCTTTCTAATATAGACATTTTGCTGACATGCACCACGCGTCGTGAAGTGCGCGCACACACCAGCGTGTACCATATCGGGTAAGTTTCTTTCGTCTTACAACAAACTACCACTAATGCACCTCCTGAATCTATTTATAGGTCCTAATTTGTATCCCCCGCCATTTGCTGCAATTTTTTTGACCGAGTTTACTACTAAGTGAATAACGTTATCGCGTTTTCTAATAACTTCAGTTTTAAAAAATAAGTGTTTTAAAAGAAGCAAGAGGATTAATCATGTAAGTATACAATTGAGTTTTACAAAGATGTTCTTTCTAAGTTACTAGATTTTCTCCATACATTTTCTGTGATATTTTAAATGTGAATAATATTTTAAAACAATCTTTATAAGGTCGAGCAAACAAGAAGTACAAGCGCACTTGAGCGAGAGTAGCTCATCGAGCGATAGCAGCTCGTCAAGCAGCCGGGAGTCATCCCCCGAACGCGCGCCACAACCAGTGCCTGAGCCTGCAGCACATGAGCGGAAGAGGAAGTACACTCACTCGCATTCTTCTAATAAAAGGTAGCCATAATATGTATTACTTATATAATTTTCTATGGTTACATAAAATATTATTTTTATATTTTGAATAATTATCATAAAGATAGAGGTTTATTTATTGAATGCTATATTATACTATATTATTTTAGATGTTGAATTATACGTAATTCTTGTATAAGTTTTCATACTTCCATACTAAAGTGTGTTTATTTATTGTTGAAAAAACCGGAGCAATGAATTAGTCTGATTATTGCACGGGTTATAGTTTGAAGGCTGGAGCACTACATAGACTACTTTTTAGCTCTATGTAGTCCGCGCACGCGCTACCGCGGGCGGAAAGCATGTAGATTATATAATAAAACTAGTCACTAACCTACAACATTTTTATTCTAGAGCTAAACACGGGGAAACATCGAAGAAGAGTCAAAAGCATAAGGTGAAGAGTGATGAGCGTTTTGCACAACCACCAGCTGGGACGTCTTCCGCCAAGGTCACTGCGAAAGATATTATGGGGACCGATTCGGATGCAGATGAAAATCAAAAAGCCGGTAAAAAAGATGAGCTTGTATCTTATTTGTGTCGTCGCGGATCTAATGGCATTTCCAAACAATTCAATCCAGATATTGGAGGCTTACGTTTTGTCGATCTTAAGCTTTATATGTGTAATGAAATTGAAAGTATTTCACCTATGAATAGGTGGCGTCACGCTGTAGTAACATTGAAAACTAAGATAGATGACGACAATCCAGCATACCGTTATTTGGTTAAATTTTTAAAAAAAGTTAAAAAGAACTTTAAGGATTGTCCAATCACCTATGTTAGTACACCGAATCAGTAAATAGTAAAATAAAATACTTACTGATTTTGTTATAAAAATAATTTCTATTTGTCATACCGTACAGTAGAAGACATGTGAGTTTTTTTTGTCCCCCCGTCAGTTCTATTATTATTATAACAAACAGTAGAACAACGGTGAAAAGTCCATTCTAGAATTATTGAATGTACTTACTGAATTCTTATGTTTTTGAACACTCACTCACTATGACCTGTTCATAGTGAGTGAGTGTTCAAAAACTTCACGCTGTAGTAACGTTGAAAACTAAAATAGATGACGACAATCCAGCATACTGTTATTTGGTAAAATCTAAAAAAACTAAAAAAGAACTTTAAGGATTGTCCAATCACCTATGTTAGTACACCGAATCAGTAAAATAAAACTTACCGAATTCTTGAATTATTGAACTGTACTTACTGAATTCTTAAGTTTTTGAACACTATGTTGAATTAAGCACTTATAATCATAGATATAATATAATATAGTATTCATATAATATACCAATTTTTTAACCAGTTTATTTGTTTATGTAATTTGTATGTTTAAGATGATTATTAAAACATTAATATTAACGAATATATTTTTATTCTTTCAGACAAATACCATACCAAAGCAATGAATGAAAAGCTAAATAAAAATAAAAATAAAATAAAGATTTGTACTGAATGTAATATTCAAGTTTTAGAAAGCTCTTACAAATTTCATTTAAGAACGAATCTACATAAAAAGAATTGCTTATTGAAAACTACTTTCAATAACATTTATATTATAGCGTCAGCTTTTCGAGAGAGAATAGTTACTTATAGAGTAAACTCTGATGATAATGTTTGTTCAACTCCTGAGGATTTTTTACATAATATTACAGATGATGTGAAAAAACTTATAGTAATAAATTTGTCTAAACATGGTTCCATAAAACTTAATTTTGAATTGTTTGCTAATTTCAAATTACCTACATCGGATGAAATCCAAATGAAATCATTCAATGCTAAGTATGAGACCATATTTAGAAATACTGATTTAACTGAACTGTATTCAAAAGCTCAGAATATATTGATTAATAAACTAAGTGAATTTCAGCACCGAGAGTCAGGCTGGTGTTTTAACTCTGTCAGTCATTTAGAAATAAACGTTAATAAATACTCCCCTTTAAGAGGTGGTAGCTATTTAGAATTACCAAAAGAAATTAGTACTATTAAAAGTTGTCTAAATGTGAAAAATTATGACAATCATTGTTTTGCATGGAGTATAGTGGCTGCTTTATTTCCTTGTACCAAAAACGTCAATCGAACGAGTTCATATCCATTTTATTCTTCAGTTTTAAACATCAAAGGAATGAATTTCCCGCCATCATACACAGATATTAGATTATTCGAAAAAACTAATCCTTCTATTAGTGTCAGCATTTATGGTTTAGATAACAAGAATCATATCACAGGCCCATTATACATGACAAGTCAGAGAAAAGAAAATCATGTTAACCTATTGTATTTTGAACAGAAATCCAGAGGTCATTATTGTTTAATAAAAGACTTGGCAAAACTTACTAGACGTCAATTCAGTAAACATCATGGTAAAACATACTTATGCGAAAGCTGTCTTCAGTTTTTTATAACACAAGAAAAATATAACTCACACACTTGTTCTAAAGTTTTAACAGTACTACCAAGTAAAAATAGTAAATTAGAATTCAAAAATTATGAAAGACAGCAGAAAATTAATTTTGTTATTTATGCTGATTTCGAAAGTTTGCTATTAAACAAGCATGAAAAAAACAGTTGTAATACCGAAACATATAAATTACATCAACCTTCATGTTTTGCATATTACATTTGTTGTTCACATGATGAAAGTTTAAATAAACTTGTGCTGTATAGAGGTCTAGATTGTGTTGAAGTTTTTATAAAACGTCTAATCGATGATGTAAAATATATCGAAAGCATGCTTAGAAAGAAGAAACCTATGCTACCGATGACTCAATTACTGAAAGATGAGCATCGAAATGCAAGTATTTGTCATGTTTGTAAACTACCACTAGTTAATGATAAAGTTGCTGATCATGACCATATAACCGGTGTATACAGAGGTGCTGCTCATACTAAATGCAACTTATTATATAGAGTGTGTCCCTTTGTGCCAGTAATTTTTCACAATTTAGCAAACTATGATGCTCATTTGTTCATAAAAGAATTAGCTAAATATGAAGGTGATATCAAAGTTATTCCGAAGACTAAAGAAAAGTATTTATCTTTTACAAAATTTTTGAAAAACCCTAATTTCCCATCAGCAATTCAAATTAAGTTTTTGGACTCATTTCAGTTTCTCAGCTCCAGTTTAGATACTTTAAGTAAAAACTTAGCAGATATAGATTTGCAACATTTACGAAAAATATTTAATTCCAAAGAACAGTTTTATTTACTTCATCAAAAAGGTGTATATCCCTATGATTATATGGATTCATTTAAACGATTCGAAGAAACAAATTTACCAAAAAGAGACTACTTTTACAATAGTTTGACCGGTGAGCACATAAATGAGGAGGATTATTCTCGTGCACATAAAATTTGGAAAGTCTTTAACATTAAATCGCTCGGAGAATATACAGACTTATATTTGAAATGTGATGTGTTGCTTCTATGTGATATATTCGAAAAGTTTAGAAATAGTAGTCTTAAGTATTATAAACTCGACCCAGTTTATTATGTTACTTCTCCAGGCTTAAGTTGGGATGCCATGCTCTTATATACAGGTGTTAAATTAGACTTGCTAGATGATAAAGATATGTATGAAATGATAGAGAAAGGAATACGCGGCGGATTAGCTCAGTGCACGCTTAGACATGCTAAGGCGAATAATAAGTACATGTCAAACTATGATGAATCAGTACCATCTAGCTACCTTATTTACTTAGATTGTAATAATCTGTATGGCTATGCTATGATGCAAAAAATGCCTATGTCTGATTTTAGATTTTTATCTGACGATGAAATTCAAAATTTAAATATATTAAGTATTTCTGATAATGCTGAATTTGGATACATCTTAGAAGTGGATCTGGTTTATCCTACTGATTTACATTCAAGTCATAGTGATTTACCATTTGCACCGGAAAAACATATTCCACCCGGTGGCAAAACTAAAAAACTAATAGCAAACTTATATGACAAATTTTATTACGTTATCCATTATGTATATTTAAAAGAGTGTATGAGAAATGGTTTGCTATTAAAAAAAATTCACAGAGTGATCAGTTTTCGACAGCAAAATTTTTTAGCTAAATACATAAACTTAAATACATATTTGCGTCAAAATTCATCTTCCACTTTTGATAAAGACTTTTTCAAACTTTTAAATAATGCTATTTTTGGAAAGACAATTGAAAACAGAAGAAAACAGGTGGATGTCAAATTGGTTACAAAATGGAGAGACACTAATAATAAAACAAATAAAATAATTGGAGCAGAAAAACTAATTTCGAGACCCAACTTGAAAAGTATATCCATATTTTCAGATAATTTTGTTGCAATTCAGTTAAAATTAGAAAAGATTACTTTAGATAGACCAATATACATAGGATTTTCAGTTCTTGAATATGCTAAACAACACATGTATAATTTTCATTATAATTGCATTAAAAAGAAGTATAACAAAAACGTAAAGTTATGTTATACTGACACCGACAGTTTACTTTATTTAATAAATAGTAATGATTTCTATACTGAAATGAGAAGAGATATTGCTTATTATGATACAAGTAACTTTGAAAAGAATAATGTTTACGGTATGCCTGCCTTGAATGCAAAAATACCAGGTCTTTTTAAGGATGAAATGGGTGGTGATATTATTAAACAATTTATTGGTTTGAGGGCAAAACTCTATTGTATTGAAAGTACAAAAACTGTGATAAAAAAAGCAAAAGGTATATCAAAGTCTGTAACCAAGAAACTGAAACCAAGTCACTATGAAAACACATTGATTAAAAATATAAATATTAGATGTAGTATGAATTTAATTAGATCTTTAAAACATGTATTATATTCACAGAGAGTTAATAAACTGGTGTTAAATAGACAAGACGATAAACGACAAGTTCTCTCAAATCAAATTTATACTTTGCCATGGGGGCATTGTGATACTTT
Source organism: Chrysoteuchia culmella (assembly GCA_910589605.1). Lineage (NCBI taxonomy): Eukaryota > Metazoa > Arthropoda > Insecta > Lepidoptera > Crambidae > Chrysoteuchia > Chrysoteuchia culmella. The sequence goes on along the minus strand of OU342664.1, from coordinate 11,126,009 downwards.
ATTTTAAATGTTAAATTAAGTTAGCTGTATTGTTTGTATTTTGCTAAAATTGTATATAATATTATTATTATGTAAGGAGTGAAAATATAATAAATTTCTTACCTTGATTTTAGACTTTTAATTTTTTAATATTTCCTACCAATACAAAGAACTTAAAGATTCACTATCTATTTAAAGCTGGAAATAAAATATAAGTAGTGGATAATTGGGGTTCCAGTAAGCAGACAGTTACGACTGCGTGTGTGTGCCGGTCGGTCGACTGCTTAGCTTACTATGACATACGCAAAGATAGAGACCGAAAAAACGTTGAAAATGAGTCTACATCTTACCTTATTGAAGCTTGAAAATTTACTAATGGATAAATCGAAATATTGGGTGTTTAAAGATTTCGAAACCTTTAGAAACCAATGCTTGAGTTCAGATATTTTTCTGTATTATTTTGATTTGCTGGAAAACATTGACGATGCAAACTTTAAACTGGAGCCCCATGCGTTTATGGATAATATGAAGCTGTTTTTCAAGATTTGTAGTTTGGTGACGGACAATCCATGGAACACGCAGCTTTTGGAGCAGTGTACCTTTGAAAATAAATATACTGATAATTTCGAGGAAGCTATTGCTAATTTGGAAGAAGACGATGATGAAATTGTTTGTATTCAGATCCAATAAATTCATATATTTACCTATAAGTGCCTATTTCATTTATTTAACATAATCTGGATCTTATTTAAGGAAGCTACACATTCTTTCAGCCTTTATACTCATAATGAAGCTCGTTAAGCAAACTCCTTCATTGGAGGTCAATGATTTGAACGTTGATACCAAATTGCATAATGTGAGGCATAGCAAGCTTTTACCTAGTACAATACGGAGCATAATTTGTGGTCCATCAAATTGTGGGAAAACAAATGTTATGATAAGTTTGTTATTACATGAAAATGGCTTGAAGTTTCATAACGTTTATTTATATTCCAAAACAACTTTTCAACCTAAATACAGATTTTTACAAAATGTGTTAAAAAAAGTAGAAGGAGTGAAGTTTTTTGGATTCAATGACCATGATGAAGTTATTCACCCCAGAGATGCTCTCCCAAATTCCATCATTATATTTGATGATGTTGTATGTGATCAACAATCAAATATTCGCAATTATTTTACCATGGGTAGACACAACAATATTGACTGCTTTTATTTATCACAAACATACTCTAAAATACCAAAACAATTGATACGTGATAACGCTAACTTCTTAATAATCTTCAAACAAGACGATATTAATCTAAAGCATATTTACAATGAGCACGTTAATACTGACATGGCTTGGCTTTATTTTAAAAACATGTGCTCAGAAATTTGGAAAGACCAACACAGTTTTTTAATAATTGATAAAGACAGACCTATAGCACAAGGAAGATATAGAAAAAAGTTTGACATGTTTATAATATTCTGAAAAGTATTAAGCTATCATTATAACACTATGAACATTAGGAGTTATCGTTTATAAAATCAGTTGAAACGATGATAATAATATTAGTATCTTTATTTCTATTACAATTAATGGTTGTGTGGTAATAATGGAGGGAAATATTAAACAGCAATTAATTAAGTCAGTTAATTCTATCCAAGCTAAAATAAAACAAATGAAAAATGAAGAAGATCAAACTGAATTAACTATGAAAAAGTTGCTGAAACCTGTGAGCGTTCCAATTAAAACCTTAGTTGAAAATAGCTGTAATAATAATAATAATAATAATAATAATAAACTTTTTCAACATAACAATATGGAAAAATCTAATTCAGTGCACAGCTTTAGTACAGCAAGTGATGATTTCAAAGATTCAGATTCTAACAATACTGTTATCGGTAAAAAAGATGATGATGATGAATATGAAAGTGGAAACATAAACATTTCATACAAAAGCTCTGATTTTTATGACGATGAACAAAATATTTTACTAAAGTCATTAGTGAAAGATGATTTATTAAATATTTATGATAACCTAAATATTCCATGTGGAATAAGAAGTCTAAATCAATATCTATTTATGGGTAACTCGAAAGTAATTTTATCTAAAATGGACAATGCTCCGGGTTATGACACCAAGTATTTCATTACTATAGATAGTGAACGGTGTGAATTAACGCCAGGACTTAAAGAATTGCTGTTATCTAAGAAACCCGATTTAAGTTTGGTTTCTGAAAATGATAAAGTTAAATATAAACATATGCTGTCCATTACTAATGCGCATAGAAGAGATTATCATCCTAATGGACAAATCAAAGGTGATAAAAGCGCTAAATATCGTGAAATAATCAAACCATTATTCAATAACACCGACATAGAAAAGCACGGTGGAAATTTACCAAAGTTTAAAACGTATAGATCTAATACTGATTTGGTATACTGGGATGATCCTAATGAGTTGATAGAAAGATTAAAATTACTGATTGCTTCCAAAGAAGCTGGTAATACTAATCATGATAATGAAATTTTATCTATTATTGAAGAATTGAAAGAATCTGGAATTATTAAAGAATAAAACCAAGAACTCGATAAAAAAATAATTAGTATCCAATAAACATTCAATATGAACGTCGACAAATTTGGTCACCATGTACATAAAAACAAAAGAATTAAAAATAATTTGATGGTAGTTGAATGTGCACTAAAACATTTGAGTGATAACAATTTGGATGCTCAAAATAAAATTATACGAAATGTAAAATTACCAGTTTACGTAACAGATAGCGCAAACAAGGAATATGTTGATAAGTCTATTGAAGACATCTATAAAAAGATAGATAATAAAAATACTACAGACAAAGAGTTATTATATAAATCCTTAGAAAAATGTTTAAAAGCCATTCAGTCAACTGATAAGAAGTTGAGTGAGTTAAATGTTAAATTAAATAGTTTTGAAAAAGCATATAATAATAAATCCAAAAAATGAGTAAATCGGATGTGGTTAATGAAATACATAAAAATGTGAGGGTGAATTTTCTACGACGAAGAGTTATTATGAAAGATATTGATGACTTGTGGCAAGCTGATCTAATTGATATGCAAGCTGTCTCTAAAGAAAACAATGGTTATAAATACATTTTAGTAGTAATAGATACTTTCTCAAAATATGCATGGGCCTATCCATTAAAACGAAAAACAAAATACGATATATGCGTAGCTTTTACTGATTTATTCAGAAATGGACGTATCCCGAAAAATTTACAAACTGATCTTGGAACAGAGTTTTATAATAAAGAACTAAAACAAGTTTTTGCGAAATATAATATCAGACATTATTCCACGTATTCTGTTAAAAAGGCCTCTATTGCAGAAAGACTTATCAGAACATTGAAAATGAAAATGTATAAATTGTTTAGTTTAAAAGGTAATTATAAGTGGAATGATGGAACTTTAAATGAAGTGATTCGTGAATATAATCACACTTATCATAGAACTATAGGTCTAAAGCCTGTAAATGTAAATAAAAATAATGTTAAGATATTGCTCGATAGGTATGCTAACCTATCTAATAAAATAGTGAAGAGATACAAGTTTAAAGTTGGGGATTTTGTTCGAATAAGCAAATACAAAGGAGTATTTGAAAAAGGTTATACACCTAATTGGTCAGCAGAAATATTTAAGATAATTAAATTACAAAAAACGTCTCCACCAACATACTTAATAGAAGATGCAAGAAATCGAGTTATTTTAGGGGCATTTTATGAGCAAGAATTATTGAAAGCAAAGCATCCTGATATATACTTAATAGAAAAAGTATTAAAAACCAGGGGAAAAAAGGTATTTGTGAAATGGTTGGGTTTACCTTCGAATGAAAACAGTTGGATTAATAAGTCAAATATAGTTCAATAGTATATTAACATTGGTACATTCTTCCACAAAACTAGTTCTATACGAGTTATGGTAGACAACAGTCTACTAAATTGGTTTATAAATAATTTACCTTTTGAACTTCACTTACCTGGATATAATTATTGTGGTCCTGGGACTAAACTACCGAAACGACTGGCTCGAAGAGAAAGGGGTATTAACTTATTAGACGAATACTGTAAAGAACACGATATAGCTTATTACAAATCATCTTCATTAAGTGATCGTCATAAAGCTGATATAAAATTAATGAAAATGGCACGAAAACGTGCTCAAGCTTTGAATGCTGGTCTAGGAGAAAAAGTTGCAGCTCATCTAGTGAATAAAGCTATGTTAGCTAAACTAAGCACAGGCTATGGTTTGAGAAAAAATAAGAAAGAAAATAAAGAAACCCTTAAAAGTGGAGGTGGTGTGAAGAAACATTTTAAAAAAATTGTCTCTCATACAAAAAAACATTTACATAAACTGAAGCCCAAGTGTAAAAAAATGGCTATTGAGCTAGCAATAGCATCAGCTAAAGAGTTCATGAAAGATTCTTCTGTAAAACTACCTCGAATGATTCCTGTTCCAAAAACTGGTGGAGTTCTTCCTCTTATACCTATATTTGCTGGATTGTCTGCGGCTGGAAGCTTAGTTGGTGGAGCAGCAGCAATTACTAAAGCTATTAATGAATTTAAAGCCGCTAAAAAACGTTATTCTGAACTAAAAAGACACAACGAAAAGATGGAAACTTTGTGTATAGGAAAAGGTTGTTGCGTGTATAATACGCAACCGTGGTATTTTCACTCTCGAGACTGGAGTGAGGGTGTGTCTGGTGGTCTATTCGCAGGACTGGGCTCAGGCCCTGTGTTGAATTCACCATCAACGACGCCAAGAACAGACCACGGGATACACCGTCGCCCCAGACACGATAGTGTTTTGTTTACATTTTTTTGTGGCACTGATTTTAGTGTTACTAACCGTAGGTTCCTTGCGCACCGAGCTATTTCATTGCAGAATCATTCATTACACGTATTTACTAAAGTTTTAGCATTCATTCCGTAATATTTTGTTGTTTTCAATATTTTATTTTCACAATAACAACTACCAGTGTTATTGTTTTGAGTGACTTTGACATTGACAGCGAATGACATGACATCTGACGTTTTACGTTTCGTAACAGGCAATAACTTCATGTTATAAATCACAACTTGCTGTCTTTGTGAAAGTTACTCATTGCATATTTATTGCTATTGTCTAATGTTTTTTAATATTGTAATGGTTTAATTTACTTTCAGTATGTCTTCTGTATTTATTAAAATACATTTCAATTAGTTGTAGAATAAAAAATCTAAATTCTTTTTGTGGAAAATTCTGGAACAATATATCATTGTCTTTGGTTCGGCTCGTCTATGGTCGCCGGTGACGGTGACTTGCCTTTCTTTTCGATCCTCGGTGTCGGTCGATACGACATAAAATATTGGAAGCAGAAATTTATATTGGGATCGTCCGATCCGTTGTTGGAGATGAGGTGGTGATCCAAGATATGGCATAGTGCCAATATATATTTTTTATATGAATCAAGAATTTTAATATGGAGCGGCAGGTGAGTTTTTCATACCGTTTCGTCTTGGTTGGAGTCCCACGCTTCACGGTGGAACTTCTTGAGAATTATCGTGTGCTCTCTTATTTTGTTTCAGAGAGCCGCTCCTTTGTTTTAAGCCAGAAATTAAGTTATTTTATTTGCATTTCTGACAACTTTCCCCGGGCTGATGCACATGTCCCCTTGATGCAGTGTGTCTCGTCTCCGGCCACAGAATATAGAAGTGTTCTCCTCTGATGCATGGGAGAGTGAGTGCACCAACACCTTGGAGGATGGCTGCGTAAGCTAACAACGAACTCCGTATGTTTTTGTGTACTTTTTGTTTGAGAATTTCATCGACATGTAAAACAGTTGTATTAATGTAATTTTAATATAGAAGTAACCTAGGATTGTACATTTAGCTTCAGAATAGATTCATGGAAGGACGCTTCCACTGATTCTTGTTTCCACAGGTCATGACCAAATAATTTACCATGTGTTTTTGAGTACCCACATGTAACTTTTATTCTTTAACTTTTAATGAGTTTTATTAACAGTGCCCATGTCTTCTGCTAATAATGTTTAGAAAGAATTGTTTGTAATTTTAAATAATGACAGTGGTTTAACATCAATATACATAGAATTTTTGTCAGAAATGTATCACTTTGTTTGATTTATTCCAACACTCCTGTGTTGGTGGCGCCCTCTTTAGAAGTAAGAATTAGAACCTTTTAGTGAACTAATCTCCATATTTTCTTTCCGAGTGTAACAGCCATCAAGGTAGAACCCACGCACCCTCCCATGAGTCTCGTGCCCATCTGAGCTAGCTGAGCAGACCGCATCTTGGAGGCAGTGGGTGTTGAATAAACACGGCTGTCCCCAAGTGCGTAACATAATTGGCGCCCAACGTGGGGATTGTGTGGGTGTCCAGGATAATTTCTCGTTCATGGTAGAGAAATTATCCTGGACACCGAACACTATAGACTTGGGTCTACAGACGTTCAAGAAAAAATAAGCTTCCCAGAACGTAAGGAGTATGCAGATTCCCTTAAGGAACTGCAAACTATTTTTAATAAAGTCAAAGAAAAGTTAGGGGTAGCCTATGAAAAAGGCAAAAGAATTTATGATAAGAGAAAAAGAAATTTAGGTCTCAAGGTAGGCCAAATTGTTTGGAAAAGGGACTACGTTTTATCAAAAGCAAGTGACGACTTCGCTAGTAAACTAGCCCCTAGAAATATTAAATGCGTAGTGGAAGAGAGAGTGAGCCCTCTTGTTTATCGCTTACGCGCCTTAAATGGCAAAAAGTTAGGTTTAACTCACATTAAGGACATCATACATGTCTGCCCTTAGTTATAAGTCGGGTATAGATAAGCTAGGATAGGAAAATAAGCTGCGCAGTGAGATGGGGGATGAGAACAAGCTGACTAGGGTGTGAAAGAAGAGTGAGTAAAAGGGAGTGTGCATATTTCAAAATTATTAGTCGCGAATTTTAGGAACTTTGGTATGTTCGATAGATGTAATGTTAGTTTGTTCTTGACCCGTATCTCGCTCCACACTTATTAGTTAGGATTAGTACAGTAGTAGTATATAAACTTTTCAACACTCGTAATGAGTTAACAACGTTTCTCACGTTATGTATTCTAAAACAGTATTGTGAATCAACAAACTGTAAGAAATAGAGAATTTAATTTCAACACTCTTTATAAGAGTTTAATGATGTTTATTAACATCGTGTTTAGAATAAGTGCACTATGGTGTTCACTTACAGAATAGAATATGTATAAACACACTAAGGATTTAGGGTATTATCCTCACTTAAGTAGGATGCTAGATGCATGCTTAGAAATTTAAGAAATATTTTTAAGGTTTTATTCCTTTATTTTAATAGGATTTAAATAAATAAAAAAAAAAAAAACATTTAATAGAAGTGATAGCTTTATAGTCTTTGGAGACAAGAATATTTGTAAAGAATTCAGAGAACATTCCACTTGGGTCGCTAGTGATCGACAGCCACTAGGATCATTAAAATGGTGTATGCTGTTGGTGTTGTTGTTTAGTTGTTGTTGTACATTGTTAGCTTTTTGTCTTGTTTCAGCGAATAGGCCTTTGTTTCACACGCCCGTCTTCGCTCTTGTGAGGGGGGTATGTTGCGTGTATAATACGCAACCGTGGTATTTTCACTCTCGAGACTGGAGTGAGGGTGTGTCTGGTGGTCTATTCGCAGGACTGGGCTCAGGCCCTGTGTTGAATTCACCATCAACGACGCCAAGAACAGACCACGGGATACACCGTCGCCCCAGACACGATAGTGTTTTGTTTACATTTTTTTGTGGCACTGATTTTAGTGTTACTAACCGTAGGTTCCTTGCGCACCGAGCTATTTCATTGCAGAATCATTCATTACACGTATTTACTAAAGTTTTAGCATTCATTCCGTAATATTTTGTTGTTTTCAATATTTTATTTTCACAATAACAACTACCAGTGTTATTGTTTTGAGTGACTTTGACATTGACAGCGAATGACATGACATCTGACGTTTTACGTTTCGTAACAGGCAATAACTTCATGTTATAAATCACAACTTGCTGTCTTTGTGAAAGTTACTCATTGCATATTTATTGCTATTGTCTAATGTTTTTTAATATTGTAATGGTTTAATTTACTTTCAGTATGTCTTCTGTATTTATTAAAATACATTTCAATTAGTTGTAGAATAAAAAATCTAAATTCTTTTTGTGGAAAATTCTGGAACAATATATCATTGTCTTTGGTTCGGCTCGTCTATGGTCGCCGGTGACGGTGACTTGCCTTTCTTTTCGATCCTCGGTGTCGGTCGATACGACATAAAATATTGGAAGCAGAAATTTATATTGGGATCGTCCGATCCGTTGTTGGAGATGAGGTGGTGATCCAAGATATGGCATAGTGCCAATATATATTTTTTATATGAATCAAGAATTTTAATATGGAGCGGCAGGTGAGTTTTTCATACCGTTTCGTCTTGGTTGGAGTCCCACGCTTCACGGTGGAACTTCTTGAGAATTATCGTGTGCTCTCTTATTTTGTTTCAGAGAGCCGCTCCTTTGTTTTAAGCCAGAAATTAAGTTATTTTATTTGCATTTCTGACAACTTTCCCCGGGCTGATGCACATGTCCCCTTGATGCAGTGTGTCTCGTCTCCGGCCACAGAATATAGAAGTGTTCTCCTCTGATGCATGGGAGAGTGAGTGCACCAACACCTTGGAGGATGGCTGCGTAAGCTAACAACGAACTCCGTATGTTTTTGTGTACTTTTTGTTTGAGAATTTCATCGACATGTAAAACAGTTGTATTAATGTAATTTTAATATAGAAGTAACCTAGGATTGTACATTTAGCTTCAGAATAGATTCATGGAAGGACGCTTCCACTGATTCTTGTTTCCACAGGTCATGACCAAATAATTTACCATGTGTTTTTGAGTACCCACATGTAACTTTTATTCTTTAACTTTTAATGAGTTTTATTAACAGTGCCCATGTCTTCTGCTAATAATGTTTAGAAAGAATTGTTTGTAATTTTAAATAATGACAGTGGTTTAACATCAATATACATAGAATTTTTGTCAGAAATGTATCACTTTGTTTGATTTATTCCAACACTCCTGTGTTGGTGGCGCCCTCTTTAGAAGTAAGAATTAGAACCTTTTAGTGAACTAATCTCCATATTTTCTTTCCGAGTGTAACAGCCATCAAGGTAGAACCCACGCACCCTCCCATGAGTCTCGTGCCCATCTGAGCTAGCTGAGCAGACCGCATCTTGGAGGCAGTGGGTGTTGAATAAACACGGCTGTCCCCAAGTGCGTAACAAGGTTTAGAAATAAGACCTCATCATAATGGATTAGGAATTTTTATTTCTAATAAAAAAAACTAAGTAATCAGCTACCCAATCGAGCTTTGAGCAATTTCGATATTATTAAAAATGCTAAAGATATTCCATTCTTTCGAGGTGTTTATATGCGTGATGAATTGCCAGAATATCCACTTTCAAAAGAATGTGGTATTATTAATCTAGATAGCTCCAAAAATCCAGGTTCTCACTGGGTAGCCTACGCAAAATATCATAAAAGTGTAATGTATTTCGATAGCTATGGTAATTTGAAGCCACCAAAGGAATTTATTTCTTATGTTGGTACTAGTAATATAAAATATAATCATGAAAATATACAGCGCAATCACCCTTATAACTGCGGGCATTTATGTCTTCAATTTCTTAGAAATTTTTGGTCTAAAATACTAAATAAATAGATAGTAAAGCTTTTAAATTAGTCAGTATTAAATAATGTCTATTACTTTAACCATTACTGGAGACAAGTCCTACTTGGAATCACAATTCCAACCCCCTTTAACTTTATGGGAAAAATGTGAATGTGGATTATTATACTTTTCCGCTTTAAATTCCATACCAAATGTAACTGCTCTTAACAACATATTTACTTATGGTGATGATAATAAGCAGATAAAAATACCTGACGGAACTTACGATCTTTACGATATTGCTGAATATCTTGAAACAAATATCATCGATTGTAAAATCAAGATTAAACCTAACAACAATACGTTGAAGTGTTATTTTTACTGTTCTCAAAGAGTAGACTTCAGCGTAAATAACAGCATTGGTCAAGTATTTGGCTTTCAGAACGTAAAGTTAGAAGCAAATAAATGGTATGAATCTGTGAGTCCAGTAAACATTCTACCTCTATCTGTGATCAGGATTGAATGTGATCTAGTGCAAGGATCGTATAATAACGGCTCGCCCTCACATATTATATATGAATTTGTGCCGAACGTATCACCTGGTCACCGATATATAGAAATACCGAAAAATTTAATATATCTACCAGTTAACAAAAACAACATATCATCTCTGAGTGTAAAGATTCTAGATGAATACGGAAACTACATTGATTTCAGAATTACGTCTTCATTTACGTAGAGCAACATGATAGTCTTTTATAAAGTTCAGAATACGAACACCAAGCGTGTCAATACCCAACATAGCGTTAAAGTATCCACACGTGTTAAACCTGTTAAAAAAATAACGAAAGTCAATAAAAAATTTCTTCAGGCCCTAGGATTTAAAACATGAGTATTCTTGGAATAAATGATTTACCTCAATACGACAACTCAATTGAAAGCTATGAAATTCATACTTATAATCCTTACAATAATAATTTCAATGAAAATGATGAAATAAGAATTCCAATCCATCAGCAGGATATATACATATTACCATCGGCGAGTGCTATATATATTGAAGGAGATATACTACTCTATGATAAAGACGGTAAACCTGTGCAAAAAGCTATTAAGCTCACTAATAACCCGGTTTTATTTCTATTTCAAGATATTAGATATGAGATGAATGGTATCGAAATAGACCGCATCAAAAATGCTGGCATAACAACTTGTATGAAATCGTATATATCAATGAATGAGGGAGAGAGCAAAGTTGCAGCTTTATGGGGATGGAGTTTGAATGGAACTATTAGGATTAATAATAGTTTCAGCGCAGTTGTGCCCCTTGATAAAATATTAGGATTCGCAGAAGATTATAAGAAAATTGTAATTAACTGCAAGCATGAACTTATTTTAAACAGAGGTCATAGCGTATTGAATAGTGTCATTTTGCCAGATGATGTCAATCATATTAAAATAAATATACAAAAAGTACAGTGGCGAGTTCCACATATTAAAGTTTCGGATTATGAGAAACTATCATTGCTTAAACTTCTTGACAAAGATAAGCCTATCCAAATTGCTTTTAGAAACTGGGATTTATATGAATATCCTGTATTGCCTAAAACAGTAAAACATTCATGGTCAGTAAAGACTACTTCACAAATAGAAAAACCTCGTTATGTGATTTTAGGCTTACAAACAAACAGAAAGAATAGTAAAAATCTGGACTGTTCCGAGTTTGATCATTGTAAATTAACAAACGTTACATTATTTTTGAATTCGCAATATTTCCCCTACGAATCTTTGAATTTAAAGTTCAATGAGAATAAATATAGTATATTATACGATATGTACACTAAATTCCGTCACTCTTATTACAACATTTCACCAGACCCATTGCTCAATCTAGATAATTTTAAAAACAAGGCTCCTTTATTCATCATTGATTGCTCAAGACAAAACGATAATTTGAAAACTGGACCTGTAGATGTGCGAATAGAAATTGAATGTTCTGAATATTTACCAGATGATACAACAGCATATTGTTTAATTATTAACGATCGTCTGTTTGAATACAAGCCTCTGAGTAAAATAGTTCGAAAATTATCATGAAGGTTATTGTAGATGTACAGGGTTTTAAAACAGATGATAATAAATTCATTCTAAAAGAAATTGCTATTCTAAACAAACAACAGTTACAAGTTCTTCTTATAAAACCTCCGTATCCTTATTATGAGCTAAGCAAAACAGAGAGGAAACAGGTAAATTGGATTGAGAGAAACCGAGCAGTTTACTGGAAAGAGGGTTTCATACCATATCCCTATCATAAAGAACATATTGTGCGACTGTTGGCAAACAAAATTATTTATACTAAGGGAATAGAAAAAGTGAAGTGGTTAAAAGATGTAACAGAAAATAACAATGTTTATAATTTAGAAGATAAGTTTTGTCCTAGTTTACTTAATTTGTATGATAAGTATAAAGAGTCAAACGATGTATTTAGTTGCATGTATCACACTCAGGTGTGTGCATTAAAAAATGTATTTTGTTTAAACAAATGGTGTAAAGATAATAAACTTTTTTAAATAAATTTGTTTCTTTCATTTTCTACCTATACCAACTTATCGATACATTTGTAGACCTACTGTTCTAGAATATTTTCCCAATGGTGATGGAAATAATCACTGATAGGTTCTAGCTTGATATACCTATCTATCAGTAATGGAGATCTCATCCTTTGCATAAATAGAACTACTGACACTAAGCACTCTCCAAAATCTAGTTTGAGTGTAGGGAACCTACCTAAGTATACTTACTTATCTTATGCTTTATGTGAAGCTATCACACCACTCTCCATAAATCCAGTTTATGGGTGTAAAAGTAGGAAATTGGGCTTTCTGACTCACGGTCTTTCAACATAATTGAAGTTTTAGTTTTCAGTCTAAAGTGAATCATTCAACTAGGGCGCGCACAAGAGGCGCCGTCAGGCGCCTCTCAAGCGCGCTCTATAGTTGAATGATTCACTATAAACTGAAAACTAAAACTTCAATTATGTTGAAAGACCGTGAGTCAGAAAGCCCAATTTCCTACTACTTACTTTGTCTACAGGCCGGTTACAATATTGAATTCTTAAAGCTTACGGTATAGTTAATTGTGATACGCGTCGGCTTCGCTAGATTTTATCACCGTTAACAGCCGGGACATACCGGTAACCATAACCTAACAGACAGATGTCTTGTCGTTTCATCATCGTTATGGGGTCTACTCTTTATTGATTCAAGGCGATTTCTGATCGAAATTTTGTACAAGGAGTGGCGATACTACCTGTACTAGGAGCTCGGTGTAAGCAAAATTTATTTATTTTATTATCTCGAGCTATTCCGTGCTTTAAAAGGCACGTTAAACACGTCAAGGTCTGGCTGGGCTGCGTTTCCAGGTGGGATCCATTTCCATCATGGCTCTCACTGTAAGTAAATGGCCCAGATGGTTATGATAATGACGTCTCTTCGCTATAATACGTTTTATTGAACCAATCTTGATGAACTTTGTCTTGGTTGTGTTTTTTATCATGAAAGAGATGATTCCTAAAACGCGCTAAATAATTCTACGCAGGCGATGTCACGGGCGGAATGCTAGTTCTCATAAAACACTGCACTGCACTCCGTTGGCGTCCTTTGAACATTTCAACCTGACTTTCTATATAAGTCAAATCAAGATTCCAGTGAGCGGTCGCCTCGTTTCTTCACAACAAGAATGTTGAAGTTTACAATGTTAAGTAACCTGTGATTCCTATTTATTTACAGAACTTTGAAATATACATCTAATTAAAATAACAACTAAGGTTATTTTAACTTGTTTGATGTTCTGTGCTAGGTATTTTGGACAGTGAATAGCACAGCAAGGTACAGTATGTTGACCTTGAGCACGCCCTTTTTTCCGTTGGTGGTTGTGCTTTCGGTTTTTTTTAATGTATATATTATATAATAATCTAAAATAACAAGACTTAGTATATAGTTATGATTGATTTTGACGTACTTAATTCTATAATGTTAAAAAGTATAAAAATACATTTTAAATTGACTTAATGAATGAATAGACTTTATTATCATATACGTTACAACGTTAGTATTATATTATTTTTTACTTTAATTGATTAGCTGTATGTGTAAGTATTTTTAAAATAAGCATTACATTTAAAAGAATTTCATGCAAAAACGGCAGGCAGCTACAGCTAATTGCCACTGTAATTAAAATTAAACTGCAGCGCAACACAATATGGCATAATTATTGTGCACTAGCAGACCAGGCGAACTTCTGTGGCGATTTTTTTGTTATCATCGTCTTATCAGCCGCACGACGCCCACTGCTTGCTGCTAGGTATTTGATATTTTCCTGTATTTGTAGTAAAAGACGATATTATACTTACCATTTACCATTTCATAGTTATAGGTCAACGGGAAGTACTACCCTATGAATTTTGATTCGCTTGAGTGTCGAAATATACGTTTTTTTTGGGGTATAAACAGCCCTTTTTTTTGACGTCTGTTTATAAGTTTGATTTTTTTACACCTCCAACAGACTGTTGACCTGGTTTTAATTTCAACTCGATAGCTCCATGCGTTCTCGAGATAAACTCACTCGGACCGACAGACATACGGACAACAAAGTGATCTTATAAGGGTTCCTTCTTTCAACAGTGTTTTCAGCATAGTGGTCTTCCAGCAGTTAGAATAGGATAGCATGTTGTTCAGTGATTGAGGATTCCCGGAAAGGCGCGTTTCCACCTTCAGCTTTATCATTACTTAACATCAGATACGATGAAGGCTGGGGTTTTTCCGTAGTTCATAAAAAAAAATTAAGCTCAAGGCAGCAGCAAAGATTTGTATGGAAGCATGGTTAAAATTTTGGGGGCACTTAAAAATATAGATTATCTTTATGGCCATTGGGTGGTCATAGTTTGAGAGCCTCTGGTCGATACAAACGCAATCCCCCGTGTCAGCAGAGGCCTATTGTCCTGCACTTTTGACATGCAGCCAACCTTGACCAGGATCGCCAGTATAAGTACGCAGTTTAATGCAAATTAATTTAGTCTTTATTGTCCAGTAATACAATACATCGGTACTGCATTATTAAATTTGCATGGGGGGTCATTTTGTGAGGGTCGTTGACATTATTTCGTGAGTTCACTTTGCTGGGTTTAAACAAACTGTGAAGTTTTTCACAAATTATTTGCTTTTGTTGCGAAAAATATTCTATAATCTTGATATTTAAATAACTTCGAAGTTAATTTAAAAAAAATGTTATAAAATATATTAGATACTTAGTAAATATTTTCCTTTTAAGAACAGCGTGAGTAATAAACATGCAGTATTTAATAGTATTTAGTATATTCCGTTTTGTAAAATGATTTTCCTTAAACCAATAATATTCCCATTATTAGTTTTCCTTGAACATTTATATTTTTATTAAAATAACAAGGGACTTCCGCTAAATAATTAATACCTAACGGAAATATGAGGAATGCCCATGATATACTTATGTTGGTAGGTATATTTCTTGGATCATGCATATCATATTGCCATGTCACTACATTTTTCAATCAATTATGTAGCCCACGTTAAGTTTAATGAAGAACTTGTATTATGGATACTTACTTGATAACGGATAAACATACTTATATTATATATTAAACACCCAGACCAAGAAAAATAGACACGTTCATGAACACAAATTATTTGTCTTGTCCAGGGATCGAACCCGGGACCTCTGGCGCAGAAGGCGGGTAACTTCAAACTCTCATAAAACCCTTCAACGATAGGGTTTTTGTGTCGTCGAACATTTATTTGTTGTTGTAAATGTCTAATGTTAGGGGTGGAATTGTATGGTAATTTGTGAGACGGTAGGAGATTATGTAGACATGAGGAAAGTGAGGAACGCACATACACTCATTCACACACATACGTACGCATACACACGCACGCACACACTAACACACACACACACATACACTCACACACAATCTATCTGTATCCAGGAGAGCCTGGAGATCTGTAGCACAGGTTACGACCTATTTCAGACTCCAGACTCTCACAAGGACCTGAAAAAACCTTATTGAATTATTTGTCATATAATTTTTAAAAACCTTGTGAGAAGTGAATAAATTTCTTTCATTTATTATTTATTAATGACAGCGCGCACAGAAAGCAAGAGACATTATGTAGGTTATGTAAGAAAAGAATGGGATGGGAAAAAAGAAGAGATCTCTGCCTTTCGCATAGAGCCCACCGTCACAGATTATAGTAAATAGTTACTTCGTAACCACCGACACGTTGAAAAAAACGGACAAGTCCGAGTCGGACTCGCCCACCGAGGGTTCCGCACAACTTGGTACATTACATAATATTATAAATAGTTCAGAAATTGAGTTTCGCAGTTATTTCCGAAGATTTCACGAAATTCAGTTTCCAAAACTTAAGACTAAATTTTTCATGATTTTATTACAAATATCTAGTTTTTATATGTTTTCCTGTGTTTGTAGTAAAAGACGATATTACTTACGATATTTTTTGAGACATAAAAGGTCTTATCTTTTTTTACGTTAATTACAAGTTTGATTTTTTTACCCCTTCAACAGACTGTTGACTTGAATATATGGTTTTAATTTAAAATCGATACCTGTACGCGTTCTCGAAATAAACGAAGACAGATGGACAACAAAGTGATACTATAAGGGATCCTTTTTTTTTTCTTTAAAGGTTCGGTCGGAACCCTAAAAACAACAGATAAG
Source organism: Chrysoteuchia culmella (assembly GCA_910589605.1). Taxonomy (NCBI): domain Eukaryota; kingdom Metazoa; phylum Arthropoda; class Insecta; order Lepidoptera; family Crambidae; genus Chrysoteuchia; species Chrysoteuchia culmella. The sequence continues at coordinate 11,109,548 of OU342664.1, read as the reverse complement.
TATAATTGTACGTTTGTAAAATATTACCTTCACCCCAAAAAAGCTATCTTCGTCTCAGCCACATTACACCCACTGCTGGGTACAGGCCTCCCCCAAAAGGGGGGATAATCGCCACGCACGCCAGGCAGGTTGGCGATCGCAGTATGAGCAAGTTTGTAGGAGACGCTGCTGCCCGTCTCCTGAAGGCTGAGTAGTCGATTTTTACGACACCCACGGGATGAGAGGGGGTAGTGCTATTCTTAGCCGACTCTACACAGCTTAAAGCTATAAGCTATATGCTAAGTAAAATATAACAAATAAAACTCAAAGATATCGCTAAAACGAAAGAAATTTGTAAATAGAGCCACATCTCGCCATTCACACTCTATTCAGTACTACTAAAGTAAGCCACTAGGCAAACCAAATACACATTAAATATTCTCTTCGTGCAACGGACGCGCTTTTTAACCGACCCGGTGCGAGGTAAAAAATAAATATCAAACGCGACTGGTGTCTTTTTTTTATTTTTCCAAGCGATGACGCACGGTCTGTGAACTTCCTCCCATTGTGAGTGAGAATGGCGTCTTGAAGAATTAGATCCAACCAGTGTTACATTGGGTCATTGCACGTAATTTCTTTATCATAAAAAACTTAATGATCTAAGTTGGTTAAGTAACAAAGTCGACCTTAATTAACAAAAAACTGCACTGTCAACGAGCACAAGGTCTTGCTTGCTTGACTCGAATAAAAATGGCGCGAAATTCTAAATGGCAGTTACAGAACAGTTAATGCACCTGCCAATCAGAAATACGACACACGTTCGGAAACGGCACGAATTCGATGTGCACGCGCATTGGATTCGTTATGCAAATCCAAAACTGATATCTAGACACGACTCAGTTTCATGCTTCCGAAAGCAGTCCTATGAAATGCAATATTATTATAATCAAAACGTGAAAATAATATAGTAGTAATAAACAATCCTTATTTGATTTTAGACAGTATGACTTCTTCTTCTCAACGACTCAGATGTTTTATTAAAAATGAAGACCAAACCGACCAAACAGAGAACTCGGCCACCGATAAAGCATTATCAGTGGCTTCATAAGATCCTTGCGGGTCCAGTCCAGACGTAGAGAAGAGAGAAGCACGGCAGAACAAAAGATACCTATGCCATAGGCTGGGGGGAAATGCCGTAACCGTAGCTAAAACCCACCTGTGCATGGTATCCTACTAATATACTTCTTACTAATAAAGATGCTTATTAAAAATCCCCACGGGATGTAAGAATTAAGTACTTAAAAAACTTAGTAGCAACGAAAAAACCAAAACTAGTAAAACAAGTAATAAATACAATACACACATGTAGTAAATATGTTCGAGATTAAGTATGAATGAACACCTGAGGATTCAAATTAACCGGCGGTAGTTCGCTATGAGTCACAGACATGAATGGGTGATTCAACGGTTTTTCTCGCAATTATCTATCTCATCTTTTAGTCAGACCAGACGTAAGAATAAATAATAAAAATAAATAGGTGAGTGAGTATAATTAGTTGAGGAAGGACAAAAACGCTGTCATTTAGGTATTTTAGAGACATGTCCAAACCACAGTAATTACAACAATTTTATGTTTTCACGAATAAACGATCTGATCAAGAAGTCAAGGATAATGCAAAACGAGTTATTGTAGATAATAACAACTATAACTGATGCAACTAAAAGAATAGGTAGTCGTCAGTGTATTTTCCAATCAAAATAATCATTTAGCTGTAATTAATACTGCACAAATTGTGAATCGCACAAATTGTGAATCACACAGTTCGTTGACGCTTTTATCGGGAAGGATGCACATTTTGTTGAGAATAAAATGAATGTTTTGAACCATCGGAACTTGGGAATTAATTAAAATCTTGAGGGAAAGCGAAGATTATACGAATCTTTTAAGTTTCGTAAAGCTGTGTAAGAAGTCACAGACGCTAAGTGTTTGGCGGTAAGAAAAAAATACTTACTGCTTTTTTTTCTCTGAGGAATCAGAACCAGGTGATATGACAGAGAACAAACAGCAAAATAAAGCGACAGTGGGCCAGCCATATAAGTCACACAACCTATACTATAACCACTGGGGTAAACGAGTTCTCGAGTGGACGGAGATCACGTATCGGTAAACGTAGTGTAGTACTGGTGAGTGCTGGATGAGAGTATCTGCAGATCGTGCTCGGTAGCGTGCACTAACGGTCGGTCCCATAACTTATCCTCAGTAAGAGAAAGGCTTGCTAGAGCTTTTTTACCTGGATATTTTGTTAATTAGTCCAAAATAACAGCGGTTGTTATGTAACGTATCCAAGATAGGCCTATCTGTTACTAGGGATAGATTATTGAAACTGCCCGGAGAGTCCTATGTATGGTCAACGGCAATTACTGATCATACAAAGTGTAAAACTCCGAACTCAACGGTTTACGTCTTAAAGTTCAAAGTCGATTGAAGAAATTTGACAAATATGTAAAGCCGTAGCTGCTGCTGACTGTACATCAGTGGACGATGATGGGCTGAAGATGATGATGAATTAAAAGGGGTTGATAGAAGTCATTCACGAACGATACTCAGTATTACGAGATATACTTAAAAGTGATATGTCTATAATGTCCTTAAACTTATAGCTATGTATACTTGATACCCGTTCACTAAGTACAAAATACATGAATATTTTTACAATGAAACAGCTGATGTTTACAAACATTTTTATAAACAAAATACAAGCCCGCACACGCCGGCCGCTGATAGTTCAATAACTTGGTCACATAACAGCACTGATTCACTGGACGCCTATAATATTACCAACAGAGCCGATAATTATCAGGGCAGTCGACTACCGCATTTAATAGTTGATAAGAATTTGAATCAATAATTTCACTTTTTTTAAATGAATTTCGGGAAATTTTCCAGACAGAGAAATTGATCCTTCGCTGAAATATTGATCCTTTTTGCCTATTTCCAATAGTATATGTAACACCAGTTGAGAATAATCTTTAAAAACTTATTTTTAAGGGTCGAGGCAAAATCTTTAAATAGTGTTTCTGGAACTATACAAATCTAGATAAAGGTATCAAGAAATATATATCTTATTACCAGATTTGTAACATCTCTAACCGTCCTCTAGTTTAATACCAAAAAGTACGTACTTTTTCAATATAGTGTCTAAACATACAAACATTGCACATTAATTGGTTCATCATACATTAATAATTCATAAATACATGTGCAACTAACTCGTTTCAGTTATTTGTTTGCGCGAAATTATAAAAAAATGTACTTTCATACATGAGCTATATAAATGCGATGAGTCACACACACATACGTATATTTATTGAAATTATAAAATATTAGTATATTCGTGTTTTATGTAACAATGTACAATTTTTTTATTATTTCACGCAAACAAATAACTGAAACGAGTTAGTTGCGCATGTATTTATGATTATTAAGGTATGATGAACCAATAATTGTGTAATGTTTGTTTGTATAGAAGTCGTACGACCTTAACTCTTTTCTCCAACTCTAAGGATGGGAAAGGAGCGTCAGCAACTTGATTCTGCATACTGTCGAAGGTCGACAATTGGCCTGATATTATCACAGAAGGTATTATTATGAAGGAGAAAGTATTGCCATCGACCGTAACGAACTTAAACGTTGGAATTATGTAATCCATTAAGGACATTGTGGCACTTTTATTGGCAATGGTGTCCATTGATGGTTTAAATGCTGTAAACTTGTTCTGACGAAATTAAGCGTTCGAATTTTGAAGTGGGTCGATATAGAAAAACGTGGAGATGTTTCTATCGACACAGGATGAGATTTTACTGATCAATGTATTATCAACTCAAATCCTATATGTTTGCTTTCAAAATGTCAATCTGCGTACATCATTCACATGGTTAAATGTTTCTATAATCCGGGTGTGTAATATAATATAATGACATATCGTTTAATACTTACAAAATATAACAACAGATTACATAAAATTATTTCATATAACGTTCATTTCGTATAATCTACGTATAACATAAAAAAATAATATAATTTTAAAACGTATGATGAACATTTCATGATGTAAAATCGTTTCATATAATAAACATTTACTATAAAACTTCAAATGTAGAATATTTAATAACACATAATAATTATATGACATTAAATCATTTCATATAACGTTCATTTCGTGTAAAAAGAAATTACTTTTTGCGCCGGCATCTGCCGGGGCACGCTCGCTTCGCTCGCGCTTTGTTTTGGTCACAGGTCTAGCCTAACCTAACCTATCAACAATTGTTTCGTCACTTGTACCTTATTTTGGCGGGCCCCCCGAGCTCCCCTTGCGGGGTTGCGCCCCCCGTACCCTCCTCCTTTGTCCATCCTATAAATAAATTGACTAATATTTCTTTTCGTCATTTTTAGTACTTAGCAAAATTGTCCCTGGCGCTTCGCCGGCCACGCTCGCTCGGCTCGCGCGTTTTTCGGTCACAGTTCTATCCTAACCTAACCTTAAAAATTAAAAATTTATAAAATAATAAGCGTTTTCTCTTTAAAAATATTATATTTACGGACACGCCTTCCCTTACACCCCTTCCACTAAATTCAGACTCAATTAATCAGTTAGGTATTATATGTACCTAAATAAGATGAAAATCATATCAATTACATAGTCGTTATATCAAATAAAATTATAACATAAGATGATTATATGAAACAAAACTATACCAAATGAATAAGTTTTATAATAAATATTTTTTATATAAAATGAGCGTTATGTTAAATTATATTATAAAAAAATTATGATTATAAGAAATGAACTTTCGTCGTCGTCGTCGTCTCAGCCACATTACACCCACTGCTGGGTATAGGCCTCCCCCAAGGATCTCCACAACGATCGGTCCTGCGCTGTCCGCATCCAGCGGCTTCCCGCGACCCTGATCGTGGGTCCACCTTGTCGGGGGTCTATCCACGGAGCGTCGTCCTGTGCGCGGTCGCCATTCCAGAACCTTTCCGCCCCAACGGCCATCAGTTCTTCTCGCTATGTGTCCCGCCCACTACCACTTCAGCTGAGCAATCCTTCGAGCGATGTCATTTACTTTAGTTCTGCTACGGATAGCCTCATTTCTGATTCGATCACGTAGGGATACGCCGAGCATAGCCCTCTCGATTGCACGCTGGGTGACGTTGAGCTTTCTTATCAGATCCATAGTTAGCGACCACGTTTCACTACCGTAAGTCATCACATCACTGACAACACACACTGGTCATAGACTTTCGTCTTGAGACACTGCGGGAAGTTGGCCGCGAAGATTTTAAGAAGCTTCCCGAATGCTACTCATCCGAGTTGGATTCGACGGGAGATCTCTTTCTTGAAGTTGGACTTACCTAACTGGACTGTCTGTCCAAGGTAAACGTAGTGGTCAACAACTTCGAGTGTAGTGTCCCCAACGTGAACTGAAGTTGGTACACCATGGGAATTTGACATGATTTTCGTCTTATCATGTTCATCCTAAGACCCACTATTTGGGAAGCACTACAGAGATCTTCGAGCATTGTGTTCAGGGGTGCGATTGCGTCGTAAGGTAATCGTTTTCATTTGACAGTTCATATCGTATTCAATCGGCTGCAATTTGTATGGAATATCATTTAATATGATACAATAAGAACTGTCAAATGAATACGATTGACTTTACGCAATCGCTAAGCAGGTCCTCCAATGTCTCAGCCATAAGGACTATATCATCGGCAAAACGAAGGTGTGTCAGATACTGGCCATTAATGTTGATGCCGAGTCCTTTCCAGTCCAAGAGCTTAAATATGTCCTCCAACGCAGCTGTGAACAGTTTCGGAGAAATGATGTCTCCCTGTCTTACACCTCGCTGCAGTTGGATGGGATATGTGCTCTGGAGGCTAATTGTCTAATTTTACATCTATCGCAATCCCTTTCAATTCGTAATTTGAAAGTTATTCAGGCCTTCACTATTTGTCATTTGAAAGGGTCACTATTTGTGATCGGGACGCATTTTAAAAGGTATGGAATAAACGAAATTGAACTGTCTAAGCAATATGACAGACGAAAATATCACAATCACAATACCTCTGAAAGGGATTGTGATAGATTTTAAATTAGACAATTAGGGGGCCGGTTCTGTTTTCGAACCGACATGGTGGCATGTTCCTATAAATACCTTAACACCAATACTTATCGATGCAATGATATTCCTAGCATTGATGTGACAACGCTGTAGGCACAGCGTATTAAAAATATAAAAGTATTGGAGAATTTCGACGGTGGTTCGCGAGTCTCGGTAGCTCAGCGGTTAGTGCATTGGACCGGATTTCCAAAGGTCATGGGTTCGATTCCCATCTGAGAATTCACTTGTGGCCGAGTTAATTTTTTCCAATATATTTCATTTCAAATTTATCATAAGTATAAAAATAGCATTGAAAAATGCAAAAATTCAAAAATCATAACTGAAGTGTTGTTATGACTAATGTTTATTATGTAATATGAAAGTTATTAAAATGAAATTATATCATCTAATACGCACTCCTATAATCCATTGAATGATATACGCTGATTGTCTTAATGGTAATCTTTAATTGTGAAAAAATGGGAGAAAGCCGCAAGGGAGTTTCTTGTATGCGATGCATTATCATATCATACTGGTACTTTCTGCCGATATATAAAATAGAGGTAGGCATATTTTTTCAACAATTTACTACCATTATTGTCGCTGGTGACATCAAGAAGTCCTATTGTGGTTTTACAACTGTATTCAGCAAGTAGGTTAGCGTTTCCCGGCACTCGCAGATTAGTGGTAGGCACAAATTGACAATTATGTACGTGTACCTCTAGTTGAATGTCCGATATCAAATTGGTCGATTGCTCTTTCTTAAGGTGCTGTTGACTGTACATGCACTTAAATCGCTGGGCTTTATATTTTTGAATGTAAAGCTAACCTTAGTCACTTTGAATAAAAGTAATGTAGCCAAAAATGTTCCCATGAAAACTCGCAGTTATCCGTACGCTTAGATTGTTATAGATAAAAAACTTTAAATCAGAAAAATGCAAGAGGAATGCCATAATGCAATGACAGAGATACTTTAACAGATTTCACGTTTCATAGCCGTTGGTTGCGTTTATTACAGTTACCGCAATATTTTTTTTACCGAAACCGCAGAAAATCAGTTTAGTACTGGCCTATGTGGCAACAACTTTAGTAGTATATAAAAACGATTCATTGACAAATGAAGTATTTAAAGAGGCTAAAGAACGATCAGCTAGATCCGATTATATCTGTACAATCAACAGCTCGTCAGGGTATACTACGTGGATATTTACAAGAGAAAAAATGACGCTCTAAAAGTCTAAATTCAATCTGTAAAGCCTACTTACTACCACAGACCTATATCGATATAAGTCTGTGCTTACTACTGTCGGTCGTATGCATGGACCATTTTAAGTAGGTACCTACTCGTGTTATTTTCAAAGGATTTATGTAAGCTAAAACAATTGACAATCAAAGACATAAAACAAACAAATATCTTTGAAATAAATCAATTTTTTAGGTTTTTAGGGGTTTTTTGATTTTCCCTCAATAATAAAAAAACCCCTATCAATCTAAAAATTCGGACAATTACAACTTAGTTCGTGGAAATATAGCGCGTTTGGTATCCGTAAAAGTTATTTTATTTCAATGAACAGTGCGCGCCAAAACATAAGATGTACGTATACAAATATCTTATTGATATTACACATACATACATGTGTTACATGTGTGATACATTTATAACTTTTAGGTTTCTTGATCTTGAAATCTTCGAAGCACTTAAATTAGACGGATGAGACATTGTCATAATTGGGCCTCTTACGGAATTCCTTGTAGATGGTATTATTTTAAAATGCACCACTTGAGACTTATTTTTAAGTCTGTCTGTATAAAAAAAAGATCCTTAACGAGAGCGAACACATCCAAGATTGTCTCACCATATGCATGAGAATATTTTGAGCTAAAAATGAGTTTTAAAATATATAATTTGGTTTCAGTACTGCCCATGAGCGGGAAACTCTACAAAATCAATTAAGAACTAAGTAAATGGCGAAGTGTAGATTTACAATTACAAATGCGACCTATCCGACCAGAACAATTAGGCGCATGATAGCTGAGAAAAAAATACAAAAACTAACTAAAAAACGAATATTTTAAGCAGTAATCAATCAGTTAATCACTGTAGCGCTATTATAATCAGATAAACAAACTCTTCAGCTTTATTTATAATATTAGTATAGATTATCCATACTATTTGCAAGTACTAAATTACGATTCGTATAACAACTTTACGCCTAACCAGTTCCGTTTATCAGCACGCAAGCAAGCGTACAAGCAAGCATGCAAGCAAGCAAGCACGCAAGTAAGCAAGCGAAAGCAAGTATTCAAGTGAGCAAGCAATCATGCAGCAGGCAAGTCTTATGTCACGGCTCCGGCGGTCCCACGCGAGCTTATCGTCGCAGATGGTTTTCGCTCACCACCGCAGCTTCAGCTTGCTGACCAGCCTAAGCCGCGGCGACAAGCGTTAAAACCACCTGCTCCTCAGCTCGCGGGCCGCCTCGCCCCTCCGCGCCTGCGGTACTTGAATGACCATATACAAATACAAGACTGCATGGCGTCGATTTTTAGGCGATTCGTTTCTGTCACTGACAAGTAATGCAAAACTATAATAGTAATTGTTATGTCTGAAGATATGTATGCTAAAGAAATTTTAGGACGCTGAATATCAGTGGTTTTGTTTATTAGGGATTTTAGCGTTTAGGCGAAACTATAACTATGCGAAATTATCTATAATGCTAAACAATAATTCTGCTTAAGAATTTTAGGCCGAGGCCTCAAGTGTCGAAGAGCACCCGAAATAAATGATGTAATAATTAAAAAACTAGCTTTACACTAACAGTACCGTTTAAATCGTTAACGGTATTACATTACATCTCTCATCCAGTGGTTTCAAAAAATGATAAATATTATACTATACAAAATCGTGACCAACATTCTCTTGATGATGCTCACAAGATACTCTGCAGACTATTTTAATTAATAAAAACTGTAATAATGCTACAAGGTCGGTCAAGTCGGGAGTAGGGCTGTCACCATCTATATTGCTGACCTCGGACCAAAACTTTATAAATCCCGTAATAAAAAAAAAATTGTATGTCTCCCGATTTGGAAAGTAATATAAACATAAGTTTTCAACATTTGCGCCACGTTCTCGTAGGTATTAGAAACTGCAATAATAAAGAGTGCATGGGTGTGTGTGTAGAGTAGAACAAATTAGAAGTTTCAAAGTCTTATTTTAAGCTTCCTAGAATAAAGATGATCTCAGTGGTGTGCATAAATATTGGCAAACCCGCTCCAGATATTGCTTCAACCTCGTTTATTGGCTTGAAAAGTGCAAGTTTAGCAGTTACTTTATAGAAAAACATTATTACTTTAATCCATAATATTCGAGAGTGATAATAATTATTCAGTGCGGGGTTGTCGGCTTATAAAAACTTGGACAAATCCGAGGAAACTCGTGTGGTGTTGTGGTAGCCCTAAGTAAAGAGTAACAGATTTACAACTCACAATTATGGAAAGTGCCTAACTATGTAGGGCATATTGTGATTGCCCGTGAACATTAATTAAACACGAAGTTTATGGAATTACTACCGGCAGGACGGTACATGCATAAATCGAAGAGTTGAGACTACCTATACAAGCTGCAGCTGCAACTCGGTATCCTCACAGACCTATATCGAGATAGACGGTAAAAGTGTACCTACTTTGCGTGTCAAAAGTTTGATCTACGGTCAAAGTTTTCCGACCTAAGTCAGTCCGCTTGAGACCATTACAATGAAAACACGCGTTATTTAGAAACGAAAATAGTTAATTGTGCAGTGTTTTCATGCTAGAGCTCGTCAATAGCATTTCCACATCACTAAATCTCGCTCGTGAAGTCATCGTAGGTACGAAAAATTCGACACGCTAGGTTCTCATACAGTTTGAAGTGTTCTTTTCGTCTATCTCGATATAGGTCTGTGGGTATCCTACTTCTTACTAAAAATATTATAAATACGAAAGTATGTCAGTTTGTTTGTTACTCTTTCACGCTAAAAGTACTGAACGGATTTGGATGAAATTTGGCACAAAGATAGCATATAGCCTGGACTAACACATAGGATACTTTTTATCCCGATATTATAACGGGAAACTGCGGGCGGCCGCTAATTTACAATAATGTATTTAATTTTAAACTAGGTAAGTATCAAAATAACAGACTTTTTAATCTCGATTTTAGATTACGAAATCGGTATATTGATTTACCAAGTCTAGAAAGAGACTTCATCAACTTTGGAGTGTGCCTTTAGTCTAGGTAGATATCCATACTGTTAATCCCATATTTCACACAATTATTGTCGCCATAAAAGTAAAACAATAGTTATCTAATTAAAAATATTTCAGGAGGTCTACTCTCTAAGCACGAAACCAGTAGTTTCGGCCTAAGTTAAGTTTCCTACTCCGTCTCATCTACGGACAGCTTACTAGTTCGGAGATCCGAACTAAGAATGAATGAGAATACGTTTTGACATTGTCCCTACTCCCAATGTGTTTGTGCCGTTTGTTCAAAACTAGGACATCCGGAATCAATAGAGAGTAGGCTCCCTCCGTAGTTTCGGGAAACTTACGGACGGAGCCCCGTATCTTAGTTGACGGGCTTAGATAGTAGACCTCCAGTTTCCAGTTTCGACGCATTTGTGGCTGTCATACAGTATGAAAATATGACAGTAATGACGGCGATGAAATTGGTTGCTAGGTGATTTTAAGTTTGATAATCAGCCTGCCCATCTTTCCCTGGGTCAAAATTTAACATTTATCTTTAAAAGTTTCTCAACTTTACTTTCATATAGATATACAACGTTATTTTATGTTTACCCAAAACCTCAAAACCATTTGTAGAACTCATCATAACAAACAACTTTTTGTATGGAAGCAACCCTCAAATCGCGAAAAAAAATCTGCTGTTTCATAGAAAAAATTATTTGAACTCTGCTAAAATTGCTTGAAATCGCGAAAAAAAAACAGCTGATTTTTTTTCGCGATTTCAAGGTTATTTTTATGAACGACGGGAGACTTTTAGCTTTCATCATACCTGATGTTATGTATGGATAAGGCTGAAGATGGTAGCGAGCCTCTCCCGGAGTCCTCAATTACTGAGGAACTGGCTATCTTATTTCTAACTGTCGGAACACAACAATGCTGAAAACATTGTTGTTATGGCGTCAGACTTAGATAAGATGGTGGTAGATAGCCAGGCAGGCTTACTACAAGTCCTACCACCAACCAAACCAAATACAATATATACCCCCGCTAGGAATCGAACCCGGGACCCCTGGGTCTGATACCGGTGGTTGTACCACAAGACCCCAGAGGCGGTTAAAGGTTGCTTCCATACAAAAAGTTGTTCGTAATAATGAGGTCTACAAATGGTTTTGAGGTTTTGGGTGAACATAATATAACGTTGTATACTCGTATATATTATGGTGGGCGTTTAGGAAACCAAGTTGAAACTTGTAACTTTCTAGACTAAGTGGTGGTACCTAATATGTCATTTTATAGACATAAAGGAAATCTGTAACATAGTGGCCGTGACATGTTTGTCAATGTTAACATATCCTGTACGCTAGCTAACCGACCGTATTTTGCTCTATGACGGTTTTTATACCAGTTTTATAGCGATTATATTTTTTATCACATAAGTACACGTACCTACTTACATACATATTTTGTAAATACATAGCAAAAAAAATAATGACATATCCGCACACATACAATAATAAAAACAATTTGGACGATTTCAACCTTGAATAAATCAGCAGCCTTTGCTTTGCTAGCCGCACCATTCTCAATAGTATTGCCAATATTCTAATTGAATCTCAATCTTATGTGGAAGGGTTAAAAAGAGATGCTCATACATTATTTTTATTCTTCTATTTTTCTTCTTTTACTATCTTATTATTTATTGTTAATTGTGATTTTGTTTGATTTGACTTTTTTGTATTTTTTTCTTGTATAACTTGCTGGTGTTTTGGAAGCTTTAGCTCTGTAAGCCTGCATGTAAATTGATAAATAAATAAATATAATATAGGCAATAATTTTGTTAAGTTTGCGGCTAGCTTTAGACTCTATTGCTGATTACAGAAGCTTTACAGATGCCACAGAAAAAGCTTAACCTTTTAAGCGCTCGCTCATTATTAATCATGTAAAATCGAAAGTTCAACTATATTTGCGCAACAGCCGAAATCTTTTAGATATTACACAGACCATTTTACATTTGCAACACTTTATATACTCTCTAGCATCTTCACTTCACTTTACTTTCGAACATCAACAAAAATACGAAAGCACGAAAGCACCCTTGTTTCATTAAAATTTTAATTTAACATTTTGTCTTGATTTCTGTCAATTTATTTTCCGTTTCTGCCAGAGTTAATTGAGTTATGATAATACTGACATGTCATGAAATACAATAAGTATTTCCAAAGAGCAATAAAAAAATTCAATTAATAATTTCTTGTTTAAATGGTAGTGTTGGTTAATAAAGTATGAGTACTTCGTTCTTCCACATTTTTGCTCGGAAGTGTAGAGCTATTGAAAGAAATATGGCTCATTTACTCTCATTGAATTGGCTCCATTTTTTGTTGAGATTGGTATAGAATTGCACTCAACACACTTTCGTCACTTTCACTAGGTAAACTATACAGATCAGTTGCGTGTTTTTTGTATTGAATTCTAGAACCAATTTGTTATTTAGTGGTTCCTTTTGTGGCTATTCATAGGTATCGCTTTAGTAAACGATGAAACGAACTCATGCCAAAGAAAACGTAAAATTTCTATTGTTCAAGCGAAAGTAAATATTTCTGAATATTTATTATTTATTTTGACAAGTTGCTTTGATGGAGCAGTGACCCTGAAAAGCAAAGGTCGCAATGTCGAATCCCAGTTGAGATACGTTAGAAGAAATTATTTATTCTGTGTCTAAGAGCAACAGGCAAATTATTTATCCTAGCATTTTTATAAATATAACTTAGTTAGTCTTCTTTACATATTAAGTAACTGCCAAAATATCTGAAGAACGTCTAGGAAATTGTGTTTTTCGTATTAATTAATTTATTGAAAAAGACCGAATACTTTGCAAACTATCTGAATTATTTTGTTTGTAGTTTTATGAAATAGCTAGAGGTAACTACGAGTATATGTTCATTTTCTCCATATTTCATTTATTTACCTACCAGGTTCTTACAAAAACAAGTAACGTGACTAACTGCTATAAATACCAAAAATAACTCGTAAACAAAATTGTTTTGTCCGTGAATACGTGAAATTATCCAGTAAATAAATATTGTGACCTCAAAACTAAAGTGTAAGCATATTTTTATTAAGACAATATGATAATAGAAATGAATATATTATAATTAATCACAAATCAAGAAGGAATATTATATAGACATACCTTGCTACGTATTTCTTAATTTTTTTACGAAAGAATGCAACATTTACATTTCGATACCTATTAAGAATTCTGTGATTTCGAGCAAACTTTTAACTTTCACTCACAAGGGTGGGGGTTAATAATAACATTCTAGAGTTAGAGGTATTACACATACTGTATAAAATGGTTCATAAAGAAACAGGTCACTTTAGGTTCAAAAAGAACATTCGCACCACGCCCTAATTAATGCGAAATGGCCCTAACAGCTGGTGTAACCAACACCAACCAATATTACGGGGTCAAGAACTCTGTCTAGTCGTATTGAACGCTGACTCACTTTACTACACAATTGGCAAGCTAAAACCACACAACCGCAATAATCATACACACGAGAAGAAACCTTACACCACACGTATAAGGATCAGCTAACATTTGTTTTATTTAAACTTGGGAACTTGTTGCAACGTCTAATTGCTTAGAAGAGGAAAGTAGCATGTGTTAAACGGACCAGTAAGTGAACATTGGTTTAAATGACAGTAGGATGCCTTAGCCCAATGTGGGAGGAACTGATTAGTTCCACAACATTTTGACACATGTGTTCTTTATGACAAGATGTGTGCCGTTGAATGGTTCAAATCGTTTTCATATGTGACTCGTAGCTCTTAGTAACCGTATCTGTGGTCTAGTGGTAACAACCACCGGTATCAGACCCAGGGGCCCGGGTTCGATTCCCAGCGGGGGTACATATTGTGTGAAATATGGCGAAGACGGACCAAAAAAAACAAATCAGTGAATAATAAACATGGAAATTTTTTTTCACTTTGCAACTGCCTAACATACTAACTGTCGACAAATTATTAATGACATAATTACTATGATCTCTCTCCTGCACTAAAAATCGTTTTAAAATATAAATCTCTTCATTAACAAAGAATCACCAACAACTAATTTATAGATACTTATATCTTATGTCTATACTAACATTATAAAGAAGAAAGATTTGTTTGTTTGTTTGTTTGCACTGAACAGACTCCGAAACTACGGAACGGATTTGGATGAAATTTGGTACATAAATAGTAGATAGCCTGGTTATGAACATAGGATACTTTTTTCCCGATATTGCCACGGGACCAGGAACCACGCTAGTGAAACCGCGAGCGCCCGCTAGTAGTTATATATACTTGTATCAACGCGGTAGATTCTCTACTGCATTGTAAAGTAGTGATTCTAATAACACTTTCCATTCAAAGTGATTGAGCCTTGAAGCTCGCGTTGTCTTATACGGCTTCTAGTCTAGGAACATTCATTACTTTAATAGGATGATGTGGTTGTAATAGACTACGTTCAACAAGAGCAATCTGTTTAAATATGTATCTGCTGCGTTGATTGGTTAAGGTTTTTCAGTGATACTAACTGTGCAAAAATTACATGCAAATTGATATTGCAAATGTACAGGTACCATTGCAACAGATTATTAAATGTTCGATTGTATCACCAAAATTGAAGATTAGGGTAAAGAATCTTCTGCTCCTACTAAGATCCCCAGAAGATCTAAAGACTTTATAATACCTTTCTAGCGTAGGTTTCTATATTAATATTTCGCCAAATCTCGCTGACAAGCGTTCCATCCGCAACTTATTGGAACCACTCAGTTAATTAGTTAATTGAGTTTTAATGGCAAGATTATGTTATTCAGCTTGTCTCATATCGTTCAGACGGGATGATGTGAGACGGATTGATTTTGTAGTGAGTTTTCTCATTTATTATTTATCACATAAAAATAGCTTTGTAAATGCAAAATACTATTTTGTATTTTTTATTTTTGTTGTTGCTTAGCATCACAAAAGTAACATGTGGCTAATGTGTTTGACTGCATATTTGTTAAAGATACTTAAGAAAATCTGATTTACGTATAACTTTATTAATATGTAGTTGTTTGTTGGTCCAAACAAAGAGAAAAAAAAACAATTTATAAATCTTTCTACTTCCCCACAATTTTATCAGGGCATATTTTACTTATATTTTACTAAAATCTTAATTAAGTATTATTTAGTATTTTTTCAGGATTCCGAGTAATCTTTCTCACGCAAACACTCATCGTTATTTATTACTAACATGGAAATTCACTCGCTTAGGTATACTTTTGAAAAGTATGCAATAGTACTCTATTGATATTGCTTTGTTTGCCCTCTGTAGAAGTAATTAAGTAAACTGTATTGTTTAGATGTGTGCCGTAAGTGACCTTGGCTGCAGTCACCGCACTTACTGACTTTTTGAAGATCATCATCAGAATCTTCAGCCACATTTAATCTTAAAATCTTAAAGCAAGGTACCGAATAGGCCTCTGCTCAGTAACGTGTGTGTCACCGCGGCATTCTGTGTTTATCTTAGACAAAATATGTGTTTGTGTGCAAACATTTCCTTTTTCTATGATCATTTCATACATTATTTCACTCATTTGTACATAACAGTTCACACTATTTTTGGTTCAAACCGATTATCAATAATTATAGTAGGTAGGTAGTAATTAAAAAAGATTATTAAAATTAATGATACTTAATCTCATTATTGATTAATAATTAGGTGCAGTTATAAACATGATATCGTAAAAAAAAATTATGATAAATTAGCAATTTTAATATTTTAGGTGTGTTAGGGTGTTAGGTTAAATAAAATACTTTTATTACTGACATTGTTTGTTGCAGGCTGTCTGCAGAAGAATTTAAAATTGACTATAAAAACGTGAACGTAAAGTTTATCTAAGAATGTCATTATGACATTTTGGCACATCGTCTTCGAAACTACATACAAGGGCTAGAACAAAATCCACACAGTCAAAGTCGCGGACGACGACTAGTCATAAATAATTCATGAAATCTAAGGACGCATTCTCGCTCATACGATCAATGAATTAAGTATCATAAATATTCAAATAAATAACGTTCCACTGTTTCTAGTCACAATCTTAAACAGGATATCATGCTTAGTTATTCTAATACTCCAACAGGAAGAGAAAACTTAAGGCGGTATACGACTGAAGCGAGATAGCAATGAGAAAAGGACGCGCGCGGGAGAGAGACCGATTTAGATTAGGCGAAAAACCACGAAATCATTTCGTAGTACTATCTGACCAAGACAATTAGGCGCATGACAGCTGAGAAAAACTAAAATAAACTAAGTAAAAACCAAAATTTCAAGAAGCGGTCATTATTCAGTTAATCACTGTCGCGCATTAATCACATAATAACAGAAGTGCGGTGATAGAAGTGGGCTGCAGGTGCCAAAAGTCAAAACCGCATTGTCAAATGCGCCTAATCGTCTTGTTCGTGTAGTATATTGCTATAGCCATTAAAGAGAAAATGAAACTACACGATGCTAATTATTATTGGTGTCCAGTGTCCAGTGTGTGTAATTAAACCAATTTCCAATAGTATTTAACCCCATTTGAGGATAATCTTGAATTTTCGAAATTTTAGGGGTCTTTTTTGAAAAGAAAAAGTGTCGAGGCAAAATCAAAAAGTCGTGTTTCTGAAACTATACAAATCTAGATAAAGGCATGAAGAAATATATACATACGAGTATATCTTATTACCAGATTTGTAACATCTCATTCTCTAACCATCCTATATTTTATAAAATATAGCGTTTTTTAGAGAACATAATAAATGAAAATAAGGAATAGTATTTAGGTAATAGGTATAAACTTTTATTTTGTTAATGACGGGAAGACTCTTAGCCTTCATGATACCTGATGTTAACTATTGATAAGGCTGAAGATGGAAGCGAGTCTCTACCGGAATCCTCAGCCACTGACGAACTGGCTATCTTATCTCGAACTGCCGGAACAACAATGCTGAAAACATTGTTGTTATGGCGTCAGGCTTAGATAAGATGGTGGTAGCTAGCCAGGCGGACTTACAACAAGTCCTACCACCTACCAAACCGAATACAATATGTACCCCCGCTGGGAATCGAACCCGGGACCCCTGCGTCTGTTACTGGCGGTTGTACCACTAGACCACAGAGGCGGATAAAAACTTCGATGGAAGCTTGCGTAATTTGTTGTACTAAATCTCAGTTTAATCCAATTCTAGGAAAGGAAGTCGGTACCGTACGTAGGTTGGTATTATTGAGACCAATTTACATGTCCTACGGTTTTATTTTTATACGAAGCAAGATAGAAATGGCAGAAATAACATTACAGCCACACCGAACGCGCATTTAATGCGCCGAAAAAGTAGCGAGTGATTTTCTGTTGTTTTTATTTACAAATTAAGTAGGTATAGGTCTGTAAAGGTAGAGTAGACAGAGACTTTTGCAGATTGTTATACAAACTTTTATCCTCTATTTCACATACTTTCCTACTCATTATCACGACTAAAACAGACTGCACAGAGTTTTGTCCTTCGCCATGGTTCACTAATGCTGTACGAAATAAGAAAACTCTGCTAAATCCGACTGGTTTTTCAAACGACATACAGGCCAAAACTTGAAGTTGCTGATTAAAATCTTTTTATTACAGGTTCCGGCACGTACGTAGAACGGGTAATATTAAGTATTACCCGTAACGAGTACACTTTGTTTCCGTGGCATAATCTATTAACTTCAAAAGCCATTAATTTAATAGCTTTATTGGCACAATAGTAACTGTTGGTCAATTTAGTAATTTATCTATAACAAATCGACGGCTCTCAAAGTGAGAACCGGCAAATAGATCGGCCGAAGTGTGCGGGCATGGAATTAGGGTTCCCAAGTGCTTGAGAAAAATAGAGTATCTATGGGAATAGTTTTCTCTACATTGGAAAAAATTAACTCGGCCACAAAGCATTGATGTAACAACGCTGGCCTACAGCGTATTAAAAATATAAAAGTATTTGAGAATTTCGACTGTGGTTCGCAAGTCTCGGTAGCTCAGCAGTTAGAGCATTGGACCGGATTTCCAAAGGTCGCGGGTTCGATTCCCGTCTGAGAATTCACTTGCGGCCGAGTTAATTTTTTCCAATATTTTTCTATTAAAATTTACCATAAGTATAAAAATAGCATTGAAAAATGCAAAAATTACAAAATCATAAGTTTTCTCTACAGTTCCGAGGGTTCGAAATATGGCGAAGATCAACCGGATCACAAATTTCTCTGAAAGTAATCCATTCCAAGACCATTCGCCACTGCTTCTATATAATGGTATGGGTTAATTGAGATTGATCTGTCAGCATGGAATGGAGTCGAGTTTTCCGACGCTCTTTCTTTTCTCTCGCTCAGAACCGCCATTTGTTATAGCGCGAAAGATGCGGTATGCTTCTTCTTCTTGGCGGTTCGACTCTAGCTATATTTGTGAGGAACAAAATTCAGCCACCGAATCGCGATCGCATTCGTTCTGTCTGAGTGACAGAAAAAGAAAGAGTGCCGGAATACTCGATTCCGAGCTGATTTATGTAGTAGACATAGGGTCTGTGTTCAGAGAGGGTTTTTCAGAAAATACTGTTTGCAGATCACAGAAACCTTAGTGATCGTTTTAAAATGATTGAACGACTCATAAAGTCTGTTTTAAAAAAAAAGAGTATTTTAGCGTGGGTACACTTTTAATAAAACCGAAGAGATAAAACCGAAGAGGGTATACTTAGGGTTGCTATACGTCCCGTGTCCCGTTTATACGGGACTGTCCCCGTATTTGACATTTTGAGCATCCCGTGTAACTCTATTTTAGATAACGGTTGGCAACCCTACACGGAAGGTGTAGCGGAAACAGCGTACTATTATCGTGTTGTGTTATATTGAGACTTCCTTGCCCTACTCTGAGAGAAGGGCCGATTCGGCACTAGAGGAAGAAAGAATATAAACCGAACGCACAAACAACAGTGGGCCTAACACAAAACTTGTGAAAATAATTATGCCATAAGATTATGATCTGCCCAACAGCCTCAGACAGGCCACAATTACACACAATTATGAGTAATCATTTTCTCTATCAATAATTGACTAAAGTTAAATTCAAACTCAAATGCAATATCATTTATTCAGTCTAGGCTGTTGCAAGCACTTATAAACGTCAAAGAAGCTACGCCATCGGTTCACAAACCCTACGGCAGGAGACCTTATAACGAGAAGAACCGGCAAGAAACTCGTCAAGGGCTGTTTTTTTCTCCGTGTTTTATTTCATACAGAGTCGTCAAATTGAAAAGTGACCTTAAAATATCAGTAAGGTCAATTTCCATCCTTAGAATAATAACGCGTTATTATTCTAAGTTTCCATCACAAAAAGAAAATACTAATTATAATATTACATTTTATGGTTATTGTAACCGTAAACAATTTTCAACTGGCAAAGAAAGACTTATCTGTCATACATTACAACATTTCTCGCATTACAAGATTACTGTACTGCAAGTTGTGAGGAACATACAGGTCAGTATCAATTTATTTTAGAAATAAAAAAAAAGCTTAAAGTTAAGAGTCATAGTCACACACATCCAGGAGGATGTGTGTGACTATGACTCTTAACTTTAAATACAGTCTAAATGTCGGTAGCAAGGATGCTACCGACATTTAGACTGATTCTTCAGGTTTGCTTTTGTCTCATCATACCATGTTGAGGTGGGGAGGTCCTGCTAGAGTCTAATCAGGAATAAAAAATGAGAATTCAGAGATATCAACAAGAAAAGGGTCACTGACCGATTGTAGGTGAAGCAAACTAGGGTCCCGCCCGTACTGTCATATAACTAGATGTGCGCGGTGTTAGCCGAGATCTTAACGATCTGAAGCTGAGGCATTCTTATTTAATTCTATTTCTTTACTAAAACAAAGCTGCAGTCAATAATATATTACCTAGTTTAGCTTAGTATTGCCCTAGTAACTATGCAGAAAGAAGAAAATAACGGAGATAACATATTCTAATATCAGCTCAACTATTTATTAAACAAAGCGCAAATAGGCAGCCAAACCAAGAAAGTATTTTTATTATAGATCTACATGACAAAAGTGGCATTCAAGTACTCGTAAATTATCGACTCCTGAGTCTACAAACTCCACTACAGACGACGATAAAAGTAGTATCACAAAAGGTAATTATAACATTAAACCAAAAAAAGGCCATTCAAGGCGATCCAGTCCAGTACAATTCCGCGCAATACACAACAATGTGAAGCTGAATTGCTAATAATTGCAAAATCAAACAAGTTGAGTGCGTTGTTTACAAAAGATGGTTTTACAGAAACAGACGCATGCGTCATACCAGAAGAGGCAATACTCGGAAATATAAGTGAACCACTTTAATACATTGATTTGTCTGATTAAGAAATCTCTTCCTAGAAATGGCTTATAGGTAATGGATAAGGCTACGTGATAGAGCATAAAAAGGCAATAACTTGTTGAACTAGTCGGATGAATTGAACGGATTTTAAGTTTATCTTATTTATTATACCACGCATAGTATAATTACCTGGATTGGATAGCATAAAACTTGAGCAGAAATAAGAAATAGGTAGGTAATTCATAAAGGATGGAGAGATCAAATTCGACACCAAAATTAAAAATACAGTGAAACCGGGGCAAAGTGATCAGTGTGACCAGTAATAACTTTATATAACATAGTCAATATGTTATCAAAATTAACATAACATGTTTTAGAATTGTTTGATAATGCTTGATTTATAAACATAAACAACGGCAGGTGAGTTGATGTAATCTTATATTTTGATGAATGAAACATGAGGTAAGTATAAACTTGAATGCAAATCAAAGTGGAGAAATTTTGTATTATATCATGTAACATTATATTTGATAATATGAGGTGTCCCATGGCCTTATATATTTACTAAGAAAGCATTATTAAGCTTCTTTAAAAAAGTGCGACGTAAATGCGACGCCCTTTCGAAAAATAAATGCACACGGCAAAGATGCAAGGTATGTAACTGTTTTTACATTAATTTGCAACTTTTTTATCTAATTTTGCGCTGGTGCACCTTGTATGTTTTTTAGGTTCGAAAAGATCGCCGAATCTTGATTTCATAGTTAAGTTTTTGTATTGATTTGTGTTATGCTGACTAAATCTTATTCATCGCACAGCACAGGTCAAACAAGCTGTTTGGCACAACTATTGAGCAATGTTAAAGTAATATTGTAAGCGTAATGTAATATGCAGTGTTTAATGCATCTTAGTCCTTAATCACTATGTTGATGGTAGAGAGTCTTTGGACGGATTAACTGAAATGAAACATAACGTTTCTTTTGAGAACCTTCGTTCGAACGAAGTCGCTGACAGACCACCGATAATATCATAAAAATAAAGACATAAACATCCAAGGCCTAAGAACAGAAAAAAAAACACGGAAACATATGTTGTCCATGTCAATATTGTATATATAAACACCGGGTTTATGTCACCGTGTTAATTTGCTTTTGCACAGCTTTGCGGTTAAATCTATGTCATGTCTCATGTCATGTCATTCCACTAATGGAAATTTATAAAAACACAACATTTCATTTAAAACAAATCGGGTTGGCAGTTCTAACAAAGAAACAATCCAGAATTAATGGCTCGAGGGTAGACTTATAGGTAGTCACCCGTGACAACGGCAGCAGAAAAGTTGCCGAAACGTCGGGAAACCAAAAAACCTTAAAATCCCTTAAACTATACCACTAAATATCGGGTTATAAATAGTGTGCACTTAAATCCGTAAAAGTTGTTTTATTTTAATTTTAAATAAATTAGCTATATTAATTTTGTACTCCATTAATAACTGTACAAACAGCATTATTTCTTATGGTAAATTTTAAATAGAAAAATATTGGAAAAAATTAACTCGGCCACAAGTACCTACAGCGTATTAAAAATATAAAAGTATTGGAGAATTTCGACGGTGGTTCGCAAGTCTCGGTAGCTCAGCGGTTAGAGCATTGGACCGGATTTCCAAAGGTCGCGGGTTCGATTCCCGTCTGAGAATTCACTTGTGGCCGAGTTAATTTTTTCCAATATTTTTCTATTTAAAATTTACCATAAGTATAAAAATAGCATTGAAAAATGCAAAAATTACAAAATCATAAAGCATTATTTCTATTAATAATCAGATGTGTTTATATACGGTTTAGAATACCATGTTTGTGTTTGCCTCTACAATTTTTAACAAAGATTTATTTAATAAAACACCATCTGTCCTAAACAAAGACAGGTGTGCCACAATCGAAATGAAGATGAAAAACCGGTCAAGTTTGAGTCGGACTCGCGCACAAAGGGATCCGTACCATTATTATTAATATCGAGCGAAAATCGGCAAAAAATCACGTTTGTTGTATACTTAAATATTTATTTTATTCTGTTTTTACTTGTTGTTATAACGGTAACAGAAATACATCATCTGTGAAAAAGTCAACTTTCTAGCTATCACGGTTCATGATCATGAGACAGCCTGGTGACAGACGGACAGTGGAGTCGTAGTAATAGGGTCCCGTTTTTACCCTTTGGGTATGAAACCTTAAAAATGAATTCAGATCAAAAGTTTTATTTAAAAAAAATATAACAAAGACATTATTGTCTACAAGACAACGCTTGTTGCACGTCCGCTTTTATTCCCGTTGCATTTTTTGTGTTGCAGTTGGCAACACAGCACAGCATGCTCAGACGCAGTACGCAGTTTTAAATTTAGAACAGCTTTCAGTTTCCTACTGACAACTTGACGGGTTTCAAAATTAGAATCGTAGTGATAGTTTTGGAGTTCATTTCAGAAAAGAGTATTTATCACACAGCTATAGGGGCACTCACATCAGCTTGGTGTTTGAGACTTATTTTAGCTACAAAAGGTAATCATCAAGTCAAATTTAAACGTAACAAAATAAACAAGAGAGAATTAATTTATCTTTCGTGTCATAAATCAATTTCTATCATCGATTGATGAAGGAGGTCATGCATGTATAAGATGTATAACTAAGCTTGTTATGTTATTTAACTGGATTTCTCACGGGGTCATTGGGCGATAGCTTCTTATATCATACATAAGTTAAAATTGCAGTATCGAGGTCAGATATTGAAATCCTTAATGTAATAACAGGTTTCATGCAATATAGGCCTTTTATTTATTTCAGTTTAGGGCTAAAAAGACAGATGAGCAAACGTTTGCGGACCCAACACATGTCTGTACAGTAGACAGCAAATCGTACTTAACAGTTGCACTCGAAAACCGATTATCACTACGTGATAAGGACGGACTTATGTTCAACGTGTATTTTATTCATCAAATATTTAATTAAAATATCATAGCCTTATTATACTTAATAATAAAATAAACAAAACCATTTTAATGATTTGATAGATACAATTTATGTTAAATAATCCCCATTGCGTTTCTGGTTGGATCTAAATTTAATGAACGCGATAAAATTAATTATTTATTGTTATAACGAACTAAAGTGAATTTTAAAGAAGGATTAAGCTAAAAAGTTTTTCCACCAGTGTCGCCTTTGCCATTATGATAAAATAGGTAAGTGATTCGTTAATAGGAAAACAAAATACTATAGACACTCTACTAGTTCTATGGTATTTGGGAAAACCAAAAACGCTTGGATCCGTGAATGACAGGAAATGTCATAAGATGATAGGATGCAAAATGGCGATGGATAGCGTAGTGAACTGGTTTTTGAGCGTTTTATTCAAGTTGTGTTATTTATTTCAATTTCAATCGTTTATTGCATATACCATAATGTAAATTAAGGTGTAACAAAAGAAAAGGAGACCATTATGGACCCTGTCGGGCTTAAGACACTAGTTTATTTTTTAAATTATATTTTACTAATGTAATAGTACATTATTGCAAAGGCCGTGAAATAGGCAATTGCAGGTCGAGTATGAGTTTGAAGGTCGAGCCGTAGGCGAGGACTTCACTAATACGAGACAGGCAATTGCTATTTCCGCCGAGGCATATATTAGTGCTTTTCTCAAAAGAATGCAGGGAAATAAAACATACTTTTTATATTATACATTTAATAATTAGTAATTACTAAAAGAAAATCAAATTCATTGCAGGAGCGTCTTTTTGAATTTGGAACATTACAGCGCTCCAGCAATGTTGTATGAAACGGCGTGCTGGAGTTGTTAAATACTCTTTGTAATGTTCCAAATTCAAAAAACGCTCCTGCAATGGATTTGATTTTCTTTGTCCGTAAATTCGATACTTCGCGTGTTCTTTTTTCGAAAATAATGACAACATTTCCATACATGTTTGAGAAAAATTATATTTTAGGCAGTTTTAATCTTATCTTATTGTACGTAAGTTAACAATGTATGGTAATTAGTTATATAGAATGTTTGTAGGTATCTATTTCTAATATTTTTTACTTGTGGACTATTTGTTAATTATCGTATATTAATATTGTTATTTATATTATTTTATAGTAGAGCGGAGAGGTGCGGAAAAGAGTTGAGATTTTACATAAAAGTATCTACTTTTTTCTTACCTACTTACTGCATTATTCTTACCTACCAGCACACCTAGTTGTCCATTTCCAATTTCAGTAGGTACTGATACTATTGGGTATGCAGATGACACCACTTTAACCAGCAGATATTTCTCAACTGCAAAGGCTATCGGTGATGAAATCCAGTCTTGTCGAGAGTCCCTTGTCGAGCATACGAATCTGGCACTTCAGGCCGTCTCAAATTGGGGCAACGCCAATCTTGTCAGTTTCAATGCCACTAAAACACAGGCTTGTTTATTCACTGCTAAACGGAGTCCCCTCCAACTGACTCCGACTTTCCAGGGTGTATCCTTGCCGATAACCGAAAATCTCCAACTTCTTGGCCTGAACATGTCTTCCAACCTTAACTTTGGAGAGTACATTGACTCCATTGCGAAGTGTGCTGCAAAGAAACTGGGCGTCCTCTCTAAGGCTAGGCGATAATACTTCTCTCCGAATCAGCTGCTCCCTTTATACAAAGCGCAGATTCGGCCGTCTATGGAGTATTGCTGTCACCTTTGGGATGGTTCTGCTAAGTATCATCTAGAGCTTCTGGAATCGATTGAAAACCGTGCCAGGAAACTCATTAGAAACACAGCATTGGTCACGGCGAAACTTCAGAGCCTCGGTCACCGTCGCAAAGTTGCACGTCTGTCGGTCTTTTATAGGATACACTTTGGAGAGTGTGCGAGGGAACTGCACGACCTTGTTCCTCCAGCCCCCTTCCACCATCGGGGTACCAGACGCAGGTATATCGTAAGCCGTATATCGTAGACATTCCAGCGATCCGTACCAAGCGCTTCGCTGACACATTTCTTATGCGAATCGCTAAAGAATGGAATGCGCTGCCTGCTCATGTGTTCCCCGATTCCTACAACCTTGGAATCTTCAATCTTCAAGAGTTAATAGGCATTTCCTGGGCAAGCATGCAACACCTTAGACCACATCCTGTTTGTTAAGCACGATGTTGGTCAAATGCCTGCCCAGTTAATACAAAAAA
Source organism: Chrysoteuchia culmella (assembly GCA_910589605.1). Lineage (NCBI taxonomy): Eukaryota > Metazoa > Arthropoda > Insecta > Lepidoptera > Crambidae > Chrysoteuchia > Chrysoteuchia culmella. The sequence continues at coordinate 11,083,572 of OU342664.1, read as the reverse complement.
AAAACATACCCTACAGTTCAGAAGAAGAAGAATGTGCTTCATACCTACTGCTGTAACTGGCTTCGCCTATTGAGTCTTTACATACAATTTTCCAAGACTCCCTCAGCGAGAACCAAAGTATGTATAGAGATGAATCTCCAACTTCGGTTATACCATTCAGTTACGTTATTAATTACACCTTTGCCTGTTTCAGCTGGTTTCGCTTTGTGTCAAAGTATAAAAACTCATTTCCTCTAGAAAAGCGAAAGTGTATAGACAGACAGATATGAATGACTCAGCTATACAATCTCAGCCAGACGAGCAGACAACACCAGTGCTTCTCGATCTCGACACTACTCGTAGGCGGTTATAAATGCTTAGCAAAAAATAACAAGTTTCCGTTACATAACTAACATCTGTGTCAATGTCACGTGGGAATCATGTTTATGTTATTTAAACAAAAGACTTATTATGAATAGACAGCAGCGTTCAGAAGACGCATGTAAACACCATACAATCACATAAAACAACGTCTCTGCATTTATTTTATGTCTTCTGTGCAATAGACACAAGAAAAACATTAAGTTTTCTAGAAAAAAACCTCATAAAATACTTAGGCAAAATTCTCGTAAATGCAAAATTTTAAGATCATAAAATTAAAGTCACACGTTTTATTTCAATGTATAGTATACCTAGTCATAAATTGCCCGTGACTGGACTTGAGTTTCATTTTTATCGCGTTTGATAAAACACTTAGAATTTAAAATAAACATTAACTTTTATTAAGAACTAAGGTAAATTAATTTATGACTATAGCGTGTGCATTTGTGAAAAACCCCAAGTTATCACGCATACGGGGGTTAAAATTCAGGTAGGTAGGCATAGTCAACAGCAAACAGCCAGTCCTTTAGAGCCTAGTCCTACGAAACTGAGGCGGTTAGTCTAGATATGCTGAGTTACGCAACTTTCGTAATGGTCGGTCGCGGGATGGGTAACCATAATTGTATCACGAGCTCCTCCGTGCTTCGGAAGGCACGTGAAGCCGTTGGTCCCTGTATCTCCACTTCTGCAGTCGTTTAAACCTGGTTTGTTAGGGTCCGCCATGGGCACACGTGTTGGGTCATTGCTCATTCTATTTATCCATACATAAGGAAGTCCAGTTCCCCAGCAAAGCAAAGAGAGCATAAAATGGCTGAATAATTACAACTACTAATAAAATAGTGCAAATTGCTTATTCCATAGTTTAATTATGGTTTGCCTCTTTGAGGTTTTGAAGAAATCATCGGGTAACAAGTACATACACAGCTTACCGCTAAAAGCGATGTCTTATGAATATAAACCCTCGAGCCTGACGATACGTTTCAAATTTCAATGCATGCAAGCAGGTAAGACGGTCGCAAAAGAAGGTAGGTGCTTACCTATTTATTCAAACATTAATTATATTTATTGAGGAGTAAATCATGTCTGCTGGAGTGTTCTGCTGGAGGCGTCTCGTGCACATGTAGTAAAGTCGGTAGGTAAATAATTGCAAGTTCGTTGACCCCCGATATTTCGGTAACAATGTAATGGACATTTGTTTACCTATTATATTAAGGATCGGATGCCTGGCGGTGCGCCAGAAGGCCTAAATATCTTAGGTACGCTATGCGAGACAGTTGGTACAAGAGTTTTAAATCAAACTTCAATCGATCTTTTTGATATTAAACAACCGATGTTTCTTTAGCATTTATAAGAATAAATTAACTCATATTTTATCTCGTCGAAGTGTTTAAACGTACTGAAAAAAAATATTGACTCCAATTCTTTTGACAGTATCCGAACATTCCGAATATTAAAACACTTTTGAAAATCTAGGTGTACCTACCTACAGATCAGAATGACCGGTAAAATGTGCTTATTCCGAACCAACAGTTTGTAAGATATTTTTTGGATAAGTTTCTTTATGTTCTTTAAACTTTTTCAAGGTAGATCAGGTAGATGTTGGTAGTAGGACTTGTTGTAAATGTACCTGGCTAGCTGCTACCATCTTATCTAAGTCTGACGCCATAACAACAATGTTTTTTCAGCATTTTCGTGTTCCGGCAGATAAGATATCCAGTTCCTCAGTGATTGAGGATTCCGGGAGAGGTTCACTTCCAATTTCAGCTTTATCAGAAATATCAGGTATGATGAGTGAAGACTAAGCCTGTCCGTTGTTCATAAAAAATAGGTCTAATTAAAAGGACCCTTTGTTATATCGTAGGATAATTTGATAAATAGAATTTTCACAAAAATCCTAGGGATATTGTAAACACACGGATAATTAGACAACAGTGTTGACATTTCTCAATTTTACTGAAAAAAAGATAGGGCTTTTGCAAAAATACGGGTTGCTGTAGTAAGATTGGATATTCTTTATTCTGATTGGCTTAATTTTTGCTTGCTTGCTAACTCTTATTCTAATTGGTTCACAGAAAGTTTACTTCACGTGAGAGAATGGATTGACATTTGAAACGTCAAGTCGTCAACCAATCAAAGAAGATGTTGTTTTGGACGATCCGACCAGCCAATCAGTGTTCTTATTTCAAAATAGCCAGAGATTCTTTTCGCAATCTTACTAAGTTTTTTCGCAAAAAAAATATCTTTTTTGAGTAGGATTGAGAATTTACAACACCATATTGTATAATTATCTGTGTTTTCGTAATATCCCTAGGATTTTCAGAAAAAATCGATTAATCTAATCATTCTGCGACATATACAATCACAGTTCTACAAGTGAATGACACGTTCAATATTTCCCGAAAGAAACGCAATAAACACTTCAACTAATAAACTATCGCGTGCAAAGAACCAGCTCCACCTAAATTAGTGTTTTCCTGCAGTAAATCCTCATTTCCAGTAATTTAGTAGACAACCTAGTAATGTAGGCAGGAATGTTTCGTCCACTGCCATTTAGTATCAATTACTTAATAGCCGATGGGACATTGATCTCATTCCAGTTTGGGCACGGCTTTTTGTCTGTGCTAATTTGGCTTTAAATTAGCGATAAAAGGTGTTTTCTTTTATTAGTAAAACACGCCGCGGGTTTGTCCTTAATTTCACCTGGATTTGAAAGGCCACTTCACCCGAGACCCTTTATTAACTGAAGAACAGGTGTCCTATCCTATCCATCAGATTTTTCGCAATTTTTTTAAAGGTCAACGGGTAGACTCTTAAGCTTCACCATACCTACTACCTGATGTTAAGTATTGATAAGGCTGAAGATGGAAGCGAGCCTCTCCCGGAGTCCTTAATAACTTAGGAACAGGCTATTTTATCTGTAACTGCCGGAACACAACAATAAACCACAAAGCAAACCGAATACAATAGTACACCAACAGGGAATCGAACCCGGGACCACCTGACCGGTGGTTCTAATCACTAGAAAAATACGGTTATAAGGCGGAAGCAATATTGAAGACATCTCAAATAAGAGACACATTTAAACACTGCGATAGTGCTATTTCGCTTATAAGTTACTACAATACCACTATGATATTGTTTCAACTGATCAAAGTTAGACATTTTTACTACTCCTACCGCAACAAGCTAAGAAAAAGTTATGTTTGCTACTTACTACTAAGATTGATAAGATAAATATCTAAGAAATAGCCTTCCTAGCCAGCCACTTATTTAAAAGGCATCATTTTATGATATCAGTATCAGCGATCAAATTAACTATGTTGTCGGTGTCGTCCGTCACCAAGATTCGCGTATTTATTTGTATAGCTGCGTAAAATGTTCACTCAGTATTGGTTTGAATCTTGGACAATAATCACCTATATTTGCCGAATTTATAAGAAAAACAGTCACTATAGCACATCAAAGAAGTATACCTAACGACCTCTTAGGAGTGAGTTCCAGGTTTTGATTCCCACACAAGACAAATATTTGTGTGTATGAATGAACTATGAAATTAATCATTGGTTCAAATGCAATGCAGCTGTAAATTTTGATACGCTGTGTTGATTGTAAAAGTACTTTATTTTGATAAAAAGAAGAGCTATCGATGATACATCAATAAACGCAATAAGTTATATTTAAACTGAGATTTTATTTGCATGTAAGTATAGATAATGTAAAGGGCAGTTGATCTGAAAAGGTCATATCTTGTCGATAACGTTAACTGGCAGGCACAAATATCCTTTCTACGCTTTTATCGCTCGTTTTAAGATTTCGCCTTATAACGAATCGGGTTTCACTTTAACATAAAAAGAACAGATATATAAATTTACTTAAGGTGGTAAGACTTCCATAGAAACAAACATTGCACATTAATTGGTTCATCATACATTAATAATTCATAAATACATGTGCAACTAACTCGTTTCAGTTATTTGTTTGCGCGAAATTATAAAAAAAAATGTACTTTCATACATGAGGTATATAAATGCGATGCGTCACACAAACATACGTAGAATTATTGAAATTATAAGATATTAGGTTATTCGTGATTTATGTATGAAAGTACAATTTTTTTATTATTTCGCGCAAACAAATTTTTTTTTTTTTTTTTTTTTTTTATTTATTAACAAATAAATTTACAATAAAAAATTACATAAACAGCACATAGAAACCACTTAGGTTTAATGCATGTGCTTCGTTCGCTTTTACATTTAACAATTTATAATTTCATAAGTACATTCAACACATATAACACGATTTATTAAACAATTACAGTATAATGCGATCGCTGCCATCCAATTTGCTCAAAAGTAACATCTTTAGTTTTTTCTTTATATTTTTTTTGTTGAGAGAATCACGAAACTCAGGTTCTAGTTTATTTGTAAGTCGTGGTATTAGGTAACCAGAAGTACGGGTGCCGTACGTATTTTTCGCAACTTTCGTAACAAGCCTACCGCGGGCAGACGCTCGCGTCGCTTTGTTATGATCGACTAATTTTTTTATAGAATTGTTAAAATATTCTTCCTTAAAGAGCTGTAATATGAATTGATCCTGGACTGGCAATACATTACAGTGTTTAAAAAGCAGAAGGTCGTTAGAGGATAGTTCCTGCCGGACCGTAGGTGATACAACATGTTTTAAGATACGGATTTGAAGTTTATAAATCTTGTCTAAGTACGTTTTATAAGTACTACCGTAACTTGAAAGGCCATAGCTTACTATAGAGTTAGCAAAGGCGTTATATAACGCTAATCTAGTGCTATAAGTTATTCGATTTTTTATTATTATTAGGTTTGCAAGAAATGCTCGGAGCTTATCACATATTTTTTCAACCTGAGGACCCCAGTTAAAAGAATTGTCAATAAGTAACCCGAGGTATACGTGAGAGTCCACAGTTTGAATCGGTAAGCAGTCGCAGGACTGTTGGCTCGTTTTATTTTTATGAAGACAATTGTGATTATGGGCTATGAGGTATCCGTTAAATTTCTTATCTCTAATATAATTAGATCTCACGTGCATAAGTTTGGTTTTGTCTGCATTTAAAACCATCCCTGAGTCATGACACCACCTACACAAATTGTTGAAATCTGTCTGCAAATTATTCAGAGCTTCACGCTGATCTTTTGCGGCAGAAATGATAACAGTATCATCCGCAAACTGATAGGAACTGCATTTCTTGAGGATACTGGACATTTCATTAACATAAGCTAAAAAGTGGAGAGGACCAATTACCGATCCTTGAGCTGTACCAGTTGACACGGCCACCGGATCACTTAGGCATTCATTTATTTTGACCCTGTAGGACCGCCCCTCAAGATAGTTTATGCACCAGTCCAGCATTCCACCCCGTAATCCCGTGCTCTCAAGTTTAGTGATTAGTTTATGATGATTAAGAGTGTCAAAGGCGCGAGAAAAATCAATAAACACTACAAGAATATGAAGTTTTTCATTCAAATAACTGTTGATTTCATCAGTAAATTTCCTTAGCAGATCTGTTGTGCTTTTTCCAGTCTGAAATCCGTACTGGCTGGTGCAGAGAATGTTGTTTTGTTTATAAAAGTTGTGAATTTGTTCGCAGATGTACTTCTCAACTATCTTATCAACAGACGGTAACAGGGTTATAGGTCGATAATTGGAAACCTCACCCTTACAGCCCTTTTTAAATATTGGTCGTACGCAACCAGACTTTAGATTATCCGGGTACCTACGGGCCTGCAAGCTGGTATTAATAAGGTTAGCAATAGCATAGCACAACTTGTCAGCTATTTTTTTGATGTCTATAACTTTGATTCCGTCTAAACCGGGTGCTTTTCTTGTATTTAGTTTCTTCACTATATCGAAGACGATTTTAGGAGTGGCTTTTCTGAAGCGGAAGCTGACGTCGGCAGCCTTAGTATGAGAGGTATCATTTAATAAGTTGACATTACAAGTGGGGATCGTTTTTTTAACGACCTCATCGAACTCGGTTGCAAACTTATCAGCGATAGCTTGGGGAGACAACTTACTCTCCGAAAACGCAGATAATATAACCTCATCGGTTGACTGACTAATTCTGCCACATATTAGATTTATTATTTGCCAAAGTTTTCGAGGGTTTCTATAATTATCGGCTATCATTTTTCTAAAGTAAGCATTTCTATAATAATCGGTAACTTTGTTTACTTTGTTTCGTATTTTTTTATAATTTTTAAATAAAATATAATTGTTAGTATCTTTCCTCCAACTCTGAAAAGCTAAATCTCTCATATTGCTTAAATTAGTTATGTTTTTATTTATCCACGGCAGTTTTAATTTTGAATTGTTACTTTTCTGACGATATTTTACAGATTTTTTGTAGGCTAACGTAAACTTTTCTTTTATATAATTGTAAATATCTTGAGGACATTGCATAGTATCAGTACAAGACCAATCCACACCACTTAATTCCTTATAAACAATGTCGGAATCATAGTAAACGCGAGCGTCGGCGCCGCCGCTGGGATTATAGTTATAGTTATGTTTTTTTGAGGATGGCACCGAGCGACTAACGGGTAGGGCTATTGTTGTAGCGCGGTGGTCGGCCAGTACAGTGTCGATAGCGGCCGTGCACGGTTCTGTGAGGTGGTATTTGACAAATATGTGATCTAAACAGGACTTAGTAACTTTGTTTAATCTCATTTGGATCCTAGTATAGTCTGTAATGCCACAGCAGTAACCGCGCTCGGATAGCATATCTATGTACATGTCTCGAGTGCCGCTTACAGTTTTTAAATCGATATTCATGTCACCGAGTATGATTGCATTTTCAGATGAGAAACAAGTATTTTTTAGTAGATTGTTTAATTCAGCGATAAAGTGAGTTTTGCTATTGGACGGTGGCCTATATACTATACATAAATCAATAGACAAGTTTGTAGCTGTTTTAATAGTGCCAGTGATGCTTTCAAAAATAAACGATTTGGTGTTGTGGGGCGTAAATTTTAGGTAGTTCTTAACAAATAGAATAATACCACCACCTTTTTTACTACTTCTAAGGTTTGTAAACATTACATATCCAGGAATTTGAAATAAGTTACTTATACTATCCGAGATGCCGGCTTCCGAAATTGCAATCACATCTATCGGGTGGGTACTTGTGTTAATTATGTGCAATAATTTAGAAAAGTTTTTTATTAGAGATCTAATGTTGAGATGCATACAAAGTAGGTTAACTTTATTAGATATTTCCTTTACAAATGAGTTGATATTCAAACAATTGAAATATTCTTGTGGCTTGGGTATGTCCCAATTCATATTGCTAGTATTTATGAACTACTTATAATATAATAAGGTATATCAGAACAAAAACCGGAAAGATTATTCAGTAAGATTCGAAATATCTTGGTGTGAGCGGATAATAGAAATATCACTGTCATCTGACTTACGGCACTGAATCAATCCATTTTTACACCAAACATATTTATGAGCGGGCTTGAGGTTGATCCTGGCGTTGTAGAATAAGGACTTCATGTGGGGAGTAAGTGCTTCACGTATAAAAATTTTCATTCCTGCCTGGTCACTAGGGACATTACTATTAATTGATCCTAAAGTAAGTTCAGCTTTTTTCCCTGCTTCTATCCATTGGTTTCGGACGTCCTTGGATCTCATTTCAACCAAGATACTGCCTGGCTTTCCGCCCTTGCGGGAACGAAGCCAACGTGATTGTATTATGGAACTGGTATCCATCTTGAGCTGCCCTGCAATTTCTTGAGTAATATTTATCTCATTGGTGTTAATGCTGGAGGTAATACCTGATATTTCGAGAGAGGTTATGAGCGCACGCTGTTCCATTTCTCTTATTTCTTGTTCGATTGCTGATATTTGAGTTTCAAAGTATTTGTTTTTAATTTTAAATAACTGAAACGAGTTAGTTGCGCATATATTTCTGAATTATTAAGGTATGATGAACCAATAATTGTGCAATGTTCGTTTGTATGGAAGTCGTACCACCTTAAACAGTTAAAAGTAACTTACATTTTTTTTTTTACTAACTTCCGCCAACGGTTATACCCGTGTGGTACCCGTTCCCGAATATCGGGATAGAAAGTAGTATATGTTTCTCTCCGTCCTTTCAACTAACTCTATGCCAAAAGTCGTTACTATGGGCATGAAGAAAGGATAAACAAGTAGGATTACAGTCAGGCACGCCACGTTTAGGGATCCGCAAAAAGTATCGATACCGGAGTATACTCGATACTTTCGTAACGATACCGAGTACTTTAGTACTCGATACTTTTTATTACGATACAGAGTAAGACTCGATACTTTTCAACATACTCGATACTTTTGTCGTCGTATCTATCACATCTCAATTTCAGTTCTATTATTTCGAATTGACGACTAGGCGGTATGGTCTTCGGCCCCTTAGCCTGTTACAAAAAAAAAAGGAAAAAAAAAATTTCTTTTTACACTGAATGTCAAAGCCAAACAGAGGGAGGGAGGGATGGGGGGGTGTAAATGGCGTAATACGTAGTGTACAAAAAGTACTCGATACTTTTGATGCGAGTACGATACCAGTATCGATACTTTTGATGCGATACTACTCATGAGTATAGTATCGATACTTTCTTTTCGATACCATATCCCTAGCCACGTTTAGGGTACACTTACATGGGCACCCTCAAGGTCGAATAAAGCCTAATGTGCTGGTGACTGCCCAAATTGTATAAAGTTTATGAATTGCTTGTGTTGATGTAGAAATGATTGACAATAGGATTTTGTTTGGCTATTAAACTTACCCTTTAGAAACATGAGCAACGAAATACGAACGTATCTTTCGTAATAAGACTATTTGTATGGGATCTACAAATATGTCCACAGAAACAACTCGCGCGATGCTAGTGTTTTAAGTAAAGTAGTGCCTTTAAAATAGCTCATTGCATTAATTATACCTGATGTTAAGTACCCTCAATCACTGAGGAATTGTCTATCTTCTATCTAGCTGCAGAAACTCAAAAATGCTTTAAATATTGTTGTTATGGCGTTAGACTTACAACAACAAGTCCTACGACCAACCATTTACGTACGGTTTAACTAAACAATGGGAGCTCAAAAATAACCAACTTTACAATTGAAAAACGGTCACCATTTCTATCTAAATGACCAGTAAACCGTAATTTTCATTTGAATAAAACCTCAATACAAGAAAAATAGAGTTTCTAACGTTTGTTGTTACGAGAGCAAGTAACGGTAAGTAATTGAGCAATGGACGGCGATCGGCGCGGGAGTCGGCTGCGCAAGAGCACGTGCTAGAGAGAGCTTTTGTTCATGATTCAGCCGACAATTATGCAGCTTAGATCAACAATTTTGCAATGATGATAAAAAAAGCTATAACTATTACGATAAACGGATATTTTACCAAGTTCGTATTTGTTGTCGAGTATATGTTGTCAGATGTTTCGACGCAATTGCATGCGCCATGATCACGGAGTAATTCAAATATTGTTTAATTATAAAAAAAAGGCTAAGATCAGTCCACATCAGACAATCGATGACCGTTTTTCTCAGGGAAAATTGAAATATACCAAGTGCCGACTGCTAGTTTTAAAATGTGAAAATGCTACTAAAGCGTTGAGTGAGTCAATCATCGTTCGTCGTTAAACATTTAACCCACTGCTGGAGCACTAGCTTTTCTAATGGATGGGTAAGGAGTTAGGGCCACGACACGAACCACCACTCAATGGTTGGTCACAGATATGGATGGTCAAAAAATTACCCATGTCGAGCTCCTTCGTGCTTCGGAAGTCAGAGTCACGATAAACCGTTGGTACCGGGCTTCCGGCTGTGCCGTATTTTCAATAGTTAATTACTCACGTATTTTGAATAATGGGTGGATCATATTATATGTCGGGAAATAAATTTGAGAAAAGCAATATATGCAAAGTTTTTTTTTCTAATTAGTTTAAAAATATAGCACAGTTAAGGGCATGCGAAATCAAAATCCTTAAGCAATTTAGCAACTCGGGATATCAGTTCAATATGACTCATAGAAGGTGACATAGTAAACTAATCGTTAAATAAGTAAAGCTTGTAAACTTAGTAACTGTGACTTACCTTAGTATATCGATCGAGGTCACCTGTTAATCATAGAGCAGATAAATAGTAGTTGAACAACTGCATTGGCTTAGCAGCTAAGCTAAACATATTATGTACCCCTAAAAATAGTATACGATTTTTTTTATCATGTCTTTATTTAAATTAAAAAGCATGGCTTATATTTAAACCAATCTTCCGAAGATAGTAAAAAAAAAACCAAAAAACTTTTTTTTAATGATTTTAAAACTGCAAAGAGAGCTGAAAATAATTGCAACGTTAAAATTAATAATCTTCATAATTAATTTGTACTTTTTATTGGCTTTTTCATGCAGCTTTTTCTGAAAACAAATATTCCCTAGGGGCAGGACTTTTTATAGACTAAGTAAATAAAACTTAGAAATTCTTGAATTCATGTTTACGCTGTGATTAGACTTGGATAGCACATAGCACTATCAACCCGGATCCTGCAGTTTGATAAGCAATTCTTAACTCGTCCCACCTACTTTCATTTTAATCTAGATTAAATGGCAGCTAAGATAAATTTTTATTACAACTTAAGTCTAGAATTTCCGCTATTATACAGCGGCAAGTAGACATTTTGGAAAGTGCACTATCGTGCGTATTTTAGAAATTCGTGCGTTATAAAATTTTCAACAAATAAGTATCCAGTTCTGCTCCGTATTATTTGCAAAAACAAGTAAAATTATGAGACTTTCGCATTTCAGACTAAGGCACTTTATAGAAGAATACCTTTTTACGAAGTGAGTAAGCTGCCCGACTTATCGCGACATGACAAAGTTAGTAGTTGACTACTACAGAATCACAGAATATCTTCAATGTGGCTGAAACGTACGGAAAGGAATTCTCTTAATAGACTTTGTTGCATCGAACCTTCGACGAGCCGATGATGCCAGAAATTATCATGCGTTTTGAACTTCGCCTAGACGCAGACATTGAGTTGGTCTAATTAGTCTGCCTTTGTAAGTTCTGCTTTGATTATTGCAAAACAATACAGAATTTGTATTATTTTGAAAAAATAATACAAATTCAGATCCAGAGGTAGTTCCAGGTAACTGGTCTAGGTTATATTCCTAGTCGGTACGGTACATAGGTGGGTAAATGTACGGGCGGTTTGAACGCCGTCATTGTCCTCGACATATAAAGTATCATGCATAAGTGCGAAAATAATAAAGATTATGCTGCTAAACGCTACTCGTCTGGGACCTATATTCGTAACTGGACACGAACACAGAATTTTATTAGGTACTCTAAATATATATAAATATGTTGAGGACAATGACGGCGTTCAAACCGCCAGTAGATTTACCCAGGTATTGTAATCGGTTTAGTTGGTGGTAGGACATGTTCTCCTCACCGTTTTATCGCCATAAAAGCGATGTCTTCAGCATTGTTATGTTCGACAGTTGAGATAAGATGACTAGTTGCTCAGTGGTTCAGGACTTGAGGATTCCAGAAGGATCGCAATCCCAAGGCCGACTCGGCCTATGAAGCCTAAGCGTCTTCACGCTGTACTTAGACAATGAAAAAACATGCAGACATGTCACACTAATATTTATAGTAAAGCCACCTGTGAAAGCTGCTAATTTTATCATCTTGTCCTCTTAGATTATTCTAAGCTTGTCCTTTAGGTGGTGGCCAATGATATTATATTTGTGTACATATGACATACGAGCTCGCATTGTGAAAATTGGGAAGATTCTTTATGGGGTCCGATGTTGTTATATGCACAAAGTGAAAACTGTAGAAGAGGTCTTGTGCCTACGCTAATAACCTTATGTCAACTGCGCATCACCTTTCACAAAATGCTGCTTTTCCCGGTGCAGGGACGTTACTTATTGAGGAGTTCTCCCGGTACTTCATCATCAGCTCCACTTTATCACTTGGATTGAGTCAAGCATATTTTGCCTTTGAACCACATTAAAGAAATATCGCTTCCGTGAAATGCTAAGTATTTAATAGTTCCGTTGACCATTTGGTTTCATCATCAGTTCCACTTCACCACATGATACTTTCCGGAAGCATATGCATGAGTTGCTATAGAAACACCATAATCGCTATAGGAGTGCCTATAATATTTGAAGAGTTCCCTAGATTTCTCCAGGATCCCATCATCAGATCCTGACATGATGACAATGGGACCACATGGGAAGTATTCGAACGAAAAAAGAATTACTCAAATCGGTCCAGCCGGTCTTCGAGTAATCGAGTAACATACTTAAAAAAATAACCGTCGAATTGAGAACCTCCTCCTTTTTTTGAAGTCGGTTAAAAAGATTTGAAATTTGGAATAAGCGTCTTGGTCACAGATTTCAACGCAATTCATTCAAAACAGGATCATTTCATATTATTTTGATATCACATTTGAGCATAGCGCAACTCGTTCCCATTTCACCACATGTGTGAAGTGATAACAAGCATATCCGGTTTTTATAAACAAAACTAGCCATTGTTTCAATTTCTAGTACTAATTATAAATACATACTGATATTTTACTACATAGTATGGAGTTAAAAGGAAAGGATGAATACTATAGTAGCAAATTAGCAATAACTATACTAGGAACCGCCCACTATGCTACTTTGTCCACTTATAAGTATTAAGTTCTGGGGGTCAATTCTGCAATTTTTTTGTTAAAATCGTCTCTCAAAGGTATTTCAATAGTAGTGTTTATTTACACTGTTGTAACAAGAACTTTGTAAAACAGGACTACCATTGAAACACCATTAAAATACGATTGTGACTAAGCATTAGCAGAATTGGGCCCCTGTACCGTCCATCAAGATTTCTTACAAAAATTGCAACTTTCTTTAACAATGGTAACATTATTTTAAAGAATTATGTAACGTAAACAAAAGTTAAGTAAATAATTAAGAGAATATGCTTGTAGGTGGTCTGGATTGTTGGAAATGTTAGGTGCATACAATTATTCCACATTAATCATCTAAGAAGAGTTAACTAAGTATACTGACAGTTAATTTACCACATCGCAACTTTAACGCTATTGAAATAAAGGTGATCAGTTGCTACAAGATTGGACGACCTATTTTGATGATTTTAGCTTTGGTAGGTTTGTTGGCGTCGCTATAAGTGGTCCGCTCGGACAAGCCACTTGTATTCAAGTATATTAGACGATTATTGGACAGAATTGTGATGGAAGCAATGAAACATGATTGTCTGACTGCCATAAATGTGTAGGTATATGCCAAGCAGTTATATCGACAAATTCTGTTGTGTATGTTGGTCAAATTCGCGGCAATTCTTTTAGTTCATTCATAATACCTAGGCAGTATTTAGACTTGATAAAAACTTGTTGAAAATGTTGTTTCATCCATTTATTACTTTTAGAGAAATTGCAATATCTACTTTTCTGGCCGTGGAATCCGGTTATATAAATATAGCGTAACTTATATCATCCCACGTAAACATAATATAGAGGACAAAAAGTATTGTATCTGCTTATTTATGCCGTAAAATAAAACATTAAGCTGTCAATGTTAATGTCAGCAAAAACATTTAATTTGTAGCATCAAAAAACTAGCTGATTTTTGTTTTGTTTAAAATTTAAACTATCTTCTTTTTCACTGTTATCGACAAAATTTGTCGACTGCCGTACGACTTCCATACAAACAAACATTGCACAATTATTGGTTCATCATACATTAATAATTCATATATACATGCGCAACTAACTCGTTTCAGTTATTTGTTTGCGCGAAATAATTAAAAAAATGTAATTTCATACATAAATCACGAATAAACTCATATCTTATAATTTCAATAATTCTACGTATGTGTGTGTGACTCATCGCATTTATATACCTCATGTATGAAAGTACATTTTTTTACTAATTTCGCGCAAACAAATAACTGAAACGAGTTAGTTGCACATGTATTTATGAATTATTAATGTATGATGAACCAATTAATGTGCAATGTTTGTTTATATGGAAGTCGTACCACCTTAATGAATAGCGACAGTTGTCGATTTTGTTGTGTCTCATCTCTATTCTCTACCCTGTTCCGAATCGCACATTGCAGTACAAAAAATGAAATATTCTCTATCGTATCCAATTAAAATGTAATTAATAGACACATATTTTACTTTACATTACCAGAGATGTAGTAAAATTGCTACAGTAAATATATGAATTTTTAAAAACATTTTACTTTATTGTGTATACGCTATTCGGAAAATATTGAAGTGCCACAGGAATTATCCTAGCTGAAAATGACTATAGTGACGTCGCGTTGTGAGCTTGCCATTTTAACTTATCTTATTACCAAATCCAAAAATAAAGATAGGCAGGTACTTTTTATTGGAGACAATCATTGATTTCTTATTGGCAATCTAATCCTCGCAGAAAAAAAGCGGGCGGCAGCTCGTATTAAATAAATCTGTATACTTAACGAGTAACGTAGCAAATCTGTCCCATATTAAACTGTAAGTATCACACAATAATAAATCGGACGTGACGTCACTAAAGGAAACGCACCGTGTCCTTCTAGGGAAGTCACCATTCCCATACAGCTCCTTCCAGAAATAACACGAAACCAGGTTAAAGGGACCTCCAACTCCCCCAATATAGTTGCACATGTCCTACTCTGTGTCTAAGGACGGGGGTCAAGTTAAAATTGTTTCTATAAACAGCTGTTGACGAAGCGAGAGCATCGTCTTCCCAATGGCAGTTTTGTTTTTTATTACAAGCAACAGAATTAGTGTACTTAAAGAGTTTTAAATGAACCGAGACTTTTGAGAGTTAATTAAAAGTGATAGCTCTTACAGTACTACTAAAATAAAAATCCACGGAATATAGGATTAACTGAGTTTATACTATGTTCTGTAGGTTTCTCTTGGTTTCTGTGCCCGTAGTACGAGTTTGGCAAACTAAAATCGGTTTTCGAAAACTAACGCTTTGTCTCTTTCATATCCATAGACTGCTTTACCGACATGAGTAGAGGATTCGATAGTTATCGAAAGGGCTCTGTAGTCTAGTTTACTCTCAAACTAATTAATTAGTTGGACAATCAATCTAATATGAATAATAAAATTGATAAAGTTTACAGCCAGTCCCCTTAGTCTTGACCCGATCGCATTGAGATCGAGATTGAATTAATGTCAAACGGCAGTAATTATGATTTAAAATAAGTAGTTTTACAAAAAAAACAACGGGTTGCACTCTGGGAGTGTCGGCAGAAGTGAAAACCGCTTAAAAGAAAATAATGATCAAAATCCACTATATCTTGACCACAATTTCATAAAAAGTTGATGAAAACGGAGACGAACTTGATTTGGCAGGTAAATCCATTAAAACTGCCCTAGCATCAATATGAAAGTTGGTAGTAATGAGAGATCTTTATATAATGGTTGTTATTAACTAATATACGTAGATCTTTCAAGTGTGAGACTTTATGTAATTTGGAATAGGTCAACGGTAAATATTCTTACGAGTTTTCGATCAGGGTCACGTGTCCTGACGCGACTTTAACATTTTTTACCCATCCCAAAAAAATTTAAACTCTGATGTGCACAACGCCGCTAAAGAAGTTGTCACTTCAAAAAAATATATTTTAAATTAGTAAATAAAGTAATTTTGTCCTCTATAAATCGATTTTAGCGGCAATTAAAATCGTCTCTACGTAACATCAGTAATAATTATTGAGATTCAATCTCGATCTTAATGCGATCCCCGCCAAGAGTAACCCCCCCAGATCAGCCAGGCATACCTAAACCTACAGATTCAGGTAGACAACACGGAGAAATGAAATTCGAAATTATTTCCTACCACTCGAGCTCACGACCATATTTTTTTGGAACAATATTCAATTTTAGATATAGAGACCATAATTTCCAGCTTACAGATGTCAGTCAACGAGTAACACCCATAAAAGTCTCTGACGCGTAATAACAATAACACCTTTTTGTAGAAAATAATAATAAATGTACGCATCAACAAACGCATGTGGCGTGTGCGTGACGTAAACGAACTGCAGGCAGCTATATTCCGTAAAGGCGTGTACATATTATAAATAATATTAATAAAAATGCGTAAGTGTGTTTGTGTCCTTTCTTGACGCCCTAACCACTAACTAAGTAAACAATCGAACTTGATTTTTGGCATAGAGTTAGTTGAAAGGACGGACAGTTACATAGGCTACCGTTTATCCGTGGTTTATCCCGATATTCCCAAAGGAGATTTGATAAAATTTTCGCGAAAAGCTTAGGGATATTGCAAAAACATGGATAATTAGACTATGGTGACGACATTCCTCAATTTTTTTTAAAGAGTAAGGTTTTTGCGAAAACAAATCAAGCCAATCAGAGTAAAGGATATTCATTGGCTTGATTTTTTCTTGCTGACCAATTGCTATTCTGCCCCCTAATTGTCTAATTTCAAAATCTATCACAATCCCTAACAAAGGTATTATGATTGCGATAGTAATTTATGGAATAGTGTAACTCATAATCGCAATCCCTTTCGGAACAATTGATGTTTTAAATGAAACTTCATTTGACACTTCTACATACATTTGAAAGATATATTCGTGTGCCACTTTGCTGAGACAGTACAATTTCATTCATACAATATATTTCAAAACGCTTCCCGATCACAATCCCTATCAAATGTCAAATAGTGACACCTGAAGTATGTTAATATCTTTCAAAAGACGAATTGAAAGGGATTGCGATAGATTTTAAAATATGACATATAGCCCCCCGATTGACTCCTTAAAGCTACAGGTAAAACTAGGCACTTCACTACTGGGATTGTGACCGAACTCCAAACGTAAGCACAAGATCCAACGTACGCGTTTTCCACGCTGACGCGCGCGGTTTCACCCGCCTGGTTCCCGTTCCCGTGGGAATTTTGGGATCATTTATAGCGTATGTTACTACTTGGGGTCTAAGGATTCTCTATACCAAATTTCGTCAAAATCGGTTTTTGACGCGCACTGTTCATTGAAATAAAACAACTTTTACGGATATCAAACGCGCTATATTTCCACGAACTAAGTTGTAATTGTCCGTAATTTTTAGGTTTTTAGGGGTTTTTTGATTTTCCCGACGTTTCGGCACCTTTACAGCTGCCGTGATGGATGTCATCCCGTGACCACGGCAGCTGTAAAGGTGCCGAAACGTCGGGAAAATCAAAAAACCCCTAAAAACCTAAAAATTACGGACAATTACAACTTAGTTCGTGGAAATATAGCGCGTTTGATATCCGTAAAAGTTGTTTTATTTCAATCGGTTTTTGAGTTTATTCGTTACATACAAAAATACAAATCTTTCCTCTTTATAATATTATTATAGTATAGATATAGTATAGACTAAATATATTGAGCACAGATTTAATGTGTGTGATTCATAACAACAAAGTAGTCGGAAATGCAAATGTGACTCATGAGGAAAAATTTAATAAATACTAACTATTGCTAATTGCACATTGGATTTATTTTAGTGTACATATCAGTATAAATCCGGATGTGCATTTTAATTTAATAAAATGCAGAAAACGAGCTATATTACTACGTAGTACAATAATACTTCAATGGAAACAAACAGTGTTATCTATTCATTTATTAAGGGATTTTGCCGTTTTTTTCCTCCTCTATTAAGCATTAGTTATACTAAAAAACTAGCTTCCGCCCGCGGTTTCACCCGCGTGGTTTCCGTTCCCGTGGGAATATCGGGATGAAAAGTAGCATAATATGTGGCTCTCCATTCCTCTCCATTGATTAGTTGCTTAGGGCGTATAGAAAAAACAAACAAATATACTTTCGCATTTATAATATAAATAAATAAATAATTGCACACAAACACCAATTATCTAGCCTACGCTAAGTTTCATAAAGAACTTGTGTTATGGTTACTTTGATAACGGATAAACATACTTTGCTTTTATACTTTTTTTGTAAATACATACATAATATACATATTAAACACCCAGACCAAGACAAATAGACATGTTCATGCACACAAATATTTGTCTTGTCCCGGGATCGAACCCGGGACCTCTGGCGCAGAAGGCAGGCTTAGTACCCCTGCGTCTAACAGGTTGAGACATCAGTTAGGATTAGGATTAAACAGTTGGGGTCGCCTTTTCACTTTTAATAGCATGATTGAGGTATGAAGTTTTACTAATATTGCTAATAGAGCCTATCTAAAAATAACTTCAGCTCCAGCTGTTTATCATGCAGATCATAGATGTACAGTATGCGAGCTCATTGACATTCTATAAAACATTTCGGATGCTAAACCACAACCATATGAAACTATTAGTCATTAAATACGGATATGATGCTCACATTTGGAACATACCAATGACAACCAAACCAACTGTCAGACTTAGCCTGCTCGTTATGGTTCCTCAGTCAGGTCATAATTAGCTTCCCTTCGATAATAGAAGTTACCTATCCTGCAGGGTCGAGCTAAGGCAAATCTAACCGAATTTACGTCGCCGATCTCCAGTTGCTTAATTTACAGTTTACTTGACTCTTACTTAACTCTACTCGACCGACGACTCGACGTACAAAATTATATATTCTGTGGTACAAACTACAGCAGCGAAAGCACCCGCTGGTCGACAACCATTAGGCGATATTCGCGTGCACTCTATTTGGGCAGTATAGGCTTGCAACACCACTTCCTCACTGATAGTCTTTCAAGATATTTAGCGCAGCAAGTGGACTTCCGTGATTGTACAAACGCATCTTCGGTTTACGATGGGAGATGTTTTAAGGAAGGTGAGTCGGGCGTTACGCAACGAAAACCATAAAACGGAGGTAGCCCCTTTGGGCCCGTGTGTACCCGGTAGAAACCATGCTCGTCGACACACGTAAGAGATCAGAAGAAGGTTGCCTTAAGGGAGAAGCTATCACCACAAACAAAATAAGATAAGCTCCATTAGTAAACTTAAGTAAACGCATTCTCGAATCCTCATCCATCCCCACATATTATAATTAAACGAATACGATAAACGCGGCATCGGAATCATACCTTAAGTGAAGTCGTGTCGACATAATGTATTGTCGCAGTTCAGAAATGTCTACGTTTAGCATAAAGAAAGTAGAAAAATAATAATCATACAGATCAGTTAACGCATTTCAAATCTCACACATATCCCGAACGTTGTACATTTACCAGTAACACTGGATATTACCTACTTATATTTAAATACTATGCCGGTACTTTGGTCCGTTGCCGGCCGGATACGACGCCATGGTCAGACGGACGTCCGGCGGTATTGCCAATCTGATATAACATAATGTTTCATGAATAGTGTTACCATATCGAAACTTGAAAAGTCCTGAGAAGTGTCCGGACAACAAATATAGATTCATCGCCTTGATTTTTACTTTAACAGCCAAGGTCGTGTCGCAGCCATCTCGTTAAATCAGCCATTTGATTGGAAGGCTAGCCTGTTAATTAAATGCCAGCATCCAGTTGAATGCCTAAGCTGATTGTTGATCTAGCATGTTCTACTAGTTGGCTTTTCATAAGTTAGCCCTTTGAATGTGATTCAAATTGAGTAAAAAAAATTGCCACATTGCGGCGCTGGTAGTCTCAAAACAAATATGGCGTTAGATAGCTCACATCAGTTGGCAATTTATTCGTTTCAGCATAACCTACAGAGTTTTATTAATATCAATATTGATATAATAAAAATGTGTGATAAGAATATGCCTGGTATTACACAGCTACAAGTTTTGACGAATAGTTTGAGACTATAACGACATCTCATTTATTGAAACTCGTTAAATGTTTCATTCAAAGACTTGGGTAGTTGTCCCTTAGCCATTTCATTGAATGCCGGCGTTTAATTAACGGTCTATCTCTCCAATTGAACGCATAATTTAACCAGTTGGCCGCAACATATGCAACACCTTGCGCTTTACTCCATTGTCCACTGAAGTTGTCAGAGGTGAAAAATAGGCATACTGTGTGCCTAGTAAGAGATTTTTCTTCTCACTGTTGATAGTAAGTGCATTAGGTTTTTGTATGGCATTGGTTTAGTCCGTGGCGCAATCCGCTAGATGGCGGGCCACTGATTTCATACAAAAAAAAATGCATTCACTATTGATTGTTTGTAGAAAAAGCTCGCACTAAGCACAGATCCTGTGACTGGCATCATGTTAAGTAAATTCATATAATACACGTAAATTAATAATATATTTATTATGAACAAGCTTAACCAGAAATATTAAGGATTTATTATCCTTAACATTTCTGGTTAAGCTTGTTCTTGCTTGTTGTGGAGGAGAAGTTTTAGCAGCCTTTTTAGGTAGTGAAGGAGCAATGACGGAATAAGCTTACCAATTGGGTAAGCTAGCAGTATTAGGTTTTTATAATTATAAATTAGATTCTACTTATTATTAATAACTATTATTTGTATTTAATACTATGTTCAGTGATTGGATAATGGGATGCATATTTACCTAAAGTAGAGGTTTGGCTGTTATGGATTGCCCTTTTGTTTTGAAAAAGTTTTGAAAAAAAACACAGTTTTTTATCCGTTCTGTATGGACCAGCAACTTTTCAAGTTAATTATAATGAAAATGTGACCTAAAAAATATTTAGAGTAGTTTTTTTGGATGTTTGGTCTTTTTATTATGTCAATTGAATGTGTGAGAGAGAGGGGGGTTTATGGGTAATGTAGAGGGACAAAAAATATCTTATTGCCATACTATGATGCACCATTAATATATTCTATATCGAAAGTTTCTGGAATCCCAGGATTTATATTTAAATAAATGTATTTTAAGAAGCCGCTTCTATAATGGATGTGATCACTGACTATGTTCTATGTGTGTAATTTTTTTATATTGTTCACTTGACTTCACACTTTAGAAATAATCTAAAAAGCAATTAAAAACAAATGCTTAATAGGAAACATTTGGTATGTTGGATTAATTTCAAAATTTTTTTTTTTTAATAAATGGAGAAAAATGGAAAAATATGTCAATTTAGATACTAAAGACTGATAAAATTTAAGTAAATTTTTTTTTCTTCGAAATGGGTTTTGTACAATAACTAATATGAACAGGCACGCAATCACATTCTTAAAATAAACTTGTTGTTCTGAAAGCACACTTTAAATATATTTATTTTATTTTAAATAGTGTTAAAGAATCGCCAGATTGTAGTATGCTTATCTTTTACTGTAGAACAGTTCCATTATAGTCGAAAACTGGTTTTCAAATAAACAGTAACGTGAATGTAACAGAAGTCAAACTAAGAAGAGTTTGATTTTCTTTTTACTGTCTAAAAAAATATCTTTCAATAATTTTTATCTATGATAATAATAAGGTATACTCCCAAAAGGCTTCAAACTTACTCAATCGTGTCGCTTCGGCGTTCGCCTTTGTTGAAACAAATAAAATGAACAAACACGCAATATAGAAACACCATACACAAACACTGCACATTTTAACTTTAGAAGTTGTTTGAGACATAATGAATAATGCTTATTTTAATTAATATAATTAATTGTTATGAAAACAAAAAGGCACAGCAAATCTGTATTTAGTTCATTGTCAATAAACGAAACCAACAAAAACATCAAAATGTCACCAACAAACACTCGCGTTCGCGCTCGCCCAGTCAGCGAGCAGGCAGAGCAAGCCGCACTGACATCTGACATGACACTGTGATGTGACTGACAATGACAGCTGACACAGACTGGTTTTGACTTTCGAATTTTAGAGTTCTAACGCATTTCACAGATCATAACAATCTAAAAATTGGCACAAGGTAACCCTACGTTTCCACGACACGACACGAAGGAGTAAAATAATAATACGTTTCCTTCCATTCCACCTTGTTTCCACCCATGAAGTTTTAGGAAGATGGAGCTATTCCTATTCCTCCGACTTTTTATTTTTAAAGGTATGAAATAGAAAACATATTAATTTTAACCACAAACAAAAGAGCAAGAATCCAGGGCCGTAATTTAATTAAAAACAAAGTAAGGGCGATTATGCACTATTGTATTCATTCGGTTCCTATTTAATTTAAGATTCGTATCCGATGCAAGAATTTTATTTCGATTCCATTTATTCAAGTCCAATTATGATTGGGCTCCATAATAATGCACTCGGGGAATATTTGTTTCGCTATAAAACTCTAGTGATCGATCACTAGAGTTTTATTGCGAAACAAATATTCAAAAAGTAATTAATTAATATGTTATTGAAATTATTCAAATGAAACAGGTAAATTTTAGGCTTAGCCCCACTGCCCCACTGACTGGCGGCGCCGAGCCGGTATACCCTAGATTAGTGCTACTTTTTTATGGACCACGTTTGGACTATCTCCGGGTTTTATAACCTAGCTAGAAGGATATAATAGTGTTGTTTTTTTTTATTATACCTAAACTTATTTGTTGGGGATGGAACGGAGGATGTCTCTTCAGTAAAGTATTTATTTAAACGGTTTATAAAAACGTATATTTATTTGAAAATACAGGTGCAATAATGCGAAAGATGTTAACGTAAGGAGGATTTGATTGAATGCGAGTGTCGCTCAATGAGTGGGTGAACTGAAGAACGAAGAACGAATGGATTGATCGTGGAATAAAGGTAATTGAATGACGAATGTAGTTTCGCCTCTCGCTGTTAGACGGCGCCACCGGTCCTCAGAATCCCGAAAAATTCCCGAACGCTATGGTGCTCCCTAAAAATACTCTCCTGGGTGTACTGGGAAATTTGTTTTGTTTTATAGTCTGCAGGTACTAACTTCTACACACACACTACTATGATGGACAAACCGGATCACTATATAGCATAAAGCCATAGTCTGTGACTCTGAGAGCTCAGCTCAGTGGATGGATATGCCGTTGGATGTAAACTTAAACGCATTCTGTCTTTTGGAAGATATTTTAGCGTGCTTTAAAATCCCTAAATCCAAAGCAAATGTAAGCGGCTTAACAGCCCATGTAATGTATTTCATGCTTTATGTCAAATTTATTGTACACTGAAGCTGACAGATTTGCAGAAGAAGGGGGCAAAGCCGAACTACGAACCGAACCGAATAGGTAAGTACGTCGGTCGTCGGTGTCGTATATAAAGTGTACAAACGCCCTAAGCTTATCGCTCTGGAAATTCCCCGGCATAGTGTATCGTTTTCGGTGATTTCGTGTTTATCTATGAACCGGTTTCTTTATTATTTTAACATTCCTTTCACTCGCTTCACTTTTGTTTAGTGAGTTATCAAAGTGTGTTGTGTTGTTTTACTGTAAACCTGAGAAATTTTTAGTCTTTGTTTTCTGTGCAGTTGGAGAACTTAAGCTGTTCTCGTGTTGAAGCTGTGTCGTATCAAGGTATGATGGACGTATATTTTGATTAAATTTCGTTTACCGTTATCAAAAATATATATTATAATCTTGGAACGTCTCCGGTAGGGTCCACAAATTATATAGTACCTAATGTACAAGCTACGACTTATGGGCGCTCTCAAGGTCAAAGTAAAGTATAAAGCCGTGCGTGCTGCTGACTGTACATAGGTATTGACACCACCTTCCGTGATCAAACCCAGAAGATACGGCGAGTCTTTCTAGTACTACCCACTACTACTACCAAACCAAAAAGCCACGTTGTTCGTCAGATACAGAAATGCGCCAGTTTCATTACTTTTTATATACTGCGCAGGTTTTGCTTCGCTATGACTCAGCTGACTGTGAATGTAAACTAATAATGTCTTATCATATTCAATTAAATGATAGTAATTACATTGTTATGTTTCGCAAAGGCGATGGGTGAAAAATAAATTGTTTTTCGAATATGCATGCATCCTTGAAAAAAAATTGGCTCGGCTCAAAACAATCTGAAGCGGCTAGCTTTCGATCCCTTACCTTGTAATGATGAACATTTATTTCTTTGTTCTGTGTCTGGTGTTACTTTTTGCGACGAGATATCTATCACTATGTATTTGAAATACCTACCTTCGTTACCACGCTCGTGCCGCTGGCATATTCATAGGATTCAAGATTATCATTTTTCAAGTTCTTGTCATCTTCGTCCAATTCGATCTTGAATCGGTCCAAAATTTCAAATAATCGGTTAATACACTGGCGGACAAAGAAAGCGGGTCACTGCTCGCTCACTGCGTTATTTTTATACAAAGATACTTACTTTACAGTCGACAGTTTATGTAAAATGTTTAGATCGATGTACGAGTCGAATGCTCGACTTACGAATAAAAGTAAAAAAAAATCAAGAAAATATTCAGTTTTTTGATGACCTTGCTTCGACAACAAAAAGCTTTCCACATACACATACTTTTTTATTTATTGGACAACAAAGTGAGCATGTTTGTAGGAAAATAATGCAGTGCCCCACTTTCATTGTCCGCGAGTGTAAGTGACGTCATTATGTGTAAGTAACTCCAAATACTATAGTATAGAGACTACTACACTCATTATTTTTATGCAGGTCGTGATCGAGAGAGATGTCTCCAAAGTTCCAGAAAGATGCAATCCTGGAAGGGTTGGTCGACTCGTACTGTTTGGTGTGCGATGATCACCTCAGGGGTGAAGACGAGCTGGTAGCACACATCGCGAAACCAGTCCACGGGAAAAATTTAAAAGCCGCCGAGTTCGTGAAGGATTTTGCAAACGATAAAATAATAAAAGTAAGTTTTTTTAATTAGAAAACGTCGTTTGATAGTATTAGTAGGGTAGCAGAGGAGCCCTGCTTGTGGCCACCACAGAACAAGTGGCCACTGACCAGTTTGTGGCTTTAAGCCTTATTTCATTTCACTTCATCAACTCGGTTGTCGTATCGTACGATTCCTACGTGTATTTCGTTAACTTAACACAGAGTTAGTCCATATAAAAATAGCACTAACTCAGGGTAACATTTTAACCCAGCTTGGCGCAAGTGGGCCTAACCATAGAATACTTAATAGTACCGTCACTACCGTCACTGTCGCCCCAATACGCGAACATTTGCCGCTGTTTCAGAACATAGAAATGTGACTATTGCTTGGCCGTACTTGATTACTTAGTTGGCTGATGATAATGTTGACAAGAAAAACTTGCGAGCATGACAGACACCACACCACACGACATTGCAACCGCGGTCTCATAGTTTTAATAGTTTCGGGGAATCCCGCGGTTATCTTTTTTATAGAACTGTAATAAAGTGAGGACTATTTTAGGTAATCTAAAGGGTTTATCTTATCGCGCGAGTCACATTCCAATAATATTGATTGTAAGACAGTGATATCAGATAGTAGGTACCTACCTGTTACATACAATACCTAGAGATTCGGATTGTGAGAATTAAATAACGTTAAGACAAATAAATCGATTACTTACCTCCGTGCGGGTAGGATATTTTATCGGGCAGACTGTAGTGCCTATCTATCTCATCGTCGATCAGAGTACCAGGGGCAGTACCGCGTCGTGGCGTCGGCATCGAAATCGGCTTCATTTGACAGATGGATGTCACATATTGCTCTTAGTCTTTGGTAAGTTTTCATTTGTGTCAAAAAGAAGCAGCAATGTGTCACATCCATCAGTCAAATGAAGCCGATTTCGATGCCGACGCCCATTGCGCGGTACGGCGGCTGCTTTTTCTGGTGATATCGATCGGCCCGCCATCTAGCGGATTACGCCACGGATTACACCACGATTACACCAACGCCATACAAGATCTAACGCGCTCACGATCTACCGTGAGTAGAAAAAACTCGCACTAAGCACACTTATGTACGTTCAGGCTTTTGGGCGTGACTAAGTATGCTTATAACAAACTAAAATTTTTATTATTTTCATTTCCAGGTAAGACATGGTTATTTCTGTATATTGTGTGGCTTATTTTTGTCTACGTTTGCCAAAACAAGTTTACACATTAAAGAAAAACAGCATTATCATAACAAAGCTGTTCAAGATATAGAGCGAGTTGGTGGTTATGTTTCTGTCGATGGCCTCCTTATTGATTATAAAGCCTGGAGTGGCCTGATGGAGGACTCGTGCGCCGTCTGCAACGTGGAAGTGTCCTGCCAGAACCTACACAAATCACAACCATCGCATATTATGAACTTGATCCACAGTGTCGTTGTGTTCGGCGAAAAAGGGGTCTATCGTAAGGTAATATATTACTTACTTAACTAGCAGTCGTCCGCGGTTTCATTCGCGTGGTCCCGTTCCCGGAATATCGGGATAAAAATATGCCTATGCTATGTTAATCTCCGTCCTTTCAGCCAACTCCATGCAAAAATCAAGGTGATTGTTTGCTTAGTTAGGACGTGAAGAAAGGACAAACAAACACACCTTCGTATTTATATTATGAATTCGTAAAGCATCGCAACGCAACACAACAATGAAATATTTATTGTCTCAATTTCCGTTACATTAAAATTAAAACGCGTAGGTACCATTTCAAAATACTTATAGATCGCGCCAAACTTCTAGTCCGCTCTGAAGTTGCTTCGCGCAGGGATGCAGTCAGACACATAATACTTAAGACTTAAGTATTATTTAAATAATAATAAAAATAATAAATAATAAAAAGTTTATTTCATTTTAAGGCAAGTTAATACAATAGTTTGTGACCGAAGTCATCTTTTAAGCAATTTTTGCCTGTACCAGATGACTCCGCTCTTCCATTACATGTTTATACTTTAACTGTGCTACATTTATAGGTATTTTTAACAATACTAGATTAATTTAAAATTTAAACTAAACATTTACTTTCTTCTACAGTTATAATATGTATAGCTTCATGAAAAGAAGTATGTGTGCAAGTGTGTATGTATGCGTGTGTTTGCGGGTGTGTGCGTGTGTGTGTGTGTGTTAATGAATGGTGTGTGTTATTTTATTGTAAAAGCAATTCTGTCTCCTCATAATTAATAGATTCTAACCATGTATTTAAAACCTGTTTACATTCATTATATTCTTTATTATAAATGTTAAGTTCTTTGTTGACTATATTGTAAGTCCGAGCTGAACGACTACTATATTGTGATGCTGCAAACTTAGTTTTAGTTTGAATAACCATAGCAACATTTTTTTTCCTTCTACTTTCATTTTTATTTTCAACAACAGATAACCTCCTGTGTGTTTTAAGAATAATTTGTTTTAAGTATAATTTCCTCACTGATAGCAAACCACAGTCAATATAAAGTTGTTCAGTAGGGTATCGCATTTTTTTAAAGAGCATGACTTTTATAAGGGCTCGTTGTGATCTCTCAACATCTATAAATTTAGTTTTTGCTGCACCTCCCCAAACAGGGATGCAGTACACCAAAACTGATTGCACTAGGGCACTGTATATATTTTTTAGTACATCATTGATCGGAGAACCTTGAACCGTATTATGTTTACTATTTGCCGGAACCACGTGCCTTAGGGTTCGAAAGATCCATATAAGTTTTCTGACTCTTCCAGACACTTGTTCAAGATGGAAATACCAAGACAGTCTTTGGTCTAGTGTAACGCCGAGATACTTAATGTGAGTGACCTTACAAATGGTTGAACAAACACAATTTTCATCCAGGGTATTTATTTGTATTTATTTGTATTTATTTGTCTGATTACATCCCTGACATAATACTTAAGTCTTTTATGACTTAAGTATGACGAGTCTGACTGTATCCATGAGCGAAGCAACTTCAGAGCGGACTAGAAGTCTGGCGCGATCTATACCTACCGTACGTAAAAGAACATTACGCAAAGATAAGTTTTCGTGCCTAGGTCTAACCGCTCGCAAAGCAAAACTAAAATTTCTTCACTTTACAATTTTACATACGAAGTTGTCGTTTTGCGAATGGGCCTTGGAGAGAAAATAATCTTATATTTTCCATCACCGATGTGATGTTAAATACTAGCGGCCGCCCGCGTGGGAGTATGGCATAAAAAGTACCCTTAATTTAATCCAGGCTGTCTTCTATTTGTGAGCCAAATTTCATCCAAATCCGTTTAGTAGTTTTTGCGTGAAAGAGTAACCAACATCCATCCTCACAAACTTTCGCATTTTTAAGGTAAGGTAAGGTAGTTTACATTATTGTTTCGTTTGCAGGTCGACGAAAGCTGCTTTCATTGCATAACTTGTAACAAATTGTATTCCTTACATGCTCTACCTAGTCATTTTGAAGATTCCGAACATAAAAAGAGATGGGCGAAATGTAAAATTGAGTATGTTCATCACAACGTTAAACAGAATAAGATAAAGTTTGTATCGTGCGGTTGCTTTAAACCAATCAATCCTGTCGATTTAAATCGAGGTTTACAACAACATGAGAAAATATCGAGTCACTCCAGCAGCAGTGAAGGTTTTGATTCTGACTATCCGAGTGATAGTAACGATTTTAGTGACGCGGTAGATAATTTCAAAGAGGATGACTTCGTAGTCCAGCAAACTATATTAGACTCTGTTAATAGTTTCGAGAAGAACGAAGTAAACATCAATTTCGAAAACGAAACAGCATTTTGTAAGAAATGTTTTGTGAACATTAGTTTTGACTACAATACCATACTAAGTCACATAAAAGAACACGACAAAACAGCTATAAGGAGAAACTGCAGCTACGTTCCTTTTCCGTGTGAAGTGAACATGAAATGTAAAATTCAACCCTCTTGCGAACAAGCACATAGTTTGCTATCAATAGAAACATCCGCTAATGCTGGTTTTGAAGCTGATATTAATCCAATAAATGAAAATAACATTGGAACTGCAGAGGAACAAAACCCAGCTCAGACCAATAATAAAAAATACAGCTTTGAAGATCGAGCTGCATTTGCACATGAAAATCAATTGGAATACGAGAGAAATAATAAAAATGTATATTGCCGTATTTGCAAAGTAATGCTTCCTAATTCCATTGCATCAATGAAAGAGCATGTTTCAGGCAGCATCCATAAAAAGCTAGAGACAAAACATTTCCCAACATCTGATAAAACGTTTTATCGGAAATCTTCAATGGCAGACTTTATTGACGAATTGATGACAGTAAGGAATTATGCTGGTACTGAAAAAGTTGTTAACGGTAAATATTGTATTAATGAATGGAGTTTTCTAATGATAACTGGGACAGGACTCGGTCTGCGATGCCAGGCTTGTGAAGTGAACTTGGATTCTGATGAAGTAAAACTGCACGAAGAATCTTGGGGCCACCACCGAGCTATGAGCAGTACACCTGTTGTAACATCGGTGGACAAAACAGAGTTTGTGAGGGAGGTAAGATTTCTGCTCTGTTACCTTAATTTTTTTCTGAATAGATCTCGAGGATAAATACCACTCTAGTGTAATAAAATAAAATGAATACTGAAATATTATTATGATTTAACAAAGGATGATCGGGGGGGTTAAAAAGGATGCAAAAGCAATATTGCTAGTAAATTCACTGACAATTCATTTTTTTGTTTATTTCCTATGGAATTTGCTTTTAGTAAGTTTTCTTGCCTTCAAAAAATTTAAAGCAAATTCTTCTACACTGACACTGATACAGTTCTTAACTCCATAGAAGATGAACAATTAAATGAACTGTCAGTGAATTCACTTAGCAATATTGCGTTTGCGTCCTTTTTAACCCCCCAGTTCTGTTTTAACAGGTCTTTTATCTAAATAATAAAAGAGACAGCCTAGGACACTACCTCGTGGAACTGACGCTTTGCTTTAGAGCGGACCAGAAGTTGCCACAAGGTGTTAGGTTAATTACTCTTTTTCTTAATATTTTTGTGTGCCTTTTTAATTATAAACTAATTGTTTTTATGCTATTTCTTGAATCAGTTCTGTTGAGTTCTTCAATCTTATTTAATGGAATCTTTATATTGTATGTACTGTCATAAGCATTTGTCTAATCGTTGTATGTCGTAATCATGAGCTTACGCATACGCGGCGGACGACTTACTTTTTGTTCTTCAACAATGATCTTATCCATCAAATCTCTGTTTTCTATGTGAACAATTTCTACTTTTTGTCATGGTATGTACACCGGTTTCAACGTGTCGCCTACTCCGAGGTTCTGAATTTTATCTAATGTATCCTAGTATCCCATAACACAAAACAGTGCTAGCCTACGGTTAGGCTAATTGGCGTGTGCGTAAGAAATATTGATTTATTATTAAGTTAACTTCTTGTATTTATCTCTAGGTACGCCCCGGTATTTTCCACTGTGGATACTGCAACATGGTTATAGCACCGTGGGCTGATCTACAAAACCATTTCAAAAGCAATGAGCACAAAACTGTAAAAAACCATTACCAAGCTCGACTGCGCCGTCTTATGCCGCAACTCTTATCGTACAGAATAATTCGACGTCAAGTTGCGATGGAAATGAGAGCATCACAGTCAAATTTCGGATTTCGTTTTTAAATAATTAATCAAAGGAAAAAAAGAAGGTTACTCAACTAATTAAAGAGAGTAACTAGTAATGTAAGTATAAAGTGGGTAAACTATTTAGTATTTTTAGTATTCTGTGGTGTTGTGTAATGTGAAATATTGAGTGGTTGTTCACAAGGGTTTCTATTTAGCCATAATTAAAAACAGATTATTGAACTCTGTAGTCTATAGTTGTTCGTCAAAAAAGTCGACATCGACTTTTCCATCGACTAAACTGTTTAGTTGTATGGAAATCGCGAGAAGTAGACAACTCAACAAAATAGTTTAATTGATGGAAAAGATGTCTAAATGCGCTCTAGCCCTCAAGCGGACTACACACTATCAGTAGTAATGACAGTACATGAATTAAATACCATTATTACTCATTATTAAGTAGTCATTAGATAAGAAATAATGACATTCATTATATAACATTTAAAAAATAATGTCATTATTACTGATAATGTGTGGTTTGCTTAACATCATAAACTAAAACATTTTAAAAATTAACAAAGGTTGTATGTGTGTGTGTCTGTAGGGCGAATTATGTTGTTTATGATGTAAACTTCTAGTCTGCGATGTTGTTACAAAATAAAACAATCATGACTCAATAAGTCCCAAATACGGCCACGGTAAACTGTTACTGAACCTAAATGCCTAGAATTTGTTAATTTTGTAATTTTAGTTGTTAAGTTTTAATTTAAGCATGTTATTTTTTATATAATAGAGATATACATAATTTCATAATACTTGGTCCTTAATACAAAAAAAATATAATTAATGTTGAATTGATTTTAAATTGAAATAATTTAGTATCAGTTGTTTAATATAATTAAAAATCTTATCAAATAAAATACATTTTTTATGAATAATTATGTTTTATTTATCTTTGTCACTTGTTCCTTTGAGCCACACTGCAACAAGGTCTATTACGATCTCTAACAATACAAAAAGTATTAAATTACTTCGCATTAGGACTCCCAAAGTTATAAACTATACTTATAGGGAAAACGATACACTAAATAACTTGTAAGATTTTCATGCATAAGTAACATCACTTTTGTTATTTTCCTTTATTGTATAGACAACATCATTTTTACTACAATCTATAGTGTATTTTGGCTAAAAAATATTAACTGTAATTTAAAATATAACGGTTGTTCTTTTTTAAATCGCAGAGTGCATTATTTTGTGTCCGTTTCGACTGCTCGGCCACAGTGTCCCAGAAAAAAAACGACTACGTCAACATTACGAAGTAATTTGTAGAAAACTAATAAAGAAAACCGCAAATTTGCAGAACCGATATTCAGAAAGTTATAAGGGCTTAACCATGGCCGCGCAGTCGAAACGTGGAGAACTGCGCGGCCATGGAGATCTCATATACGGGAGCTACATAGACATCTCATTCTTTTTGCTAATCACTGATATGATTTCGCAGAAATTGTAGAAAGTCTTAATAGAGCCGTAAAGTATGTACTTTACGAGCTATAGTTCTTTAAAGTCGTGGCCGCGCAGTTGAAACGGTGACAGCCGAGCGAACATAGGGATCTCAGAAACGGAGCTTCTCAGAGGTCCCATTCTTTTTGCTAATCAGAGATACGATTTCGCAGAATTTATAGAAAGTTAGAGTAAAGCCCTAAAGTTTGTAGTTCACGACCTGTAAATCTTAAAAGCCATGGCCGCGCAGTCGAAACGGTTAGAACCGCGCGCCCACTCAGATCTTAGAAACGGAGCGTCGTAGAGGTTCCATTCTTTTTGCTAATCACTGATACGAATGTTGATAGTATATAAATGGCTGGCATAAGGACCTGCATGATATTTAAATAAACCCCTGCGTGTTTCATGAAAACGCCTATAATTTTTGAATAGTTATTTCATGATTCAGAGATTGCTAAGGTACTGAGTACTTACTTTTGCAACTACTATAGGTACGTGCCTCGTACCTAAGATCTTTAAACCCAATTAAATTAGATATTGCGTGTAATTGATTAAATATTCCGACGAAGCGTCGAAACGTTTTGTGAGAAAAATTACCTGTAAAGCTAGAAGTAGGGTGACCATGATTTGTATTGCCTCAAACAGACATTTCCAAAGAATTAAGTATGCAACGTCATAAGTTTGTATACTTTGTTTCTTTTTAGCATTGGTATCAGAGATGAAGTGAAAGGTGAATTTCAATAGCATAAATAAGTGCTTAGCCAGACTGAACACGCGGGCGCGGCGCGATGTACTCCTATATGAAACCTTATTCGAGTGTCCACAGTGGGCACGCGGATGGGCGCGGCTAGTAAAATTTCATACGTTTGAGACATCGCGCCGCGTCCGCGTGTTCAGTCTGGCCAAGCACTTAATCTGATTTCAGAATGCGTTCGCATCGATACTTTTTGTGGTTGCGGTGCTGTGTAGTGTAGGTAAGTACTATATCCTCATTTCTCACGTCAGCTCTGGTAAAAATACGTATACGTCCCTACTTAATACTTAGACTAAAAAAATTATAAAACTGAGACATTTTTGCGCGGAACAAGCTTGTCCTCTAGTCGGAACATTTATTCATGTGCTCGCGTGGTATTTTTATAACCCTTATAGCAGCGAGGCGGCTCCCACCCACGTGCACACGCAACATTGAAAAACTCATCAAGCTTTCTATATACTTACATATATTTTTTATGGTGTCTAAACTTTAGAACGACGAAGGAGTGAAGCCACTCAAAGCAATCTGAAACAGCGAAGGAAATTTATTCGCGTTGCAGTGTCAATTCACCTTTCACTTCATCTCTGATACCGGTATTATAAAAAGATGGAAACATTCCCATGGGAACTAAAACCGCGCGATATCGACTCGAGTTGCCCAAAGGTGACAGAATGTCATCATCCATTTTCTTGAAGCTTAACATGTCCCTTGTAAAATATTCAGAAGAATAAAAATGTTTATTCAACTTTTTTGGATTTTTGTTTTGGTTGCCCGTGCCAAACACGTAAAATTTTACGCTTTTGTACGGTTTTTTCAGATATCGGCTCAAAAAAGTACTTAACATACCGACTTAAGTATTTAATTTAGTGCTGGTTAGTAACATTTCGTGTCGCGTAGATTCTTAGTAAACCTCTGTGAATATAATTAGGTACTTAATCTAATACCTCCTCAACAAACTGAACGTTATCCATTCCTTTTGCAAAACCAACGCCACCTGTTGGGTCTCTTTAACACTTCTTTTAAACATTAGTTTGAAATTATTTTGATTGAATCATAAAAGTAGTATTGGAACTCAAAACATCAGAATGATGCCACTTTCAGTTCTGCGTGGGGTCTAACCGCAATGATTTAAAGTCGAATTTTTACTTAGTAGATTGATTTGACAGGATGTCAATGTCACTTTGTAAAATAATGTTGAATTTTATTGTATTTATAATGATAATATCGAATCGAATGGAATCAATACTTACTGAACTGGCACTGGATCTGCGCAAATCAGTACGACCAACAGTTTAAAGCAGGATTATTTTTACAAAGTGACATTGGCACCTGTCAAATTCTACTGAATAATTTATAATAATCTTCACGCTGGACCGCAGTCACAGATCGACATGGTTTTAGTATAGAGATAGTTTATGGGCTAAAGAGTGAAATTTTACCCCGAAAGTCCCGCGGGAAACGAATACCAATGCTAAAAAACCACTCGGATGAAGTCGCGGGCGAAGTTTAGTTGTTTATACAGTAATTTTATGTAAAAAATGATACCCTTCCGCTAAAAACCTCAGTGAATCAGTTTTATAATTTTAATATTTTTTCCGTGTATGATGTTCAACATAATGTGTCAGAAATTGATAATTGGAATATTACATGTGTGAAAAAAAAAATATCGCACAAAAAATATTATTTTATTTTCAAATTTATAAAAAATTACTTTCTTTTAAATATTAAATAAGTGTTTTCTTGGTCAATATGTTATTGTTAGTATGTATACGAAAACGGTATAAATATTTTCGTATCTGTACCTATACTTTCATCATCCAACTAACCATACGTATACCTCATTATGATAAGTAATACCTACGTGATTAAAATGGCGACGCCTTTGGAAATGTCTGTTTGACGCAATACAAATCATGGTCACCCTACTTCTAGCTTTACAGGTAATTTTTCTCACAAAACGTTTCGACGCTTCGTCGGAATATTTAATCAATTACACGCAATATCTAATTTAATTGGGTTTAAAGATCTTAGGTACGAGGCACGTACCTATAGTAGTTGCAAAAGTAAGTACTCAGTACCTTAGCAATCTCTGAATCATGAAATAACTATTAAAAAATTATAGGCGTTTTCATGAAACACGCAGGGGTTTATTTAAATATCATGCAGGTCCTTATGCCAGCCATTTATATACTATCAACATTCGTATCAGTGATTAGCAAAAAGAATGGAACCTCTACGACGCTCCGTTTCTAAGATTTGAGTGGGCGCGCGGTTCTAACCGTTTCGACTGCGCGGCCATGGCTTTTAAGATCTACAGGTCGTGAACTACAAACTTTAGGGCTTTACTCTAACTTTCTATAAATTCTGCGAAATCGTATCTCTGATTAGCAAAAAGAATGGGACCTCTGAGAAGCTCCGTTTCTGAGATCCCTATGTTCGCTCGGCTGTCACCGTTTCAACTGCGCGGCCACGACTTTAAAGAACTATAGCTCGTAAAGTACATACTTTAAGGCTCTATTAAGACTTTCTACAATTTCTGCGAAATCATATCAGTGATTAGCAAAAAGAATGAGATGTCTATGTAGCTCCCGTATATGAGATCTCCATGGCCGCGCAGTTCTCCACGTTTCGACTGCGCGGCCATGGTTAAGCCCTTATAACTTTCTGAATATCGGTTCTGCAAATTTGCGGTTTTCTTTATTAGTTTTCTACAAATTACTTCGTAATGTTGACGTAGTCGTTTTTTTTCTCGGACACTGTGGCCGAGCAGTCGAAACGGACACCATTATTTTCTCTATTACCTACTCTTGTTCACCGACCAATTACGAAAAATGAGAAAACGATCACACTTGTTAAATCATTCAGTTTCACAATCGCGATACAAAAACCTACAAATCGCAGAACACAAGAAAAGGTGAAGAGTCTAAAACGAGTCTGTAAACATTCGTAACTATAATTATTATAGTATGCATCTGAGGGCCTAGTGTGAGTTTGCAAATGACCAAACGTTACCATCGCGTGAGAGTAAAATTTTGTCAGATTGCCTTAATGCAATCGGAATAATGGCCTGCGCAGACGACGGACATTGAAGGACTTTTTGTCCGCGACACGACTTTTTTAATAAGAACATAAAGTTGAATAAATAACGAGAACTATCGCGTACTTTTCGCGGATATATGCGGTTTAAGTTGAATCTTATTTGGTTAACAATAAAGACGTGTCGCGGACAAAAAGTCCTCCGTTATCCTCCGAATTATACTCTATTCGCAAACTTCGGCTAAGCGAGTAAGGTGAAACAACTCGCACTAAGCACTCAGAATGGCGGGTGTTTGTCTACAAATCAGTGGACCAGGGCCACCAGGACCACGCAAGTGTCGTCGGCATCGACATCCACTTCATTTGACAGATGCCGATGACATTTGCGCGGTAGGGTCACAGAAGCGTAAGTGCCGTCGGCATCGCTGTCGACTTCACTTTGACGGTCAACAGCGCAACTTCAACGTTATCGTCCTAACAATAATATTCCTTTTCAATAGTCACTCGACGCTGCGAGTGATCGAGACAGCACTATAGCATCAGTGCTCGTGTGTGAAGAGTGGCGCCCACAGTTCAAGTCGACGACACTTACCCGGGCCACAGGATGTGGTATGCACGAGACGCTACTAGCGTAATAAGTAGCAGGGGCCGTACCGCGCAAGTGGCGTCGGCATCGAAGTCGGCTTCATTTGGCAGATGGATGTGACACATTGCTGCTTCTTTTTGACACAAATGAAAACTTACCAAAGATTAAGGAGTCGATGTCGATGCCGACGACACTCGGCATAGTGAAGTGTGATCTATTGTGGGTTGCATAGTTTATGCATTACTGTCAGCAATATCTATATAGATACACTAAAGTAGGGTCATTTCAATAGATCACATTTTTTTATAGCTACCTTTTGCCCATTTTCTCATGGCGGCCAGAATAAAATAAGAAATATGAAATGTAATGTATTAAAATGGCCTTTTTTATTTAATAAAGAAATAATTAGAGATAGAAAGGCGATGAAAATAATTATAGAGCAGCTTTGAGAAACGGTTAATTTCCTTCAATGGAATTCGAACCTTAACATCTTTGCCATTGGGTTTAGAATTGATTTAGGAAACTCGATATATTATATGAGCTCGCACACAATTCAACATTTATTAGCAGATCCTTCAAATAAAATCTTAATCAATCAAATAAAACAACAGTGTCTTGTAGGTAGCTGATTTTGTTTTATTTGATTCTATCACCATTATTACAAGTATCATTCGAATTTAATACAATGAGACATACACAATACAAATACTTCACTAATTATGCACTTACTGAGGTCACTTTAAGGTCAGGTCTTGTGCTGTTAACAGCAAATAAAAAATGCGAACCTTTCTTAACCGATTTTGAACCCAACAGCTAATCTGTTGAGAGTCAAAGTTAAATATGGTAGTTTTATTAAACATGTTCGGTTGTTGACTTGACAAAATAATGGCGAGTACATTCTGGTCAAACACTTTACGTTATAAATGGTTTTGCTCCCATTTATCTCATATTGATTTGTTTTCACACCATTATCATCACAGATCATAAAATAGGTAAACACTAGGTATATGGATACATATTTGGCTCCAATCTTTGAGCAATTTATTTAGATAGCTACTTGACCATCAGAAAATAATTCTGTCACATAGCATATTGTACTTAAGAAGAACACCTCTAATATCAATATATACCGCTAACATCAACAAGGACAAATTTCTCAATCCTACAGTGCCGAACAATATAATTTGTCAGTGTAGAAATTTTTACTCATAACGGCTACATTCTGCGTTATAATAAGTAAATGTAATAAAATATGTTCGGGAAACAATGAGTTACTGACAAGAGTATATTATAAAAAACTTAATTGAAACAATAACCAAATGTACTTCACAATAAGCATTCCACGCAGACCAGTCAATACAAAGTAATCAGTAATTTTAAATCAAATTGTACTATAAGAAGATGCCTAACTCACTCAAATCAAATCACCTAAATCACAATTTGATCACCATTAGGGAAATTCCATTCCCCTAGCTAAATTTTGATAGTAACGATCCTACAGCAGCAAAATGCGCATCTCTTAAAGAGACTAGTATTAAATATTGCATCGATACGCTTATACCATAGCCAACTTACGGAAAGAATGTTTCTAAACAAATATTTGAGCATTTCTCATAATTATTTCACAAATACTAGATATTTCAGATAACTAATACCATGTATTTAACAACAAAAGTAAGCTATTAATAAAGTGCACATATTTCTAAAACATGTAATAAAAAAGCACTTGAAGTGTTTGTCTACAAACATTATTTCTGTAAAATGGCTGAAGTATAGATACAATACGACAATATAGTATATAAAATAGATTACCCACATCGTTCCCGTGCGTCCGTCGCGTCACATTATCACTTAACACTTGTCACTGTCACTTATCACTAATCACTTTATATCTAAGAGGTCCGTGTTTACGTTGAACTTGTATATGTTGGAGCAGATATCTTCTAAAGCCTGTTCGTTGTCGTAGGGAGGGCTGAGGCAGACTTTCCGCCTGTTGTCTTCTTCGTATATCTCTAGAACTCCCCATTGCCGGAGCAACCGGTGGCAGTTGCGGATTGCATCTGTTGATACTGCTTCTCCTGAAAATAGAGATAACGTAAGTTAAATCATTTGTAAGAAAAACACAAACATATGTTTTATATATCCCTTGCTGGGTTAGCAAAGCATTTTTGAAGTGCAGCTTGAGGTAAAAAATAGTATATTACTGCAGCGGCCAGTAAAAGAGGCATTGATGTACGAACGTGTAAAAGTGGGCCGAGGCGAAGCGATAGTGCTTTTCTCAAATAATGCGCGGAAATTAAAACTACTTTTCGAAATCAAACCAACGATCAACAATATTTCTTCCCGCGTTAAAGTGTTCATTTGTTTTTTTTTTCTAAAACAGTTTTCTATTTGCAAGCCAGTTCGTAAATAAAACCTTTGATAAGTTACCTCTTTGGTTGCCATATTTTGGAGTAAAAAAAGATCTCCATTTTTAAATTAGAGTTTACTATGTAATTT
Source organism: Chrysoteuchia culmella (assembly GCA_910589605.1). Lineage (NCBI taxonomy): Eukaryota > Metazoa > Arthropoda > Insecta > Lepidoptera > Crambidae > Chrysoteuchia > Chrysoteuchia culmella. The sequence continues at coordinate 11,044,465 of OU342664.1, read as the reverse complement.
ATTTGGCCGCTAACCACGACAGATATGGATTTTCATACAACTTTTGCCGGCCGCTGCTCGCATGTATGTATGTAGCCAGTACAGAAATATCGATTTATCTCGAAAAAGGCTGTCAAAATAATGCTCATATAATATTTCCAAGCATGTTTGAGAAAAACCTATTTGTAAAACTCATAATAAAAAAATAAAAAAATGGTATGGAATAAAAGCATACCTGAAATTTGAGCTCTGCTAGAATGTATGACAAAACTGATATTTATATTCCGGCGTGGCAGACGAGCGTGTGCGTGCGTGTGTCAGTGTGAAAAGTGACCTTACTGTTGTGTTAAGGTCACATTTCAATTTGACAACTTTGTAAGAAATAAAACAGGGAAAAAAACAGCCCTTGACTAACTTCGTGCCGTTTCTACTTGTTACAAAATCTCCCGCCGTAGGGTTTGTGAACCGATGGCTTAGCTTCTTTGATATTCACAAGTGCTTGTATTAATATTTTATGAACAAACGGGGAGCCTCTTAGCCTTCATCATACCTGATGTTAAGTATTGATAAGGCTGAAGATGGAAGCGACCCTCTGGCGGAATCCTCAATCACTGAGAAACTGGCTATCTTATCTCTAACTGCCGGAACATAACAATGCTTGAAACATTGTTATTATGGCGTCAGACTTAGATAAGATGGTGGTAGCTAGCCAGGCGGACTTACAACAAGTCCTACCACCAACCAAAAATAAAGTTTTTTTTTGTATATGTTACTGACCGTAGTGCAGCAGTCCCTGTGCGAACTGTCCGGCGAGGCAGTCGAGCGTGTCCTTGACGAGGCGCGAGTGGGTTTCATCGCGGACGCAGCGAGCGGCGCCCACGTATGCTTGAAGCAACGGCCGGATTGTGAGGACTAGCCGCCGTCTGTAAAACGAATTAATAAATATATAATATATTTTATCTCGAAAAAGGTTGTTAGAGTTAGGCTAGGCTAGTTTAAATTTTTTTATGTATCTTATTTGTGAAGACCTGTAAATGGCTTTATGTATTTTTTAATGTATTAGGTTAAGCAGTTGGTTTTCCAGTAAATAAATAAATAAATATACATAGTGGTTTTTTACGTCATTTTTTTTTGTGCGGACTGGAGAGATAAATATACTTACATTATATACAGGATGGAATTTATTAACTTTTTTACGCTTGTTACACGCAAAACAAAAAATAAAAACGTGCATTTTGATTGAATGATTGATACTGATCAGTCATAAGAATCAAAATCTCTCAAACAATTTTGGTAGATTCTATGAAAAACATGAAATACAATTCAAAGGCACTTTGCTTTAATTAGCCAATAATATACGACTTAATAGTCGTTATGAACGGATATTAACTATGACATCGAAAAAATATGTCGTTATCTCTCAGCTTTGGCGACAGCATGGTTGTTGAGGCTGTGTTTGACGCGAGTTGGGTCGGGCCTCTCTCGCCGTTGTCTTACTTCAGCAGAACGTCATAATTATTAGCAAAATTTCATCGCGAAAAATTTGGCCACATTTTCAAAAAGGCTACTTTCGGAAAATGTCATTCAAAGTAACATAGAATACACAGGAAAAAATGTTGCGGATGACATTCTGCGAAAGTGACATTCTGCGAATAAGACATTTTGTGAAAATCACTTTGAGAAAATGTCAAAATTGTTTCCGCGATGACATTATTTATGCAAATATGACGTTCTGCATCAAAACATGCTAAACATGATATCAATTTTGACATAAAAAAAATGTTGATCCTTTGATCAGACGCGTCGGATCTTCTTCTTCAGTTTTTCACAAAAATTCCGCCAATGGCAATGTCCCGTAGTGATCTCTCTTCTTCCAAATACGACACTGACTTTGACATTTTCACATGAAGAAGTACCTAAGCTATGTCGTTACCTTTCAGCTTTGGCGGCGGCATGGTTGTTGACCCTGTATTTGTGGAGAGTTTGAGAACCGATCCGCGAAACGGCGAGACCATCTCCCCTCTTCCAAACGGTTTTTGACGCAGAACGTCATATTCGCAAAATGTTATTGGGCATCGGGCAAAATTTGGGCACTTTCTCAAAAAGTAACTTTCGCAGAATGTCATTCAATGTTAATGTATAAAGAATACAAGTAAAAAATTGTGAATGAAATTCTGCGAAAGTGACCTTTGCTAGTAACATTCTGCAAATATGAAATTTGTGAAAGTCACTTTGAGAAAATGTCAAAAAAAATCTAAACGCGATATATATGTGTATATAATACGAATTTTGTCATAAAAAGTACCTAAGCTACGTGGTTACCTTTCAGCTTTGGCGGCGGCATGGCTGTTGACCCTGTATTTGATCAGACGCGTCGGGTCGGGCCTCTCCTCTTCGTTGTCTTCCTCCAGCCGATCCGCGAAACGGCGAGACCATCTCTCCTCTTCCAAACCTGGGTTGATCTGGTAAAAAAGGTAAAAATCATTTTGGGTAAAGTAAACTACGCAATCATTGGCACTATGAGTAAAACGCACCAAAAAAGGTCCTCAAAGATAAAATTAAGTAGATTGTGAAATAGGTACATTACGTATAATGCGAAAAAACCAGTTTAAGAAATAAGTCATTAATATATTTTTATCTTAAAGTGATCAAAGTTAGAGTGAAAGTAAAAAGTAACTTTGTTCAAATAAACTTATAAATATGTAGGTACTTCCGAAACGCACTTTTTTCCTAAAATAAAAACAACTGACCTCTATTCTAGAAAGCACGTCGTCAGTGATAAGCGAGTCGATGGCATCATTCAACCGCTCGGCCACCGTAGTACAGGGCGGACACAGGATCAGTTCCTGGCTTAGCACCTCGCTCAACTGCAGCCCAGCTTCAAGCAGATCCGAGTGACGCACTATGTCTTCATCTGAGCCAGAATTCTGCAGTATGCTTTCTAACGCGGTTGCTGTAATAATTTTTTATTTTGAATTAAAACGGAACTTTTCCCTACACATTTTTTGAATAGTTTTCAAAATTTTTTTCCTGTTCGCCGAAACAGTTTGATTGATAAATTGCTAAACTTGCCCATAATAGCATTAGGTGCGTAGGCGCTTGTAGTTCGATGGTCGCCGCGACCGACAGTTGCGGTTTTACAACTTTCGTCGTAGAATTTTCAAAATCGGCAGGCTGAATATCTAACAAAAAGTCACCTAGCAATCAGTTTCGTCGCTGTCATCACTGTCACATTTTCATACTGTATGACAGCCACAACAGCGACGAAACTGGAAACTGTAGGCTTATTACGAGTTTGGCAAACTCGACGTTACAGTAAACGTTAATGTAAAATGTAGCTCTGTCTCTTTCATATTTAGCGACTGTTTTACCGACATGAGCAGTGTATCCGATAGTCTACGCTCACGAGTCCTGTAAATGTCATGTTAAGCAAACTCGTAATAGGGGTACTGAATCGAGTTTTCGTTAGACAATCAGCCCTCGGTTCAGTAGTTCCAGAGATTACTTTCCTACAACTTTACCTTTTCATAATATTAGTGTAAGTTTATTAATATCCAATATTGTTTCATTGACTGTCTGACGATGATGACTGATTCGTCTGGGAAAAACAATAAGTATTTTCAGTTGTTTCGAACAAATAAATGAACAAACTCACCCATAATAGCATTAGGTGCGTAGTGTACAGCCACAGTGTTCGCGTAGTACGCCAGTTCGATGCTCGCCGCCACCGACAGTTGCGGTTTCACAACCGCCTTGTCGCCCGACCCTTCCCTCCGGACTAGACCGCGGCCCAGCATTTCCAACTGTGAAGAGAAACACCTTCAGTCTTGGTAACTGGAGTTAGGCAACTAGTTTGGTTATTAGACTTAGTTTAGCAGTGACGATATTAAAAAAAAAAGATGTATTTTGTAAACACTTTTAATAATAATAATAATATATTTTTTTAATTTATGGACACATATTTCTTACAAAAATATAGATCAATTTTCTTATCTTAAGTACATCTTAGATCTGGAAATTGACATCTGCACCTGAACTAGTTTACACTGTATCTCAGGTACAGCGCTCTTTATTGGATACAAAAATATAGATGTAAACAAAGCATTTCAACCTTAAAATAAATATATAAGGTGAAATGGATTTTAATAATAAAATTTTAGGAGGTGGTCAGGTCAAGTGTTACAAACCTAAGAAAAAATATAAAAAAAAATTTTTTTTTCTTAAAATGACTTAATGTTTTCGTAATTTACTAGTTCTTTTTTAAAGTGTACTTAATCAATTACCAAGCTTAAACCTTAAATAATAATAAAAAAAAACATCTAAATAAAAAATGGAAACAGCTGATATTATTAATCTCGCACGGGACGGGCGCGCAGCCGCCCCGACCGCGACCTCGACCCAACCAGTCAGCTGAGAGCCATACGTACGTATCCTACCATACATCCCTACTACTACCACACAGTTACAAGCATATTTTAATTCAATCCTACACGTAATAAAATGAAATAAAGTGTTGTGATGATAAGGTGTCACATTTTAGCGGAGTAAGCAACACAGCATCATGCGGCTTGTCAAATCGCGTGGAATAGCGGTGTCTATGGCTATCTTATCTCTAACTGCCGGAACACAACACAACAATGCTGTAATTATAGTAGCGAAATCGTTTCCCTCCTATCGCTTAGTTGCCCTAAAACTTACGAAGCTCTACGTATTGACTCGCTACAATTTCTATAGACAGACGAATCTCCTACAGTATTAGCTAATAGTTCACAGCGTGGCTGCAGAAGGCGGGCTCGACGCCCGTGTGCCCGAGGTCGCGTAAAGCTTGGTTTCCTAGGATGGCGGTGCCGTCATATAGCGGTGAATGACGTCACTAGAACGTTGTCTATTAAAAGTAAACATTATCCGCGGTTTCCTAGAGAGCGGTAATTGTCACCGTAACGTCAAAAAGCGGAGCCGTCATTTTCATGACGGCCGTCTTGACGGCGTCGGATGGTTCGTGAACGTTTTTCTCGATAGCGGATAGCGGTGAAGCCATTTTTATAAAATATTGTATTGTTTTGACGAGACGACGAACAAAATGAGTTCTAACTCCAGCTGGAGCAGCGAGGACGACGAAATTTTTAATGATTTCGTACGTAACCATAAAGCTATTTATAATATAAAAAGTAAAGAGTACAGAAAAACTCAATTGAAACAGAATTGGTAGCGTAAAATTTGAGTTTTTTTTTTAATAAAACAGGTTAGTAAATCAAGGTCGTCCATCTTCTTTGCTGGATACGTTTCGTTTGACGTTTGTTTAAAAAGACGGTGTGTCAATACGGCCGTGGAACTTTCCACATGTCGTCACCGTAAAGACGGCCGTCTTTTTGCGTCCGCAATATTACGGCCGTTATATGATGGTACCGTACCGCTATCCTAGGAAACCAAAGCTTTAGTCGCGCGCCGCCACGCTGCGCTGGAGTTGCGTTAGCGTACAACCGGCACGGTGCTCGTTTAGTAAGTCAACTTACTACTTCTAACCTCTTGAGAGTTTTGTGGTAGGTGTATAAATAACATAATACTATAGAAACTAGATAATGCGGACATCAAACTAAATGGTCACTACATACCATTAATAGATGGTGCTGTTTAAGAGGTTGCCAAATGTATGAGAAACGTCAATTGCTGGCTCTTACCTCTTAATTACAGCAGTTTTTTGAATTGCTATCAGTGCGTCTCTCTTACACATTATACAAAGAGAAAGGGATGGCATTGAGAGTAAAGCGGCGCCAAATTCTTTTTCTACCTATGCACAGTGGTTGAGGAACTTAAAGAAATTAAAAAGGACGTTTCTGAGTTGAAAGCGTCTTGTGAATTTACATCTTCACGTCTAGATGAATACGACGTTAAGCTGGCTGGTCTCGACCTAAAAATTGAGGAAACATTGAAGTTGCAGGAGCGCCTGGATCGTAGCGAAATCGCAGTTGCTGAGTTAAAGGCGCAGATTGAGTCAATGGAACAATGGACACGCCTAAGTAACATAGAGATAAGAGGTGTTCCATTCAAAAAGGACGAAAACTTGTTCGCAATTGTGGAGAACATTGGTAAGGTCACGGGTTATCCGGTCCTGAAATCTCAACTCAACTATATTGCTCGTGTTCCCACTTACTCTAAGGAAAAAAATATAGTGGTGAGCTTCATCAACCGGTACGTGAAGGAGGAGTTTATAGCCTATACAAGAGCGTTCAAGACTTTGAAAGCGTCCGATATTGGATTCTCGAACATTACCCAGCGTGTCTTTGTTAACGACCATCTTACCCTTGGTGGCAAGAAGCTATTATCCAAAGCGAAACAAAAGGCTAACGACCTGGAGTACAGTCACAAATGGGTGAAGTATGGAAAAATTCACATCCGGAAAACTGATACCTCTCCTATCATAATTATCAACAGGGAAAATGATTTAAACAAAATTATTTAGTCAGTCTTTATTCACTTAATTCACAAGTATTAAATTCTAGACTAACTTTCATCATATTCATTTTAAGTATTTTTCTAATACTCACTTCGTGCCTAGCAGTTTTTTCTGTTCCAATAGATAATGATAATAATACCTACACTTATATTTTAGTCACTTTCGCTTGTTGCCAGACTGTTCATTTAATTTCAATAGCTTTTAATTTCAATATATTTTTCCTATCATTCGTATTCGCATCTTGCCAAATACTGCACAATAACTATACCATGTTAATCTGCTTAATAATTGATAAAATGTTTCTGTCCACTGTGCCGCTCGTCGCAAATGACCTTCGCTATTGTTCACTACAACGATTCTTTTGTTTAGCTTATCGCTGGCCGCCTATTCATAAAACTCGTCTACCTGCTGTCCTCTTGTTAGTTGCTACGCATAATTGGCATGTATCTCGCATGAATACGATTTATTATCGATTAATCACTACTTTTTACTTTAGGATTTGCGAGTCATTGACTAACACTTTTGTTGAATTATTTGTGTGTGAATATTTTTACATACTTTTATTAAGCAGCCAGTCAAGTGAACGCTGTGTTTTATAATTTCAATGTATTTTAAATTGCTTAAACTTTTTACTTTTAAGAAATGGCGTCGAGTAGTCTTGTTCGTGGTTTAAATATGTACTACCAAAACGCACGGGGCCTAAGAACGAAAACTAATTCGTTTTACCGTAATGTGTGTGCAAATAATTATGATGTAATTTTAATAACCGAGACATGGTTGATCGACGGTATTGCTGACACAGAACTTTTCGACAACAGGTACGTCGTTTGGAGACGAGATAGGGATTATGCATTAACAAATCAAAAAATGGGTGGTGGAATTCTTATTGCTTCACGTAGTGATCTTCTGGTCACCCCCCAAATTACATTCCAATCGAGTGCAGAGGACTTATGGGTGACTTTATCTCTCAATAATAAATCGCCTAACTACCAAAATATCAACCTGCATATTTGCGTTATCTATTTGATCAAACAAAATCTTGGTAATTCATTCTCGCAACAATTATCTAATTTCTTTTCAAATTTAAACCGTCTTTTAAGTGATTATCCTGACGATTGGTATTTGGTGACAGGCGACTTCAACATGAGCCGTATTACCTGGTTACCAACCAGTTACGATAATTCACTTAGCCCGTGTAATTACTATTCAGTTGACGAATGTCTTTTGGTTGATGAGTTATCTATTAACGGCTTAAGGCAATTCAATGGCGTTCGAAATATTTTTGGTGTGACTTTGGACTTAGTCCTGTGTAATAATACCGTTTCTGTAACTGAATGTATCGACCCTTTATCTTTACCCCTCGACCCCCATCACAGTGCTCTCCTGATTCACGTTAACTTTACTGACGCCTGTAGTTTGAAACCCGCTCCCTACTTGAAATATTTATTTAATAAGGGTGATTACGATTCGATTAATAACGAGATTTCAAAAATTGACTGGGGTAAGGAACTTTCCGTCGGTTCAGTTGACGACGCAGTTAACTTTTTCTATAAGGTTTTCACAAGGTTGAGAGACATGTTTGTCCCTTCTAAAACTGTAGCAAACGGCAAATCTTATCCTAATTGGTATTCAGCGCCCCTTAAAAAAATTATAAAGGAAAAGGCTAAGTATTTAAATAAATATAAAAAATACGGTAATCGCTCTGATTTAGAATCTTTCAAGCAGCTTCGTGACCGGGCAAAAAAGTTGGATGCTATCTGTCATAGCCAGTATATGAATACAATTGAGGAATCAATCCAAAGATGTCCTAAGCAGTTTTGGTCGTACATTAAATCCAAGAGAAAAACTATGAAAGTTCCTGCTTGTTTAAAGTATGGTTCGACTGCTTACATTACTGGTGACTCAATTTGTGAAGCCTTTTCTCTTTACTTTAAATCTACTTTTTTGGACTCGTCTGCCTCACATAACCCACGCGTTGATGTTGACACATCTACCGATGCTGTGTCCTCACTGGCTACCGTTTCGATCGATGTCAGTCAAGTGTGTCAGTTGCTCAAGCACTTGGACCCGTCAAAATCAGCTGGTCCTGACCATCTTCCGGCTATATTTCTAATAAGGTGCTCGCAAACTATAGCTGTTCCCATTTCGATATTATTTCGGAGATCATTGGCTGAGAACATTGTTCCTGATATGTGGAAGAGGGCCTTTATTACACCAGTATTTAAAAAAGGTAATAAAGCCGAAATTACCAACTATAGGCCAATATCCAAGCTGTGTATAGTCTCTAAGGTATTTGAGAGAATTATATATGATCAGGTTTACTCTGCCCTGAAACACTCTTTCTGTCCACATCAACATGGTTTCCTTAAAAAGCGATCCACCGTTTCTAACTTGGTACTGCTAAACTCATTTATATCTGATGCAATGGATTCCGGTGCGCAGGTAGACGTCGTATACACCGACTATAGTAAGGCGTTTGACAGAATAAATCACAAAATCTTAATATCCAAGCTCTTGCTGATTGGTATATGTGGGGACCTTCTAAGGTGGTTTACATCATACATAGAAAATCGATCCCAGGCCGTGGTGGTCAACAACTACATATCTAGCTGGGTTATGGTTCCTAGTGGGGTGCCTCAAGGTTCCTTACTGGGGCCATTGCTGTTTGTTATTTTTATTGCTGACATTGGTTCATGTTTTCATCATTCCAAGTTGCTCTGCTTTGCTGACGATATGAAAATCTTTGCTAAAATTAGATCTCGGGATGATGCAATGGCCCTAAACGCTGACCTGGCTCGGCTTGAGAATTACTGTTTGGATAATGACCTAGACCTTAACCCTTCTAAATGCTCTTTTATTTCTTTTAGTCGCAAGCGCAATCCGATTCTTTTTAACTACACTCTTAAAGGTGCTTTGCTTCAGCGTCAGTTAGTTACACGTGATCTCGGTGTGGTACACGATTCCAAATTGTTATTCGATTCTCATGTCGACAATGTTGTGTCTAAAGCATCTAGGTCACTTGGGTTTCTCATGCGTTGCGCTAAGGAATTCGTACATGTTAAAACTTTGAAAATCTTGTTCTGTTCTTTTGTTAGGAGCATTTTAGAATACGCTAGTCAAGTTTGGAATCCTATGTACAATGTATATATTGCACGTATTGAGAATATCCAGAGGAAGTTTATAAGATTTATATGCTACCGAACACAGGTTCCTTATTCATCGACCAATTACTACGACCTCTGTAAGAAGCATCACTTCCTGCCACTTAAACTGCGTCGAACCGTTAGTGACTTGGTGTTTTTGCTAAAGGTTGCATCTGGCTCTATTGACTGTCCCGAGTTGCTGTCACGGATATCACTTAGAGTTCCGGCGAGGACCCTCAGAAATAACCCTATCTTGTTTTTACCCCCAAATCATTCAAATTACAGGCAGAACGAGTTTATGTGGCGTGCTAGTAAAAAATTTAATGAACTTAGTGTAACTTTCAATTTTGATCTTTTTAACACAAGTGTGGCTAGTGTGAGGAATGCGATCAGTGGACATTTTTTCAATACTTGATTGTTTTAAAATATGTAACAAGTAGTTTTTGATACATCTTTCTTTTTGTGTAATCGATTCCAGTGTGTGCGATGCGTGTGACTTAGTTCGTAAGTGTGTATTTAATATTTTTAAATTACTATTTGTGAGGACCTTTAATTGGCCATCTACTTTTATTTGTATTATTTATTACTGTTTGTTGCTGTTGGTCTTCCTAGAAATAAATAAATAAATAAATAAATAGCCCTCCTATGGGACTTAGACGTGAGCTGTATGTATGTGTTCTATTGTAAGATATAGCTCAGTTCGGTTTTAGACCCGGGCTTTCAACTGAATGCGCTATTCTGTCCCTCAAGCATACCGTGAAGTACTATACTGATAGGAATACGCCTGTATACGCTGCCTTTTTAGATCTCTCTAGGGCATTTGATCTGGTTAGATACGACATTCTTTGGGCAAAACTAAAAAACGCGGGGGTGCCCGGTGAGCTGATTAGTATCCTCAGATACTGGTACGGCCATCAAACTAACCAGGTCAGGTGGCGTGGTGAACTATCTGACGAGTACGGGTTGGAGTGCGGAGTGAGACAGGGGGGGCTAACGTCGCCTGTGCTCTTCAACCTGTACGTCAATCAGCTGATCGTTGAGCTGAGCAACACTAACGTCGGATGCTCAATTGATGGTCACTGCATCAATAGTATCAGTTACGCGGATGATATGGTGTTGCTCGGCCCATCGGTAGCGGCGATCAGAAGGTTACTGGGTGTGTGTGAGGAGTATGCGAAATTGCACGGACTTTTGTACAATGTTAAGAAGAGTGAACTCCTGATCTTTCAAGCTAGGGGTCGTCAGCTGACAGGTGTGGCACCTATACTACTTAACGGCGTAGCTCTTAGTAGGGTGAAAGAGTTTAAATATCTTGGGCATGTCGTCACTGAATATTTAAAAGATGATTGTGATATTGAGAGGGAAAGGAGGGCGATGGCGGTCCGCTGTAATATGTTGGCCCGCAGATTTGGGCGCTGTAGTGTGGATGTGAAGCTCACACTTTTTAAGGCCTTCTGCCAAACGTTATACACGTGTAATCTTTGGGTTAACTATACGCAGGGAGCCGTCAACGCCCTCCGAGTACAGTACAATAATGCCTTCAGGGTGATGATGGGGTTGCCCCGCTACTGTAGTGCATCGGCGATGTTTGCGCACGCGCATACCGACGGATTTCATACTGTGGTACGCAAGCGAATCGCTTCGCTGATGCGCAGGGTGCGGGGCAGCGCCAACACCATCCTGGGGGTCATCAGTGACAAGCCCGACTGCCCCATTCTGAGGCATTGGATGCGAGTACACACGCATGTGCCTAGTGCTCCGTTGGGGCACAGGTATTTAAATTGATTCATATGTAGTTTAGCATGTTTGACTTTTTGATAATCTTATTTTTTTTTTTATTAATTTAATAATGTACCTAATTTTGACATTTTGTAATTTTTATTTTTTATTCTTATTTGATTTTTAATCTTATTCTAATTTTAATTTGGTATTGTTAATTATAATAATGATTTTATTTCTTTTATGACATATTTTATTTAAATTCTGATATGGACCTTGTCTGAAATAAATATATTTTATTTTATTTTTTTATTTTTTTATTTATAACTGCCGGAACACAACAATGCTGAAATGAGGAATTTTCCAAGGTACGTTCTTTTAAAATCTCATAGATGGCGCTGTCCATCTCCTGTAACTTTAACTAAATTATTTACTTACGGGCTGCATGTGCATAGCCCTTTGTTCTGTTTTGACAGAAAAAAAAGAGAAAAGCTACAACATTGCTTCTTGTTTGTTGTGATCATGGTTGCCAGATTGGGCAATATGTCGTATTTTGGGTTACCTAGCGACCGAAATTGCGACCAGTTTTACGTTTTTTGCGATGGTCGCAATTTGGGCTAGTTGGACATTTTTTTTCGCGATTTTTGGGCTACTTGACTTCACTGGTAACAACAAAATTATAAAAGACAGTTTATTGAAAGTTCTTGCGTTTCAGTATTAGTAATATAGGGAGCCCAAGCGGGGATTTCGGGATTTACTAAAGCGCGGCAGAATAATATACAGGGGGAAACCTTGTACCCGGTTAAGTACCTCCACCAAATAGGAGCCCCATATATGAGGCCGCCCGTCGAGGATAAAGGATTAGATTAGTAAGAAAAAAATGATCATCAGAAATTCTCGAGCGCGTCGATTAAGGTACAGTGAGTTAATTACATGGCAAAAAGTGTATATTCCACTAATTTGACTATTTGAGAGTGTCAGTGTCAAGAAATGGGTGGGCTACAAAGTTGTAAGAAAAACGTCATCTCGACATTCTCGTGTGGCTAATTTATTTTTTATTTTGAAGGAAATCATTCAAGGATAATGAAAAATATAGTGGCCAACACCGTAGAAAGGTGAATATACTAGAAAAATTCGATGTGTCCTCATAGGTCTCTGTAACATTAGTTGGGCCGGATTCCCAAGATGCAGGTTCGAATATATTTTATCTAGTATATTTTCTTATTTAATATTTGCTCAAAGCGTATGAAGATGTAGTCGTAAAACCTGATATTCTATCCAGAATCAGGTATACCTTCTCAAATAATTAAATATACACGTTATTAATAAAAAAAAACTTAAATATTTTAATGATTTTTTAAAATATTTTCTTATAAATACAAGTATTCTACATAAAAAATATACACTCTTTTATTTGCATGCTATTTCCTGAGCTTTACAATTAACTAAGTTCAATGATTAAAAAAAAAAAATTTTTTTTGTCAGATTAATCGAATCCCTCTAGATAATCGTCAGATTATGAGACAGCACAGCACGCCTTGGACATAAAGATGAACCATATATATCTTAATCTGACGCGCTTGAGTATTTCAAAATAGCGATTTTTTTTGCACATTATAATAATGGCCGCGAGTTTACGTCACATCGAAATCGTCAGATTATTGAATGAGAGCTTTTTAGGTTCACTTAACATCCCCTTAGAAATACTGACGCGCTCGATTTTTTTTTTTCATTTTCAACCTTTACGTACGTCCACGCGCATCATGCAAATGATCAGATTAACATACGTACATTATTAAAATACGTAGGACATTGATGCTTTCAATATCTGACGCGCTCGAGTATGTCCATGCAACAGTATTTTTTTACATATTTGAAAATCTAAAGCCGCTCCCCCCACCGATGAATATGGTATACATTAAATAGATTTTGTTTCTTCGTATCATCTAGGCTTTGCAACCCAATAGGTCACTATGACGCTCGAGTAAAGTAAATCCCCATTTAGCATCATGGGCTCCCTTACTATAAGCTCGCACTCAAAATATTGATTATAAGTTATATAATTTTCTGACTGCTAAATTTTAATTCAATAAAGACTAGTGTTCACAGGTCATAAAACTATTCAATTAAATTATTATTATCAATAAACATCAACTTTAAAACGCTATTTGTTCAGCACCTAAAATAAGGGAAGTTTGATCATTGTTTCTGCGCGATTTTGGGCTACTTTAATCAGAAATGGATTTGCGCGATTTTGGGCTACCTGAGGGTCTGCGACATACCGATCTGGCCATCTAGTAACTCTGGCACCTATAAATTTTATGTAGACTAGTAATGTCATGTTCAATGTCATTTCTCTATGGCATGGCCATTTCGCTGAATTCGTTAATATTTTTTTCGGTGCGTTGGTTGATCCTTTTGTATATTTAAAAAAGTAAAAAATAAGCATGTCATGCACAAATGTGCAATGTGCATGACATGCTTATTTTTACTTTTTATTGTTTATGTCTTAGCAAAGGTCAAAGGAGATGGACAGCGCCATCTATGAGATTTTTAAAGAACGTACCTTGGAAAATTCCTCATTGTAGTAGCGAAATCGTTCCCGTCCTGTTGCTTGTTGCCCGATTCTTCCGAAGCTACACGTATTAACGCACTAAAGCTTCTATAGAAAAAAAAAACTATCTATATACTTAATTCAGGTTCGCAAAATTTGTGACGACTCGATCGGGACTTTGGCGCGTAGTACGCGGCCGAGTAAGGTATCAAATTAAAGGTACTCGAGTCTATTTGTTCCAAAAACTATAAAATACACAAAATGTTAAACGTGATGATCACAAACTGCAATTAAAAAGTGTCATTATTTTCGCATAATTTGGAATTTTTCGTCGATCGACGAACCCGAGTATCGGGTTGTAACCGCCCTAGTATTATAGTATTAGCTATAGCCAGGCCTGTTTCACTCCCCGTGTATGCTCGAAAACATACCTACGCGCGGCGGCCCCTCCGGCGGTGCCAATCTAGTAGGGACTCACGAGCGAGCAGTGACGCACGGCACGCGCGAGTTTTGTTTGTCACCTACTTTCCGTAGTTACTACTTTAACTACCTTACCTACCGTAACTACCTTAAAATAAGTTAAATTTAAAATGGCAACACGTAAAAAAAAGCTCGTAAATATTGTGCAGTGTTCAACTGTTTAAACACGAATCGCGATCCAAAGTTAACTTTTTTTACGCTCCCTAAGGACGATGAAAGGCAAGTTCTACTTTAAAGTGGTTATTATTATTATGAAATTCTCATTCATGTTAGGTTTATTACGTAGGTTTAATATTTAAATAGGTAGGTACCTACCTACTTAGGTTACGAAAATAAATAGGAACGTAGGTTGATGTAATAATCTTTCAAGAGTTTGATAGAATTAAACGAATTTCTGATGTTTGAGACTAACGCTCTGTTTTGTCGTTATAGGTTATAGGTAGGTTTGTTATTATTTTTAACTTTTGGTAGGTACCTATTAACCTTTAATATATCTACCTTTTGATTATACTATGCATATGCCGACACAAAGTCTACCTATAAATAAATGAATCACAAAGAGGCAACCCTAGCTGCGTCAGAAAGAATACGAGTTACGCGATAGAAAGAGACGCAGAATGTAGGTGAATATAATGCTAGGCATTTAGCGCAGCGCGACGTGAATTGGACTTTATTGCGTCGTGAGCTAGACTAGCAATTTATTTGATTGGAGTTGCGAAGTGAACCTTCTGTACTTGTACTATTAAGTATTGTGTGCTACAGCTCACCGCATGGCTGCAGACGGCGGGCGCGTCGCCCGTGTACCCGAGGTCGCGCTTGTCGCGCGTCAGGTGCGCGCCGCGCGCCGCCACGCCGCGCTGCAGCTGCGCCAGCGAGCAGCCCGCCCGGTGCTCGCTCAGGACTATTGTGTGCTATAGCTCACCGCATGGCTGCAGACGGCGGGCGCGTCGCCCGTGTACCCGAGGTCTCGCTTGTCGCGCGTCAGGTGCGCGCCGCGCGCCGCCACGCCGCGCTGCAGCTGCGCCAGCGAGCAGCCCGCCCGGTGCTCGCTCAGGAGTATTGTGTGCTATAGCTCACCGCATGGCTGCAGACGGCGGGCGCGTCGCCCGTGTACCCGAGGTCGCGCTTGTCGCGCGTCAGGTGCGCGCCGCGCGCCGCCACGCCGCGCTGCAGCTGCGCCAGCGAGCAGCCCGCCCGGTGCTCGCTCAGGAGTATTGTGTGCTATAGCTCACCGCATGGCTGCAGACGGCGGGCGCGTCGCCCGTGTACCCGAGGTCTCGCTTGTCGCGCGTCAGGTGCGCGCCGCGCGCCGCCACGCCGCGCTGCAGCTGCGCCAGCGAGCAGCCCGCCCGGTGCTCGCTCAGGAGTATTGTGTGCTATAGCTCACCGCATGGCTGCAGACGGCGGGCGCGTCGCCCGTGTACCCGAGGTCGCGCTTGTCGCGCGTCAGGTGCGCGCCGCGCGCCGCCACGCCGCGCTGCAGCTGCGCCAGCGAGCAGCCCGCCCGGTGCTCGCTCAGGAGTATTGTGTGCTATAGCTCACCGCATGGCTGCAGACGGCGGGCGCGTCGCCCGTGTACCCGAGGTCGCGCTTGTCGCGCGTCAGGTGCGCGCCGCGCGCCGCCACGCCGCGCTGCAGCTGCGCCAGCGAGCAGCCCGCCCGGTGCTCGCTCAGGAGCACGTACGCGACCACGTTGGTGCACATCAGGGCGGACGCTTGCGACGCGTCTGGACGTAACAAAAACAGAAAAAAATATAAGAAACCAGAAAATATACCAAAAAAAAGGAACTAGTCTCATGTCGCCCTGACATGAGACTAGTTGCTTTTTTCTGGTATATTTTCTTGTTTAATATTTATCCGAAAAAAATACCATTGTGAAATGCAAAATTAAAAGTGATAAAAAAAAAGAAACCGCTAACAAAATATGATAAACATGTGTGACTGAACAACATAAGACTGCGGACAAAAAAGTAAAAAACACGAATAAAATCGATAATTTGTTGTCGGATGTCAATAGTAATGTTTGCCGAACCTGTACCGAATACGGGTGTATTTGTTTTATTTAAATTTAAAGACGACAACGGGTGAATCTACAGGTGTTTTAAACGCAGTCATTGTCCTCAAAATATTATAAATATATCCCAGACGAGTAGCGTTTAACAGCATAATCTTTATTATTTTCGCACTTATGCATGACACTTTATATGTTGAGGACAATGACGGCACGTTCAAACCGCCCGTAGATTTACCCCAACACATTTAGCTAACGGTAGCTCTACAAAATAGGTCTATTAATAAATGTTTAACAAACGAAGGCGCGATCAAGATAACATAAGTCTTGTCTGTCGATCGATATAATGCTGTATATTATGCTGCGCTAGAGTGACCGGTGCTCGTTCAGAAGCACGTACGCGACTACGTTGGTGCACATTAGAGCGCACGCTTGCGATGCTTCGGATAGAAAGAAAAAAATAATACTAAATTGAGAAATTGCGTACAAAAAAAAATCTATACAGAGTGCTTAGTGTGAGTTTTTTCTACTCATGGTCGATCGTGCACGCGTCAGCGGCTTCCCATTTAGCGGATAACGCCACGGACTACACCAACACCATACATAAACCTAACTTGCTCATTGTCGACCGTGAGTAGAAAAAACTCGCAATAAGCACACAGCATACATAAATAGTAGATTGTTTACCAAGGGCTGTATGACACCCATAACAGTCGAGTGTTTTGGCGCCCGAACGAAGTGAGGGCGCCGATAGTTCGAGACTGTTATGGGTCCATACACCCGAAGTAAACACTCTACTTTTCATTTTGAATATGAGGAAAGATGAGGAAAGTAAAAACAAACAGAATATTCTAAAAAAATTTTTGTAAGGTTTCTACGATTTTAATTATTTTATAATGTAGCAAAATAAGCTGTATAGGCTTCTGTGCCTTTGCCTTCATACCTTTGGTAAATAAAAGTCCAAAGAGATTATAGATATCGATTTGACATGACACCCCCTATTCTTTTTTCAAATTTATTACAGCCCTAGGGCCGCCACATATCACTTTCAACCCGCATTTTAGGCAAGTTATGAGTTACTTTCAGAATATGAGACGTGAAAAGTAATAAAACATTTGAACAATAAATTAAGAGAGCACGATATTTGTATTTGTCCAACTGGTACCTACAGACAAAATCGCGGTGAAACCAAAACATACTTAGTCATTCATTTGACCCGAGCTACTAGAATACCCCTATTTTTTTTATTACAGCTGTTCGGGTTAGAACTATTGACTGATAAAATGATAAAACGGTTAGAATTAAACTTGTGTATATTTAGAATAAAAAGCTATAAAAAATATTATGAGTTAGATGGTAAATGATATGAGTACGCGTGACTTGATAGAATGCTAATTGCGATCTGTTTTATAATATAATAGAATTAATAAAATCCGGTAGACGGGGGAATTGCCCTAAATAGACAGACGGTAGGTATTTTTTTCCACCTTATTTAAATTCGATACCAATTTAATTAACAGTATAAAACGCGCAAATATGACGTCACACATGAGTCAACACACTAGCGAAGATTTTTATGGAAGCATCAATAGCGCTATAGAAGTTTCTCAGCTCCAATATACAAGTTCCAACATCAACCTTTTTAACCGCCGCCCGTTCGGAAGCAGACATAGGTGTCTGCTAGAGAAATTACTTCCTTTTTCGCTGAATACATGGTACAAGGCTTACAACAGGTAGTTGTAACTAATATAAGGATGTCACTGTAAGAATCTAGACAAAATGGCGTCCAATGGCGTCCAATAGCGTTCTCCAACTGAATTCTACTTCAGAATGCCTGTAAACGTAACGTCAAATTAAACTATAAATATGTTCTCACCATAGACAAGATGTCGTCCAATAGCGTCGACCATGAGCTTGTGGTCGGCGGTGACGTCAGCGCCGAACAGACTCGAGTTGCTGCTGTTGTACAACATGCGGCTGTCCAGGTTCACGCCTAGGCGATTGTTGTTGCTTAGAGGCCTCTCTACGGAAGTCTTCAGGTAGTTGTACTTTTGGAAGGACGTCACTAGTTCCTGTAAACAATATTTATTTATTTATTTATTAAACACAAACTTACAACTATCATTACAGATTACCCAATGCGATAGAAGAATATTATTATTGTTAGGCGGAATTTCACCAGTGAACACAATTAGCGCTTAACAAATTTAAAACATCGTTCCATTACAGTTTTTTTTTATAATGCATTACAGTTATTTGAAAATGAATGACAATTTCAGTTTGTTCGTATAATATGTTATCAGAGGAATATTTTTATCTGCGCATTGGAAAATTGACACTAAAATAAACTATCCAATTTGTAGAGATACCAACTAGGAAATAGGAATATATGATCGTATAATTAGATTTAGTACTGCATTCGATGTCATCAAGCTCGAAAGCCCAGAAAGATTATTATTTACTCTTTTTACGCAGTTTAATGCAGTATGTACTCTTAGTACGAGTTTGGCAAACAAAAATCGTTTTCGAAAACTATCGCTTTGTCTCTTTCATATCCATAGACTGCTTTACCGACATGAGTAGAGGATTCGATAGTTATCGATAACGTTGACAGTAAATGTCAACTCGTACTATAAGGGCTCTGATCACTTTATCTTCTAAAATAGGTTCCTAACAATGCTTGTATATTTTCTTTGATGTGGCCAGACAGGGTCTATATTAATTCGCATAAAGTAATACTCCTAATTCAAATTGGCATAACGTTATTACGCATAATTTTCGATTCGCATAACATTACTTATGATACACATGACATGATGGGACATTTTGATACTTTCATTATCATGATTAAAACTATTTCAAAAAGTGATCAATTTTAAAATTCAGTTATAACATATACCAATAACTTACCTTAAGCGAAATAGGTTGATTGAAATCCACCCTAATACTGCCATGGTCGGTATTCAGAGTCCACCAAATGCCCCTCAAAGCTGACCAGAAAGTCTCCATCTGTTTGGGCATGCCCAGTTGTTCGCGCACGAAGTTGCCATCCACCAGTTTGTCGTAGTTTAGCGCCACTGGCACGAGCAAGGCGTCGTCGATTGTACCGTCCAAGTACGCTTCTAGTATTACGGAGAGGATGCCCGCTAGAGAAAGAGAGATACATAGATAATCACATGCCCTACATTCTGATGTGAGGTCAATAGCAGGGGCCGTACCGCGCAAGTGGCGTCGGAATCCACTTCATTTGACAGATGGATGTGACACTTCTTCTTCTTCTTCTTTGTAAATTAATGGCGTGCTCGCGATAAATATCGCGAATTTGTCAATGTCAAATAAATATTTTATTTTTTATTTTATCGAAATTGTACGGTAGATCGAGTTAAAAATGGAGCCTCACAACACGTGTTATTACGAAAAGAACTCGAGTGAGACTCCTGGATGTGACACATAGCTGCTTCTTTCTGACACAAATGAAAACTTACCAAAGACTAAGAGCAATATGTCACATCTATCTGTCAAATGAAGTCGATGTCGATGCCGACAACACTTGCGCGGTAGGGCCACAGGTTAGGCATTACAAAACTGTCAAATTACTGCAATCGAACATCTTAAGTTTTGGCGCGCACTGTAAATTGAAATAAATCAATTTTTACGGATATTTAACGCGCTTGTATTTCACGAACTGATCTAATTGTCCGTACTTTTTAGGCTTTTTAGATTACTTTAGGTTATTTTTTCCCCGACGTTTCGGAACTTTTTCAGCTGAAGTGGTCACGGGATGACTACAACTGAAAAGGTGCCGATCGCATCTTCTAATATTTCATTAAATGATGCCATCAGCATTCTAATAATAAAGGGTTATGATTAAGTTCTTTTAAATTTTTTGCTATTGTTATGATACCACTTTAAAACACTTACCTAACAGATCTTCATCATGATTGCATGATAAAAAAATAACATTTGTTAATTATTTGTATGGTATACATCAGTACAACACGAAGATACGATAAATACAAGAATATTATTATGTAATTTCAACAGACTGGTAAATAAATTAAATATTTAAATGATTTTCAACTTAAATATGAATAGGTAGATTACAGTTTGATATCAACTGAAACTTTATTATAAACAATTAATCAGTTCAGTTTTACTCTCTTTTCGTAGGTATTATTGAAGACATGTGATTGGCCGTCTGATCCGTCTAATCTACGGGATCGGCTGCTGGTATTCTCATTAAAATTTATAGATTCATACATACACTCACGCCATTAATCCCTTGCGAGTTTGGCATTGCATCAAAAGTGCAGCTTGACAGGATGTTCGAAGACCCATACCGAAGCCGTAATATATGCGTAGTGTACATCAAACTAGATAAGAATATGTAAAAATAGTTGAGGGGAAACGACTTTTAATTTTAGTTTCCAAAAAATGGGTGTTAGTTTTTACACGCAATGAAAAGCGTGCAACAACTTGTGCGTGTGTCTAGAAGGTACGAGTAGGCGGCTGGGCCTCAGTTTCATTGATTGGTTTGATATTTATTGCGTTTCTGTGCCTTTAAACGATAATCTTTAATAGTAGATTGTTTACCAAGGGCTGTATGACACCCATAACAGTCGAGTGTGTAAGGGCGCCGATAGTTCGAGACTGTTATGGGTCCATACACCCGAAGTAAACACTCTACTTTTCATTTTGAATATGAGGAAAGTAAAAACAAACAGAATATTCTAAAATAATTTTGTAAGGTTTCTACGATTTTAATTATTTTATAATGTAGCAAAATAAGCTGTATAGGCTTCTGTGCCTTTGCCTACATACCTTTGGTAAATAAAAGTCCAAAGAGATTACAGATATCGATTTGACATGACACCCCCTATTCTTTTTTCAAATTTATTACAGCCCTAGGGCCGCCACATATCACTTTCAAACCGCATTTTAGGCAAGTTATGAGTTACTTTCAGAATATGAGACATGAAAAAAATAATTTTTACTTTGATCCTCAATAACTCCTTAACTATCAGGTTCCCGGATTTGGCCCCATACAAGAAAATGATTGTAACGATGGGGATAATACGTGGTTTTCGTGTTCGTTATGGGTCTTGTAACACCCTGTATACGTCACTATTATATCCAGACCTCAACGACGCTAGACGCCTCATTTACTTCAAGGTGTTGTTCGGAAACAACAGTGACATGGTGCCAGCATATCGCCTATCTAAATTAATTTTCGAATATATTCTATCCTACATTGTTACGCAGTTTGGTGAAAATTAAGTTTTGTATTTTTTGTATATTTTTAATGATATAAAAAAAAAAAAAAAACCATAATATATCATTGATAGGCTTTTATTATCTACACTGGGGGCCTACCATCAACTGTCAAGCGATTCCTTTTAGGTTATTTTCAGGTAGAAAGAGTGAGACGCCGCTATAAGTGCCTTATGGCAGCATCCCACTCTCACGACCTAAAAATAATTGCAAATAAAATTTATGGTAAGGCCCCTGGAAAGCTAAAGCTAGTAGCTGGCATATTCTTTTTCACTCTCAGTTCAGCATGGGAGAAAAATAAATTAATATATAAAATTAATAAATAATACCTTTAGGTGGCTGAGGTTTGCCCGTTCTCGTCCGGCCGCCTTCGATGAAAAACTCCAAGTTATTTTTCGCAGTCAAACTATGCAATATGTAAGATCTGTAAAAGGTATGTTTCTTTGTTCAACCATGTTCTTTATTGACTTTTCTATAAAGAAGAAATTACTGAAGATGTTAATTTTAAGTATCACTCATCAGCCTGTGGACGTCCACTGCTGGACATAGGCCTCTCCTAGCTCACGCCTATTGTGGTGTTCATAGGAGGCTATTAGCCTACTGCTACCACGCTGGCCAGACGGGTTGGTAGTTGGTGGTTCAAGTTTTCCTTCTCTCGCACAGGTGTTCAATGCGTCGAGCCTCTTAGTCGACTCTTACGACATCCCAGGCATGTAAGGGAGTGGTGACACTTGTATTCTTAGGCCGTCACCACACTGTACATTTTTAAGTATATAAGGTGTTAATTTATCAAGTGCCGAAGAGCAGTGGCTGCTCAGGTCAACGACAAAGAACACAATTTATACAAAAAAAATGTTTTGTTTTTTTTTTAGAATTGATTTTAACTTTCATATTTTAAGCATTAGATACCCATTGAATTTTCAGCATTAAAAAAAAACTAAGTAACCAAGGAAATGTGTCATTTAGCTATTTGAGTCGACATCCGAAATCGTCTATATCGTTGACCTGATTAGCCCCTGCTCGATCGGCACTTGATAAATTAACACCTTATATAGGTTTAAACTTTCAAAACTTTCACTTCATGTTGTTTTGCGAGCAGTTCATTGAAATTGACTTTTTTTTGGATGACATCGAGTTTAGACACTATTTTTGTTTATGATGTTAGTTATCTAGTCCTTTTACAAATAACCCTGTAAATTAGTACAAGGTAAAAGGGCTGAAGGGCTCGGTGGCGGAGTGATTCGCGCGCTCAGTCTGCGATTGTAGCGGTTAAGCAACTTTCGCAATGTTCACGGGATGGGTGACCAAAAACTTAATATCTCAAGCTCCTCCGTGCTTCGGGAGAATCGTTAAGAGTTTGGTCCCGGCTATATTTGCAAGCGTTAAAACCCACCAATCCGCATTGAGACCTGCACCCCGACCGCCTAACGGTATAGCTTGTGCTATCGCTATAGCTATCAAACTTCAAAGTCTCATAAACCCTTCAACAATAGGGTTTGTGTCTAATTCCTCCATATTTCTATTCATCTATTGGATTTACTATTGCATTTTTAGTATGAAAGTGATAGCGTCAGCGAGAGCCCTTGTAGGGGGTTTGAAAAATCGATAGCTATAGCGATACCACAAGCTGTACCGTTAAGCGGTCGGGGTGCTGGTGAGTTATCCTTCTTCCTTATCTATCTATAAGGAAGGCCAGTACCCAGCAGTGGAGACGTTAAAATAGCTGATAAATATGATGATGAAAAAACAGCTCTTAACAAATTTCTTGCCGCTTCTTTTCGTTACAAGGTCACCCTTACGGTTTGTGAACCGTACCCCTATTACGAGTTTGCTTAACATGACATTTACAGGACTCGTGAGCGTAGACTATCGGATACACTGCTCATGTCGGTAAAACAGTCGCTAAGTGTGAAAGAGACAGTAACTTAACTTGACTTTACATTTTACGTTAACGTTTACTGTAAAGTCACGTTTGCCAAACTCGTAATAAGCCTACCGATGGCGTAGCTTATTTGTAATTTACAAGTGCTTGTAAAAGCATAGACTTAACAAATGATACAGAATTTTTAAAATAGCTGTTTGTCCCGCCTGAGAATCACTTGAGAGCGAAGTTGATTTTTGAAGTTGAAATCATAAAAAGTAGCATTGAAATGGCAATTTAAAAAATAGCAGATGATAATAATGATAACATATCCACAGTCTAAATATCATAAACAGTCGTCGCACTCGGACGACATGACGCGCTCACACAAACACGCGCCGCTCGCTATCGCTACACGGCCGGCCCCTCGATCTCACTGGTTTTCACTGGTAAAATAGTAGCGAGCGCGCGTGTAGCGGCGTGTATCTATGTGAGGTCGTCATTACCGCCGTTTGTAGGCAGTGCAAAGACTATTATTTAGACCGTGACATACCTAAGTGCAGCTTTATAAATGGGATCGCCATGTTTGTCGGAGCCGTCGACGCGGCGTCGGATATAGAACGCGCCGCAGCCGCGGAGGAACCAACTGATGGGAGAAAAAAACCTCCAATAAAACATGTGAAAAAAAAACAATGTTAGATAGTCTTCCAATTAGTTCCAATGAATAATCTCGATAATATTACTTTATTATCTGATCCACACATTAGGCGCATGACAGCTTAAAACTTAAAAAAAACTAACTAAAAAGCAAAACATTTCAAGAAGCGGTAGTCAATCAGTTAAACACTATAGCGCTAACTAATCAGACAATAGGAGAAGTGCGGTGATAGAAGTGGGCTGTATGTACCAAAAATGCAAAACCGCATTGCATCTTGGTCTTGGTCGTATAGTACTACGAAATGCCTAGACGCGGTCGGGAAGTCGAACTCGCAACTGGGTACCAGTTGCGAGTTCGACTTCCCTGGGTACCAGTTGCGAGTTTGATTTCGAGTCCACTGCTCTTCTAATATATTTTTTTTTATTTAGAGAAAGGTATATCCCCGCATTCGAAATAATATTTTTTACTAACGTTTTGACAGTCGATGACGATAAAACAGCTGATTAATGGTGAAGTACAGCGCAAAAGTGACCGCAGTATGCAGCCCAGATGTGAGTGCTGTATGCTGACAAACATGAGCTCGGTAGACTCGGTTATAACTCACCCAGAGAAAGGTATGCTCATATTCTCCCCAACAGCGACCACTGGCGGCCTCAGTTCAGTAAGATACAGCGTAAACGTGACCAGTATGTTGTCCAGATGTGAGCGATGTAAAGACACAAATATATTCGGTAGAAACACCAAATTTTGACAGTTTATAAATAAATTATGACTTACCCAGAGAAAGGTATGGTCATATTCTCCCCAGCAGCTACTAGCGGTTGACTCGGTCCAGTGAGAAACAGTGCAAATGTGACCAGTATATAGTCTAGATGTGAGCGATGTAAGGGCACATACATGAGAAGATTCAAGTCTCAACTGTGACTTACCCAAAGAAAGGTATGCTCATATTCTCCCCAGCAGCGACCAGTGGTGGCCTTAGCCCAGTGAGGTACAGTGTAAATGTGACCAGTATGAAGTCCAGATGTGAGCAATGTAAAGACACGAATATGAGCAGTAGTCCCGCGATCTTTAACAGTATACAAATAAATTATGACTTACCCAAAGAAAGGTATGCTCATATTTTCCCCAGCAGCGACTAGCGGTGGCCTCAGTCCAGTAAGGTACAGTGCAAAAGTGACCAGGATGTAGTCCAGATGTGAGCGATGTAAAGGCACGAATATGAGCGGTAGTCCGGCCGCTTTCGCTCGCCGTAATCGCTCGACACAAGCTATCCGAGTGCCGCAACCGCCCTTAGCTAGGCGACGGATGGCTTTGTGGCATACCCAAGCTACGAACCTAGGACAACACAAAATAATCTATGAGCATATATGATTCAAAACTTTCTCCACTGGCAGGTAGCGCTTTTGGCCGCGCTGGACAGACTGATCGTATTCGATCACGTTCGTTAAGCAACGTTCGGCCCGGTCAGGTGTCGGATGGGTGACCGTAAAGTGGCATTATAACTGAGCACTTCCGTGCTTCGGAGTGCACGTTAAACTGCGATCACGGGTGTAGTGGTTAAGCCAAGTCAGAGGCCTTAAAGGCCGCCTGATAAACTCTGACACTAGAGATGGCCACTAATCCTCATACGATAAGAAGAAGATGGCACAATGACAGAAAAAGTAATCCCGCTTGGTGGCGCTACTATAGGTGATCTGTCAAACGTTGTTTAATTTATACATACGATGTATGTGGGTTATTATTTATTTTTATGTAAAAATGCAATGCATTCGCTTCCAAACTCTAAAAATTTATAGCGACATTATTTACAGAAACTAACTTCTTTGAGAAAATTACAGGTCTACATCTACATTAGCATAGCAGCACCACCTTAGAATAACTCTTTTCTGACAAATTATCCTGCCATTGATATAGAACCTTAATTTGCTAGACATTGAGTTCAAAATCGGTTTTGGGGGTAGATTTACACCCGAAATTCTCTCTCTGTAGATTTTTGGGCTATCTGAGATCTGAGCTGGGTTCGTTGCCTAGCAACCATCGTTATTTTGGTCATATTAACAAAAATATCCTAGGGAACTATCTCAGATAGCCCTATCCATATCTACAGACAGGTTATTAATTTCGGTCGTAAACGTATTGTCTAAGGTCACGTACGTTGTATCCACTGACTTCTCTACCTAAACAGCTAACAATTTGCGTCAACAGACACTTTTTGATTCGATGAAAAAGCGTTAAAAACCCATGCATTGTATTAAAAAAGTATCGTAACCCCGTGACCCTAACTCCGGCAAACAAAAGTCATTATAAGTCGAATGACTGACAGTTGGAATAAAAAATACGCGATGAATAAACTTTTCAAGATCACCGGCTAGTACATTTATTTAAAAACTAACTTTGGTGGGAATCTATATCTTGAAAAGTGTAAAATAGTGGATGAAATTATAAATTCGCATTCACAATGCTTTTATTTGTAATTATATATTAGTAAAAACAACTAGTCTAAAATTTTTGCTCAATCTGGTCACAAAATACTAAATAGTCCGCAAAACCAATTAAACGAAAGCTAGTCTTGTTACGACGCAATAAAAAGCAAATTACCTCGCACAGCGCTAAGTGCCAACACTTTTATTCTATTTTCTATGAGTAACGGAGAGACTCTTAGCCTTCATCATACCTGATGTTAAGTATCGATACGGCTGAAGATGGAAGCGAGTCTCTCCCGGAATCCTCGAACCACTGATGAACTGGCTATCTTATCTCTAACTACCTGAACTCAACAATTCTGAAAATATTGTTGTTATGACGTCAGACTTAGATAAGATGGTGGTAGCTAGCTATTAGCCAGGCAGACTTCCAACAAGTCCTACCACCAACCAAAATTGTCAGAGTAATTGTGTCTCTTTCTCTTAAGTTACGATAGAAAGAGACACAACTAAGAAGAGCTAAGAGGTAAGCCTCTTCCGACTAACTTTACTGTCGACATAGCTGAGCGCCTTCAATGCCCTCGCTTCGACCTTCTGTTTCGTCGTCTTATATAGCTGACAAGACGACGTGTTAAGGAAGATAGAAAAGTATTTCAGCAACGTGATACGTGGAGGTCCGTAATCTCAGGGTCCGGGTTCGATGCCCAGTAGCACAGACCTATATCGAGATAGACGTTAAGAGCGCTTCAAACTGTATGAGAACCGAGCGTGTCGAAATTTTCGTACCTACGATGACGTCACGAGCGAGATTTAGTGATGTGGAAATGTTATTGACGAGCTCTTGCAAGAAAGCACTGCACATTTAACCAATTTCGTTTCTGAGTGACGCGGTTTTCATGGCAATGGTCTCAAGCGGACTGACCTGACTTATGTCGTAAAACTTTGACCGTGGATCAACTTTTGGCACGCAAGGTAGGTTCACTTTTACCGTCTATCTCGATATATGTCTGTGCCCAGTAGGGATACATATTGTAATTGGTTTGGTTGGTAATAGACCTTGTTGTAAGTCCACCTGCTTATCTACCACCCTCTTATCTAAGTCTGACGCCATAACAACAATGTTTACAGCAAGATAGTCAGTTCCTCAGTGGTTGAGGATTCCGGGAGGCGCGCTTCCACTTTTTGTATATACCTCCAAAACTGAGGAGCTCTGTGAAGCAGTGGTTCGTTCTGCGATTGAAGTGGTTAAGTAACTTTCGTAATGGTCGGGATGGGTGACAACAAAAATAAATTATCTCGTGTTCCTTCATGGTGCATCGGAAAGCACGTTAAGCCGTTGGTACCGGTTGTATTTGCAGTCGTTTAAACTCACCAATCCGCGTTGGGTCCGCGTTGTAAGTTATTATGGCCTATTCTCTTTACACATCCATAATAAGGAAGGCCAGGGAGGCGATTCTCGCGCCTTCGACATCTCGAATTCGACATTTTTATATCCTTAATTTCATTAACAAAAATGTAAGTAAAATCTCTACTACTGTCAAAAACCTTTAGTTTCAATTATCTTTGATAATCCTATATTGTCGAACATTGCTTTCAGTGAGCTTTTAATACATATTTTTGACGTCAAAAAATGTCGAATTCGAGATGTTGAAGGAGCGAGAATTGGGGGCCAGTGCCCCAGCAGTGGAAACTTAAAAATCTCGATGACGATCTCTAAAACGATAGTAAGTGATACTTACTTCAAAACGCTGTTCGACATAGCTGAGCTGATGTTGCTTAACACCTTCAATGCCCTCGCTTCGACCCTCTGTTTCGTCGTCTTGTATAAAGCGGCGAATGCGCCATCCCCGCCACCACCAGATTCTTGCAGTGCTTTGTTCACTTCTTTTATAGCTGTAGCTTCTATAGCACTTTGGAAACTTTCGTCGCTTACCACCTGAAAAGAATGAGGTTGGGTTAATGAGGTTTTAAGGTGATCATAATAAAGATGTTATGATATTAGATGTTGTTGATAAATAATAAAACCTTTTATTAAAAAAAATTAAAACCGACTTCGAATTGTAGAAAATAAGCCTTTTGGAGTCGAAAAGTAATTCTACATACATTGCACTTCTATGACTATTTATCTTATCTTGGCTGGCACTGACTCCAAAAGGCTTATTTTTTACTTTATGAAGTCGGTTTATTTTATAAAAACGTTTTTATTTCACAATTTTTAATGTCTTGAATAGCGCCATCTAGTTTACTGCAAATTAAAATGAACTCGTCATCGCAATTTAGTATCAAGTAGCGCCATCTCGCGGCATATTAGCAACTACTACGTGTACAACTCCAACAGTATATTTCAAGATTTCCTAAAAAATACTGAACCAATCTCAAAATTTAATAAAATGGGACCAACTTGGGTGCAAACCTGATGTTATAGCTTTGAATCATTGCAATAGGTTAAGACGTCTACGAGTAATCGGTGAACATACATAAAAATATATATATATGTACGCGACAAATTGATAGCCTCCTTCGTTTTTGAAGTCGGTTAAAAATTTCATATCACGCACGGCATCACATTCATTCACCGAGCATTCTAACCGCACCTTCTAGTGGTAACACCTGAGTCTGATACCGGTATCAGACCCAGAGCTCCCGCCGGGTTCGGTTCCTTGTGGAGATACATAATTGTATTCGGTATGTTTGGTTGTTAATTGTTGTAGGTCCGTCTGGCTATCTACCATCATGTTATGTTAGTCTGACGCAATAACAACAATATTTTAAGAATTGTTGTCTTCCGGGAGTTAGGTATAAGATAGCCAGTTACTCAGTGGTTAAGGATCCGAGGGAGGCGTGCTTCCATTTTCAGCCTT
The DNA here is from genome assembly GCA_910589605.1 of Chrysoteuchia culmella. Taxonomy (NCBI): domain Eukaryota; kingdom Metazoa; phylum Arthropoda; class Insecta; order Lepidoptera; family Crambidae; genus Chrysoteuchia; species Chrysoteuchia culmella. Next base: position 11,015,048 of record OU342664.1, on the reverse strand, counting down.
AATCAGGTATGTTGAGGGCTAAGCGTCTCCCTGCTCTTCATTATAAAAAACGAACGTTTCAGGGTTTCGTTAAGCGTTGATCATCAGGCAGCATTTCCTACTTCAAGCAGTGGAACAGAGGAACCACGTGTTATACTAACTTTAGGCACAACATCTTGGTAGTCATAATGGAGAAGGTTGGCGCACTGCGTCAGATCACAAAAGTTTCCTATTCCAAGCAGAGGAACAGAGGAACCAGATGGTATCATACTCACCTTTAGACACAATATCTTGGTAGTCATAGTGGAGAAGGTTGGTACAATGCGTCAGGTCACAAAGGTTTCATATTCCAAGCAGAGGAACCATGTGTCATACTCACTTTAGGCACAACATCTTGGTAGTCATAGTGGAGAAGGTTGGCGCACTGCGTCAGATCACAAAAGTTGCCTATTCCAAGCAGAGGAACAGAGGAACCAGGGGGATAATTGTCTAATTTTAAAATCTAGCGCAATCCATTTCAATTCGTCATTTGAAAGATATTCACATACTTCAGGCCGTCAATATTTGACGTTTGATAGGGATTGTGATCAGGACGCGTTTTGAAAGGTATTGAATGAACGAAATTGAACTGTCTAAGCAAAGTGACACACGAAAATATCTTTCAAATGTCTCCATACATTCAAATGAAGTGTCATTTAAAGCATCATTCGTTCCGAAAAGGATTGCGACTATAAGTTACACAATTCCATAAATCACTATCACAAGTACAATACATTTGAAAGGGGTTGTGATAGATTTTGAAATTAGACAATTAAGGGGCAGGTGTCATACTCACTTTAGGCACATCTTGGTAGTCATAGTGGAGAAGGTTGGTACAGTGGGTCAGGTCACAAAGGTTTCATATTCCAAGCAGAGGAACCATGTGTCATACTCACTTTAGGCACAACATCTTGGTAGTCATAGTGGAGAAGGTTGGCGCACTGCGTCAGATCACAAAGGTACCGGGAGACGACGCCACCATTCGCGAACGTTTGCTTCCCGATGTTCATTACGTTGATCACTGCGCCCGTCTCCGCACCCTTTGGGTCCTGCCATGATTCCTGCAAAGAGGATAAACATCATTTAACATGCGAAATATCCACAATCGTATTAGTGATTTGTTTAGCAAATGGCGGCATTCTCTAGCAGTCAACCGGAAAGTTGGTTTGAGTTACAGTGACGGCAATAAAGCTATTACATAACATAAAAATTAGAGTGATTAGGTTTAGTTGGTGGAAGGACTTGTTGTAAGTCCGCCTGGCTAGCTACCACCATCTTATCTAAGTCTGTCGCCATAACAACAATGTTTTCAGCATCGTTGTGTTCCGGCAGTTAGAGACAAGATAGCCAGTTCCTCAGTGATTGGGGATTCCGGGAGAGGCTCGCTTCCATCTTCAGTCTCATGAATACTTTACATCAGGTATTATGAAGGCTAAGAGTCTCCCCGTTGTTCATGAAAAAAAGTCTGTGTTTTGCTCAAAGAGCTTTGTGGCGCAGTGATTTGCGCGCGCGATTGCAATCGTAGAGGTTCAGCCGCTTTCGCAATGGTCGGTCACGGGATGTGAGACCGAAAATTTCGTATATCGAGTTCCTCCGTGCTTCGGAAGGCACGTTAAGCTGCCGTTGATCCCGCGGGGCTATTACCTATCTTTGCAACAGCAACGCGACAGCAGAAATTGCGCGATAATTGCTTTACGTCACGTATCAACAGTGCGGCCTCTACCGAAAAAACGATGAGCTACAATGTACATTCATTTAGTTCCTGTTATTGCTACTACTAAATTACTGAATTGTTTTTGGCGCTAGCGTCATAGCAACACGCTGCGTCTCACACTCGCACCTACGAGCGTGAGAGAGTGAGACGCTGCTATACGAACCATCAACGAGCGATTAGCCAGCAATCACATACGTAATACCATTTTTATTTTGACGTTCCGCAGCGATCGCGCGATATCTGAGCAATAATTGCTAATTTTAATAGCCCCGCCTGTTGTATTTGCAGTCGTTAAAAACCACCATTGTGGATAAGGCCCGCGTGGTGGGTCATGGCCCACTCTCCTTATGCATTCATAAAGATAATAAGGAAGGCCAGTAACCCAGCAGTGGGGATACTAAATTGGCAGATGATGATGAAACGTTTTGTTTCAGATTTAAGAGTGTTATTCTTTTCTAAAACACATTGTTGATGTATCAGTAAATTAACTAAAATATGGAAACCTGAATTACTGAAATTGCCGACCTGTTTGGTGCAGGTACTAAACCCGCCTTCTGTGCCAGAGGTCCCGGGTTCGATCCCCAGACAAGACAAATATTTGTGTGCATGAACATGTCTATTTATCTTGGTCTGGGTTATTAATATGTATATTATGTATGTATTTACAAAAAAAATATGTAAGTATGTTTATCAGTTATCTAGTATCTATAAATAACATAAGTTTTCTCATGAAACTTAACGTGTGCTAAATAATTGGTGTGATTGTATGGAAATATTTATTTATTATTTATTGAATGTTTCTTCAGTTAAACGCGGAAGAAGCTTCACATAACAAAAACTAATTCAGTGCAATAAACTTTTACTCATTTTCTAATTTACACTCTTAGAATAAGTTTACACTAAAGGCTAACATAATAATTTGAAATGTCTGAGAATTTTCAGCTTTATACACCGTACGTAAGCAAAGCAGACGGAGACATAAACAAAAATAAACCACTACGACAATTTCGTAGAAGAAAACGTAAACAGTGATCAAAAATAAAACATCAATTTGCAACAAAAATCCTAAGCTGACTGAGAAACTGAATTCGTATTACCATAGCGCTAAAATACCGTTTGCTATTACATCATTAGGAAACTCAGGGGCAAGGTTCCAACCAGAACAAAACAACACCAATAACAGCGAGAAAGAGATCGTCTTAGTCACATAAAAGAGTGAGCGAGACAAGCAGCTATCAATCAGTCTGTAATGCCACGGCGACAATATAATTTGGCTCCAGAAAAAAGATAAGTAATACGCGTATTAGATTTATTCTATCCTGAATCTAATCACACCAACAATCTTGTTATTGTTAGAGTTGTCTCCACGTGGAGAAAGATGTAACATTGTAATAGCGTTTTACCACGTGCGACACAAGGAGATAGGTGATTTATTGCTTGTAAATTATTAAATGACATTCATCAATCAACAACCCCACCACCAATATGACAATTCAATAATAGTTCTTGAAGTATTGTTAAAGTCTTGTGTTAGAGAATACGTACTCACTACTCATTGAATACTAATAAAGTTATTTATAAAACGGTGACACATTGACAAAGAACTTTCACTTGCTTCGTCTTTGTTTGATAATAAATAAGAAACGTATTTTATTGTGTAAAGAAAACCTTTCAAAACCTGTCCAAATAAAAAAAATTAAAGACTCGAATCAAAATAAAAAAACAAGAGGTTTTTTTTTATCTTAATCACCAAAAATCCGTCGTCGGCGACATCTCAAGAATTTCTTCGCTTTTATACATCTAAACTCCATAAGCGTATGCACAATTATCTGGCAGCCGACACACATTCGCACCTCAATAGTACTCTATCAATACACAGCGAGGTCGTCGCACCGCACTAGCCCAGAGGCGACCGCTCGCCGGTTGGTCGACAGAGTCACGCCACCGCGACGCAGGAGCATGCTTTATGTTTAAATTTGGAACATAAAACGAGCGTTCATTAAGTACAGCACAACGGATGAATGGACAGAGTTCCGTTGTCAATAGCAGTTGCATGCGACCTCCTGTGTATCTATGCAATATGTTAGATGACATTAGATAAGACTTTTTGAAGTATTACAAAGATCCAATATATTATTACCAAAAACCACTAAGGTATTTATTATGTGCGGAAGTAATTACACAAATAACACAATCATCAACATAAGCATTCAAAATAATCGAAGTTTTATTCGTTAAAGAATAAAACTTCGATTATTACCTAATAAATTTGAGGCAATGGCTTCTATCTTCTATGAGATAAAATTGTTAAAACATAATCAAACGTAGGAAAATAGTCAAATGTGTCACGTTTTATCAATAAAAGGAAAATCTTTTAAGAACAATGGGAACTGACAATATCCTCGATGCAAATCCAAGGCTTGCTTTCAGCACGTGGCTGGAATGCTGGTCAACTAATGACCATGATTTACCCTTGCCTCAGGTACCTCTGAATCATTCCTTAGAGGTTACTTTCAAGATTGTCATGTAGAATCACCATTTAAATCGAGGAATACATTACCATTTATTTCCTGTTCAATAATCCATTCAAGTCTACTTGCTACATTGAAACTGCTGAACAAATGGAAAATGTAGTGGTAATCTGGTAATCATTTAAGTCGATATACACCTTAACCCTTTTTCCAAGTTTTATGGTCAGTAATAAATTTCGGTATTCAATCGCTTGGCCGATATTCAATATTCTATGTGTTTGATCACGTTAGCTTTCCTAAGTAACCGTTATAAATGATATCTTTAGAATAAGATTTGATAGTAAAATAATATTTAAGGATAATAGTACTAAAAATTCAATCTTGAATGCAAAGCCTGCCCTGATTTTTTTCTACAATTAGTTTATTACTAGCGCCTGCTCGCAGTTTCACCCGCGTCGTTCCCGTTCCCGTGGGAATATCGGAATAAAACTATCCTGTGTTCATAATAAGGTTATTTACTACCTGTTTACCAAATTTCATCCAAATCCGTTCAGTAGTTTTGGAGCCTATTCAATGCAAAAAACAAACGATCAAATCTTTCCTCTTTATAATATTAGTTAGTTTATTATATCCTGATTGACGACCTGTTTGGCGCAGGGGTAATAACGCCGCCTTCTGCGCCAGAGGTCTCGGGTTCGATCCCCGGACAAGACAAATATTTGTGTGCATGAACATGTCTATTTGTCTTGGTCTGGGTGTTGAATATATATATTATGTATGTATTTACAAAAATAAAAAAGTATATAAGTATGTTTATCCGTTATCTAGTATCCATAACACAAGTTCTTCATGATACTTAATGTGGGCTAGATAATTGGTGTGATTGTATGGAAATATTTATTTATTTATTTATATCTAAACTTTAATTTTTCTCCCTAATTTTCTGTGGACTTGGAACACAAACTGTGGTATTATAAGTGTGATGTAATACAAAACATGTGTGAATTTAAACTAAACTCACCATTATCTAAATCATTTCCGAGAAAACAATTTTGTCTAATTTAATATTATTAAAGTTACTTATTCTTCCTAGTATGATATCAAATTTTAAGTAATTATCTGTTCTGAACCTCACGCGATATATATATATTCTAGAACCAACTTTTTATAACAAACGAAATGGGGTATATAGACTGAAAATAAAAATACCAAAAAAATATTCCCTTTAATTTATTTCTCCTGAACCCTAATAGATTCCTCAGATCACTCAAATAATTTGTAAAAATCATCGAAAATAAAACATTTGTCCTTCGCGTCAAAATAGCTGATTTTGCCACTTCATCGGTGGCAATTTTATAAAAAAAATCTTAGTAAAAAAAAACTAATGGGTTACTGGGAGACAGGGGCGTGCATTGGTTTTCCAGCGTAGCAGGCACTGTAGATCTAACTAGTAACCTTGCAATTATCCTATCCTGCTACCGAATATTATAAGTTTGAAAGTTTGTGAGGATATTTGGATGGATGAATGTTTGTTACTCTTTCACTCAAAAACTACTGAACTGATTAAGATGAAACTTTACAGCAATGTAGCTTATACATCAGAACACCACACTGTATGCGAATATTTATAATTATCCTGATATTCCCACGGTAACGGCAACCACGCGGCGAGTGATATCGAGAGCGGCCGCTAGTCATAAATGTTATGGTTCGTAATATTTAGTAGGAATATTAAAATGCTGACGAGTTTGATTGTTTGAGTACGCTAATCTCCGGAACTACTAGTTCGAATTGAAAAATATTTTTTGTGCTGGTTAGTCCATTTATCTCGGAAGGTAATAAGATATTTAGTATCACGCTACGATTAATAAGAGCAGAGCATTAATGTAAAACGTTGCAAAAACGGGCAAAAAATATTACTTTTGGGAGCTTCCGTTGCGGACGGTGTGTAAACGGTTAAAGTTACTTAAAAATCATGTATGACGAAATTGTTCCCCATCAAAAGTTCTAAAAAAAAGTCCGCGACAGCATATGTCTATGTTATATGGTTAACTCACTATAACCATTTTTAAGATAATAAACTTTGTTCTAAACTAATGTAATATTTGAGAAGCTGTTTTCATAAACATGATATTAATCCTTATCTAAATAAATACGTTAATCATTACAAGTATTTAATTTTGAACAAAAATGTCCTTTACATCATTTAATTTTAATGAATATCTTAAGAAATATGATAGTTTTAAAATAACTCCTCAACAAAATAATTCGCGACCAAATTCATTCGTCAGGTAGGCATGCTTACTTTATACTGATATATTCCGGAAGTTTAAGCTAGAACGTTACACGTACAAATAGCGTCCTTCTTGCCGTGGGCTGTTTATACTTGAGCAATACTTTTTCTAAATAAGTTGTATTCTTGTATGAAACGCTGCTTGTTTCGAGTAGGCAATTTCGAGACTGCCTACCGGTAGGTATTCAGTATTTAGCGTAAGGAAAATCTTAGTGGGTGAGTGTTGAATAGAAGTTTAAACTAAAATAACTTTAACACTTATTGTATTAATTGTATATTTATTTAGGTTTTGAATGAGGTAGGCACTGCCTAATTGCCTATATGGAATGCACGCCCCTACTGGGAGACATGTCTAGACTCTAGTCCAGATAGAATTAAAAAAATAAGCCGCATTTGTGAATAGCAGCCATCGCAACATGTAGAAGATCCAGCCCAGATCAAAGTCAAGCAAAAGGAGCACGCCTTGGGCCAATTTTCCTCTTTTTCTTTCTAAATGGCCTTTAATTGTTCTTATATTGAAGCGTAGTATTATCCCGTGGTATATTAATACCGCGTTCTTTATAATACCTTTTGTCACATTGATCTTTTCGGCCTATTGTGAGGCTCGGTACCGCTTGATCGGCGAGTTGCCTTTTTATACCACTGAATCGACTCAAGCTTTGACTCAGGTTCATAGTGCCAAGGCCAGGATTTGTCCCTAGTAAAAATACGAGCATTAACTTCTTTCCTGTTTTTGCTACAGAGCTTCAAAGACTGACGAGAATATTCATATGTTTTGTTTTTGTAAACGTGCGGGGTAATCTTGGCCATCCTAAGATAATTATCTACAATATTCTGAGTGGTTTTATCGGCTACTCCAAACATTTTTGCAACCCTTTCCAACTTAAGGTGGGCATCTTTTCATATTTTTTTAAAAAAATTGACGGGATTCCAATTGCGGTGTCCTCAATCGGATCTCCAGAACGTGCGTTGTTTTCAATTTAGGCTCTTCCTCGCTTAAAAAGACAATGCCACTTTAAGCCATGGTTTTACCAAGAGGAGAAACCTCGTTAATCGATAACAGTTTTTAAAAATAGTCTTGAGTGGATTTTGCTGTTCAGGAAAGAGTTTAATGATAGCGCAATATTCAATTTTCTCCATACTTGTCGATTGCTTCCCGATTGAGAAAGTTAATGACCCGATTAAGTTCAAATTTGGAATATAAACTAATGATAAGATGCTGAATTAGTAGCAACCTGTTTAAATTAATCTACCTCCTTCATCTCCTTAACTCAACTTAAAACGCCCTCTCGTAACTATTCCAACTTTTGGATTTTAAAATTGAACCAATTTCAGCAACTGTACGAAAATTACAAAACCACGAATAAGAGACTACTATATCTTTGGACCGAATATGTAACTATTCATAATTCTTCACGATTCCAAAACGAAGTCTTGCAAAAACGAAAAAAAACGTGAATTTTATTACATTGTGTTAAGAATTATATCGTCGGCTAGATTGAAAGTGGAGTGTTTGTACCAACTTACAGGTGGATGACTCGATTGATGCGAAAGTGGAATAGTAGCACAAGTACGGTAAGTGAATGAACGTAACGCGAATTATAGAACGCTCGCCAATAGTACGAAAAATGGGAAAGTTAAATTAGAAACTTAACTCTTTGTATTTAAGGTGCTATTTTAACTATCAAAGATACAAAGGATGCGCTTCCAATACAATAATTAATGAAATATATAAAGGATTAGGACAGAGATGATGCAATCGAAGTACTATTGATTATCACTTGTGTTAATTTCGTCTATCTCTCAATGGTATGATAATGTCATGACAATGGTGATAATTTAATTGTACTCTTATAGACTGATAATGAAATGAGGATCCTAAATAAAACGAGGCAAAGTACAGGGTAAGTTGATTAGCGTTCATTATGTTACACTGCGTATTGCGTGTTACCATTTATATTCAAGTATATTCATATCACGCTTAAGTGCATAGCCGATTCTAATGATCCTATATATTGAAGTCTACGTTTTATTGTATTGGAAAGGAAACAGAGGGGAGATAATAGGTATTCTGTGATTCCAACAAAAACCGCTTTCAGTTTGACGTTTTTTTTTAATTCTAATAACATTCATAATCTACTTTTAATAATGGTGTTCGCTGAACTGGATGGCTAAAAATAGTTTGAACTTGAGTATCTTGAGCTTTAGAGTTTTGGGTTAGATCTTGTATCAAGCCCCGGGAACGACATCGTCTATGACTATTTAGTGTACTCAATCCAGTGAATCCTTTATTGATGACTTTCCGACGAATAAAAGCTTGGTAAATATACATATGATTTTCGTATCTACCTATAATATTTTAAATAGGTAGGTAGATCTAGTATCTACCTATAATATTTTAAATAAAAATAAATAGATAATTTGAAGTTTAATTTTATGACAACCTAAGGTGATAAGTTATAGCAGACAGTAACAGACAGTGACATGGTAAACCTAAACATGATCACTAGATCCTAATCTACCTATAATATTTTAAATAATAATAAATAAATAATTTCAAGTTTAATTTTTCTTTTTAGAAGTAACTGGGCAGGCATTGACCACCATCATCATGCTTAGTAAATTTTATGACAACCTCAGGTTATAAGTTATAGAGGAACAGACACAGTGATATGGTGAACCTAAACATGTTTATTCAAACATGATCAATGTCAGAACTTAAATAAACAAACACGTCAAAAGAACTCAATAAACAAGTTGACACCGGTCATGAATATAATTTCATTCTCTCGAAACTTCCATAACGTCAATACTTGATGCTGATATAGAAGTTAAAAAAAGTCTTTTGTAAATATTTACAAAGGTTTAGTTTTTGTTTCAAAAACAGAGTCAATCGCGTACTATCACAATACACAAACTGTAAATTTACTGGCTACATTAACCATAGTAATACACACATCAAAAAAAGTTTGTGGTCACTTAATGAATTTCATACAAACGACCTGTCTTCGGAGAGGGATTATTATAGTAAATCTTGATCAATATTTTTTAAATTTGGTACCCGTCAAAAGCTAGAATGTTAAACAGTTCGACGATGTTTTTTGAGTTTTTGTGAAACGATTGTTTTTACTTTTGTGCAGTCTTGAAAAAACGTTGAAAATTTTGGGAACATCCCCGGAACTGTTTACAATCACTTTGGAAGATATGTTTAAGACGCTGGACTGGAAAGAGATGGGCATAAATATCAACAGCGAGTACATCTCACAGCTACGATTTGCTGACGATATAGTCCATATGGCGGAGTCGCAGCAAAACGTACAACGAATGCTATCCAGCTTAGCTGATGCTTCAGAAATAATTGGTCTTGGTATGAACATTGACAAGACGAAAATCATGTACTTATAACAGCTTCAAAGATCCAAGATAGATTAATGTTAATGGGGTCCTCTCGAAGTATTTCAACAATACCTCAAGTTTACCTCGAGCAAACATTGCAGATGGGTAAAAACAACTTTGAGAGGAAAACAAAGAGAAGAATTCAGCTGGGATGGGCAGCATTCGGCGAACTTCGTCATGTCTTCACATCGTCGATTCCACAAAGCCTAAAGACCAAGTCTTTAATAAGTGCGTCCTTCAGGTGACGTACGGAGCCGAGACATGGACACTCACGATGGGACTAGTCCACAAATTTAAAGTCGCTCAGCGAGATATGGAGAGGGCTATGCTCGGAATTTCTCTTGAAGATAAAGTCAGAAAAAGAGTAAATTAACTGGGTTGGGTATCTAATAGGTTTAAAAGCCATAACCTTTAAGACAGCTCTCTGAACCCTCTCAAGACACAACAACAACAACAACATCTTAGTCTTACCAGCGCCACACCAAATCGTGATACAGTACGATAAAACGACTGCGCCAGAGCAACGTATGTAGTTTTGAGAGTGGGAAAGTCAACAGATATGCTTAACTTACTGAGGACAAAGATGAGTTTCCTGATACGCGCTGTTATTAATCGTATATGTTCAGACCATCATCAAGCTGACAACAATTACACCCAGATATCTTACACTGTGTGTGCGAGATTGAAAGGCAAAAGCAGGCATTGGTAGGGGAAATGCTACAATTGTGTGCAATTAAGCTAAAGCTTGAGACTGGATGTGACGACTTTTGTGGCGTCAAGGTGATGAAATTTGTTTTATTCAGGTTTATAGTCAGATAATTATTTGATAGCCATAACATGACTGCCCTCAGTGCCGACTCAGCGAAGTTCCTAGCCTCGTCCCAATTTCTCCCATGATACGTGATAATTTTGCAGTTTGGCAAACTGATGACACAGATCATTGATGTCAACCAAAAATAAGGTCGGACCAAGTACATTGCCTTGTGGTACGCCAAATTCGATTGATTCTTCATTGCTAATGTAATTGGCAATCCGAACACACTGCGTATGCTCACTTAAGTAACTCCTGAACATATCGAGTACAATGCCTCTAACTCCCATCTGTTGAATCTGTTGAAGAAGGTGTCCAACATAGCCAAAAGCATAAGCAGACTAAATGGGCTGGTCACATCGCACGAAGAACCAACAGCCGTTGGGCAAACGAGTTCTGGAGTGGAGCTCGCGTTTAGGCAAGCGCAGCGTAGGGCGTTCTGCAACCAGGTGGAGTAACGACCTGCGAAAGGTGGCAGGCAGGAACTGGATGCAAAGAGCTGAGGGTCAGGCTCAATGGCGTGAGCTAGGAGAGGTCTATGTCCAGCAGTGGACGTCTGGAGTAAGGATGGAGTAAGTCTCAGCTCAGCGCCGCGCCCGCCACCTCCTTGGTCCTTACGCTAGGCCTGGCACTGTCCTAGGCTCTCGCCTTATTAGCCTGTGGGTAAATCAGGCCCTGACGACATATCGTCCTTTGGTAAAACTCTTTTGAGTTCTCAATGCGATTATATTTTCATCGCTTTGATTATAAAGTGTATTTTTGAATTTTTGTGACCATAGATTGTAACTTAGCGGTTTCTAGTGTTAAGCCCAGGAATAACTCGGGAGAACGTTTCATCAAAGGCAAGTTCGTCGACCGAATTTAATAAGTGGGCGTCTAGAGTCAGACTAACGGTACAGAATTGCTATCTGCGGTTGCTATTGCTATATTCGTAGGTTCAATGCCAGCAAAATTATACTTCTTAAAAATCTCGATAACAATTTTGAGTCGTCGATGCGAAAAATAGAAGAAAATATACTTATTAGCAAGGGAAGAGATTTAAAATGTTGTTCTTTTTAAATTTGGAGATTTTTGTGGGAAATAATAAGATATCTCGACCTATCCAACCATCAACAAAAAACGAAACTAAACTGAGAAATAACGAAATCGCCCTGTCCTCGCGCACCTCTATTTAAATCTGTATTTAGACCACTTCTTATGGTGATCACACAATAAAAACTTTCTGAACCCAGACAATACAACAATTTAGGTTTAATACATTTACCCGGTTGGGGAAGAAACACTTGACCTCAGTCATGGCGGCACAATAAAAACCGGTGTGCAAGTCACTAGACCACGATAGTCAACAAAGTTGATACGAAAACTTGTTTAATGTTTTAAAAATACATCAGGGCCATATAGGCTGGATTTTAGAGCTACACAGATGCTGTATCCACAATTATTGTTATCGAGATATTCGATGTCAAGTTGCGAGCTCTGTTGAGTGTAACAAAATGCTACACGACGAAAGTAATCATCTCTGAAACTCCAATACAGAAGAAGCTGCTGAGCTCATCATCATTTGCCCTTATTAGTGAAATATTATTGCCCCCAGCAAATATGGAAGTCGACAAGACTATAAACTCAAGCAGGCTGATCATCATTTTCTTGACCTTATCCTAAATCTATTTGTGGTAGGCGGCGTACGTCCTTCTTCTCCACTTCACTCTGTCACTCGTGTTGTCTCCTCATTCAATTCCTTATCTTTCATATCAAGTAGGCTGATGTACATTCAACAGCTTTACACTTTAGACCTTGAGAGCGCCTTACGTCGTTCGTAATACGTACGGCTTTACATTTGCACAATGAAAACCGCCGTTTTCATTGTGCAAATGTAAAGCCGTACGTGCTGTTGACCGTAGATGCACAGCCAATATGTACTATGGAGGATACATCTAAGATGTCAGATAGGACTGTGATGCCTCCCTTCAAAATACGGCATACTTACCCAGTAACCAATAAAAATAACGCACTACAAGCAGCGCAATATATATTGATCCTAAGATATTGAAAATAGAAGCAAAAATTATCGACAGGATAAAAATATATAGGACCATAATCTTACCATGATGATTAGGGCAAAAGAAACAGGTGATTTGAACCACGATATAACAGTATCCGGTGACTTTTAATGCGATCGAGTAATTTGGTGCGTGCAAGATAATTGGGTGGAACAGGATTCCATAAAAGAGCAGTTTGTGGGCGAGTTTTAAATGCAACTGCGACTTCAGCTTATGAAGGTGAATAATTGCATGGCAAATTTTTTAAGTTTGTATATTTAGTTAGACCGAAGATTCATGTATGTCATTGGAAAATTCTTAAAACACCTTTATGTTTTGTATTTGTGTAACAATAAATAATTATTGCGAAAAATAAATGTCTAAACAAATTAAAACAACTAGGTACATATTATTTTCAATGTAATAGGAATTAGAAAAACAGCGACAGTAAAATAAGATTATACCAAATTAAGAAAATTTTGAAAATCGCAAACAAAAGTAATCTTAACTCAGTATTCATTAAATTATCTTTTGATAATTTTAACGCACCAGTCAGATATTATAAAAAAAGGTTAGATTTTTTTATTTAATTGTATAAAAAGATCAAATATGTAAAGAGACGTCTAAAAAGCAATCTTAACTATGTCCATTGTGTTCAGTTGCAGTGAAGCTTTAAAGTTCCATGAACCTGGCGATAAATCATGCAAATACAATTAAAGACTTACGTGTTGTGCTAATAAAGTTCCTATTTGCAACGCAATTGGCCGAAACAAAAAAGACAATTTTTCTTGACCGAAGAATTTTTGCATACGAGCCTTGAATAATAAACAACAAAAGAGGTATTAATCATATAATACTCGCTGGATTTTAATGAAAAAAATAATAAAAAAAAGTAATAAAGTCATTAATAAAAATAAAGCGCGATTATATTTCTAAACAGTGCGCCATCAAAACAGGGAAGTAATATGAATATATTCTAAAAACAAAAATATTTAGGTTCATTGTCTCTTTATCAGCTTTATATAGAATATCTTTACGATAAAAATGTAATAAAATCTAAAACATAAAGATTTATACAAAACACCAATAACATGTTTTGACCAATATTTAATAACATTAATGTCAACTTCGTACTATCGGATTTAATCTAACAATAATAGTGTTACATTTAAAAGTAGCTAATGCGGAAGGTCATGAATTAAAGAAGGCCAATGCGCAATATGGATACTTTGGAATTGAACAAAAAACGACGAAATCATCGTTCGTGGTTTTTTTAACAAAGCACGTTGTTACAAAATATATTACAAAGATATGAAACATACACAATGAAGTACAAAGTTCGAATTATTGTGTGTTTGTTTCTTTGTGCATCTTTAATTTGATCTTTAACACTTTACTTTTGTCATCGGCTTTGTTTTTCGATTTAAAAGAAGCTTGTTATTCAATAGACATTAAAACCCTCAAGTCTTTTTTTGCGAATTAATAACATTATGAATGCGTTGATTAATAAAATAATGTTGTTCATGAACTGTAAAACACTGAATATTGAGTATTGTTTGCTTCGATCATAATCTGACGACTAAAGATCTTCAAAGTCTTTGAATGACAAAATGTTAATATTATTACAAATGGTAGAATTGTGTTTTAAGGACTAATATGTAAAAAATATTTACATACATACATCATCAGCCTGTGGACGTTCACTGCTGGACATAGGCGTCTCCTAGCTCACGCCTATTGTGGCGTTAATAGGAGGCTATTAGCCTACTGCTACCACGCTGGCCAGACGGGTTGGTAGAGGGTTTGTTTCAAGTTTTCCTTCTCTCGCACAGGGCCCTTATTCACTATGTTATTTATTTGATCGATAAATATTGCACCTTCCTGATTTCTTACTAACAGTGGAAAGAACAAGGACGATGTTAAAAAACTAAAAGTGGAAACAGTGCCAAAGAAAGAAAATATTACTACCAAAGAGATTTATAATGTAGAAATTTAATTTATTAGAGAAGTAATTAAACTAATGTTGATAGAGTTAAAGAAAAAAGGAATAAAAGCAATGATGGGGATGACTTATGTCGCTACTTCAATCGCTTTAAATTGTACTTCCAGTGAAATTTTTTGATTATATGTTTAATCAAAATTTTCATTATCATATCGGATCATAATCAAAATCGGATCGGAAATGTAGTTTCGGAGTTCTTACATTTAAACTACCAAGTGGCATTACAACTGAGCGCTTCCGTGCTTCGGAGGGCACGTTAAACCTGCCTGCTGTTATTTGACAACAGTCGTTAAGCCAAGTCAGAGGCCTTAGCTAAGCTAAGCTTGATAAACTCTGGCACGAGAGGTGGCCACTAATCCTCATACGATAAGAGGAAGATGAACAATAGAATCAAGATTACTTACTCTAGATAGTGGAGCACATTTGGGGCAAGCGAGACCAGCTGGTGGTCTACTGATGGGCTGAGGAGCTGGCACCACTGGGCCTTCCTTGATGCGGTATAGAGTAGTGGACCTCGTCTGTTGACAATGTACGGTACAATAGTTAGAATCTAAGTAATTGTCGTCATATTTTTTTTGGATTGTATTTACAGTGCAAGGGCCATGGTATGACCCTTTAATTCTAGGCAGTTTTTAGGGTTTCGTAGCCTAAAGGCAAAAAACGAAACCCTTATAGATTCGGCCAAACCGATGTATACCCTTTTTATTCCAAAACTATTAGGATTACACAGTTGAAACTTGGTAGGTAGATGTATTCTGTAAACCGCTTTACGGTTTTAAAAAAAAAAAAAATGAATTAAGGGGGGGCTCCCCATACATGGAACTGACACTAAACATTTTTTTTTCATCAAACCAATACGTGTTTTTTATATCTATAGATAGGTCTTTAAAAATTGCAATGACTTTTCTAAAACGATTTTTTCTCAAAGTCAACCGTTTGAAAGATGTACACTTCCAAAGTGGTAAAATGTGTGTGTGTGTGTGTCCCCTCTAACTTTTGAAATAAGAGAGTGAAAAATTAAAAAAATATATATGCTGTAGATCTTAATAAAAACTTTAAACCAAAATTGGTTTGAACGAAATATGATTGTCAGTTTTAGAAATATAGCATTCTTCCTGAAAGGGATTGGAATAAAAATTTTTTTTTCATCATAACTATACTTAAGGCGTATCTATAGATAGGTCTTTAAAAATTACATTGAAATTTCTATTACAGTTTTTTATCAAAATCAACCGTTTGAAAGATATACACTTCCAAAGTGGTAAGATGTCACAGCCACTTTATTCCAAAACTATAAGGATCACACTGTTGAAACTTGGTCGGTAGATGTATTCTGTAAACCGCTTTACGGTTTTTACACAAAAATAAAAATATATTAATTAAAGGGGGGCTCCCCATACTGGAACTGTTCCTGAAATTTTTTTTTTCATCAAACCTATACGTGTTGGATATCATTAGATAGATCTTTAAAAATTACATTGAGGCTTGTAAAACAGTTTTTTCTCAAAGTCAACCGTTTGAAAGTTATACCCCCCTCTAACTTTTAAAATAAGAAAGTGAAAAATAAAAAAATATCTATGATGTAGATCTTTATAAAAACTTTTAACGAAATTTGGTTTGAACGAAATTTATTTAGTAGTTTCAGAGCACATTTTCCAAAACCGCAAATATAACTGTGTCATTCATACAAACACTATGAAAAACAAACTTATTTTTGCAGACAAAAAATTATAATGGCATTTTGGCAATAATAATAAAAGAAACTTTATTGCACACGATACAAAAACAAACACATACAGAGAAAATGTCAAAAAAGAGGAACACACAATAGGCGACCTTATAGCTACGTAGCAGTCTCTGCCAGGCAACCTTGGGTTAGAGACGAAACCCTTGAAAAAAATTTGCGAGTTCGACTTGCACTTGCCGATTTTTTTGAATTGCTATAAGTGCATCTTTATTACTTATCATATAAAGAGAAAGCCCCTGTAAGTAAATGCCTATCAATTGACATAATCGAAATAGCAGGCAATGGGCTGGCAACCTGATACTATTGTTTGCGGACAACATATTACATCCAACTAATGTCAAACAAAGAGGTATGATAGGGATATTTATACTACGTGACCAGAACAATTTCAAGAAGCGGTATTCGATCAGTTAATCACAGTTGATCATTAATCGGATAATAAAAGAAGCGAGGTGATAAAAGTGGGCTGCAAGTGCCAAAAGTGCAAAACCGCATTGCTGTCATGCGCCTAATTGTCTTGGTCGTGTAGTTAATTTTTTCCTCTCAAGCTGAACCATTGATGTTCTGCCATACCCGAAAAGGATGAAATGTCATGAGTCTATGTTTTGTGTATCTATACTTACGAGCAATAATATGCAATCACTTTCCATGCAACTTGTAAGAAAAGTGATTGCACGGTAGTTAGGTAGGACCTCTATGAATCCCTTTGTTGTTTTTCTCCCGGGTGAAAATGCCCGTGCATACCTCCCTGTCCGGAAGACAGGGAGGTCCCTGACCGGGGAGGGGAGTCAGGAAGGTTATGTAGGATTCGGGTTGGATTTAGAAATAAGCTCCCTCGTTCTGGGGACACTGACACACTAGGGGGGCTCAGGGGGTCTCACTGAAACCCGTGATATCGATTTTGGCTGCCGGAGAGGTACCTACGTATTTTTTTTTCAATTACTTAATTTTTGAGTGAAACGAAACGAAAAACAACACGGAAAGTGAACGTGAAATGAAACGTTTCCTGACACAAATTACGTGTAATGTGATTAGAGAAACGTCATATACGTAGTGACGTAATGTGTGGAATTTCATGCGTTTTATTTTTCATATTATTAGTGACAGAACGAAGTGGAGCGGGGGGCGCAGCCTCCGCAAGGAGGGCTCGGGGGGCGAAGCCCCACGCAATGAATAAAGTCTAAAGAGTTCATTAGGTTAGGTTAGGTTAGTATGGTGACCAAAAACGAGCCACGAGCCGAGCGAGCGGAGCGAGCGTGCCGCGGTAGCGGCCGGCGAAGCGCCAGAAACGACATTTTTGTACGTGCAACGTTTTTTTTTACTTTTTCCCCTTTCCCCACCTCTTTTTAGCCCTCCTGCTAAATTAAATTTTTTTTTTTCGAGGTTATGTTTACAAAAAAAACTATTTCTCGAAAAGTACTCATCTCCGGCAGATGGGTGTTGCAGGGGGAGGGGGTTGTTCCCCTACCCCCCCACCCTCAGCAAACCCCTATCGAGGGAGCTTATTTCAAATTTTTTACCCACCCACTAAAATTTGAACATGAATCCAAAATTTTCATCCATGAAAAAATATTTATTATGTGTCTGCAAGTTAATGCCTTTTATCACATTTTGTCCTAGTGACAGAGGATAGCAGTGTGTGCTTGCGTGATTACTTGTCTCGCTTCATTGTCCAATCAAATGATTAGTGCTTAGACTTTTAAGCAGGTAGATGAGGAAAATGCAAATATCAATCGAGTCTTGAGACTTATTTGTCCTGCTAATATTAAATTAAAATCTTGCCTAATGTAGTCGACTAATCCGAATGGCACGATATTCTTCCAACTGGGTTCCGAAGATTTAAGAACATTGGAACATTTGCAATTACTTCTACTTCTAATTTATGTAAGTAGTTACTCGTATTATGTTTGTAACTTTTTTTGGTTGGTTCTGAATTCTGATTTCCTTAGCCAAACTGCTTAAGTTACGTATCTCGGAACCAGATCATTGTAGCTGATGGATGATCATAGTTTTTTTTTTTTTTTGGTTTTTACTTTCCTCATAGACTTATTCCAATGAATTGATCCTGACCTTCTTTAAATCTATTTATGTTCTTCTTTAATTCTTTATAATGTACTCGTAGTTAGTGTCGAAATGTTCATTGTGTCATGTTAAGTTACTTAGCGCACGTTCCAGTAACGTCTTGGATTACCTCACGGTTAATAAGCGGTTACTGCAATCGATACCCTATCACAATGACATTATTGTCTATAATTAGATGTAGCTTAGTAATGAGAGATTGTCCTTGTTGTACTACATCATGATAATGAATGAGCCTTTTTATAAATCCCTACTTCTGGGGCACAAGCTTTTCTTATGGATGAAAAAGGAAGATAAGCTATGACTATGACCTAATGAATGGAGCAGAAAAGTGCTGGAGTGGAGACCAAGGACAGCTACCAGAAGCGTTGGCTGCCAAAAAGCCAGGTGGTCAGACGACATCACCAGAGCAGTGGGGAAACATTGGATGCGAGTAGCACAACACCGAATGGAATGGCGTGCACATGAGGAGACCTATACTCAGCAATGGGTGTCTCAGGGCTGAAGAAGAAGAAGATGACCCAATGTAGCGGCGCTCACATCGCTTCGTAAGCGAAACCGTCGAATATCGAAGAAATTCAGCATCAGTAAAAAGTATGAACGTATACAGTATAAACACACGACGCGAAAGCCTTTGTCAAGACAACAGTGAAGACTTGCATGGAAGCATAAATCGCGCTATAGAAGTTTCTCAGCTCGCTGCAAATATTTACAACTTCCAACATCGTAAAGTTGGGTGCAGTCCTTGAGCACAGACACCTAGCTCGGAGAAGAACTTCCCCTTTCGCTGTTGGTCCTGTCCTGCATCAAGAAACCAACACACAAGCCCAGGGACCCGTTTCATATAAGTTACTGATATTATTAGCTAATTTTATGAGACTATTAAAATAATTTCATTAGTTAGCATTTTTCTGTTTCATAAACTTTTCGATGACGCTAATAATATAGGTTGTTTGTCATTACTAATATTATTAGACTATCATAGACATAAAAAATTTTGATTAGGTGAAAATTCAGAATTTGAGATATAAATTAATAGTATCAGTTAGTTGAACATGGTTCAAGCATGGAAATTTTTCCTTCAGTATACCATGCTTCATTCTGTAAAATCGAATAGAACTCGGTGGCACAGTGGCTCGCGCGTTCGGCCTGCGATTTTAGCGGCTAAGCAACTTTCGCAGTGGTTTAGCACGGGATAGATGACATAAAATTTATTATCGCTGCATTCGCATTCGTTAAAACCTACCAATCCGGATTGGGAGCGTGTGCTGGGATCCCTTTCTTATTACCCATCCATAAGGAAGGCCTGTTAGTAACAGGCTGGTGGGGAACTGGGGACATTAGAATACTGATGAAGCCAATCATGATTTCGTATAATCGGTGGAAAATACAAAATTTCAGTGGGATAATAAATATATTCTTCTAACAAAACATATCGCCATCCGCCATCCATTCGAGTAAGTATAATAAGGACCTAATAGTGCGTTGAATTTGTATGTATACTCCATGCCAGTATAGTTTTCATTCTTAATATCTTCGGGCATCTCATAATAACATTCTCTTCTTCATTTGACCCTGACTCACTTATTTAAAAGTTTTTTCAAAACACTAATAAATAAATAGAACTAGAAAGACTTATGAAGAGTAACTCATAGTATTAGCTGATAATATTAGTATAAATTGTTTATTAAAACAAATAATACTAGCTAATAATATTACTGTTTACACTAATAACTAATGTTATTAGTTTGTACTTTTATGAAACAGACTCTAATAATTATAACTAAATATTAGTCAAAGACTAATAATATTAGACTAATTATTTTTTTGAAACAGGTAGATTGATGGGCAACATGATCATCATCTTCAGATTTTTTAAATATGAATAACACAGTCCTATATCGAGATAGACTGTGTAAAAGTGTACCTACCTTGCGTGCCAAAAGTTTGATCCACGGTCAAAGTTTTACGACCTAAGTCAGACCGCTTAAAACCATTTCCATGAAAATACGTGTCAATCAGAAACGAATATGGTTAATTGTGCAGTGCTTTCTTGCAAGAGCTCGTCAATAACATTTACCTACACATCACTAAATCTCGTTCGTGACGTCATCGTAGGTACGAAAAACTTGACACGCTAGGTTCTCATACAGTTTGAAGCGCTCTTTACGTCTATCTCGATACGTATAGGTTTTTGATGCCTAATGCTGGGGCACAGGCGTCTCTTATGGATGGTTGAGGAAACTTATTGGTGGACTTGCAAAGACTCTTCTGCAAATGTAAATGGGAGGCCTACACTGTTACATTTGATGAGCGGCGCTAATGCGCTATTAAGTGGAGATTTTAAACTGACAGAAATGCATTCACGAAGCTCATGCAAGACAAATCAAATATCAAACAAGACCGAATCTACTGAATTAATGCATATAAACATTCAATTAAAAAGGTTTTTATCATATTATAGAGTCATATTTCACAACTGATGGCTGTAACCTAATTAGTCATGAACTAACAATAATTATAGATGCTACTTACGTGATAATAGGAAAACTACAAGGCATTAAACTATGTCGTTAATTTCCATTAATGTCAACTGGATAAGAAGTTGTGGAGATAGCAAATGCATAAGTATGACGGTCGGTTTCAATAACCTATCCTCATTAAAAGATATGCGTATGAGCTTCGTTGCCTCTATGGTTTTGTTAATCAGTCCTAAAATTACAAAATGTTTGCTTAGTAATGTAACCGAGACAGGCCTATCACTTTTATCTAGCAGTTTGCCGCCGGTCGCACGCTCTGCCGACATGCCTATTCTCCTTATCTACCTATAAGGAAGTCCAATGGGAGCATTAAAATGGCTAGTGATGATGATGTTATAAACGTACATATTCTCCGCGTCCAGCTTCGCGTATATGTCCTTGTGGCGGCTCTGCCGTAGCGACTGACGGCTCCTTATCTATCCATAAGGAAGGCCAGTGCCCTAGCAGTGTGGACATTAAAATGGCTGGTGATGAGACATTATTATCGTACCGTATACTCGGCGTCCAGCTTCACGTATATGTCGTTGTGGCGGTGGCGCGGTCGCACGCTCTGCCGTAGCCAAGGACTACAGCGGCCGCCGCACCAGCAGGAGAATGGGCATGTCTGCACATGCCCATTCTCCTTATCCATCTATAAGGAAGGCCAGTGTCGCAGCAGTGGGGACATAGTAGAAACATACCGTATATTCAGCGTCAAGTTTCGCTTATATGTCGTTGTGGCAGAGGCGCGGTTGCACGCTCTGCCGCGGCGACGGACTTTTGCGGCCGCCGCACCAGCTGCCCACATGCCCATTCGCCATATCCATCTATAAAGAAGACCAGTGCCCCCGCTGTGGGGACATGGTAGAAACATACCGTATACTCAGCGTCCAGCTTCGCGTATATGTCGTTGTGGCGGCGGCGCGGTCGCACGCTCTGCCGCAGCGACGGACTGTCGCGGCCGCCGCACCAACTGCCCACCCGCTCGCCGAGCACCTCCAACATGTCGGCTATGCGGCTGCAACAATACAAATCAATAAATTATAATTGCCTGGTTATTAAATGATTTACTATCTTTGTTGAAAATCATCCGACTAGAGAGAAAAAATGCAATTGCAACCACCGACGGACGAGGGCTCGGTGGCGTGGTTTCCGCGCTCGGCTTGTGATTAAGTAACTTTCGCAATGGACTAACCACAGAATATGTGACCTAAAATTGGTTATCTAGAGCTCGGTCCTATTTGCAGTCGTTATAAAACATTTATAACCCACCAATCCGCATTGGGCCCGAGTGGTGGATCATGGTCCATTCTCCTTATCGATCCATAAATTCAAAATGGCTGATGATGAAACGTAAGATATTTAAGTGGATTTTCAGTAAAGAAAGTTTCACTGAATCAGCTTTCCATTATGTAAGAGAAAAGAAACAAAACGCAAAACTAAAGTCATCGATCGTTCAAGTAAACAGTGCGTAGTGAAACACGTTGTTTATATAAATTCTCCAAACAAATGCGTACGATAAAATTCGGTAACTATCATACGAAGCTTAGCGATTTTTGCACGCATTTTGTTGGGTTGATAAAGCGACCAAAACGAGATTTAAGAAGTTGAGATCATAGAATAGGCATAGGCATGTTGCCATGACAATGTGAAGAAATTCAAAAGCGGTCACAGTCACACAGGAATTGTAAGGATGGACTACTTGTTTTTGCTTTTCGCGCAAAAGGACAGTAGATAGACTTAGGTGTATGCCCTACGGCCAATTTCAATAATCTATCCCTAGTTAGAGAGAGGCCTATCTTGCTAACGTTACTAAGGAACCACTGTTATTTGGACTGATTATCAAAAATATCAAGGCAACAAAGCTCTAGTAAGCCTATCTCTTACTGAGGATAGAATATTGAAACCGACCGTTAAGTCTATCCGAGTAACTTTATACCTAAGTCTACACTTCATCGTGTTTCTTAGCGTGACCGAAAAGATAAATATAAAAATAAAACACGACCACGCTAAGAAACACGTGAAATTGAAAAAATGGAGTAAATTCTTCGACCGATTAGCGATGAGTAAGTTTGGCGTCATTAATAAGTCTTTTGTGACACGTGTGTTCAGGTGTTATCGGAAATATTACGAGGCGAGCTATTAGTTCGAGCTTTAACAAGGCGCACTAATCGAAACGTGCGGACTAAATTATAGGTTTATATGTGTCGATATTGGTTAGTGACGACTCTTGTAGAATAGAACTCTATAACAATTGATTGAAGATTCAAACCATAAGTAGGTACGGTTTACTCTTGCAGGGATAGGGAGTCAGATAGAAATAAACACAGCAACACCTTAATCAGTCACAAATTGACAAAACGTGTTTTTATTTTACAGATGCTCCTGACTCCGATCTTTGCTACGATCGTAAAGCATGTTGATGATTTTGCTTCCCTTCATTGTTTTTTGCGACCGAAATTATTGTGGGAACTGTATCCCACAATAATTTCGGTCGCAACTGCTACAAACTTTATCACTAAAAGTGAAGAATTTACACGGATCTCTGCATCTGCTACTGCATCATTACTTTTAAATAATTATGGATGTAGCTGCTTTTGCGTTTACTTATATATATAGATATAAATTCTCCCTTCCTCAATCCTCATCACATTTTTCACCCTACTCACCGATTTCGAGTACACTTGACCAAGGCCTTTTAATAAAAGGTTTCTTTCAAATCGTATCATAAAATAAATAAAAAAAACAAAATTCAATATAATATATTCAGTCTAGGCTGTTACAAGCACTTATGAACGTCAAAGAAGCTACGCCATCGGATCACAAACCCTACGGCGGGAGACTTTGTAACGAGAAGAACCGGCAAGAAACTCGTCAAGGGTTGTTTTTTTCTCCGTTTTATTTCATACAGTGTCGTCAAATTGAAAAGTGACCTTAACATATCAGTAAGGTCAATTTCCATTACAAAAAGATATACATGACAACAACACCTTAAAATGTAGGTACTATCTGTGACTGATAACATTAAAAGTATGTTTATTTTGAGAGATAACTACGAATGCGATTAAAATTATAACTTCTGTGAATAATTATTTTGCTCACATAATTATGGTCTCTACCTACATTCATAATGCGTTATCCAAAAATAAGAAATCTAATGATATCGTAATAAAATCTACAGTTGAAATTATAAATCAGATTACGAACATACATATTTAAAATGATTTATACCAGGGGGTTAATTGTCTAATTTTAAAATCTATCGCAATCCCTTTTAATTCGTCATTTGAAAGATATTTACATACGTCACTATTTGACACTTGAAAGGGATTGTGATCAAGACGCGTTTTGAAAGGTATGGAATAAACGAAATTAAACTGTCTAAACAATATGACAGACGAAAATATCACAATCATCACAATACTTCTGAAAGGGATTGTGATAGATTTTGAAATTAGACAATTAGGGGGCAGTTCTATTCTCGCTTGTGTCATGGTTTTTCAATAAGTCTCCAAATGGTGAAATTCAATGGAGCAAATAAATGAATCTGAATCAAGTTATATTCCAATAGCATATTCAATAAATACTTCTTATCTCGGAATCGAATAAATGTAGGAAATTCTGTCTGATGTTTTTTTTCTAAATCACTTGACATTAGCATGTAGGTTACCGTATTTCATGAAATCGTTGCCGTATTTGTGTATATACACTTATCTCTTGAAATCTAGTCTCTCAAATCCGAATAATGCAAATCTATAACGCTTTACAGATTTATGCATTGATATATTATTAATAAAAACAGTTGTGCGTATTTTTCGCTGTAGAGATGTCATCGAATTACGAATGTCGGGTCAGCAAAAAGTACAAAATAATGTGACTTTAAAACCCGACAGAAGATGACTATAATAAATAAGAGTTCCCTTTTAGCTGCTTGTCGAAAGGAAACTTGCTTCGAACTTAGTTAATTAAGTAACCAAGTACTTAAGAAAATTTTTAAATAGAAAAATATTGGAAAAAATTAACTCGGCCACAATCGATCCCACGACCTTTGGAAATCCGGTCCAATGCTCTATCCATGGATTTCCAAAGGTCGTGGGTTCGATTCCCATCTGAGAATTCACTTGTGGCCGAGTTAATTTTTTCCAATATTTTTCTATTTAAAATTTATCATAAGTATAAATAATAGCAATAAAATAATAGCATTGAAAAATGCAAAAATTAAAAAGTAACCAAGTACTTAAAATAACGTCGTGTTTTCCCTCATTGTTTTCGAATTTAGAGATAGATAAGAATATATGAAAGCGATTAAATACAGGGATTAGGTACATTGTTAATTCTATAGATAATATTTTGAAGACACAAATAACAACATACCTTAGGTATCATGACTAGAGCCGGTTGCACCAAAATTCATCTTACGTCGTAAAAAGTAATTTGCTAGTCAAAACTGTCAAATTCCATAAATTTTTAAAAAAATATTTATCAATTTCGTAAAATAATTTTTATTGCAACCGGCTACGGCTGTTATAGCCAACCTAAGCTCTATAATTAAATTACATATAAAAGGCAGAGTCAGTTATCATGTAGTCCAAAAATGTTAGAAAAAATAAACTGTTTTCGGAAACAATTATAGTTGGGAAGGCTACTTCCTAAAAAAAATCGGCCAAGTGCAAGTCGAACTCGCACATGAAGGGTTTCGTCTCTCACCCAAGGTTGCCTGGAAGAGATTGCTACATAGCAATAAGGCCGCCAATTGTGTGTTTCTCTTTTTTGTAATTTTCTCTGTATGCGTTTGTTTTTGTATCGTGTGCAATAAAGTTTCTATTATTATTATTATTGCCAAAATGACACTATAATTATTTGTCTGCAAAAATAACTTTGTTTTTCATAGTGTTTGTATGAATGACATTTGCGGTTTTGGAAAATGTGCTATTGCTCTTAAAACTACTAAATATAAATATTTAACAAGAAAATATACTAGAAAAAAACTAGTCTCATGTCTATTTTTTACTAGTTGTTTTTTTTCTAGTATATTTCTTGTTAAATATTTATCACACAAGGATAGCATTGTAAAATGCTTAATTAAAAATTTATAATTAAAAATGTATAACTACTAAATATATTTCGTTCAAACCAATTTTCGTTGAAAGTTTTTATAAAAATCTACATCATTTATATATTTTTTTGATTTTTCACTTTCTTATTTTAAAAGTTAGAGAGGACACACACAGAAAAAAACAACTAGTCTCATGTCTATTTTTTACTAGTTGTTTTTTTTTTCTAGTATATTTCTTGTTAAATATTTATCACACAAGGATAGCATTGTAAAATGCTAAATTAAAAATTTATAATTAAAAATGTATAACTCCTAAATATATTTCGTTCAAACCAATTTTCGTTGAAAGTTTTTATAAAGATCTACATCATATATATTTTTTTGATTTTTCACTTTCTTATTTTATAAAAACATTTTATAAAAAAAAATCAAACCGACTTCAAAAAGTAAAAAATAAAACTTTTGGAGTCGGTGCCAGCCAAAGCATTCTACACTGCACTTCTATTAACTATTTTTTTTTTGGCCTTTGCTAACTAGCACCGACTCCAAAAGTTTTATTTTTTACTTTTTGAAGTCGGTTTGATTTTTTTTTATAAAATGTTTTTATTTCAGATTTTTTTGTTACATTATGTGCCGTTACTTACACTAAAAATCAGCCCATACACAACAATGATGTCATCTAGGTATACGACTACTTGCCAAAAGGTGATTGATATTTTTCAGGATTATGAAAAAACTACTAGCCAGATCTTCGTAAAAATTATATGGGACCACACATAAACCATTTTCTTTCAGATAAAAAAAGAATTTTAAAAATCTGTTAACAACTGGCGAAGTTATGGTGGAACATACATAAAAAAAATAAAAAAAAAAAAAATACAGTCGACTTGATAACCTCCTCCTTTTTTTGAAGTCGGTTAAAAAGTTAGAGAGGACACACACACACACATTTTTCCACTTCAGAAGTGTATAACTTTCAAATGGTTGACTTTGAGAAAAAACTGTTTTAGAAGCCTCAATTTAATTTTTAAAGATCTATCTAATGATATCCCACACGTATAGGTTTGATGTAAAAAAAAAAATTTAGTAACAGTTCCATGTATGGGGAGCCTCCCCTTAATTCATATATTTTTATATTTTTGTGTAAAAACCGTAAAGCGTTTTACAGAATACATCTACCGACCAAGTTTCAACTGTGTAATCCTCATAGTTTTGGAATATTGTGTTTGGAGTATTGTAAGTGGCTGTGACATACATAGGAATGGGCGAATCTAGAAAAAGACTTCAAAACATTTCTAATATAGAAAACAAAAAATGGAGTACTGCCAGCAAACTACGCAACTTAGATTTTAATTACCTATTTGTAGTAAACTTATGATTTGTCTCGATGGAGCTGGCATGTCTAAAAACAAAAGCTCCAAAATAAATAAAGACAAAAAAAGGCAAAACAAACTTAACTCATTATGTCCTAAAGTTCTATTCTTGAGACGAAATATAATAATTATTTACTCAATTTATAAACAACTAGAGGCCGGGCGCGGTTTCACCCGCGTGGTTCCCGTTCCCGTGGGAATTTTGGGATCATTTATAGCCTATGTTACTACTTGGGGTCTAAGGATTCTCTATACCAAATTTCGTCAAAATCGGTCCAGTAGTTTTTGAGTTTATTCGTTACATACAAAAATACAAATCTTTCCTCTTTATAATATTATATATATATATATATAGTTTAACTTTGGTTTAACTCGATAGTTTTAATACCTGAATTGTATGACACTGTACAATGACAACCACAATGAACACATATAAAGACAAACACGACAGACCACAAAGATAGACATAAAACGGGTACATACCGAACCTATTGGACCAGTTTGGAAAATGAAAGCTGGAGTGAAAAGTGAATTGTTGATTGATCAATAAATAAGAAACTTTGTTAAACAGAATGATATTCATTGGTTTAACAGGGGTTTTAAGGCGCGATCATTTGGGTTATTAGTGTTAATACCGTATCTTATTGTCAAAGCAAATATCAAATGCGATATATAATTTATAGATATAAAATTAATTAACATGTTCATAATTCGTAATAAAAAAACTAAAATTATTAAAGGCGATACAGACGACCTTACAATGACACAAAACACAATCACTACAATAAAAAGACATGTCCCCGCCGGCAATAAAAACATCAAACTTTTTCACAAGTAGAGGTATCAAAGTTGTCTGATTACACAGTGCATTTAATTTATTCAATTCAAACAAAATTCTTCAACAGAACTTGTCTATTTTTAGTTAATTATTTATTTGCTGTCCGGTTTATTGTATCGTTTCGGTTTTTGTTTTGCTCACGTTTAGGCACCTCTGCAAGATCCTTTGCACTATTTTTGTCTTAATGGATAGTCCTGGTACATGTTTTTGCTTTTTTCTTTACCAACACAAGTTGTTTTCATAATTTCATACGAAGCTTGCATCTGCCTGGATAGTTGATCGTTTGATGCAGTTCGTCATCTTTTTAAAGGCAAAAGATGAATGCCATGAGTACATTTTAATTATATGATAACTGGCCTACCCTACAGCTACTTCGAGTTACCGTATACCTAGCTTCTTATAATAAATAAGTAGCAAGCCTTCTTGTTATAATTGGAAAGTGAGTTTCCACACCTTGCAAAAGTTTACAAAAAAATATAATTGCACAAATATAGGAAAATTCGATTTTTATAAAACCTAACAAAAAAATGAATACATGATTTATTATGTAGTATTATTTCGTTTACACGAAATAACTTGTACGTTCATACACGGTAAGTTAAAGCATAATTTTTTTTTTTCAAAATATTAATAATAATAATTTACTTTTAATAATTTAGAAACTACATCATGTTTTAAACTATTTCTAAACAAGTAACAGAAATAATTAAAACCATAAATTTGATAGGTAGGTACTAATCCAGCCCTAAATATAAAATAAATAAATAATGGGTTTTTTCTTTAAAACTATACTTGTACCTAAGCTAACAAAAGACAAAGTAAACCAAATAGTCCAAGTTAAAATTATTTTAAATACATCTGATAATTCTGTGTCTGATACCAACAATAACCAGTAGTGGGTGCCTTGTGGCTAAGATGATGATGATGATGATTCCAATAACAATATTCACCAACCTTGATGTAAAGAACCAGTAGATGATCGCGGTGAAGATGGCCAGCTCGGCGGCGCCGTTGCCAACCCTCACATTCTCCACCGCCATCCACATACTTTGTATAGTTTCCATTCCCGATGAATTGCCAGTCTTTACTACATCACCAACAGTCCAATTCAAATGATCACTTAACGAGGTAATTTTGAATGTTTAAAACTTTTCACAAACTGAGAAAGTCGCGTCGCGTTATAACAACTGAAATTTTTCACGATATATTTATTACGATTGCACTTCGGAGCCGAAAACGCGCCTGCCTCGATCGACAGACGAGCGCGGACTAAAGCCAATGATACGAAACTCTCCATCTATTTACTGTTTGACCCGTAACAAACCCTGCGCGAAGTCATCCGCGTGATAGATAACACAGGCTCACACACCAATATCAACATCATAAGCGATATTATAATTGATACGACCTAATTGGTAAATGATAAACCGATGAACGGAACAAAGATCAAATTGATGACACCAATGGAAGGAATTACGAATGTAACGCAAAAAAATGCGCGCACCGAAGGCGACTGTAGCCTGAACTGAATACAGAATCATTGGGAATGTTGGCACACCGCGAATACACGGCAAACGTCTATTTATACGATTTAGTTTTTTACTATAAACGCGAGACTAACTCCGTTTGTTTCGTCAATTGCCTTTTTCTACTGAACTACTGAATATGATAGAGAGCCTATGTAAAAAGTGAAAAGAGTTTTCTGTTGGCCCGAAAATAATTGCTGAAAGAGATGAAATAGAAAATATGAGAATTCTCTAATATTCCTATACAGTTAAAACTTAAATAAAATGACTGATCTCCTTATCAGTAGTTTGAAAACAATGATACGATATGTTTATCCTTCAATGATTATTTTTTATTATCTCCTTCAGTTATATTTTGTTCATGTTTAAAACAAATGTTATCACACGAAAACCGTTCGTAGTAAAAAAAAAGTCTGTCAAAAGATCTTATCAAATCGTTTATTGTTGACATAATAGATGTATCACGTGGTCAACACACGGTTTGATGTATAATAAAATAGCATACGCTAATAACTGAACTCTGACACGGAGAATGGCGTGATCGTGTGATCACACAATGGAACACAGAGTTGCAAACAGGGCCCCTACCGCGCAAGTGTCGTCGGCATCGACATCGACTTCATTTGACAGATGGATGTGACATATTGCTCTTAGGCCGGTATTACAGAACGTGACTCAAGCACTGATCTGTACTTGAGCAGTTAGAAAGTGACGTCGCTACATGCGGTGAATAAGCACGTCCCTTTCTAACTGTTTTCAGGTATAGAACACTACTTGAGTAATAAGTTCTGTAATGTTCTGTAATACGGGCCTTAGTCTTTGGTAAGTTTTCATTTGTGTCAAAAAGAAGCAGCAATGTGTCACATTCACATCATCTGTCAAATGAAGCCGATTTCGATGCCGACGTCACTTACGCGGTACGGCCCCTGGTTACAAAGAACACGAGCTTTATACATGCAATGCACACGGTCATTGAATATAAAAAAAATAGTCGATCGTCTTCTTATTTATCAGAAAAGTTACCGGCACATTTTAAATAAGTACCTAATGGTGCATCCACACCACAGTTACTTTTTGTTGCTCAACGTTTATGTTGATTATGTTGCCGTTTTGTTGCTTATTGTTATTGAATGTTACCGTGTTGCTCAATTGCTCCACAAAAAGTCACTGCGATTTGGATGCACCATAACTATCATGAGTAATGATTTTATACAAAATCAAGGAAAAGTTTTTTGATGACGGGATAATTTATTCTAATCTTTTCGATTTTTCTTTAATGTTGCATATTATGTTTGTTGAATTCACATATCGTATTTCTAATATTTTCACTTGGCGTTTTATTATTTTAACTTCTATTTTTTCAACGAAATTATTCAAAAATTCAAAACCTTTGTGTCATTTCTGTTGACCTAGGATCAGGAGTAGCTGTCGCAAATCAATTCGACTGAATATACATTGACGATAGAGGCCCACGTAAAAATAAAGTGTGGTAAGTCACCCTATTGTAAGCAAATTAGATATTAGTACTTACAATTTACGCAATCTAATCAATTATTTAAATATATTTACGAAACAGTGTGTTTGCCGGTAAGAGGTAGGTATTTGGAATATGTTTCGTAGATTTTTCAAAAGTGTCTTATTACTGTAATAAGAGCTCTGGGGCGGCTCACTCTTAATACCTGAAAATAACCTAAAATGAATCGCATTACAGTTGATGGTGGGCCCCCTGTCCCTAACAATCTTCTCGTTACAAGGTCTCCCACTGTAGGGTTCGTGAACCGATGGCACAGTTCTTTGACATTCACAAGTGCTTGTAACAGCCTAGACTGATAAATGATATTGAGTTTGAATTTTTGAGTTTCAGTTTGAGTAAGAAATACAATATAAATTAATTTTCGGCTTCTTCTGACATTATGTCCATAGGTAAGATTACATTCATCATTTGAAGCAATTTGATCCCTCATTTTTGGTATGGAAAAAATAAGGGATCCCACGTCTTGAAAGTTAGGATCTAGTTCAATTAAATTTTAAAAAGTATATCCCTCTTTAACCGCTACTGAACACGTCATTGGATAAATGAAATAAATTAAAAAAAAAGAAACAGAATAGCTACAAGCTTCGTTGACGTAATGCTGAAAAACTATTATGATTCATGTTGATATGTAGGTAAATAAATAATATTCCATTTGACTAGAACTCTAGAGCACTGCTGATGTCAGATTGACGTTTTCCACAAGGATGTTGACGACAAAGTTGACAAGTACCTAGTTTTTTTGTTCTAAGTTCTTGTTAAGAGACTTCGAATATTGATTTGGTAAATAACTGCGTAACTAATAATAGATGCACAATAAGTTACACTTTTTACCAATTTTGATAATTTTTAGCATGCATAACGGTATATTAGATCTTGAGAAGAGAAATAGGCTGATTTTTGTCGCGATTTGAAGTTATCTGTATTATAGAGAAAATTCCACACGGACCAAGTCGCCGGCGAGACACTATACGTATTACTGTTCCGAAAACCGTTAATTATAATCTACAACTTATTTTGCAAATGAATCGCTGAGCTATTTTTCTTCTTCTTCGGGGCTAAGATTTCTAATTCTATAAAAACGAAGTATAGTTTTGAATACATCTTCAGAATGCCTGCATGAACGTCTTTATGGATAGACGAACACCTCTTTCGTATTAATACACAGAAATTAGTATTCTCGAACAGTAGTTCGTGCTACTTGCCTGACCAACGAATTAACATCAAATTTTTTACTAGCTAGAACAACCGTTATGTGAAGGTCGATTGTACTTACAGCACCGTAAACTAACAAAAAAAAGCGAATCGTTGTTATATATGTAATATTATTTTAATAATATTGTGGTTACACATAAACTTAGGTAGTGAGATAGATCTGGATCATGTCATGTGAAAACTGTTATGATTATGACCATTTGTTGGTATGTGTGAAAATTAAACAACTATTTAGAAAATATTTAAAAATGTAGAGTATGTTCCTCAAGGGACAATTATAGGACCTCTTTTATTTTTTATATATTATATTTATGACTAGCTGATGATGATGATATTTATGTCATGCCAATGGCCAACATCCATTGAATATCCTATGACATTATTTGCTGTGGAAAGTACAATATTAATAAAATGTAAAAATAATTTGACATAAGAATTATGATGGTATTCTAGAATTTCATAAGAGACAGTTCAAGAAATCGCTGAATTTACTACTACTTCGAAAATTGCAGAAATCAAAAATTTATTTGGAAATAGTTTTCTTTAACGTTGAAACAATTTAAATTCCATTTAATCACGCAGTCTTGTAACTGGCTCCATTAATATTGCAAGTGCAAGAGAGCGAAAATTCTGTGCATAAATACGAACCTAACTTTAAATTACTATGAAAAAAGACTATTAACGGATGCTGAATAATGTGACAATGCAATATTAAGACTCAAATAATCATAAACACAGCTATCTTCATAAAGACAAGAAAATATGACAAGAGCGACAAAGTTTGTCATGTTCGGAATACTAAATACGCAAATTGACGTAGAAGACTGTACAAAATACATGTTTACACAAGTGACATGAACACACCACTATTAAAAGGTTAAGCCTTTAACCATCTAACCTCAAAACGTAAATGTATTTTTTTAAAAGCGTTCTGAAAAAATCATTTGACACTTTACATGATTCAGTTCCGAAAGTGAAATCGTAAATGATTAACGTGCGTGCAGAAACTGTTTGATTGCAATACCATTCCCAGCTTACCGATTTTACTTATAACACCGACACAAGCACTATGGAATGTTAACAGAAACTACCTATTGAAAAATATATAAACTTGAAAATTTTTCTCTTTTTTAAAATGGCGTGCAGGTAAAATTTATGTAACGCGGCGCTGCGCTTGCGTCGTCGTTTTAAGACGGCGGCATACGTCTGTGCGCGCACGGAGCGACGAAACACTGAGACAGGAACGGATCGCCGTCACGCATGCGTACGCCCTATTACAGTAATGCCAACGAACGAATGGTAGGCGAAATGGGGATTCGGCATACATAACCATTCCTCGATCCTAGATCTGTCTGATGATTTGATTGACCCTGTCTCAAGACGATAATTCAGATCGCATTCAAGGATAAAAATAATCCCAAGGAAAGCAATAAGTTTAACGTAAATTTTCACAAAATTTCTGAAAATTTATTTTCGGTAGTAGTCTAATAAGTCGTAGCGAAATCCAAAAAACCATAAACCAAAAGTATAAAAGACAAAATCTACCACTTTATTCATGTCTTAGAATTAAACACAAAGAGACCCAGTACATAACCCTGTATAAGTGCTTGACCCGTCCGTCATTAGTATTTGGGTAGGCATACAGAAATAAAAAGCATTTTATTTTAGATAATTACGCCTTGTTGTGCTTTTAGACGTTAGACGAACTCTTTTGGATCAGAAACCTCACAAAGAATCTAAATAACTTCACATTTTAGCAATATTTATATCGGTAGCTTTCGTTAGGTCAATACAATAGTAATTAGTTGAGAAACGAGTTATACAAGTCTAGTAGTGGAAATGTATGCACATAGTATTCATCTGCCGATAAAAAAGAATAGTGGAATAGCTAAAACACCACATACACGTGACTATTTGTTCCAAAATTATAAGCTTGTTCAGAAACATAGAAATAAATAAGTAGTAGTTTAAATCTAGCGTTTGAGAACTAGACAAATTGTACTAGACTACTAAGAAAAACATGTGAAAGGAATTCCTAAGTTTTACACATAGCTAAAACAGGGAAGTGAGTACCTACTACAGTCCGCTTTTTGTCGCAAAAATGGGTATCCAAGGAGCACATAATTAATAATCGCGCGGACAAAACCACAGGCGAAAGTCGGAAATCTCGTAAGGAATGTGTATGACTTTCTTTCACATATATATTTTCAAATAAAATAAGAATATCTTTTAATATAATTCGAGTACAAATCTTTCAGACAATCAACACAAAGTGATCCTACTACTACAATATAAGCTATATATATATATCTCTTAAGCTCAATGCGCTACCGTACCGAACCGATGCACCAAAGGGTCACTCAATCCTCAAGAGCTAATGATACGCAAACACAAAGGTAAGAAATCCAGAGGAAGTGACTCAAATTGGATCTAAAGTGGTTTCTACAAAACAGAAAGGAATCCTCTAATGATAGAAACATGCTAAGAAAACATTTGATTCGCTACAATACAACCCATCGATGTATAAGTAGCTTGTCCCTTTGTGAAGTTTCCTGTGCCCCAAGTGGATAAAAATGGCACAATTGCGAGGTTGGCCAGCGAGCCACCAATTGGTTAATGCTGAAATTGATACAATACATCTCGAACATTCTGTGGTGTCGCGTGCGTACCCCTTGCGATGTGGGGTTACGATTGCAATACCATGTCGTTGTCATTGTTTATGTACCTAACTACTGTAGGTTGTAGGTGATGATTTTGGGCTATTAAAAGTGAATATAATAAATACTGGAGTCACTGATATTGTCTTTTGTTTGCAGATTTTAGGAACTAATTTGTCTGTGACATTTGAAGAACACCAATCCAGCCGGATTGACTTCTAACTTCAAAGGCACAAATCGTGAGAGAAGCAAAACGAGATTGGTTCCGCATCTTTATAAGTACTTAGATTAATTCCGTGAACATCGTTCAAACTTCGGCGAATCTTCATTTCGCTCTAAGACGGGCATATAATTTTTTTAAATCGGTTAAAATGTAACCATTTCCTCAAATGTTTAACAATTACTAACCTGATTAAAGGTTCCTTAAGGATTTTTTCGAATTTCCACGCGAACGACCTCACGGGCGGAAGCTAGTATACTTATAATAACATAACACTCCTGCCACCTATGAGTGTAAACAACATTGAATATAATATTTTATTTTAAACCAGTGTAGATTTTTGTTCACCTTACAATAATATTATATAGAACGTTAATAACTATTTTAAATACAGTTTAAAAAGAACTCAAAAACTCAAATAGAAGTATTTGGCTGATTTCGAGGATTCGATATTGGATCACTCAATATCGGAATTGTAATATTGGAGCTCACGTTCCGAGATTCCGATATTTCGGTATTCCGAGATTCATTGCCCTAGTTCTGTGTGATCTTCCACCCATTCTGAACCATCAAAAATGCTATAGAAATGTTTTAAGAAGTTTGTAAACATGCAAAAGTAATAAAAACACCGTTTGTATTATAGATAGAGCGTTATCAAAAAACAAAAAACTACTAGCTTAACGTAATCGTAGGACGTCAGCGAAGTTAATACTGTCATAAATCATCATTCATAGGTTTAATAACAAAGACTTTAATCATACTTTCTTCTGTATCTAAATTAATTACCTTTTTACATACAAAGTAGATACTATTAACTTTATTGCGAGATTCATTATCTATTCTTTCTTTATACGCTACGTAATAATTGCGTTTATTCCCAATCCCGAAAGCTACTTATCTCGAAGTCAGATCAATGTATGTACCTATTTGACGTTGTGTTGTGTTGTCTGATAATTATTGTCTTGTCTCAACAACCAATTCCTAAAAAAAATATCACGAACTTTCTTTACATTTCATTTGTCGACGACCGACAATATGCAAAGCTTGTATTTTCACGCACCAACTACCTACCTATTATAAGCAGTAATTTCTGAGAACCACAGAGATGTTCTTTAGAGTGTTTCTACTATAATTATGTATGCAATTACCTACATGTACATATCGCAAACTTGCTACTAACTAGTGACAGTATATATGCATTCCCGTCCGCTGATGGCAGAAAAAAACCCGAGCAAGTTTGACTAGCATACTAGCTTCCGTAGCAGACGAAGACTACCTTTGGAAGACGACGATTGGAAATAAGTAATACGAGAATACATCACCTACATTTCTTTGATCCTAAAGGAGAGTGCCAAAGAATGTATGTGACAAAAACCCAGAGTAGGTTAAAATAATTCATGGGGAGATATAGCAAAGATATTATATGTTGTAAATATGATATTCAATTTCACTAGAACCATCCTTTTTAGGGTTTCGTAGCCTAATGGCAAAAACGAAACCCTTATAATTAATATTCGTCATGTCCGATGTACGAGTATGTCACAGCCACTTTATTCCAAAACTATGAGGATTACACTGTTGAAACTTGGTAGGTAGATGTATTCTGTAAACCGCTTTACGGTTTTTATACAAAAATAAAAAAATATATATATTAAGGGGGGGCTCCCTATACATGGAACTGGAAAAAAAAAAAATAATAAAAAAATAAAAAAATAAATACAAGCTGCTGGAAAATAAATTATTTTCATCAAACCTATACGTGCGGGGTATCTATAACTAGATAGGTATTTAAAAAAATTCTAAAACTTTTTTTTCAAAGTCAACCGTTTGAAATAAGAAAGTGAAAAGTTAAAAAAATATATATGCTGTAGATCTTAATAAAAACTTTCAACGAAAATTAGCTTGAACGAAATATAGTTGGCAGTTTTAGAAATATAGCACATTTCCCAAAGTAAAATGATAATTTTATTTTTTTTTACATCAAATCTATACGTGTAGATATATATGTATATCTATACCTTAGGGTATCTATAATAGTCACTATAAAGTGAAAAAATATGTGCCATGTGTAAAATATGTGTAACTTTTAAAATAAGAAAGTGAAAAATCTAAAAAAACTAAATATATTATGCAGTTTCAGAGCTATAGCACATTTGCCAAAACCGCAAATATAATTTATGATTTTTGAATTGTTGTATTTTCTCAATGCTATTTTTATACTTAAGATAAATTTTAAATAGAAAAATATTGGAAAAAATTAACTCGGCCACAAGTGAATTCTCAGATGGGAATCGAACCCATGCCCTTTGGAAATCCGGTCCAATGCTCTAACCGCGGAGCTACCGAGACTTGCGAACCACCGTCGAAATTCTCCAATACTTTTATATTTTTAATACGCTGTAGGCCAGCGTTGTCACATCAATGCTAGGAAATATCCTTGCATTCGAAAGAAACATCTTTTCAGGTGTTTAACGATCGATTAAGATGCAACAGTCAATAATTTATGATTTTTGAATTTTTGCATTTTTTCAATGCTATTTTTATACTAATGATTTGAACGCTCTGTCTGGTCAGATGTCGGATGGGAGACCGTAATAGTAGATTAGTAGCCAAGGGCTGTAAGGCATCAATTGCAGCCCGAGATATTTAGCCTATAATTCGAGGGTGCAATTGATGCTTACACCCGAGCTAACTATTCTGCTTTACATCTCGATTGTGAGGTAAGTAGAAAAAACCGGCATTACAAGAATAAAACATTTTATTTGTTGAAATTTATAGTGAAATGAGAACAATTTCAAAAACAAACAATATTTAAAGTAAAAGTTTTCTATTCCCGCCTTTTTTCATAAAAAAGAATCAAGTAAAGAACTTTTTAATTTTTTTTTCAAGATCGAAATTGAGCTTCGCCGTTCGATTTTTAAAATTGATGACTGATAGCAAAGCGACCTCTTTGGTCATTGGGCTGAATGCATGATGTCAATTGCCAGTATGATGGTTAGATGTACGCGAACTTTTTGAAAGAAAGTGTTTTTTTTTTATTACTTACCGCCCTAGGGCTTTTCTAGCTACATTATTACCCTAGAGCGCTAATTAGTCACTTACAAGCCCCATTTGGAGGTAATAAGAACCTACTTACCGAACACGAGAGATGTAAAGTAGCATTACAATTGAACGCTTTTATGCCTCGGAGGGCACCTAAACCGCCGGTCGCAGCTGGTGTCATTACAAAACAGTCGTTAAGCCAAGACAGAGGCCTTACAAGCAGTTTGAGAAACTCTAACACGAGGTGGATCATCATACGTTAAGAAAGATAATTTAAGATAGTCACAATATATTAATGTATGATAATGGCAAAAAAACAGCGTTGTTTGCCTGTGTCCCCACACAGTCACCAAAGTCCCCCGACTTTGGTGACGGTTTTCAAAAACAAATTGCGTTTTTAAGACCTATTACTACACATAAATTATTTCAATCGACGCTGGGTTCTTTTATGGCATTCTCCCTTAGCATTTGCTATTAGAATCAGAAAAGCACTTAGGTATGGTATTGTACTTATTGTATGGTATTGACTGCGGCCCCCTTATTCACAAACACAGTATCCACCTGGGCCGGCACATAATTCGGCCAGAGGAACTAAAATATCTCAGAGCTAGGAAGATTTTTGAGCTAGGAAGGTTTTTAGACTTCCTGGAGGCCTTAAGGCTAAAAGAGATACTCTAACTAGGTGGCGAGTTACAGTAGATCTTTTAGGTCGCAGTGACTACAGTTTCGACTGGAGCTGCATAGCCCCTAAAAATAATAATTAATGGGATTGTATGGTATTCTCCTTAACCATCCATTAGGAAGGTCAGTGCCCCAGCAGTGACATTAAAATGGCTGATGATCATCATGATGATGATGGAATTGTATAAGCATTTTGCTTCGAGTTGAGTTTGAGATGTCCTCAACTTGAAATTCCCATACAGAAAAATCCATTATAACATGTTCTTCGTTGTTTGCAGGTCTAAATTTTTTTTTTGTTTATTTTTGTTATCTGTCATCAAGGAGTTAAATATTTTTAAATATCTTATCAATGTATGTTCATTGTGTATGCATATTATCAGATTTACACCATTTAAGTGCATGTTATCGGATCAATTCGGATCTTTAATACTATAATTGATTTTAACACATGATAGAGAACAGGACGTAGATTATGAAAGATTAATACTATTTGTGTTTTGATAATGAATAATAATGTTAGGATAAAAAAAAAAATACTTACTTATATAAAGCAGAGTTTAACATTTAGTTACATTAATAATAGAATGCGGAAGCATGTGGGTTCGAATTATTTTACCTGAACCGAAGCAACTTTTATTTTATCAAGAAATAGGAAATATAGTTATTGCTTCTTGTTGTTGAGAAAACAAATATTGCAGAAACATTGGACATAGAGGGAATGAAATCAGAGATTGCAAATAGTTACACACATATGAACATTGGCGATGTATTAATACAACATAATATCATTAATGGAATAATTATGGCAAACAAAAATAAACAAGATCACAGCTAGCAATAGACCGAGACAAAAATTCTAAAACAAAACAGGGGGATTAGAAACTAATCACTTTATAAACCTAACTAGATAACCGACAACTGGGTCCAGTACATTTTAATTGATCTTTCTTGATAAGCGTTTTATAGCGGGTCAAAACCGTCAGCTGTGACGTACGTTGGTATCTATGGACCAAGGGAAGTTCAAATGTCAGGAGGACCTATCTAACATGTGAGCTGGTGCATTTGCAAACTATTCCATGTGATTTAATAACTGTTTACATATCTAAGTGTACATAATAACTGCACCAATAACATGCATCAAATATACTGAAGCTTACTAGAGACATGTATCATCATCATCATCAGCCCTTAGACGTCAACTGCTGAACATACGCCATTGAGCCCAGTCCTCCAGCTCCTGCCTCACTTATTTAATTAGTGTAAGCACTACCGCGCGTAGACGCTCGTCTGTCCAGAGATCTCTTAAAACCGAGTAACGCTGTCAAGTCTGATAAAATGAGCCATCACTGGCCATGGTAATTTAGGTGACACCGACAACAGCCCTCTATGCAGAAGGTGCATGGAAAAAAACAGCTGCTAACGAGTCGAAGTACCTCGGCTCAGTAAAGCTGTCTCCCATACGATGGCGCTTGGAGTTTTCCTGGACCCTCCTCCGGCCTAAAAATAGGCTCAAAAAATCGTGGCGTTGCGAAATTCACCCGTATAGACAGCTCGAGCGCGCCAATCTCCGGAGACCCAAACCCTGAA
This sequence comes from Chrysoteuchia culmella, assembly GCA_910589605.1. Classification (NCBI taxonomy): domain Eukaryota; kingdom Metazoa; phylum Arthropoda; class Insecta; order Lepidoptera; family Crambidae; genus Chrysoteuchia; species Chrysoteuchia culmella. Next base: position 10,974,233 of record OU342664.1, on the reverse strand, counting down.
GAAAGCCTTCAACTGGGCCGCCAAATCTAGCAAAGTGCATGTTGCACAGGGTGCTCGTTTTGACCACATCGGCCGCATTAGAGCCAAACTTGCTTCCCACCCATATGGAAGTGAAGAGTTTTGGTCCCTTTCCAAAGCAGCCAAAGGAAATTTCTGTCGCGTTATACACCCACTACTGGTGAAGCCTGACGGATCGTTTGCTCATACTGCGACTGAGAAAGCTTGTTTAACCCTCTTTTTGCGGAGAATTTACCTCTAGATGTCGGTAGCAAAACTAGCAAAGTGCCACCTAAGTTACCTCGTGGTGACTCCTCTATGGGTGACTGTCTGCAACAAAGGGGGTTCTAAAAGCTCTTCATAATCTAGATGTGAACAAAGTTAGTGGTCCCGACGGAATCCTAGCAATTTTCCTGCGTAACTGTGCACCTGAATTGTCTCCTGTGTTAACTCGCATGTACAGCCGGTACATGCGAGTTAACACAGGAGACAATTCAGGTGCACAGTTCACCTAAGACTGGTCAAGTACCTCAATTGTGGAAGCTTGCAAATGTGCAGCCTGTGCCCAAAAAGGGCAGCCATGCCGACCCTTCCAACTACAGGCCAATTTCTGTCACGTCCATACTCTGATAGACTATGGAACGTGTATTTAACAGCCCTCTTTTGAAGTCTTGAAGACAACGACCTCCTCAGTGATCGCCAGTTTTCGTCGAGGTCGTTCGACTGGAGATCTTCTCGTGTATGCCACCCATATTTGGAGTGAAGCGATCGAGAAACACGGCGAAGCCCTTGGCGTATCACTCGACATCTCCAAAGCCTTTGACAGGGTCTGGCATGACAGCCTAATTGCTAAGCTTCCCTCATACGGTATCTCTGGTAGCCTTTGCACTTGGATTACTGACTTCCTTCGCAATCGCTCCATCCGAGTTGTAGTAAATGGTCAAACATCCGACCTTAAATAAATTGATGACTACTAATATGCTAAATAAGAAAGTTTGGATGTTCAGATGTTTGTTACAAAAGCACGCGAAAACGGCTGAACGGATTTGGATAAAATTTGGCACATAGATAGTTTGTAGCCTGGATGAAAACAGAAAATTATTATCTCGATATTCCCACGGTAACAGGATCCACGAGGGTTAAACCGCAGGCAGGAATTAGTTTTTTACTAGAAAAAAATATCTAAGAACAGGGGGGGCCTACCATCAACTGTAATGCGATTTATTTTAGGTTACTTTCATAAGAGCCGTATGGCAAGCATTCCACCCTCACAATAAGTAAAAATAGCCTTAAAAGAATCGCAAAAAGTTGATACTAAGGCCCCAGAGCACTTAAACAACGGATATGTCATTTTATAACTGATAATAAACGGTCGGTCATGAAAGTAACAGAGCTGCACTTAAAGACAGCGCTGCGGTACTTTGATTTCTCAAGTTGCACATGAGATCCGGCGCCCGCGCATGAGTTTACGAAACTGTGCGGTTTGTCGTTACGGTGTCGCCAGGATACAGTAGTTAGCAAATTATGATGTCCAACAAAAAAGTATGAAGTTTATATATATATACAAATTATTTTTAATCGACTTCCAAAAAGGAGGAAGTTCTTAATTCGATTGGTATGTTTTTTTATGTATGTATGTAGGTACGTACACCGTGATAATTTTTTTGTTCGCGGAATAAATGCCATTTATCACATAAAAATTTGATTCAGTTTGGTCCAGTAGTTTTTCTTTTATGAGCATTTTTGTTAACATGGATGGTGTAATTTTCAAGATACTTTGTTTGTAATGTACAATGAAACCTAATCTAATCTAGAAAAATCCTAGTGTAGTTCACAAAACAATCTATTACAGGCACACACAATTAGAAAATAAGAAAAATGGGTTATAAAAACCGATTTCAAAAACTAAAAAGCAAAAAATAAGCCTTTGGATTCAGTGCCAGCTAAGGCATTCTACTTTGAGCTATTCTATTCTTAATTTTTCTTGCTTTGTTATTTTATCTCTCATCGAATTCTTTAGTAGTATTTTTTTTTTCAAAGACTTCAATATTAATCTTTTACTTAAAGCACTTTTATAATAACCTGTACAATAAAATTTGTTTTTAAGCATCATTATTATTGTGGAGTTTGATATCTCAATAAGTCTGACAAAATTGCAATGCAATTAATTGCAGGTAAAAGAAAACCAAATATTGCAAAATGTAGATTCTGAGCATAATAATTCTAATTTGTCTATACTAATATTATAAAGTCGAAAGTTTTGATTGTTTGTTTGAATTCAATGGCTCTGAAACTACTGAACGGATTAAGATGAAATTTGGTACACGGATAGTAGATAGCTTGGTTATGAACATAGGATACTTTTTATCCCGATAATCCCACGGAAACGGGAACCACGCGGGTGAAACCGTGAGCGGCCGCTAGTATGTATTAATTTCGAATATCAGATTACTAATCACACAAGATAGGGCCGTAATTGTTATTTCCAAATAATAAATGCTAGTTACCCACCATAATAGTATAATGACAGGAATGTTAAAATTACTGTGTTGTTGTTGCAATGCTTGGGGTACTTACGCAATGACAAAAAAGGACTAAGTACTAGCTTAAATTTGTTTAAAAAAAGATAAATATAGGCAAACATGTACATGACCTTGTTGTTTTCTGAACAACATCTAAGAGCCAACCAGGGTTTAATGTGGCATTGTTGAGGTAGCTATGAGAGCACTGCATTATTGGTTTTTTTTATACATTTCACTCTCTAGCTGAACCTTTGAAACTCTGCCAACTACACAAAGAATTTATGGCATAAGTATATTTTATATTTAGTTGGTGGGAGGACTTGTTCTTAGTGGGCCTGACTAGCTACTACCAATCTTATCTATGCCTGTCGCCATGACAACAATATACAGTGGTGGTCACATAATTAATGACACTAGCTGATTTTCATACAATTGAGGTAACTTTGGAGCCTTGGTTCTCTGCCAAGGATTTACCGAGCTGTTGTCTGATAATGGCTATACAGGGAGAGAATGGAGGAGATCCAAATTGCTATACACACCCAACTAATCTGATCAACATTCTAAGAGATGTCTTGATATGTAAAAAAAAACGCGAAAATTGCATAAAAATGGATGGAATTTCCGAAACTGAAAACTCTAATCCTTACATCTTTTAGAATGTTGATCTGATCAGTTGGGTATGTATAGCAATCTGGATCTCCTCCATTCACTCCCTGTGTAGCCATTATCAGACAACAGCTTGGTAAATCCTTGGCAGAGAACCAAGGCTCCAAAGTTACCTCGATTGTATGAAAATCAGCTAGTGTCATTAATTATGTGACCACCACTGTATGTTCTGTAGGCTTATTATAAGTTTGGTAAACCTGACGTTACAATCAACGTTAAGGTAAAATGTAGCGCTGTCTCTATCATATTTAGTGATGACTTTTTTTACCAACATGAACAGTGTATCCAATCTATGCTAACATGTCCTGTTTGGCAAACACGTAACATGGGTACAGGTTCAGCACTGTTGCGTTATTGTTTAGGCAGTTAATGTGTGGCTGAAAATTCCATGAGAAACGCTATTCAACTTTTAGCATTATCATAGCTTAACAGGTGGTATAATGAACGCTAAGCATTTCCATTTTATATGCATATTAAAGATAAAAGTTAAGTTCATGACTTACTAGTAACTTGGAAAGATTCTTATATGACAGTAATTTTCATAATTGCTTATAAACTGTGATACTCTTTTTTGACCGCTTTCTGATAAAACATATATTTGTTGTATTTTGCAATTTTCGCTGAGTTCATTGTCTCGTTCGTGCCTAAGTCGAATACTTTTTTTATGAAAATTGACAAAACTGTGAAAAAATTACAACAAAGTTTCGAATGTGAGTATAGTCTAAAACTGCAAAAACTGAAACTGAACAAACACCGCATCGGCAATATTTTTGAAGACCTGTAAAACATATATTTAAAAAAAAAGTACTGACCTTGAGCTCCACAGGAATGAAAAAATCAGCCACCGTCACAATTCAAAATGCAAATGTTGTACTTACTATTAAGGCAGAGTTTGGTGAAATGAAAATTAAAAGCTATTTCATATAAATTCTAACCTTTCAATCAAAAAAACATTAAAGTCAAAACAAAACCAGATATCGGTTTTTTTGGAAAAGTGTTGCCAAGGCTATAGTTTTATTTCCTCCTCAATTCACTGCTATATCAAATACCAAAGAAGTTTAAAGTCAACAACGGCAAATAGTCTCGAATTTTCGATGTTAATAATCCCCAGCGTCTCATAAAAGATAAAATAGATCTAAGAAAAAAAGGGAAACAAAACCTTTTATAAAAAATAATTCAATTCAAAAAGTAAAAAATAAAACTTTTGGAGTCGGTGCCAGCCAAGGCATTCTACATTGTTTCTAAAAACATAGTAATATTTTTAGTTTTCTTGCCTTGGCTGGCACCGACTGCAAAAGTTTTATTTTTTACTTTTTGAATTCAGGTTTTTTTTAAATTTTATAAATTCAAAATTTTTCATGTGCCGTTACTCCGTTACTTACACTAAAAATCAGCCCATACACAACCATGATGTCATCTAGGTAAACGACTACTTGGCAAAACGTAAATTATATTTGTCAGGATTATGAAAAAACTACTAGCCACAGATCTTCGTAAAAATTATAAGGGGCCACACTTGAACTATGTTCTTTCAGATAAAAAAGATTTTTTAAAATCAGTTGACAACAGCTGACGATGTTATATTAAAATATAATATAAAAAATATATACAGAAGATTTGGGAACTTTCTCCTTTTTTTGAACTCGGTTAAAAACAATGATTATTTTACTAATAAAAGAAGTGATTTTTAAACATGGACGTAACAGGACTGAGTACTGCCAAAATTTTAACTTACAAAAACACACCTAAATAGATTGTTTTAAGACTCAATTTTTTCATCCAACAGTCATTCATTGACAGAGGCAAAAGGAGCCGAGTGAGATATCTACAACAGAGGCCGTTTGTCCCTTTCGAAAGCTTGCCATGTGCGGTAGTAGAAAGGTGATAGTTTGTAGAAAATGGTAGAAATTATTTCAGACAGACAATTATTATACGATTAGTAAGAACAAAGTCCCTTATTTATATAGATTTTTATTTAGTTATTTCGTAACTTACATCTTAAATAATTTATTTCTGTCTTACTTCCTACACTTGGGATTTTTTACTACTTACTATGTCAACACAAAGATATTGTAACACTAGAACTGTCACTATTCTCATTCACATTTACACTATATAATTTGTGCTCATTATCAACGTTTCATTTTTTGCATTTCATCAGAAACAAATACATTACGAGAATTTCATCCTAATTTGATATCTTTGAATACCTATGTATATTCCTATACATCGTTTATTGTAATTAAATTTCATCACACAATTAAAATTATTATTATTAACAATACATATTATTATTAGCTTTTTCTACATAATTCTCGTGTAGTTTACGTGAAACGAAATTATTAGATAGGAATATAGAATCACATGTATTCGTTTTACGCAGTTTTCGCTGCACATGTATTTTTTTTGTAAACTCCTTATTTATTAATAAAGCCAAAATTAATATCATATTGTTCAATACTTTTACTTTATTAGATATGCCCTTTATATTCATTAACTATTTGACACACCTATGACATTTATTAGACTTATTATTATACCTAAGGATTTAGGAATAGGTTCGATGAGGTCATCATCGGTCAGCTTTCTGACACTTCTAACGCAGTGTGACCAGATTCGGTATTTTAATACTATTACAGTATATTTTGTCGATTTTTCTGAATTTCAGTATTTTTCTAGATATATGGCAAGGAGTCAGTAATTTTCGATATATTTTAGATAAATTATCCATTTTATATAAAAAAAGGTCTGTATTTTAAGTTTTCAGATGTATAAATATGTGAGTAGATAAATAAAAATCTTGTGTATGATTCACAAATAGTATTTAACCGTTTAATATAGTTTGTTTATGTGGAGTAATGTGAATTGGTTTTCTTTACTCGAGTTTTTGGGAAATTTGGACATGCTATGTGTAATTCAGACAGCTTTTAGTCGCAAACCGCGTTAGGTGTTAGTGCTTTGGTTGCTACCAAAGAAAACTAGCTACTACTGCTACGTTCAAAATCAATGTAACTTCCTGTTTCTACTGGCAAATCGGTAAACGCAGAGTTAATTAAATGTTTCACCAGTGGAAACGGGGTCGGTATATTTCAGTTTTTTTTTGAAGTGCCTCGGTATTTTCATAAAAAATAATATGGTCACACCACAGTGCTAAACTGTCAAACAAGTAATTGTGTTCTGCGGTCAAACAAAACCCAAAAAAGAAGGAAGGAAATTAATCGTTTGATTTGTTTTATTAATATTACTTGATAAAATATCTGTTACCCCTCGTAGACACCAAAATGGGACTGTTTGGCAAATCTCCTGAGAGAAACCCGAAAGAAATGGTACCTAAAGTTGCTTGAAATACATTTCAGAAGCTACTGTTTATGTTTGAAGTATGACCCTATCTTAATAATTTCAATATTTTTAGGTGAATGAATGGTCTCATAAATTACGCAAAGAAGGCTATAATTTGGACCGACAAATACGAAGTAGGTAATTTTGTTCTATATCACTTCCATTAGGTTCTTTGACTTTTCACATCACAACCTTGGGCCTGATTGATTGTGTCATTTAATGTAACTAAATAAGAAGAACCGATTGATTAGAACAGCACTATAGAGATCTTGAGAAGTTTTGCACTAATTCACCAAACCGATACCGGACACCGGTGTCCAGAAAACAATAGAATATCTATTGTCTCATAAGGCCTGAGAGGTTAAAATGCCAACTTTGCATTTGACAGTAATTTGATTAGACATTCCTTCGTATTTATTTACCTAGTTTTTACTGTTATAGGAAATGGGTTACATAATCCTTTTGATTTAAATGTTAGATAATATAATTCTTATTTAATTTCAGGTTATTTATTCTTCAAAATTAAGTGTACTACACAACCATAAGAAAAACAATAAAATAAGTTACTGCAATCCAAAAGTTCAAGAAACGCAAATCAATCAGTTAATCACTGTAGTGCTAATCAATTACTTAATAAGTTAAATGCGATGATAGAGGCTGGATGCGAGTTTTGAAAATACGAAACCGCATCCCTGTCCAAATTTTTTGGTTACATAGTAAGAATATCAATTCACTCCCATGTTTGTAGGTATACAACGAGAAGAAGAAAAGATCAAAAGGTCGCTCAAGGAAGCAGCTACAAAGAATGATAAACAAGTATGCACAATATTAGCTAAGGAAATCATCAGATCTCGGAAAGCTATCAGCAAAATATATACAAGTAAAGCACATTTGAATTCAGTTCAAATGCAGATGAAGAACCAGTTAGGTAAATTAGGTTTACATTAATTTTTTAAATTAATTATTCCCGTGGGAATATTGGGATTAACAGTAGCCTATTTTACTGTCCATCCTTTCAACTAACTCTATGCCAAAACTCAAGTCTATTGTTTGCATAGTTAGGGCGTGAAGGAAGGACAAACAAACACACTTTACACAATTATATTAGTTAGGATTACAGAAAAAAAATATATGCAATAAAAAAAATTATGTCCCTTTTCAGCTACTTTACGAGTGGCTGGATCATTGCAGAAATCAACTGAGGTAATTATATTTTGTCAAATAAGTCTAGGGTCCCAATTTTAATTAATGTGGATATAATTAAATAGTAATAGATACTTTAATATTGATTTTCCTTGAAATACTTTTTGCCTTATCTGATGTGATGCAACACCTTATTCTGTATCCATAAATAATACAATAACTATGTTTAAGTTACAGACATGTAGGGTGGTATATACATATTACATAATACCTGTTTTCAAGGTGTCAACTACTCTGAGGTCCCGGATTCAAATCTGGGTAGGGACAAATGTTTGTATGTTGAATACCTGCATTTGTACCTGAATAATGGCTGTTTATATATTTCTTATAATATGTTAATTTTATCATTATGAATTTCTGAATAAATAAGGCTATAATGATAATGATAAAATGATAAAATTTATTTATTGCACAATAAAGAGGATTACATTAAAAACACATAAAAGAAAGTAAAATCAATTGTGCATAGTAGAATGCAGCTTCCAATGCAATGACCAAAGGTTCCCAATATCCCAAACTAGGCTAAGCCTGTAACTTGGGTAACCAAAAAAATAATTGAAAATTCAGGAAATATATAAATATAACCAATCAATCAATCAATCAAATTTATTTATTTGCAAAATATGGGTAGGTACATAATAACATAAATCATTACCTAGATCCATTCCATTAGTTATATTTTATTTGTGAGTTTAATTATACCTAACATGATTTTATCAATACTTATATGATTTCTTCTGTCAAATAATAATCCAAGGTAAGTAACCAGGTGACCAAAACCGCTTTCGCCTCAGACACAGAACATGATTTTATGTTGCAAGAACCAACAACAGCATTGTAGACCCTTGCAATAATAGAAGCGCCAAATTGGTGGCAAAATGGGAGTTAACAGCTGGGATCGGGATTCTATAAATATATAATAATATAATAAATAAATATATAATATCTATAAATTAATAAAGAAATAAATATACATATTTCTTTAAGTATAAAAATATATGTGTATTATTTATATGTATTCTCTCGTTATGGGGCTAAGCTTGCTCAGCCGGCACGCAATATAGAGACTATGTGATTTTTTCTAGTACCTATATTTATATCATATAAATGCAAAAATCAAAAACTTTGTATTAAGATTTTCAAAAATTAACATTAAAATATTCAAAGGTGTGCAATTTTATAACGCGACTAAAACAATTAGGCACATTACATGAATGCGGTTTCTTATTGTCAAAGCCCGTACCCTGCCTCTTTCATAGCATTTACCCTGTTATCTGATTGACTAGCACTACAGTGATTAGCTAACAAAAATTAGCTTCTTGAAGTTTTAGTTTTCAGTAAGTTATTTTACGCTTTTCGTAGCTGTCATGCGCCCGATTGTGTTGTACAGGTAATAACATTTCATGATGAAAATAGTGTGAAACTTGTACAAGTCTCCAAATAAACAAGTACAGTCAGCGTCAAAATGATAGGAGCATTCAAACCTACCAGAATATCGAATCATTTGACAAAAATCAACCTTATCCCAAGAAATTAAAGTGCACTTTCCTTTGATGCCTGAGAACAAATGAAAGTGCTCCTTATTTCTTAAAATAAGTCTATCATCATTTTGATGCTGACTGTACAGTAACTTTCCAGGTAATGCAAGCAATGCAAACGTTGGTGCGTTTGCCAGAGGTCGCCCACACAATGCAGGAGTTGAGCAAGGAGATGATGCGCGCCGGCATCATCGAGGAGATGCTGGACGAGACCATGTCCGGGATGGAGGATGAGGAGGAGATGGAGGAGGCGGCGCAGAGTGAAGTTGATAAGGTGATGACAATTTAATCAATTATTTTGTAATAGGGTGGTATTTCATTTAACCAACGTGCATTTGATCAAAGAAATTTGAAAAAAAAGATGACTTTATTCCATTTTCTAGCTAGTAACACTGATATTTGATCCAAGTTTATTTGACATTAAAGTACAATTGAAACTGACATTTAATTCAAGTTTATTTGACATTAAAATACAATTGAAACTGTTATTTAATCCAAGTTTATTTGACATTAAAATACAATTGAAACTGTTATTTGATCCAAGTTAATTTGACATTAAAATACAATTGAAACTGTTATTTGATCCAAGTTTATTTGCCATTTAAATACTATTGAAAGGGTCATTTGATCCAAGTTTATTTGACATTTAACTACTGGAAATCTTGGACAAAGTTTTTCGACAAGTGGAATGGGCATACATCTAAGAAATTTTATCAAATATTGGATAAAGAACCTACCTTATCCCCATACAAACTCTTAAGGCTTGATTTAACCCCCTTCAAGATTTATGATTGTTTTTTTTTTGCATTTTCGATATTATAGTTATTTAATAAAACAAGTTTCCAGCGAATTCTCGAGTAATTTGGCTTCCGTCTAATTTGTAATGTAAGGTCTAATTTGTATCAAATAACCCTGTCATAGCAAAACAGCTGTTTCATTCAAAAAATTTGTTCGAACACTACTAATAGAAACCGCTGTTTTTTCTATATTAGGGTTTGTTTCATGCAAAAAGTTGTTTGTAATGATGAGTCCAAAAAATGTTTGGAGTAAATTCAGAATAAAATTGGTATACAGGTGCTATGGGAGCTAACGCAAGGCAAGCTGGGCGAAGCCCCGGCGCCTCCGACGGCCGTGGGAGCTCCCTCCACGTCCAAGGAAGCTGAGGTGCCGGAACCCGACGAGACCGAGCTTGATGAGATGCAGTCGCGACTGCAAGCGCTGCGCTCATAGAAGGTACTAGCTTCCGCCTCAAATCTCTAGGATATATATGACCGGGGAACCGGGAATTCTCTAGGGCATAAATGAGCTGGGAACCGGAAATTACCTAGGGAAGATATGACCGGGGATCCGGAAATTACCTATGGAACATATGACCGAACTGGGATTTCCATAGGCAATATACTTATACTATGGAATCTATACTAATAGTACAACAACGGTTATTACGGTACCTACAGGTACCGGCAAGTAGCTTGAAATGCGTGGCAATACAAAGCGTAGTGACTAGTGCACTTACTTCGCATCTTTTGTCTCGCCGCCCTTGTGTAAATTATTATGCTGGGATTTATACCATAGTTTACCCCGCGACTTTCTCCGACAATCCCTAGGATGCGTAAAACCGGGGAACTAAATCATAATCACTAAATCACCAAAAATATGCTATCGGTGAAATATACAGGATGTTGAAAGACCCATAACGAAAACGAAAACCACGTATTTTCCCCATTGTTACTATAAATTTCTTGTATGGGGCCAAATTTGGTAACCTGATAGTTGACGAGTTATTGAAGACCAAAGTCAATATTTATTTTTAAACATTATCGTTTAAAGTTACAAAATCGCTAAGAATATCAAAACCACTCAAAGAAACTGGATCCCAGCCTCGTACCCTCTAGACACACGCACACGTTGCACACGTTTTTTGCGTATAAAAATAACACCTATTTTTTAAAACAAAAAATTAAAGTCGTTTCCCAGCAATTATTTTCACATATTCTTATCTAGTTTGATGTACACTACGCATATATACGGCTTCGGTATGGGCCTTTTAACACCCTGTATATTTCACTAAGTGCACTTAAATCCGTAAAAGTTGTTTTATTTCAATGATTAGTGCGCGAAGAAACTTAAAAGGTACTTAGATTTAAATTGTACTTGAACCTTGAAAGTTTATACACTTTATTGTTTCAGGATGAAGTATTGTGTTGCAGCTGAGATACGCAAATGCCTTACAAATAAAATGTACATATAATTATGTTTATACTAAGTTCGCGCTATAAGAGTGTTGATGAAAATGTTTTTCAGCATTTTATAAAGGCTTTTTTATTGAAGTTTCATATTTGTATAACTATTTTATTATATTGATATGTTTAAAACGTAACGTCGAGTATTATATTAACACTGATATTGTTATATTTAAAGATTTTAGCTGAGATATAAAATATTAGGTACAAATTCCGATTAAAGTAATGTTTGTAAGTACATACACTCAGAAGCAGTTTCAAATAAACCATATTTTTTTATAGATTTTGAACCTTAACATGTTGTACGTTAGGCTTGAAATCGTTTGGGGAATTTATCGCATACAGACACGTGACTATTCACTGTACCATAAAGTATTTATTACAATAGGACACATTTCGTTAGTCAATTTTGTTCTTTAAAACTACTGCTTTAAAGTTTAAAATCAATTATGAGTCAAACTATTTTGTGATACTCGAGGTACCTATTGCTTTTGTAAGGATTATAAATACTGTGTCCGAATTTCTTTGCGATATAACAATAACAATTAAGAAGTGAGTTTTCGTTCTTAATTAATTATTTAATGAATATTTTCCTTAGCACTTATTAATTGTTTATTTAACAGAGATTTATATTGTTTAACGAAGCTTTTAAGATTGTCTTGTATATTGCGTAAAGATTTAATTGAACTATGTTTTAAAATAAATTATGCACTAACGTTGTATCTTGGTATTTTTTACTAGTGGCACCCGTGATTTATCCGTCCGATTCCCACTACTGTGGAAATGACGGTTTAACAATGCTTCGTAAGCAAAATTTCATCTAAAAACGTTCAGTTATTAATGCTTGATTGGGTGAAACTAGGTTTGATATGATTATTTATATGACTATATTCGATATTAATTATATACTTAACGTTTCCGTGAGAATATCGGTATAAAAACGTGTCCGTTTCGAATGCTCGGCCACAGAGTCCCAGAAAAAAAACGACTACGTCAACATTACGAAGGAATTTGGAGAAAACTAATAAAGAAAACCGCAAATTTGCAGAATCGATATTCAGAAAGTTGTAACCGTGGCCGCGCAGTCGAAACGTGGAGAACCGCGCGGCCACGCAGATCTCAGATACGGGAGCTACATAGAGTTCTCTTTCTTTTTGTAAATCACTGATATGATTTCGCAGAAATTGTAGAAAGTCTTAATAGACCCTTAGAGTATGTGCTTTACGACCTATAATTCTTTAAAGTCATGGCCGCGCAGGCCGGTATAATATATGTAAAAAGAATTGTAAAGATTGTTTAAATTTTATGACAAGTAAGAAAAAACAGACTTTATCCCATAACACTCCAGCCTTACAGTGCTTACTTCGGGGCTAGGTTAATGTGAGTGTAAGAAATATTTCTATTTCAAAAAGTATCCTATGTTCATAACCAGGCTACCTACTATCTGTGTACCAAATTTCATCCAAATTCATTCAGTAGTTTCGGAGCCTATTCGATAAGGGAAGACGGGGACGAGGTGGGAATTAATTTAACTTCACTAAATGAAAATGTGTGCCGTGTGGTGACGGCCTAAGAATACAAGTGTAGTGGTGACCTTTACATGCCTGGGATGTCGTAAGAGTCGACTTAGAGGCTCGACGCATTGAACACCTGTGCGAGAGAAGGAAAACTTGAAACAAAACCCTCTACCAACCCGTCTGGCCAGCGTGGTAGCAGTAGGCTAATAGCCTCCTATGAACGCCACAATAGGCGTGAGCTAGGAGAGGCATATGTCCAGCAGTGTACGATGTGAAATGAAAATACTAAAATTCGTTTAAAAATATATTGGTAACGTATCACAGTGGTCACAGCGCGCCGGCCGGCAGCGGCAGGTCCAGCCGCAGCTCCTGGATGGACTCCTTCTGGAGGAGCGGCTTGCGGTCGTTCTCTTTGGGCTTTTTGGGGTTCTTCTTCTTTGTTAATCTGTGGGTAAAAGGAAATATATTAGAAAACCTGGCATAATATATACCCTTATTCACAAACATCCGGTCGTTTGACATGAGACATAAATGCCTGAGGGCATATTCTCGCGGTGAGATATGTCGAATATGACATTTTTAATAATTGTTTTATTAAAAATGTAAGTGAAATCACACAGATACTACTGTCAAAATCCTTTAGTGTCAACGATCTTCGACAATCCTATAATGTCCAAGATTGTTTCAGTGAATTTTTAACACGGCTTTTAGGTTTAAAAAATATCAAATTCGTCATATTTCAGCGCAAGAATAGACGCATTACAAGTGTACCAGGAGGCTAAATGTCTAATTTTAAAATCTATCGTTATCCCTTTCAATTCGGCCTTCAAAAGATATTTACATACTTCAGACCGTCACTATTTGACATTTGATAAGGATTGTAATCGGGACGCGATTTGAATGGTGATGAATGAAGGAAATTGAACTGTCTTGTGACGGGGCTCCTCGTCCGGCAGCACCACAGTCGCCGGAACGTCGGAACCGCCGCACTCGTTAATAAATGGGACGAAATAAAAGAATCGTTCCAGGAGACTTGTTTTATTTGTAATGAAAATAAGGAGTGCGGCGGTTCCGACGTTCCGGCGACTGTGGTGCTGCCGGACGAGGAGCCCCGTCACACTGGCTCTCCGGCGGAGAATCGAACCCCGGTCTCCCGCGTGACAGGCGGGGATACTGACCACTATACTACCGAAGAGTGAGACTACAGAGTTTCTAACCATTATAGAGGTTTCATCCATCCATAAGGCTAGAACGAAATGGCATCGTTACAGTCTTAAGCAAAGTGGCAGACGAAAATATCTTTTAAAGGTATGGAGAAATGTCAAATGAAGTGTTCCATAAATCACTATCACAGTACCTTTGAAAGGGATTGTGATAGATTTTGAAATTTGACAATTAGGGGGGCTACTTAGGGGTACTTTAGCATTGCTGCTTTTGGAGAATGTCAGAAATAAGGTATATGGAACAGTGTTGAAAGATGTGATAGTTTTAAATATCCTACTAGAGACATCGGCTAAGTAAGCCGGGCTAACTATAGTAACTTATTCAATCACTGACCTATTGACGACGCTGTCAGGGTGGTCCATCATCCTCAGCATATCGGCTTGGTATGACGAGTCCAGTGGCGCATGTCTGACAGCTCGGAACTTGTTCAAACACTGACCCTAACTGACCTGGATATCTCCGACGGCTCGTTACTTTTCACATTAACCTGGACCCTTATTCACTATGACCACTCAGCGTTTCCTCAAAACAAACCAATCTCGTACTTAGTTACGACATTTTCAAAATTCGTATTCGACAAATGAAATGATCAAGAGCCCTGTTGACGACTAGTGGATTAAATAATTGGCGTGATTGTATGATATTTATAAACACTGACCTATTAACGACGCCGTCAGGGTGGTCCATCATCCTCAGTATATCGGCTTGGTCCGACGAGTCTAGTGGCGCCACCGAGATGTCTCTGACAGCTCGGAACTTGCCGCAGTTGTTTAGGTGCTCGTTTTCAAGCCGGAAGAAGTTCCAGATGAACCGTCTGAAAGTCAGAAACATTTTTAGAATACAAGTTGTTATAAAAATACAAGTCGGCGCTAAAGGAATTGGACTCAGAACCGGTAAGGTCTACTTGCGCCAGGTTAGGTTAACATATTTAACTCAAGAGTGCTAAATACATCTAACTCCGAGTTAAATGTTAACCTAGCTTAACACAAGTGGGCCTAAGTAAACTACTTTGTTTTAGAACCATGGGTCGAAAAATATAAAAGAAAACGTTTATTCGGATAAATAAGTAGACGGAGAACGGTTACGCATAGAGATGCGCAAAATACTTCACTGAAGTGTAAAGAATGATATAGTCCAATTGGACTAGATGAAGTATATCACTCATCTAGTTCATTTAGTTCATCTAGTTCACTTGGCTCAGTACTTCAGTAGTCCATTTGAGTCACCTTGTCATTAAGTTCAATCGCGCCATTTCATTCTAGTTCTTTATGTTTCGTTGTAAATATTCGTAATTAATATTCACGTGAAACTAAGCCTTATGTTTGCGCAATCGGTTGTTTTTTTTTCATGAACACTTTCAAATCATGAGACATCAAATTGAGTGCGGGCCGTGCAACTATCTCGCTTCCGCATGCGGTGTTCGTAATCTATCCGTCCGCTTTACTCTCCTTCAGTGAAGTGTGAACTAAATGAAGTACTGAAGTAATTGGGACCCGAATGAACTAATGAAGGAGATATACATGCTAAGTGGACTAGTTCAATTGAAGGATTCATTCAGGAACGATTCAACTCTAGTTACGCAGCACATCCGATTCGAATCCAAGAATTTACTGTGCGAAGAAGCTGTAGTACGAGTTTACGAAGAGAAATAGGATGACGGAATTCGTATTTAGTGCACAACTCCTACAAATAAAGGATGATTAACGAAAGTGGCGCGTTATCAGTACTCACACTAATGCAATTTCAAAAAAAGGAACAGACAAAAACATTTTTTTTTATCTATAGTAGCGAAAGCAAAACAATAACTGTCTCTTTCATACTCGTAAGTTTGACCGCGCGTGAGAGAGACAGACAATTCTTGATGTGATGACTATGCAGTGCAATATCACGTCGCGTGCTTACTCACAAACACTCCGTGTGAATGTGTTGTACGTGCCAGCTATAGTTAAAACGACCAATACTGCGACTTCGGACCGAGATTTCTCGGATTCGGATCGAATCAGAAGTATTGCGTAACCGCTCTTACGTGACTGATTTATTACGGGAAGTCCGAACATTTTATTTAGGGTTCATTCATACTAGCGCAGAGTCGAAGCGCATCGATGAGTCAATCTGGAACTTAATACTTTTTACTTTTATCTCAGAAGAAATAGGTGCAA
Organism: Chrysoteuchia culmella; assembly: GCA_910589605.1. Taxonomy (NCBI): domain Eukaryota; kingdom Metazoa; phylum Arthropoda; class Insecta; order Lepidoptera; family Crambidae; genus Chrysoteuchia; species Chrysoteuchia culmella. The sequence goes on along the minus strand of OU342664.1, from coordinate 10,957,825 downwards.
TACGTTGTGGAGATAAGCATGGCATTTGCTATGTTTTATGTGAAAGATTGACGATGCGCTTCGTCTCTGCGCTAGTATAAATTGACCCTTAACGTTTCGTATGTCGCGATTCTAGACACATTAGAAAATCAATTGTGTCTCGAGTGGATCTACGTTCTGACATTCAAAGGATTAATCTATCAAAGTATACTGCCCTTAAAAAGCCCATGCAAACAATTTTCAACCTTACGCCCTGACCCTTACCTGAAGACCTCAAGTGGCGCGAGGATGGACACCATCGTCTCACCGCTCACAAGCTCGTTTTCAGTCAATAAGAATGAAACTATCCATATGAATCGAAGCACAAAGTCTTCGACTATCGCAAAATAGTAGAACTGAAATGAAACAACACATACTATTTATACACCGACTTTTTTTAATTACGAGAAAAAATTTTGTTTGATTGCAGTATCCATCAATATAAACAACTTTTACTACGACGCCAATAACGAAACCGCGAAAAAATCAGCTGATCCATACATTTTGATCGAGGTGTTGTATTTTCTGTAGAAAAGGAAAAAGTAGGTATAAGATTTTAGGCTTTCGCGTTCCATTATACTAATACTTAGTTTAGAGCAACGGGACTCAAACGCGACATTTATTATGAAGTACATATGTACTTATAGCTTGACGTTTCGGCTGATTGCTACAGTCGTGGTCACAAGCAGACTGGTGACAGAACATATCGTAGCTGTTAAACATCGACAGACGAGTAAATCCGCGGTAACTGAATTCTTCTTGAAGCTGCAGTTAATCATTGGATGAAGTTACATGATCCTAAAATCCTCTCCACCGATGGTACGAGAAGCGATTGAAATCAAGAAGTATAAAAAATTTACGTTTTACGTTCAACACAAACCCCGATACTGTCAGTGTTGTCTGCCGCAATGACACGCACTAACAATAAAAAAAATGAAATATGTGACAATTTGAGGGTGGCCGAAGATCTTCAAGCCCGCACGAACAGACGACGCCGCGCACCACCAGTCTGCTTGTGACCGCTGTAGCAACACAGCCGAAACGCAACAGCTGCAAGTACATTATGTACTTCAATAATAAATGTCGCCTTTGAGTCCCGTTGCTCTAAACTATTACAAAAAGTAGCTAATTCAATTACGGTGTCTATTTGGCGATTTGTATCAAAAGTTCTTAAGAAAAAACGACTTTCTGGCATTAATGAATTCACTCATAAGGATCCACTCACTTAATCAATCATGGTAAATTAAATGAAAGGAAAACTATGAAATAAGCTCCTCCCTGCTTCGGAAGGGACGTAAAGCATTTGGTCCCGGCTGTATTCGCAGTCGCAAAAACCCACCAGACCGCATTGGGCCCGCGTGGTGGGTTCATTCTGCTTGTCATCCATAAGGAAGGCCAGTGGCCTAGCAGTGGGGACATTAAAATGAAATGATGATGATTACCAACTCACCCCCGGACTATTCACGATCTCCTCCCTCGGAAACTTGTTTTCCGCGTTGGGCCCGCAGCTGAACAGATCGCAGTCACAGTCCAAATAGTCTTTGCCTCACCTTCAAACAGCCGAAATTACGCACTCACACAGACACGCGCCCCAACACGCGCGCTCGCTACTGTTTTAGACTCGGACTACAGCGAAAACCCGTGAGATCCGTGTAGCGATAGCGAGCGGCGCGTGTGTGTGAGTGCGTCATATCGGCCGAGTGCAACGACTGTTTATTATGTTTAGACTGTGCCCCAGTCCATCTTCACGTCCCACGTGTACGTGTACAGAGACGAGACGAGTTGCCTGTCAACGTCATCATCATCATATTAGCCGCACGACACCCATTGCTGGGTATAGGCCTTCCTCAAGGATCTCCACGACTATAGGTCGGTGGCCGCCCGCATCCAGCGGGTTCCCGCGAGCTCCACCAGATCGTCGATCCACCTTGTCAGAACTTTTTCGCTTTAACGGGCATAGGTTCTTCTCGCTGTGTCCCGCCCAGTTCACAACAGCTGAGCAATCCTTCCTGCATGTTAACGATACCGGGTAACTCTGAATTATATTCGGAATATTACCAACTCACCCCTGGACTATACACGATCTCCTCCCTCAGGAACTTGTTCTCCGCGTTAGGCCCACAGCTGAACAGCCCCCAGTCCATCTTCACGTCCCACGTATACGTGTACAGAGATGAGATCAGCTGGCAGCCAAACCACGCGTATAGGAACGGGTTGTCGTACCGATTCGATGTGTATTGGCCTAAAATGTTTACAGAGAAGTAAGACTTGTGCCCACTTGTAAGTGTATAGCAGCGACGATTCTCTTGATAAGTATTGCTAAAGCAGATATTAGACGGTTAGATAGAAGCATCGAAAATGAAGTGTCTAATTATGAAGTGCATCTTTCACCACTGACGTGCCTGTATGATGAAAGTCACTAGATCGATCTAGATCAGGGGTGTCCAACATAATTTTGTGGAGGGCCAGGTTTAGTATTTTTGTAACCGTAGCGGGCCAAAAGAAAAGCCCAATAGCGAAGGATTAAGTAAGCATTCTTCTAGCTGTTGATGTCTTCGCGGGCCGGATGAAGGACTTATGCGGGCCACATTATGGCCCGGGGGCCGTATGTTGGACGGGCCTGATCTAGATCGTCATCGTCATCGGAAATGAACGATAAATGAAGCGTGTAGCGCCATTCACTGCACTGCCATACACATTGAACGGCAGGTCGTCAGAACATTTATTTTATTATTCCTGTGATTCCCATAGTTTTCGTTTTCAGATATACCACGGTTTTTTTAAAGTGGTGCAATGAGCACATGATTGTATTTTTAGAAAACTTTAAGCGCCATGAATGTCTTTTGAATCACCGATTGGCGATCTACAAAGATTGCAACAAGCGCACGACTTTTGTGAGAAATAGAATACTCAGGTCACTTTACATTAATTTTACATTTAATGTCTAAATACATTAAGTCGTTTATTGGTCACTATTCACTGCCCGTTCATCCAAATGAAAACACTTTTGATGAACCGTCTTCCACTTAAGTTTTGTCTCGTATGGAGCTTCGGGTCATCATATTTTTGCTAAAAATGTATGGCCAGTAACTATATGCATCTTGCTCTACCGTTTAAATTCAGCGTGCGACAGCAATAGTTGCCGGCCAGGAATTGCAGGAAAGTGCAGGAAATGTTGCAATAGCCAGTTTAGTTTAATAAATGTGCAGTGAAATTACACCTAGGTTTACTCTCACTTCCTTTTAGCGAATAAAAGTGACAGCATCAGTTTTATTTCTAGGTGTAACTTTACTCATAGTTTATTAATAAAACTGTAGGGCTAGCACGAAAACTATCGAAATAATATCGAGGACCTAATGTCAAAAAATGTATAGGAAAATGTAGCTCCGTTTACGCCCGGTAGGAACGCTGCTCAATATGTTATTTTTTTTTTTACTTCACTTCCTCGACAGTTATTCGTGCTAGACCTACTGGTAGATGTATAGTGAGTATAAATTATGTGTGTAACAGGCGTTTAAAATAAAGACGTAATAATTTGAAAATATATTAGTAAAGAGTATATTGCACAGTACATTTTCCAGACCAGATTTTACAGTTAGATGATTGAGGAAAATTTAAGAATTCGAAGAAGGAATTTAGTTGTGCTTAAAGAAAGTTGAAAAATTATTTCTAATTGAGAGTTGTCATGTGTTTGTTTCTAGATGAATAACATTCCCAGTTTTAATCGCTATCCCTATCACAGAAGCCTTTGAAAAAAACAAACTCACCACTATAAATAGTCCTTAGCGTTGCAAACAGCACCACAAAGAAGGTTGTAGAATATTTCCCCGCATTCACCAGATGCGGGAACGCCTCCCTACTGTCCCGGTACCGCCTCAGGCACTGCCAGAACCGGGACCACGCGGGGACTATGTTCACCAGCGCGCGGGTCAGGATGAACCAGCGCGTCGTTTCAAATGAGTCTGAAATTAAATAAGAATGGATATTAAATTATCACAATTTATCACATACAATCGACCTGTTTGGCGCAGGGGTACTAACCCCAACTTCTGCGCCAGAGGTCCCGGATTCGATCCCCGGACAAGACAAATATTTGTGTGCATGAACATGTCTATTTGTCTTGGTCTGGATGTTTAATATGTATATTATGTATGTATTTACAAAAAAAAAAGTATATAGTATGTTTATCCGTTATCTAGTATCCATAACACAAGTTCTTCATGATACTTAACGTGGGCTAGATAATTGGTGTGATTGTATGGAAATATTTATTTATTTATATAAAAAAATAAAAAAAATCTTAACTGTAGAGTGACCGTCCGGAATCCTCTCCTTACACTGATGTAATAGCGATAACTTTAAGGGAATAAGTTCTGAAAAAACTTTGTCAAGCATCAGTAGTGTAATCGGTTGAGCAGTTGCCGAGACAGTTAAAATACCGACTAACTATAAAGTTTCGACAATTAGCAGCTTTAATGGAAATCATAGACTGTGGCTTCGAGTCCCGTCTGACAGCAGTTTATTCCTAGTAGCTACGTATGATATTTATTTCGTCAGATGCGGGAACGCCTCCCTACTGTCCCGGTACCGCCTCAGGCACTGCCAGAACAGGGACCACGCAGAGACTATGTTCATCTACCAGAATGAACATACTATCACATACAATCTCTACTGTATGTCAAAGGAGGGTATTCGAGGAATAACCATATTCATGGGATAACCCCGACATATAGGAAAAATGTTCTAAAAAAATCTCCTTCTCTGTTTTAAGTTTAATGTCTCAACTAGCTATTCAAAACGGCTTTGAAAGCTCTTTATGAAATAAGACAGGGAGAAAAACATCCATTGACGAGTTTAGAGACCCTGATTCTTCTTGTTACAAGGTCTCCCGCGGTAGGGTTTTGCGAACCGATAGCGTAGCTTCATTGTTATTGTACCCAAGTACTTGTAACAGTTTAGACTGGCTTTTGACTTTGCTGCTGATGATGACTGACCCAGCACTTACCTTGTATCTGAAATAAGTCTCCTCCAGCTACGTAGAACGCCACCAGATTCAGGTCAGGTGGAAGTCCAGGAAGGGTATTCGCGCAAGGATTCCATTGGTCAGCCAGCGAGGAATCCGCGAACAGGATTGGCATGCTAAGCCCCTTATTAAACTTTGTATTTATTAATTCGTTGACTCTCTTTCTAACGCATACCTCTTTTTCTATCCAATGACGTCAGCCCTACTGATTTCTTTGTGCGATGGCCTTCCAAGTAGGCTGCGAGCTGAGGGCTAATATACGAGTCTCAGCACTGAGTGAGACCCCTGCGTTTGCGTAGATAATGTCTTTAACGTTTATGTTTGGCCTATGGGTCCACTTACCCTCTATTTGGAACCAGTCCCCTCCAGCTACGTAGAATGCCACCAGGTAGTGGAAGTCTAGAAAGGCATTCGCGAAAGAGTTCCATTGGTCAGCCAGCCAGAAGTCCGCGAACAGGACTGGCATGAACGGAGCTGCTAAAATCCGACCCTGAAACAGTACTGATATAATAAATCAAAAGGTAATCAATCTGACTTATATATTTTTTCATTTGACGACCTGTTTGGCGTAGGGCTACGTATACGTGCCTTCAGCGCAAGAGATCCCAGGTTCGGTTCTCAGGCAAGATATTTTTTTGTGTGTATGAACATATCTATTTGTCTTGGTCAGGGTGTTTATTATGTATATTGAGTATGCATTTACAAAATATTTACAAAATAAGTAGGTATCTAAGCACGTTATCCGTAATCTACCGAACCTATTATCCATAACACAACGTCTTGAAACTTACCTCAGGCTAGATTTACTTAGCTTCCGGCCGCGGTTTCACTCGCGTGGTTCCCGTTCCCGTGGGAATATCGGGATAAAAAGTAGCCCAAGTGTTAGTCCACTACTTGAAGTTCTTAAACACCAAATTTCATCCAAATCTGTTCAGTAGTTTTTGCGTGAAAGAAGAACAAACAAACTGACATACTTTCGCATTTATAATATTAGCAGGATTTAGTTGATGGCTGATACTCACACATATCCTTAAAAACCAAAACCTCGCTTCATGCCTAAATACTTTGAGCGGGTTCATCAAAAAGGCCAGCATTATTATCACAAGCGCCAGCGGATTCACAAACGGGGGTATACTCAAACTCGCACTGTATATAAAACTGAGTATACTGAGCGCCCAAACCACCCCGAATATGGCGGCTAATTCCATCAGATGCTGTTCCGATAAATGGTTCCGTGGGTCTAATTCGAATATTAACACGTGGTTGACCCCTGACGATCGCCAACCGTAGACGTTTATACCAATTAAAAATATGAATTCTACTAAAAGGAATGGTCCTCTGTACAATCTAAAGGCTGTCTTAAAGTTTTCTGTGGCACCTTCGTGGAATAGCGCTGGAAAGAAAAAAATATTTAAAGGCTTATTACACTTGTGGCTAAATTCAGCATCTGAATTTAGTAGTATAGCAGTACATTGCTTTTTCGAGCTGAATCAAAACCAGCAATGTACTGTTAAACCACTAAATTCAGATGCCGAATTTAGCCAAGTGTAATAAGCCTTTTAGGGTCGGTCTCACCACGTACTATCTGACCAAAACAATTAAGCGCATGACAGCAATTAAAATAAAATATTTATGAAAGATATTTTCTACACAACACATCGTTTATTTTTTGTTATGCTTTTTTTATGAACGACGGGAGACTTAGCCTTCATCATACCTGATGTTAAGTATTGCTAAGGCTGAAAGATGGAAGCGAGCCTCTCCCGGAATCCTCAGCCACTGAGGAACTTAATGTTAACTATATTCGGATATTTTATTCAGTAGAGTAATTTGACAGGTGCCAATGTCAGTTTGTAAATATAATCCGGCTTTAAACTGTTTTTCATAATGGTTTACTCAGATCCTGTTCCAGTTAGGTAAGTATTGATTCCATTCACGCACACAAATTCAATATTATGAATAGAGCTACATTTTAAGGACGCATTATTTTTACAAATGACATTGGCACCTGTCATATTACTCCTACTGAATAAAAAATCCGACTGTACTGGACGACCAAGACAATTAGGCGCATGACAGAAATGCGGTTTTGCACTTTTGGAACCCGCAGCCCACTTCTATCACAGTACTTCTTTAGTATCTGATTCATTAGCGCTACAGTTTTTAACTAATTGATTACCGTTTCTTGAAATGTTGATTTTACGTAGATTTTTTAAAGATTTTATTAGCTGTCGGGCGCCTAATTGTCTTGGTTAGTTAGTATGTTGTTTTTCTCAAACATGCATGGAAATATTGTCATTATTTTCGAAAAAAGAACACGCGAAGTATCGCATTTACGGACAAAGAAAATCAAATCCATTACAGGAGCGTTTTTTGAATTTGGAACATTACAAAGAGTATTTAACAACTCCAGCACGCCGTTTCATACAACATTGCCGGAGCGCTGTAAAGTTCCAAATTCAAAAAGACGCTCCTGCAATGAATTTGATTCTCTTTTAGTAATTCTTGAATGTATAATATAAAAAGTATGTTTTATTTCCCTGCATTCTTTTGAGAAAAGCACTATATATGCCTCGGCGGAAATGTCAATTGCCTGTCTCGTATTAGTGAAGTCCACGCCTACGGCTCCGACTTCAAACTCATACTCGACCTGCAATTGCCTATTTCACGGACTTTGCAATAATGTACTATTTCCGAATGCTCATCTATATGTCATTACGGCTATTGTAAAGTGATCGTATCCATCTGACAGCAAAATGAACTGTTCATAGTGTATGTAATTCATGTTAAATTTCATACAAATTACAGCCTAATGAACTGTTAAATGAATACGATTACCTGACACCATTGCACCTAAAGAATTTACAAGGTGAGGTGATAATTTATCTGTAATCATCAGCATTGTCCAAGATTACCGTTAGGTAGTCAAGAGTAAACATTTAACTAATGATAAAGTGCTGTGGTCATCGCGATCGGGGCTATGTTTTACGATCTCTTGTTTGAAATAAGATTACTGATCTTTTATTAGACTGTTAATATTTCTTAAGGATCACCTTGCAGATAAAGATTCATAATACTCTAGTAAACCGTAAATTTTATTGCGCAATTCATGTCGCTATGGAGATTTACCAATCGTGATTCATACAGTCAACAGCACAAAAGGCTTTACATTGCATTACGAAAACCGCAATTTATTGCAAGCTAGATAAGGACACTTTAAATTTTTTTGTCTGTTTTTCTACTAGAGCTGACTTTGAACAATTTGTTTTCCATAACTTTTGGCGAAAGCCTGAAGTACGCGCGAAGGTCGGTAGCAAGGTCGAATTCTGTTTAAACCGTGTAGCAGAAACCAAACGACATCAAAAGGGTCAGAAGCAACGATACAAAATCAAGTTAAATTTTATTTTAGACTACGATTTTTGTGACTAAAGGATTTAGGACTATAGAATTTAGTTTAGTACAATTTAGAATGTCACTTCCTAGCAAAAAACTATTTCGTACATACATCGTTTTGTATTCATCGTGTGTAGGAAAAACCTAATCTAGCGGGATTTAATTCCGAATCCCAGTAACTAGAAAGTTTATGTTGTAAATAGTGTTAGTAAGTGTTCCAATTAAATAAAGATATTTAAATAGGTACAAAATATGTTATTATGTATTCCAGAAAAAAAAACAACAAAAAATATTGTATAGGTATCGCAAAAAGCGCAAAATATAACAACTGTTCTTTAATGTTGAAAACTTGAAACTCTAAACTACACAGTAAACAAGGAAAAACAAGGGGATAATACAGGCGTTTTAAGATATCTCTAACTTTGTGTGCTCCTTTCTCTTTTTTTACCTCTGTTTTGAAGTGGTGTTAAAAACATAATTTCATTATTAGTTTTAAAAAATGACTTGGTCTTACCTCAGGGATACCTACACAATCCAACAATAAAACAAAAACTATCTATCACTAATCGGTAATCGTAATAACAGTTGACGCTATGATCTAAACATTTAAAAACACTTTTGTCCTGATTCACTGATTCATATTTGCACAGCTAGAATCTTGAAATTTGGACGGTTGCTTCTCTACATGATGCAAGCATCCACTAAGAAAGATTTTTAAAAAATTCAACCCTTAAGGGGGTGAAATAGAGGGTAGAAGTTTGTATGTTTGTAACTTTTTATTCCTGTAATCAATTAGCGTTTGTAAATAACCTCCGCAACAGAAATAATTAGTTACGTGTTTCAGCGTTTTTCAAAGTTCATCTCTTAAGGGGTGAAAAGGGGTGCAAAAGTTTGTTTGGGTTTTTTTCTCTCTCTCTTTAGACTATTTAGTTTTTTTTTTAGATAATTGGAGAATCTGAAACTCACATAGGCTGCTTTTTACGACAGGAAAATATACTATTCCCATGATAAAAGAAATTGAAACTTTTAACAACGGGAAAATATACCATTTTTTCCGTAAGATTGTGAACAAACGAAAATGTGAGCAAAAATAACAAACTATTTCTTAATATTTTGTTATTTTTACCTTATGCCTCGCGTCGCGGACCAAATCGTTGGCGGAAGGCTAGTAATTTATAAATCTACGACGAATATTTTGAACCCGCTTCAATTTTTTTTAATTTTTAGTATATGCTTCCCACAAAATAATCTTAAATGCAGTAGCGACAAACATGCACTACCGTTTCGTCAAATTTATGATGTTGATATTTTGGTATAAATCCGGCTAGACTGTTATTTTTTTATACAGTGGTTTAACAAAACATATCAAGTTTTACAGTTTGTCTTAGATATCGCCCCTATGCTGCTCGTAATAGTGGAGACTTTCGTAGTGCAAGTGTAAATTAAGACGTGGCGTTTCACTTTACAGCAAATTAATGTAACTACATTTTTTTGTGAACCTGTACAGGGTAATTGTAAAATCAGTACCCAAATTTTTAAAGTTCGCCTTAGAATCTGTAAGTGAACAACTTTCTTCTAGAAACATGGGTCAACATATGACAAAAAAAATTCGACTCTTCATACAAATCAAGACTGATGCAATGGATTTAGTATAGGAAGTCCAAAAATTGTTCTCGTATTTTGACCCACGTTTCTAGTAGAAAGTTGTTCACTTATCGATTCTGAATCGAACCTAAAAACGTGGATACTGTTTTTAAAATTACCCTGGAGTTTCGCCAAATATTAAACAAGAAAATATACTAGAAAAAAGCAACTAGTCTCATGTCGCTCTGACGGGAACGGGACGGGACGGAAGACTAGTTGCTTTTTTCTAGTATATTTTCTTGTTTATCACAAAAAATAGCATTGTAAATTGCAAAATTAAAAGACAGAAAATAAACAAAAGTATTCCTATATTTTTGTTTATTTTCTGTCTTCTTCCTTTTTGAGGACCACTCACCTGATAAAACTACAGTAATAAACAATACGATGAACGACCCCGAGAACAGGCCCACTTTGAACGTAGTCCAGGGGCTCTGCTGCTCCCCTAAGGGGGGCACCCTCAACTTCTTCATCGCCTTCTGCCTATCTCCACCTTCAAGCTCATTTGTGACCGTCGCCTCGGTGTCACTGATCAGTCTATCTATGTCTTTATTTGTGTAGAAGTGAGATGTCTCCACATGTTCTGCCCTCCATTGCGCTCCGTTGCTTACGTTTAATAACTGTAGGCAGATTTTTAAGGTTATTTACTTATTATGTTTAAGGTACAGAAAAGGTAAGACTCCAGTTTAATCAGTTTAAAGAGGTTTGAACTTTTTTCTATGGAGGCTGGCCTCGTCCAAATCGTAGTATAAGACGCCATTTTGAAAATGGCGTCTCACTATAATACCTATATAAATAAACAGAGGGCAAACAGAGGAACAAAAAATGTTATGATATATAATGCCCTTAAGTGTCTCGTTAGCCAGATAATTAGAGTTAAAAATGAATAATGCTGACCCACACTATCACCTTTGTATCTTTAACTCCAATTATCTCACTAACCTGACACTTAAGGGCATTATGTTGTTTATTATTTTCTGTTCATCTTTACGTTCCATATCCATTTATAAAGGTATAATCGAGCGGCGCGATTTTGTAAAAATCAAAATAGCGGACCGGTGCTGAGGCTAAATGGTAAAAACCCGTTTATACTGTTTAAAGCTGGATTCTTACTGTGATACCCACTAGTCTGATATCTTTGCCAGTTGAAAATTGTTTACGGTTATAATAACCATAAAGTGTAATATTATAATTAGTGTTTTCTTTTTGTGATGGAAATTGACCTTACTGATGTGTTAAGGTCGCTTTTCAATTTGAAGACTCTGTATAGTGATAGGGTATTTAAGTAGGTGTACCTCTACCTACATTCTTTACATACAATGCTGCCTTAACCTTACAATTGACATTAACTAAGAATGAACAGTTACTGTTACTTTTATCAGTATCATCATCATATCATCATAACATTTTTATTTTTGGAAACGTTGGAAACTTAAATATGATTCCATAATATTTAAGTTTCCAACGCAGCGGACCAGTCGATAGTATTATGATAAGCAGACAGGAAAGGACTTTTATACCGTCTAAAACGTATTTTTTATCACAGGAAGCACCAAGATGCGTTCAGACCAGTATCAGCAATCCATCAATGGAACGGCGGCACACAAATTGACACACGTGTCACACACAAATCGATCGATTCAGATTAAGATCATAATACGTCAATTTGTGTGCCCGCATTGTTATACGGAGTGATCGACCGTGTGTCCTAATGGTAGACAACACATTACAATGCGATCTCATCGGTGTCCACAAAGGGCATTTTCAAATAGCAGACGCAAGCGTGTTGAAGCGTTAAATCGATTGGTTTTCGTTATAACTTTAATAAGATTTTAAATCATAAAACATACATCTTAGGGTCGCAAATTAACTGTCTTTAAACTGTCTTAAAAGAACTTGATTGAGAGAGTGCAATAGATTTTATGATTTGTATGGTTCTCGTTTCTCTCGCTTGCCCAATAATTTTGTACATATAAAAATATTCAGAAATGTTAGTTAGCTCTATTTTATTTCGCTCAAATAAGTTTTTACTAGATACAAAGACTTGCGGCAGAGACGGTGTGCCATAAATCACTTTTGTAATAGAGATGCGCACGCGCACGTGGATTATCGATAAAATTTTAAAATACCCCTCTTCGAGCCCATTGGTATCAATAAACAACGCGCATCTCTACGTCTTTGTGACGTCACCCATAAAAAGTGTAAATGCGAGAGACGAGCATGACGTGCGCTGTCTCATTCCCACTTTTTTTAACCCCATCCGTCTGCCGCGAATCTTTGTGTTGAGTATAGCATTCTATATTAGGTCTTTACTTATGAAATTGCCAATTTGTATGAAGAATTTCAAAGAAAGTTCGTTTTCCATACTAACAATTTTTGTTATAGTTATTACCGCAAACGCTAATCCCATAATTTTTTTATGTACATGCATTGTATGAAAACTATGCTTAGTTTTCTAATTCGTCTTTAAAAAAAAAATATAAATATTTATTTTTAAAATTATGAGTATCTAATAAATGATATTAAATAAAGTGGTCATCTTGGCTATAAAAAAAAATTGTACCTTTCGAGGTGTTTTTATCGTATAAGAAACGAAAATAATAATCTTATAATTACTGATTCTTGACCGTTCTGATCTTACTTTAATACAAAATAAAACAATTATTGATGTACCTTTTAATCATATAATTTACAAGTAAAGACCTATTCAGTGTGCACAGAACACAGAAACTCTTTTCTTGTGTTCTGTGTCAGTGTGTCTCACTAATAGCAATGTGTGACAATGAGCCGAGTCATTAAGATCTTCTTTAACTGAATTGAATACAATATGGCTTCATTCAATTTCCTTTTTTAACCGACTTCAAAAAAAGAAAGAGGTTATTTAATTAAGCATAGGTCGACGCTTGACTGATATCTTGACTAGGTACTATTGTGACATAAATTAGATACTATTATTCCGAACACTGACAGTAGTCAACCGAAGCTAATCTTTAGGCATCTGATAAGGTTGATAATCAAAAAATCATTAAATTGATAATTCTAAGGAAAGCAATAATTTTAGTAAGTAGACTTTTTATCTTTAATTTTGACAATAAAACGAATAACAATGCAACAATCATAGTTTTATTTCATTTAAGATATAGGTATCTTATCAGTGACAACCCTCTGTTATTGACCTGAAAGGACATCGCGCGTCGATTGAAAAAGGTCCTATCATATTATTTATCTCCAAACGGTGGGGAAATCGCCAGCAGATCAAGATTTACATTTGCCAATCGAAAACTGCACTAACTACGTAAGCGATAAGGTTTTATGTGCTTTTTCGGTTGCTTGCCGTTGAAACTGCTGACCAAATTACAGATATCCAACAGATATCGTATCTTTGTTTATTTATAGTAATTTGCCTTAACGTGCTTTCGGCGGCTACTTTTGTAAGCCCCATAGGAGTTTAATAGTATGTAAGTAAGCAATGCGTATTAGGAACTGAGTTAATTTATTGAAAATGAATCATCACTGCTGTTTTAGCATGCACATAATTTTTGGCAAGACTTACCAGTCGTTTATAGACCAATGTCACGAATACGGGAACAAAATATACACAATTCTAACTATTCGATAAGATAGTTTTGCTTGTTAAAGCTCTTTGTTTAATTTATTTTTACTATATTGTCTTAATTCATCCAACCTCCTTAATTAAATCGATTAAGTAGCCGGCGACCGGTCAGCTCTCCATACTAACGAAATACCAAAACTATTTTCAAATGGAGCGTTATTTTCTGTACTTGTGATGTTATTCGGATTAAGACACTATTTAACTATCTATCTCAGGTCACTATTAAAAAAATAACCCTAAACACTTACCCAATTAAAAATAAATGCGAATTGCAGTTTTGTATGAAAAAAAATAATTGGAATAAAAAAAATTATAAGGCAGATATTATGGATTATTATTTAATAGAAACCTAGATAAATACTGTCTTAATCCAAATAACATCACAAGATACAGTCACGTCAGTCGTTTGTATGGGAGACTGACGTGTCGTGGGCCTCTTAACCATAATAAAAGAGGTTAAATCAGAAAAGAGTTTTACACTTAAATGAATATAAGATGTAAAAAAAAGGATATCAATTAATAAAAAACCCGCCTGCATTAAAAGACAAGTCATCTGAAAAGATGGAAACAAGATCAAATATAAAAATATTTTGTTCAACATAACGTTAACATAACATTGTTGAATAGAGGCTCGCTATGCTGAGACTAGTCAGTCTCAGTCAGTCTCAGCTGAGACCTTGAAAGAACGCAGAGAACGAGGGGACTTTATTGAAACGTATAAAATATTACACAGCCATTACGACCTCAAAAATTTCGATCAAGAATTGTTCCGGTACTCCCAAAATACATACTTAAGAGGACATCATCTTAAACTGTTGAAGGACCGCTCATTTGATAACACGCAAAAGCACTTCTTCAGCAATAGAGTAGTCGAGGCATGGAACAAGTTACCAGCAGATGTGGTGACAGCACTGACTACTAACCAATTTAAAAACAGATTGGACAAATACCTACAAGTGACAATACTACTCTTTTGGAATTGTGATATGGACCAAAACTAGTTTAAACAATATAGAACGACTTTTAATCAAAAGACATAACGGAGGTCGTAGGCTTATAAATATACTCTCGCTTTTGAACAAACAAATACGTATATTAAAGACCTTCTTCTATGACAAAGCTAAAACTAGTGATATACACGATGCAGTAATACAGAACGATATTAATTACACACCGCTTAATCTAACTGATAAACAGGTAAACACATCATGCACAAATAACACTGGCGAAGAGAAAATTAAAATAGACGAGTGGAAGAAAAAAGCACTGCATGGTCGACACCCACATGAATTGCAGCAACAACATATTGATGCCGAAGCCTCCAACAAATGGTTACAGATTGGTACACTTTTCCCGGAAACTGAAGGGTTTGCCGTAGCGATACAAGATCAAGTCATTAATACAAAGAATTACAAAAAATATATCATCAGGGACCCTAACATAACAGATGACAAATGCCGTAAATGCCACAAACATATAGAAACAATACAACACATAACAGGAGCATGCCCGAACCTGGCACAAACAGATTACACTCACAGACATAATCAAGTGGCCAATATCAGTCATCAAAATCTTGTTCACAAATACAGACTGTTACGAGACTCACACAAACATACACCTTATTACAAGTACACACCCAGCCCAATTTTAGAAAACAACACGCATAAACTATACTTTGGCCGAAGTGTCCTTACCGACAGAACGATACATTACAACAGGCCAGACATTATTTTGCAGGATAAACAAAACAAAACCACATACTTAATAGACATTTCAGTACCAAACACACATAACATTACAAAAACTATCACCGAAAAATACACAAGTACACTGACCTAAAAGATAAAGTAACCCGAGTCTGGAGACAAGACAAAGTGTACATTGTCCCAATGATTCTTTCGACCACGGGTGTCATACCGAAACATTTACAGAAATCGCTTCAACTACTTGGATTCAAACCAACTACGTTCATTAATATGCTAAAAGCCGCCATCCTTAATAAATGCAGAATAGTTAGAAAGTTTTTAGATATTCCCAAAAATACAATCGATTCTTAACTATTTTATGATTTTGTAATATTTGTATTTTTCAATGCTACTTTTATACTTATGGTAAATTTTAAATAGAAAAATATTGGAAAAAATTAACTCGGCTACAAGTGAATTCTCAGACGGGAATCGAACCCGCGACCTTTGGAAATCCGGTCCAATGCTCTAACCGCTGAGCTACCGAGACTTCTTTACTAAGATACTACCGAGATTCTTAATTACCTAATATTACAACCTCTTGTGTGTTGACTCACAATTCCACAAAAGCCCATACCAAATATTTGAGAAAATAAAAAAATTAAAAGTATAATAATAATAATATGCAGTAGGAGGCAAAGAATTTAATAATAAGTCAGCCGGATCATTCATTCATCATGTTATCCTCCGACTTCATATTATTATGCTGAACAAAATATTTTTATATTTGATCTTGTTTAAATCTTTTCTGTCAGGTTTGTCCTTTGATGCTGTCGGGTTTTTAGTTTTTTAAATTTATATATAAAAACCTTAAGATCAGCTCTTTAATTTAATACCCACACTGAAGTATAAAAAAAAAAAATTACTCAAATTATAGCTCCTCAGATTCGTTATGTTGGTTTTTTAACTTCACTTATCTATGAACACTTGGGCTGTTAAGAGAAATTTAACGATACCTTAATTATAGAAATCCGTTCAGCCGTTTTAGAGCTAAGAAATAATAAAGAATATTACATATAAACAAACAAACATACAAGATACGCGCGGAAAACATAACCCTTCATATCATTAAGTATGGATGTAAATTTCTGAAATAAATGCTTATATTATTATATGCTTTCGAGTACCTAATTAACTCTAAAACATTATTTACTTTAGCAGTCCTTCGAGCCGGATAATCAAAAATACAGGGCCCGTAGACAAAGTAGCATCGTTATGTAGCGAAACGATAATTCGATTCGTAATTGTCTATATCCGCCAATTAACTTGCGGTGAGACCACGTGATTTAGCGCGGCCTATGACAATCCGCCAATCCCATACATTTACAGTACCCGGCGATAAATATTGCACATCGACCTTTGGAAAGAGACAATCGGCAAATTTCGGCTTCGTAGAGCGTTATCTCTGTCGCACGAAATACAAACAGTCCGGTATCTAAGGAGCTGTTAAAACAATTATGATTTGCTTCTTTTAATAATTCTTTTTTCACCTCACACGCTCTGAAAAAGAGGTTTTGTCAATCAGTTTCTGCGTAGAAAATCGCTTTTTGCGGCCTAGCGCGGCAAAGTACTTTTTTAATTTAATACCTAAAAATATGTTATAATGCGTTCCGAATCGTACTATTGACTTTTTTGTTACATTCTGTTCTTATTTTAAATAGCTTTGAATTAATTCTAATACTCCGTTTTGGTTTTATTATATTATTTTAGTTCATTGAATCATAAAATCAATACAATAATACTAAACTGTTATAAGAATTTTATGTTAGGCTGGGTGAGATTTCACAACCTATGATGGGATTTCGGATTGTGACATAAATCTTAATTTTTAAATTGTCTTTGTCTTGTACCTCATGTCAGTGTCAACATTTACGGAATCGTTTTTATTGTTAAAACGATTTATAAGTAACAATATATTCCTACTTTAAATACCTTTGAATTGACCATAGTACTCCCATTTTTATTATTTTAGTTTTTTAAATCATTAAAACGACGAGATTATGGTATATTTAGATAAAAATGTATGTTTAAAGATTTTTTTACCGGAAGTTGACCGCGGAAACAACCATAAAATGTTCCTCGCTGTTGTGAGGTGAAAAATTGTGTGTTGTGCTCGGCAGAAAAGTTTTTAGCGTCTTGTACCTCTGAAAACCTCGCTTCGCTCAAGATTCAATCTTTGAACCACTCGCTACGCTAGCGGTTCAATCCTAGGGTCCTTCACTTGCTTTCAATAGAGGTTACTCGCCGCTAAATAACCTACTTTCCAGCCTTGCATAACAAATAACTATTATTCTTTGTATAAAATACAAAATCCAAAGGTCGATGTGCAATATTTATCGCAAGGTACTGTAATTCTTTTCGAACTTGCTTCTTTTGAACTCTGCAGTTCGCGGTGCGAGTATGACTTATCTCAAGTTCAGATAAATTTTACGAGTTTTTAATTTATTTGGTAGCTTCAAAAGCGCTGACACAACCTTCGTGAATTAAAACAATTGCAACATAAAATATACTGACCTTATCATGTTTTTTCAATATTTTCCTAAATCCCGTGTAGTTAAGATTCTGGTAGTTTTGCAACAGTATCAAGCTCAGGTAGAACTCGCTGAATGCCAGCTTCAATTCCTGGACTTTTCTTCTGGGTAATTGCACCTTTTTGCTGTCACCACCTCCTTTTGGTTTCATTGTGTCGAAGTGGGATTTGAGTTCGCTTTGCAGAGTTGCAAACTTTCGAGTAGCTTCTGCTAATTTTTCTGTAGACAAATTATAGAAGTTAGTTACTAACACATATAATCCAGGTTACTTACTAAATTACTTACTGTTACAGAAACTTGGAAGCGATTGGTTGGCAACCTGTCTCCATTGTTTCTGGGAACAATCTTAAACACAACCAACGCCAAATGTGGTGTCATTGCAAAGTGATAATGTGAGTGGTGTTTATACACTTTTTTAAGCACCATTTAAAATCTGTTTACACTGGAAGGGATATGTCGTAAAGCTTTGTACTTACCAGAATAAAAAGTATTGATTTTCTTGAGTTCCTGATCACAGTAGTGGAAGAACGTTTCGTCGAAGTTGGCAAAATGGCGTGAGAGTACTTCCGGTTCAACGTTTTCAGCGGACGGCGCCTCCTCAACCGCCGTGTACAACATCGCTTTCATTTCCTGAGGGGTTACAAAAATTTTGTTACTAATGGTTTTATACTATCCTTCCTACTAATTCTACTTATATTATAAATGTGAAAGTATGTCTGTTCGTTTGTTTATTACTCTTTTACGCAAAAACTACTGAACGGATTTGGATGAATTTGATATGTCGGGACTTCAAATAGTGGACTAACACATAGGCTACTTTTATCCCGATATTCCCACGGAAACGGGAACCACGCGGGTAAGACCGCGGCCGGCCGCAGGTTATTTATATTTCGGCCGTACGACCGGCACCCACTGTTGGGTATAGGCCTTCGCCAAGAAACTCCACAACGATCGGTCCTGCGCTTCCCCGCGACCTTCACCAGATTACTATAGGCCGTTACTCCTATAATAATATTATTTGGTTGGTGGTAGGACTTATTGTAAGTCCGCCTGGCTAGCTACCACCATCTTATCTAAGTCTGACGCCATAACAACAATGTTTTCAGCATTGTTGTGTTCCGGCAGTTAGAGATAAGATAGCCAGTTCCTCAGTGGTTGAGGATTCCGGGAGAGGCTCGCTTCCATCTTCAGCCTTATCAATACTTAACATCAGGTATGGTGAAGGCTAAGAGTCTCCCCGTCTTGAATAATAAAAAAAATAAAGAGGAAAGACTTGATTGTTTGTTTGTTTGCATTGAATAGGCTCCGAAACTACTAAACGGATTTGGATGACATTTGATACACAGATAATAGATAAGGCTATCTATTATCTGTGTATCAAATGGGATAAAAAGTATTCTATGTTCATAACCAGGCGGTTATGAACATAGGATACTTTTTATCCCGATATTCCCACGAGAACGGGAACCACGCGGGTGAAACCGCGAGCGGCCGCTAGTATATTATAAAATTGAATATTTATGATGATGAATGTGAATAAAAGTTTTTTTGTAATATTTTTACCTGCAGTTTGCTTAATTCACCTGAGAGTTTATAGTACTTATGATTGCTGGGAGAAGTTTTAAGTCACAATTACAAAAAAAAGGTTAATACTTTAATACTTATGAGGAACTAGCTTCCGTCTGCGGTTTCACCAGCGTGGTTACCGTTCTCGTGGGAATATCGGGATAAAAAGTAGCCTAAGATGTCACTCTCCATCTTTTTAACTAACTTAAAATCAAGTGGATTGGTTGCTTAGTTAGGGTGCGAAGGAAGGACAAACAAACACACATCGTATTTATAATATTATTAATTTATATATATAGTTAGGGATTGGGATCAGGATTCTTTAAATAATTGTATTTCTGCTTCATCATCCGTCATTTTAATGCCTCCCCTGTTGGGGCACTGACCTTCCCTATGGATGCATAAGGAGAATAGGTCATGATGACCCACCACATAGACCCAATGGGGTTTGGTGTGTCATATAGCACCATCATGCTCATCAGACCATCATTATCCACTGCTGAATAGTTATGCCTATTGTAATAAAATCCTAACTAATATTATAAATGCGAAAGTGTGTTTGTTTGTCCTTCCCTCACACTCTAACTAAGCAACCAATCAACTTGATTTTTGGCATAAGTACGGAGAGTAAAATAGGCTATTTTTTATCCCAATATTCCCATGGGAATGTGAGCCACGCGGGTGAAATCGCAGGCGGAAGCTAGTTTTAAATAAGTTTCAGGAAAATTATAGTTTGTTTTTTAAACATAATGTAACATTTATATTTAATAAATCAAGTTTGTTTATAAGAGAGTGTATCAAAAGAAAATGTTAGATCGACAAACAAATACAATATACAATACAACCAAAAAAAGGTCATTAACAAGCACTGTGAAGGTATTGAAATACAAAAATTAACTATTATATGAGGGTGAGGATGACCTGTTGTTTGATGGTCATGAATTATATTTAAATCATTACTAAGAATCCTTCAATCTCAGAAGATCCATTGTCCCCAAGCTGGATATTTTGCCATGGTTGCCATCATTTTCTCATTACATGATTTCTTTACTTTACAGTTCATCAAACTCAATGAGATAAGTATAGAAACTTTTTGTTACCTACATACTACATCAAAATAATAATTATTAATATCTCTGAAGGACGTCAAATACTTTTGATAAAAGATTAAAATCTATTGAGCCTCCATATTTTAATAAAAATAAGCTATTATTGCATTCCAAATATAACTAAACTAGCGGATCCTCGCGGTTTTACTCGCGTGGTGCCCGTTCCCGTGGGAATATCAGGATAAAATATAGCCTATGTCACTTGGGAGAAATGTAGCTTTCTAATGGTCTAAGAATTTTCTAAATCGGTCCAGTAGTTCCTGAGATTAGCGCGTTCAAACAAACAAACTCTTCAGCTTTATAATATTAGTATAGATAAAATAATCTTTTTTTTATTGCATCTCAATACCTTATAGTTTTAAAATGCAATAGTACAGTTTTGTAACCAAATATATAATCAGAAACATTTATCATGGCTATTATCAGATAGTGATAATCATATTAATGTAAATAATAATCTATCAAAGAGTACTAAGATGCTGCTTAAATTTACTATAACAATTTGAATTCATACTATTTTATTCACATTTTGGTATACACAAAAACTTATATTTTAAATAATTACATTTTTGTATTATTTGGTAGACGTCACTGTCTAGCAATAGACCCAAAAAGGCTTGTGACAATGATGAAGTATAATTGTTCAAGATTTTAGTTATTTAAAAATAGTTTCATTTTCTATTACTTATCTTAAAGATAATTCATTTTGGGCCATTCATAGAAAGTGCCGGCCAATAATAAAAAATTGTATGTATGGTTAGAACTAGCCGTTTAGAGCAATAGTTAACTTTGCACAAAAGTTGTAGGATTACTTTAAGTCAAGGTAACAATTGTAATTTTCATACATTTTTTGATTTTTAAAAATGATAAAAATCTGAAATTACTAAAATTAATGATCCGAAGTCATTGTAAGACACAATGTAGCAGTAGTCCATCATTTGTATACAGTTTAACTGATCGATAAAAAAAATCTTATACTTATGGTAAATTTTAAATAGAAAAATATTGGAAAAAATTAACTCGACCACAAGTTTGGACAAGAGCATTGGACCGGATTTCCAAAGGTCGCTGGTTCGATTCCAGCCTGAGAATTCACTTGTGGTCGAGTTAATTTTTTCCAATATTTTTCTATTTAAAATTTACCATAAGTATAAAAATAGCATTGAAAAATGCAAAAATTACAAAATCACAAAAAAAAAAAAATCTTATTTTTTTAGACTTAAGACCGAAGAGATATTGTTAGATGTGTTGTTAGAACATATAATTTTAAATAACTGCATAATGACAATGCTAAAATAATCTGTAATATAATATTGTTAGTTTTTTATATTGGATGCTTTCTGATATCTATGAACTGTTGTGTATTTGTTATAGATAAATAATAGGTTTCAAGGTTTAAACCAAATACTTTCCATTTTATTTAGTTTGATGAAGGTGCTAGGTACAAGGTGTTCATTTAAAACTAAATAACATGGCACAAAAAAAGAAGATTAATATTAGTTACAATGTTTGGTCAGAGTTTTGTTTCTGTAAAAGATAACGGAAAAGGACTAAAGAATATTGTATGGCGAGATAGTTGGAACTTCACAACTGAACAGTGTTAATCTTTACCTCATAATTTATGTATTGCTTCCGCCACTCCGGTGTTATGTGGGCACTTAAGTGCTCCGCAAATTTCATCTTGAAATAATTTAAGTACGTCTGTATCACAAGAACCACTAATAAATACTGAATCCCACGGAGTAGAAAAGTAAGTTTGTTTTGTGATAACAACGATGTGATGACCTCATTGAAGTATCACTAACTCTAAAATAAACTGGAATGATTCAATTTCACTAAGGGTTATTTAATTTACACTTATTTGATACTGTAATACAATTTCTAAGTTTATTTCTTTTCTAAAAAAGGATTTTACAAAAGTTACATTGACTTGACGTTTGTTAATGTTATGACCATGAAGCTATAGAGAATACTGGAGGCCAAACTCAGTTCTTAAAGTTGAAGCCAAGTAGGTATAACCTCAATTGACCTTTCGTTGGACTCCAGTGTGGCTATCCATAAATCTAAATTTGCCCGGAGCCTGTTTCATAATAGTTAATGATATTAATTGCTAATATTATTAGACTCATAATAATAATAATATTAGTAAGCATTTTTCTGTTTATAAACTTTTTGACATCACTGATAAATGATATCTCTTTGACGTCACTAATATCATTAGACCTGAAAGCTTATGGAATCGAAGCCAATATGAAAAACTTAAACAAAGAGAGTACTTTGCAACCGCTAAAATTAGTTATAACCTTTAGTAAAAAATTATACGCAAAAATTAATTATGCTACCTATAGGCGTAGCAGCATACGTACTTAGCTGCAAAAAAATAGAAATTCGTAACTTTTGACGCAGTCATTTCAATTTCATTATTCAATATTCCCGAGTTGTAATTCAATCTGTAATTTGTTAAATTATATTTCATTAAAATTAAGCTATTTCCATAAAATAAATTAAATCATCTCAATATTGTTTTCTGAATTTCCTCATTATTGTGGTATCCGGCATCCTCGTGCAATGGTAACACCGTATGTGTCTATGTCAATCAATCAATATGGTGGATGTCAATTTCTAATTTTGTCGACTCGAAAGTTGCGATTCATAATACGACGTTTCTTGCTATCAAAACGTTATTCTATTCTGCATTTAAAAATATTAGGTCTTAAAGTATGAAATTGCCGTATTGTAAGAAGAATTTTAGGCAAATTTGAATTTTCATACTAAGTACTAAGATTTTGAATGATTTGAAAATAGCTTGTATGTACTATTTTTTTTATTGCATTGAGCTAATTTAATTAAATTAGATTCTTAATTTAATGTTAAGAATCAAATGAATTTAATTTAAAAAAAGCAAAATTAATTCACATTTAGCCACCGCGATTTTTCCCTTAATACCTAATTCCGATAATACCATTCGTCTATTCTACCGTTACTTCTAGCATAAACTGGGTATATAGACATAAATTTGAACTGATAATTCTGAAACATAATGACAATTTCATATTTAGACCAAGATCCGAGATAGACCTATTATTATCATCGTGTAAACTGTACACATGCATACCTACACAGATATTGATACGTTTTTACCTATATTACTAGTTTTAATCTTTAAACTTGTCTCCTTTACTTTGTAGTTGTATGGACACCCTATTTAGAAAGAGAGGAGGGGGACCTATGGAGCGAGATAGAATGCAGTCAAGGTCATTTTTTTTTGCTTCAAGTAGGTATGAGGAGTTTGGCCTCCAGTATTCTCTATAGCTTCATGGTTATGACCGATGGTTTTTGACAATGACATTTAGATTGACACTAGACGGTTTCGTTCGTAACCAAGGCCGCATTCTGCATTAAGGAACAAGTTTTTTAGAAACAACAGGGAGACTCTTACCCCCATATTCTAAGTCGTTCCTCCAAAACTTTTTACACTCCACTCAACCTCATTCGAGAGGTATTCATAGTTGCAAAAAATCTCCTCCTCTCAAATTTTTCCTCACTTGAGTGTAATAATTAGAATCCCTTGCTAGAGTCGAGAAAACTACTGGCAAACTTTGCGCCAGACAGTGCCTTTGACCACGAGAATATTGACGCCATTTTTTCTATTTGTCAACTTTTAAGTGACCATAGCCAAAAAATATAAAATTTATGGTGAAATCTATACCCATCTCCTCCATTCGAAATGTTTCCATAATTTAAAAACCTCCGACTTAATTATCCGTCCGGGTTGTGGTCCGGGGCTACCATTAAATGAACTAGTTTTGCAGTTTTATAGTGACGTGAATTTCTGGAAATATTTTATTGTAATACTTATTTATATTAGTTGAACTTTTAAATAGTAATGGCAGCCTCCGACGGATAATTAAGTAGGGGTTTTTAATTATTTAACCCTTTTCACTTACGTTTTAACCGTAGTGGGTTTTTTTTAAATTTCAAATTTTGCTTTTTTCAAGCTTTTCAGTGAGCATAGGTATTATGTACTGAAAACCACATCAAATTGAGACTAGTAGTTTTGGATTTGCACAATCAAATGTTTACCGCAGCGCCCCCTGGTGAGTTGTCACCATAACACCTATCTAAGAACATAGCACTAATCAAACCCGAACCCATCACTGAAAACCGCATCAAAATCTGACAAGTAGTTTTGGAGATAAATGGCAGCATTGGTTTGCACAAACAAACATCTTCTCACCCCAAACGCATAAAACTATCTCCGTACCGTCTCGTCGTGGTAAAAATGGTAGTGCGCTAGGCCTACCACAGAGTGCCTAAGTACTCTTTGGCTCCTCCAGTTCCTTACGTCGAGACAGAGTTACGACTTATACCGATTTCAAGGACTATTTCGAGAGGTTTCGTTAAGTCGAGGACAAGTAAGTTTTGGAGGAACGACTTAGAATATCGGTATTAGCCTTCAACTTTAAACATTTTTGTGTTGCTAAGCAGCATCTATCTACAATACATTGAAATCACCAGAGATTTGTACTTCAAAGTGGTCTTAATCTATGGAATTACCTTTTGAGGAACGTGACACGTTTCATAATTCATTCAGCCTTTTTCGTTAATATATGCGTAACTATATTTATTCCTAAGAAATAATGTTGACAAATTATTTAAAATATAATATTCATACTATTTTATAGAGGAAAAATGCACCCAGCTAGTACCTAGATAGCCTGGATTGAATCATATGATACTTTTCCCAATACTACTACGGAAACAGGAACCACGTGGGCGAAACCGCAAGCAGCCGCTAGTAATCGATAAAATAGGATATCAATAAAATAAAAAGAACAACAATGACTTGAAAACTTTACTATAAAACTATTTCTTGACTCCTTTATCTTCCTTGTTCTCTTTGAACATGTTTTGGTTTATATTTTCTGGAATAACTCTAGCCACTTTTCTTGGTTCCTTGGCTAAAGTTTTGGGACATTGCATTTCAGACCAGCTTGTTGGTACCATGCTGACTCCCTGTGGAGAACCTTCAGCTACAGCTATAACCACACCAAGTTCATTTTCCGCTGTTGATAAATGGTACCAGTGGATTTCAGTCATAGGTAACTGGGTAAAAGTGAAAGAATTTATTATTAGAATGCCATTTAAATTACAGTGGTTTATTGATTTGTTAATGTAATACAAAGCCTACATTATTTAGACTTGATCTGCAAAATATGCCTTAAGTGAAGTAGAGAGTTCACTGTACGAATTACCATATTTTTTACTTAGTTCATTAAAAACTGCTAGATAATTTTACAAATATCAAAAACATAAATTGTTATTACTTTCATAATAATTATATTATGAAGTCTTTTTTTATACAAAATACATATAAATACTTTAATATGTATTACAAAATACATATTAAAGTAAATTGTTTAAAAAAGATTTAAAAAAGGATACAACTCTTGCTAAAATAACATCTCCTGGCCTGAAGCATTTATATGGGTCTATCCGGTCTTTATCTGTTGATTTGATGTCTTCTTTCTTTAATATACCTTTGTATGGTCGGACGAGGATTGAGGAACCCACACAAAGTATCAAACATTGTACCATGCGAGAATTTACAACTGTTACTTTTGCTGTCACTATATCACCAGATTTTGGTAGTACACTTGGTGTTCTTGGGCTTTCCACAGATACTATAGTGGCCTGTAAAATAAATTATGGAATCACAGTTATTTGTACACCATTAAATAAATAAATTATAGATAATGTACTGTTTGATTTAAATATACTTACTTTAGTGTTTTCATCTTGTTCTGTTTTCAATATACCAGCTAATGTTGCATAGATATAACCTTTCAACTCGTAAGTTCCTGGACCTGAGATAAATTCTTTATTCGACATACTTAATCGCATACCGGGTATGCATATTTTACCAATTTCCTCCTTATCTTTATCCATTATAAATGTAAAAAAGGATGTTTGAGAATTTGGGAGGTTATGTTTACAAACTTTTCAACGACGTTTAAGATTCCCTAGTCACATATATACCTACTAATAAACAGTAAATAGGTATAATAACGCGATTTCCTTGTTTTAGAATAGTTATTTAGTGTCTTATAATGATAAAATATAGCTTTCGCTAAAAAAATATCTAATTGAACGAACACACACACACTACCTCTCCGCTAGTATTCTGTGTGTAGTGCACAAATTATATAGGTGTAGTGATTACATACTCTACTATGTACAGTACCTACTACCTACACACAGAGCAAACAAAACAAAACAATTTTGAGTGTTGCCGGCAGTGTGAATCGAAAAAGTCCGATATAAGTCGCAAAAAGTTCCAATTTTCTTTTAAAAGTTCCGTTCTTAAAAAAACAAAAAAATATTATATGTTAGATATTTCATTTTACTTTACTTGTGATGAAAGAAAATAATTTATTTTAAGCTTTTTTCTTCTAGTTTTCTGTTTTGCCCAAACATTAACTAAGTGGCGGATTTTTGCAAAGAAAAATTAGTCTACGACCGATGACCTAAATTTTAGGTCCTAAAATTGATTATGTCCGGCTCCTCCATGCTTCGGAGAAGGCAGGTCCCGGCTGTATTTCCAGTCGTTAAAACTGAAATAGCTCAATCAAATCGTTGTCAGAATTTCAGGCGCGTCCGCCATTTTTTATGGCTGGCACTTAACGTCAATGTCAAAAATACATTGTTAATTATTGCCTATTGGTATTTGGTTGGCAGCTAAAAAAAGAGGGTATCTGGTATTTGAATTTTAGCCTAATAAAAATCATAAATGTCTATGGTAGTCTAATAATAAATGTTCAGGAAATGAAATAGGCCCCAGACAGAGTAAAAGCATAGATTAATTTAATAAGATTAATTAGTTACTTGTAGTAAAAGTGTGATGATGAATTGAATGACATTTCTGAATCACATAAGTTACTATAAAAAATTTTTTTTCTTTCACTTCCACAGTTAACTTTTTACTTTGGTTAGTAGGTGTGTTTTATTGCATTTTATTAATTACGACGTTTGCATGAAAACCTTGAAAAAGTTATCGAAATATTCGACTCGTTATTGGTTACTAATGATTTATTCGAAAAAAGGAACGCAGCCGCTTGCTTGGAGACGTGTCACGTCAGCCGGTCGGATTGACGTTTGACAATTTAGTTTATACGTTTGTATGGTGGTAATTTATGTGAATTTCTCCAAAAATCGCTATTTTTTCGGCTAGACATGCTGACCAAATTCGAAACAAAATCGGCGCGTGTTAAAGGAATATCATTTCATGCGAAGCGACCATGGGTTTTAGCAAGTTTGCACAATGGTGTGATTCAGCTATGGGATTACCGTATGTGTACTTTACTGGAGAAATTTGATGAACATGACGGTCCTGTACGTGGCATTTGCTTCCACATCCAACAACCTTTATTTGTGTCCGGAGGAGATGATTACAAAATCAAGGTATGGTATCGAATTGGCTGATAACATAGCCAGCAGTTTTCGCCATGTTTTCGTCATTTCTTACACGTCTATACAATTTCCGTTTAGCAGTTTTCTGTGAATGCAAAATGTTTTTATTATAACAATGACTCTCTTGTAGTTAGCTGATGTCATTGTTAAGTGAAAATTTCATGTAATTTAGGGACTTGGTAATTCTATAATTCCAGACTTATTGGATGAAGCTGTTGTACGTAAACGCCGACACTTGTCTTGTCTTGGTCGAAGTGCCGGAATTATCGTGCAATGTATATAATTATGTGGAATGATTGGGTTTGGACTCAATAGAAAGTGATAACAGTAACATTGTATCTATTTAAGTTCATATTATGCACCATTTACTTAACTCTGATTGCAATTACTAAATATCCTATTCCTAATTAGTATTAATGATAATTATTAATTACCAGGCCTGTTTCACTCCCAGTGTAGGGTCGAAAACGTACCTACGTGCGGTGGCAACTCCGGCGGTGCCAATCTAGTAGGGACTCACGGTCGAGCAGTGACGCTCCGCGTGTGTATTGTTCGTCACCTACTTCCGTAGCTAACTAGCTTAATATCGGTAAAATTTAAAATGTAAACATAAAAAAAGCGATATTTGACAATGTGAAAAATAAAGTGTCAATTACTGTTATCAGTATAAATTATGAGTTTAAAAATGGTTTTTTATTAACGTAAGTTGAAAATAATTATAAATTTATTTAAAAATCCGTAAATAAAAATGCATTTTTTAAACCTTTTTTCACGTGACACAAAACGCTTCTGATTCTTCAATTATAATGACGTCACCTGCTTGTAAACCTCATTTGCCTACGTATGTGGGTGATATGCAGAATACAGGCAAGTGACGTCACCGAACCCATTGCAGCGCCATATTGTCAAAGTAGCGTTTTGGCGCGCTATTTAAATATTGAATTTATAATTTGATATTTTTCAGCAAATATGTACCAGAATTAAAAAAAACAACTTTTACAGGGTTCCTTAAACTCCACTACATAATATAAAATGGATTTTCAAAACCTGTCAAATAGCCTATTGCTTAAACACGAATCACGATCCAAAGTTAACCTTTTCTTTAAAGTGGTTATTATTATTATGAAATTCTCATTCATTTTAGGTTTATTATGTACAATGATTTCAAATATATAAATCAATGATTATGTAGGTTTAATATTTAAATAAGTACTTATCTACTTAGATTACGAAAATAAGTAGGAACGTAGGTATTCTAGGTTGGTGTAATAATCTTATTATTATTATTATTATTATTATTTAACAGGCAAGCAGTTGATGCAACTGATACCGCCTGTATCCTGATAGTGGCATAGTTTATTTAATCTTTCACGAGTTTGATAGAATTAAACGAATTTCTGATGTTTGAGATTGACTATCTGCTTCGTCGTTATAAGTAGGTACCTACCCACCTACTTAGTTAGGTTCACATTATTTTTGCTCACTAGCCTATCATGGCATGGTTGGTTAGAGAAATAGGTACGTACTAAGTACATTTTAAAGTTATGTATAAATAATATACATTTTAAATGTTGGGCTTACCTATTTTTGAAGACTAGTCTAAATCGCCATGGTTCTGTTCAACCTTGTGTTGTGGATAGATAGTGGCTAGCTACCTACCTTTTTGAATACTTAGTTCGTATTTTATAATTGCAGGATATAATTAACGCATAAAATTACGTCATTATTACCAAATGCAAATGAGAGTTTGACAATTTTTTTTTTTTTACGATAGTATACTTGCGTGCGCTTCAAGGAATAGTTAGGGCATGAAGCCCTAACTAAGCAATCAATTGCGTAAAGGAGTATCAAACAAACAGACATATTTTCGCATTTATAATAGTAGTAGTATTAAAAGGATACATTTTTTTTTTCAGGTATGGAATTACAAGCAGAGGAGATGTCTCTTCACATTGCTGGGACATTTGGATTACATTCGCACCACTTTCTTTCACCATGAGTACCCCTGGATTTTGAGTGCATCTGATGATCAGGTATTTGGTGCATCATTAAAAAAAATTCACTCTTAAGAATAAATAATAAATTTTGACTAAAAATACTCTCACTGTCATATTCTAAGCTATATCAATCATCCTTTATTGTTATGGTTTTTTCTTAAATAACATTACTTCAGATTTTTTAATATTATTCATTATTCTTCTCTTGA
Organism: Chrysoteuchia culmella; assembly: GCA_910589605.1. NCBI lineage: Eukaryota > Metazoa > Arthropoda > Insecta > Lepidoptera > Crambidae > Chrysoteuchia > Chrysoteuchia culmella. The sequence continues at coordinate 10,927,507 of OU342664.1, read as the reverse complement.
ACACTGAACTTCAGAGAATATTTATGTATTACAGTAGAACTCCAATTATCCGAATTAATGGGGACCGGGACCCATTCGGATAATCAAATATTCGGATAATCGGAGTTTTTTTTTTAAAATTGCCATTGGAGAGAAAAAAAGTTACGTTTTGATATTGCACTATTTTTTTATTGAATTAAATGAAAGAAACATGATATTTTCACATGTTTTAAATATAAATAAATTGTACTTATGTACAAGTTTAGAAATAAAAATCATTGTTTTTTAAACATCTCCGTCAATGTAAGCTGTTTTGCGGTCTTCCACCGTTTTCGGGCAGCCAGGTCACGCATTCGCTTGACGGTGAGCAGTTGCAAGTGGTCAATAATAGCGCACTTAGACTTTTTTTGGACAATTTTTTTTCTGAAAGTGATTCGGATAATCGGCGATTCGGATAGTCGGAGTTCGGATAATTGGAGTTCTACTGTATATAAATTTTAACTATAAAAATACTAGAAAAGATTGACCTGTCTCACAAAGATAATTCTTGAAACAAATTACCCAAGAAATAAAACAACTTTTACGGATATCAAACGCGCTATATTTCCACGAACTAAGTTGTAATTGTCCGTAATTTTTAGGTTTTTTAGGGGTTTTTTGATTTTCCCGACGTTTCGGCACCTTTACAGCTGCCGTGGTCACGGGATGATATGAAATATAGCGCGTTTGATATCCGTAAAAGTTGTTTTATTTCAATGAACAGTGCGCGCCAAAACATAAGATGTACGTAAATTACCCAAGAATTAATGTTGTAACCAAAAAACATCAACCATAAAAAAAAAGACTTAGATATATTGACAGTGTTAAATGTATGTAATGCACTGGATACAGGTATCCACCAGCTGTATCAACTACCTGTCGGTTTAATAATAAAATAATAACAAACATTTATCATATAAAATAGCATTATAGTAGTCAATTGCCAAAACTAAAAGTCACACATATAAATGATAATAAAAACTTTAATAGTCATTTTTTTCACAAATGTAATTGATTTTCTCTGTTTCCAGACTATTAGAATATGGAACTGGCAGTCTCGTCAATGCATCAGCGTGCTCACAGGCCACAACCACTATGTGATGTGTGCACAATTCCACCCAACTGAAGACTTACTGGTATCCGCCTCTTTGGACCAATCAGTGCGGGTGTGGGACTTCTCTGGCTTGAGAAAGAAGAGTGTAGCTCCAGGCCCCGCCGGCCTAGCAGAGCACTTGAGGAATCCACAAGCGACAGACCTCTTCGGCCAGGTATATGTTAGTGGACTGTTGTAGATTTTGGGCATAGCTTGCACTTTGGAGTTGGTCACTTTCATCCTATCAAACTCTCTTCTGTCATCCTATCAATCTTCAAATGAGGCTCAAGTCTAGTGTTTCATCTGTCTTTCTTCTGAATGGGTCATTGGGTTGTCTCCACTCATTTCTTTCTTAGCTGGCGGTTGTATATTCTCTTATAAATAGTTGTGTTCTTGGCAACCACTGCAAGCGATGAGTATTATGTGTGTAATGCAAGTCATTAAACTTCATTTCATTTACGGCCACCAGTAGGCCACAAGGTAATAATTTGCTACTGGCCCTAGGATAGTATAAATTTTTTGAGAATTCCTAGAATTTAAAGTAACTGATTGAAGTGTAATGATTTGTGTGGCGTGGCAAGCATATCCAAAACCGGCGATAGTTCCTACTAGTAGTAGATTCCGTTTTGTACTGAATGTACTGCACTATGTCTCATTTTCATTCAACTAACCTTTAAGAGTTTCAAAGGTAGTTGATCTCATCTAAGTTAGTAATCAAAGATAATCCATAAGGCATCATCCCGTGATAAGGAGTCATCCCTTGACCACGGCAGCTGTAAAGGTAGCGAAACGTTGGGAAAATAAAATAACCCCTAAAAAACCTAAAAACACTTACAACTTAGTTCGTGAAAATATAGCGCGTTTGATATCCGTAAAAGTGGTTTTATTTCAATCCATAGGCTATTGATATACTTTACGCAAGCACACAAGTTATTCTCAACTCAAAAACACGTTATCTACATATAAAATTTATTGTTCAAGTTCACTCCACATACACAATTCCAATAAAAAACACATACCACACACACTTATCATTTAATTTTAATAGTTTACACTCGCCACACTTAAAAAGTATTCACTTCGCTTTTATAATTCCAAGTTACTTAAAAAATGCTTACTTAAAAAATGCTTTTGTAATAATATTCAATATTATACACATACTTTACTTTTACCTTATTCATTCACTTATCCACGATATAAAACAAACTGTACCTTGTACGTTACTTACACAACCCTATTGTGCAATAACATTAATTAGAGTGTTTATAAAAGTTATAATTAAAATTCGATAATACGTCTCAAATACATACCGATCTTGATAATTTTGGTATAGCACAATCTTCTATTTGTGATATAGAGGAATGCTCTTCATTAATAAAAAATACTAAGTCAGATCTAAAATTAATTCATCAGAATATTCGCAGTATAAATAAAAATTTATCGGGCTTTTTGCCACTTCTCCACAAAACAAATACAGACTGGGATTTTATTGTTTTAACGGAGTGTTGGTTGCGTCATTTACATTACCACATCCCATTAAATGGCTATACTTTTGCAAAAACTGAAAACAATTTAACGCAAAATGAAGGTGTCGTAGTCTACTACAAAAACAATCTGCGTGTTAAGGTTTTAGAACCTCATTTGCAAGACGCTAACTGCCTTACCATTGAGATAGATTCCAGCACAATATTAATTGCAATATACCGGCCCGCAGGCTATAAAAACGTTGATCCTTTTATACAATCGTTAAAGGATCTTTTAATAAGTTTACATTACACTAATATTATTATGGTGGGAGACATAAATATAGATATAAGAAAACAATAAAGATGCTAATTCGCATAGATATCTTGATCTATTGGCTTCTTTCGGAATGTTACCCGCACATCAGTTCCCGACACACGGAGAAACGTGTCTAGATCATCTTATGCTTAAGAGTAAATATCCAGCTTACTGTCACATAGCGGAAACTTCTGTTACGGATCATGACTCAGTGATATTTGCTCTAGAATATCGTCAGCAATATCACCAGCTCGCCGGACCGGTTTTAACAAAAAAAATCGACTACGATAATCTAGACGCTGATATGGAGAATTTAAATCTAACTGCTATCTATGAAACATCTGATGTGAATACTGCTACATCTTTACTTATCACTGAACTTACAAAAAAAATTGATTTCAACTCACGAATTATCAAGGTCTCAAATCGCAAGAGGATAATTAAACCTTGGATGACAGTTGGTTTGTTAAGATGTATAAAAAATAGAGATCGACTACACCAAAAACTTAAAAAATACCCACATAATGATGTTATTAAAACCACCTATAAAAGGTACAGAAATTTTTGCAATTCTATTCTAAAACGCCAAAAAAGAGATTACGAGAAAACTCAAATTCAAACAGCCGCTAAGATTAACAACAAGTCACTTTGGGATACTTTGAAAAAAGTTACTCATCTAAGTAACTTATCTAATGACCAAAATCCTGGATCGGAATTAATTTCCACGACCGACCCTTGTAACTCTGTCAATAATGTAAATGAATTCTTTTCCGCTATCGGTAGAAACTTAGCTGATAAAATACACCGCGAACATCGTTGTAAAACACCACCCTTACTCACTCAGCCCTTTTCGTTTTTCCTATCACCTACTACTGAATCTGAGGTGAGAAATACCATATTTAATCTTAAGAAAGGCAACACTACTGGACGATATGGTATTTCTGGAAATTTTCTTAAACGATATAATAGCATTTTAGTGCCACCGTTGACCCATATCTTTAATTTAATGTTTTCAACGGCTGTTTTTCCAGACGAATTCAAACTAGCTGACGTGATTCCTATTTTCAAGAGTGGTGATAAAGGCTGTGTCAACAATTACAGGCCGATATCCATACTACCGACTTTGTCAAAAATAGCAGAAAAGCTCCTAAATAAACGTCTGGTTCATTATTTGGAATCCAACAATCTCTTATCCAAGTCGCAATTTGGTTTTAGGGCTCATACATCTACTAGTGATGCTGTTCATGAATTGACGGATCATATAGTCTCAAACCTTGACAAAAAGAAAAAAGTCCTTACAATATTTTTGGACTTAGCCAAAGCTTTTGACACAGTCTCTACACCACTCTTATTAGACAAACTGGAAAGGCTTGGTATCCGAGATATGCAACTGGAACTGTTCAAAAATTATTTGACAAATAGGCTACAAAGAGTCAAAATTGGTGGATATACCAGCAGTGACGCGCCCATAACCTACGGAGTGCCACAGGGAAGCGTATTAGGCCCGACTCTCTTTCTTACTTTCATCAATGACCTGTGCAATCTTCAGTTAACCAACTGTAAAATAGTCACTTATGCCGACGACACCGCGTTAATATTTCATGGTGACACTTGGAAACAGACGTATGAGTTTGCACAATCGGGATTTGATAGGGTATACTCCTGGCTCATTGATAATGGTCTGACACTCAATGTTGAAAAGACGAAATTTATACCTTTTTCCATCCAAGGCTTCCAGATGTCGGTGCATGACAACTACTCTATAGTAGCGCACTCCTGTCTGGCTGGATCTGAATGTTCTTGTAATGTAATTACTCGGACGCTCAACATTAAGTATCTAGGAGTAATAATCGACAACAATTTAAGCTTTGACCACCATCTTGACCTTCTGTCAACCAGAACACGTAAATTAATTTTTATATTTAAAAACCTGCGCTATGTTGCCGACAAAAGCGTCATGAAAATGGTGTACCTAGCATTGTGCCAGTCAATACTAAGCTACTGTATTACTGTGTGGGGTGGTTCCTCCAAAACCAAACTTCTTAAGCTCGAAAGAGCCCAAAGAGCCGTTTTAAAAGTATGTAACTTCCTTCCTTTCCGCTTTCCAACCAAAGAGCTGTACTGCCTATCCGATGTTCTTACTGTAAGGCAACTGTTTGTGCTTAATACGATTTTGAAACAGCATTCACTGACAGAATATGACTCTTCGCTAAATTCATCGAAGCGGCTAAAGCATAAAGTTTGTAAATTAAAAAATCCGATGTCCACAAACTTCTCAAATAGATTTTTTGGTTTTCTCGGCATATTTCTTTATAATAAAATTAATAAAAATCTATCTATTTACGCTTTGACAAAGTTTAAATGTAAAAGTGCCATTATTGCCTTTCTAAAAAGTCTAAGCTACGAAGAAACTGAAAAATTGTTAGAGGTCCCTTCATGAATAACTTGGAAATTGTAAATTATAACACACGCACACACACACACACATACACGCACACACACACACACACACACACACACACACACACACACACACACACACACACACACACACACACACTAGGTTACATAAGTTCCTCACAAAAAGAAAAAAATATATATATATTTGTCATAAAAATAAATATTAAGGTACTTTTGTACACCAGGTCCAGTGATGGAGAGGCTGGTTATCTGTCATACAGGTTTTCCTAGCGCAGAAACCAGTCTCTTACATAGATAAATTAAACACTGTACCTATTTAAGATTTTGCTAGTTTTAAGTATTTATCTGTGTGAGAGAACAAATAAAGATTTTTGTATTTTTTTTTGTATTGTATATAGAAAGCATAAAATCTATGGCGCCCTGGGCCCTTATTCACTAAGACCACTTAGCGATTCTTTGCTCAAACCACGCCAATGTCGTACTTGGTTTTGACATTTTCAAAATTCGTTTTCTCTATGATACTTAGAAATTTGAAAATTATTTAATTTGTTTAATAACTTTACAAATTGTGACTGTCGTGTACTTGTACAATAACTCTATAATTTGTGAGTATCATGGAGAAAGTGAATTATGAAATGTCAAAACCAAGTACGACATTGGCGTGGATTGAGCATGAAATCGCTAAGTGGTCATAGTGAATGAGGGCCCTGGGCAGTTTGTATATCAAGTTCTATGACTGCCATACATTTTATCTTCACAGTGCCTTGCATGGCCTGTTGCCCTGACATCAATAGGAGCTCGATATAATATCGCGTGGTATAGTGGCTGGGGCGCATTGTATATCAACTCCCGTATGTCTCGGGTGACAGTTACATTTCGTTTGGACTGTATTTTCTGTCTGGCGTCTATTTTAGGCCGACGCTGTGGTGAAACACGTGCTGGAAGGGCACGACCGCGGCGTGAACTGGGCGTCGTTCCACTCGTCGCTGCCCCTCATCGTGTCGGCCGCTGACGACAGGCAGGTCAAGCTGTGGAGGATGAACGACGCTAAGGTAACTGATATGTTTGATACTGTAAGGGAGTGGACTGTATCTTCAAATAAAAATGACTGGTAGTGCTTGAATGAACTTGTGGTTTATTGTGATTGAAAGAGACACATTTGCAAACACTTGATGCAAGTTCAATTAGGTGTTCAACTTGTATTTAGACGGGGGCACGATCGTTCAAACGCTGCCCGGAAGTAGAAAGCGACAATAAACAAATTAGTGATGAATTATTCTTTTACCAGTAACCATATTGTGATGAAAAATGTATCTTTTTTAATCCAAGGTATAAACTATTATAATTAATTGGAAAACCGTACTGTGTTGGTGTACCAAGTTCCATCCAAATTAGGTTTGCTGTTTTTGCGTGATTGAGTTGCAAACATCTAAACATTTACATTTATAGCAAGTGATTTTTTGTGACAGCCAACTGATAAGTTCCGGGTAGCTTTCTTGGAAGATCATTTGACATGATGTTCATAGCAGAATCTGTCAAATGACCTGAAATGATGAAATGATGATGATAAAAGCTATCCAATACTTCTCTGTTGCCGGTGAAACTGGCCCAAGTTTGGTTAATGTTTTTATTGTGTATTTTCCAGAATATACAAATAATTTTTTAAAAAGTAACCTTGCAAAAATTACACAATGTATTTTATTATGTTCTTTTATATTGCTTTATTTATATTCCTCTCCTTTATTTTGCCAGGCGTGGGAAGTGGACACATGTCGTGGGCATTACAACAACGTCTCCTGCGTGCTATTCCACGCGCGTCACGAACTAATCCTGTCCAACAGCGAGGACAAATCTATCCGCGTCTGGGACATGACTAAACGGACATGTCTGCACACGTTCCGAAGGGAACACGAAAGGTAGGCTTTTATATATTTACATAGTAACTATTACTTCTTTTTTTCAGATTTTATTTGTAAAAATAACCTCTCTTGCTTGCTTTATTTCCTAAAGTAAATTGTTATGGGAAGCATTTGGATTGACGAAGTTGCAAATATATTTACCAGTTTTTTCATAAATCCTTACATGTAAACACAAACCTATATCGAGAAAGACGGTAAAAGTGTACCTACCTCGCGTGTCAAAAGTTTGATCCACGGTCAAAGTTTTGCGACCTAAGTCAGTCCGCTTGAGACCTTTGCCATGAAAAAACTAAACTGTCAATTGTACAGTGCTTTCTCGACAATAACATTTACACATCACTAAATCTCACTCGTGAAGTCATCGTAGGTACGAAAAATTCGATACGCTAGGTTATCGTACAGTTTGAAGTGCTCTTTTCGTCTATCTCAATATAAGGTCTGTGCATGTAAACATATAATCGAGATTTCCTCTTACTATAATAGGTATAGATTTCTTACCGCTTGCTACGATCCTCCTTCCCCTTATATTATAAAATTAAGTTAAATTATTTATTATGATTTTTTTCAAAGTATTTGTAAATGGTGGATCGTTTGAAAAGAGGAAGGAATTTGAGGGGGCTAACCTGGTTCGACGTTGCTCCCGCGTGCTGGTTGTAAATGGACGCGCGTCTCACTTCTTCCTTAACTCTCCTCCAAGCTAATATTTAAGCATGGACTTAGAAGTTGAAAACTTCCAATCGATTTGGATCTTGGATACCATCTCAAAGATTAAAACAACAAATGTTTGTACAATTTTAAATCGAAAAAATATTGGGAAAAACCAACTCAGCCACAAGTGAATTCTCAGACGGGACTCGAACCCACGACTTTTACAAATCCAATCCAATGCTCTAACCACTGAGCTACCGAGAATTATTTAAGAATTCACTTGTGGCCGAGTTAGTTTTTTCCAATATTTTGATTATTTGAAATTTATCTTAATCTTATATATAAAATTCTCGTGTCACAGTTTTCGTTCCCATACTCCTCCGAAACGGCTTGACCGATTCTCATGAAATTTTGTGAGCGTATTGAGTAGGTCTGAGAAACGGCTACTAGCTATTTTTTATCCCGAAATTCCACGGGAGCGAAGCCCCGGGGCACAGCTAGTATAAGTATAAAAATAGCATTGAAAAAATTCCAAAATCATAAACAATTGTTTGTTTAGATACTGGGTGTTAGCGTCGCACCCCAGCCTGAACTTATTCGCGGCCGGCCACGACGCGGGCATGATCCTGTTCAAGCTGCAGCGCGAGCGGCCCGCCTACGCCGTGCACAACAACATGCTGTTCTATATCAAAGACAGGTGACTACTTTTGGTTACAAACAATATTTGTTCTAGGTCCTTATAGTCGCATCTCAGCGTAAACAAGTTCGCAGTAGCCACGGACAATACAGCCAAATAGACAATCCTTCAATGAACTTCAATGCTAAAAAAAACAACGGGTTGCATTCCGGGAGTGCCGGCAGAAGTGAAAACCGCTTAAACGAAACAGCAGGAGCAGGCATACATTTTCGCCACGCGGTAGAAAGAGAGGAGGATATTACTTCCTCTACTACGCTGCGCCGGCGCTCGACTCTCCCTCCGTCTTACAAATTTTATACAATACAATACAATAAAATACAAACTTTTTTATTTGGTACCAAACACAGGACATTTACAAATTAACATTATATTTTACTCCTAGGTATAACAAAGACATGCGGTACAAGAACAAGAAACATTTAAAGATATAAAAATACAAGAAATTTTGTGTCCCACGTCAGTACCAAATGGGTGTCCAGTTCAGCATTAAGTCAGCGATAAGGCTGACGCTGATTTTCTACTGGATCCCTTAAAAAAATTTTTATTGACATGTGGACGTCAATGCGATAATAAAAAAATAAAAAAATATATAAATATATACTACGGCAAAGATAATCAATAAATAGGTAGTTAAAAAGAGGATCCAAAAACGTAAATGAGTTAACTAATAAATTTAAAATGAATATAAAATAACGGATAAATAAACTACATATACAACAGTACTCAGCAATAGACTGGCATACCCCATTTTACCCCATTTTTCGATCCAGGTCACGTGTCCTGGCGCGACTTTAACATTTTCTACCCATCCCAAAAAATTTAAACTCTGATGTGCACAACGCCGCTAAAGAAGTTTTCACTCAAAAAAAATCGCTAAAAGGGGAGAGTATACTTTGTCTAAAATTTTTATTACCAACTAGCTTTCCGCTCGCGACTTCGTCCCCGTGGAAGATAAGAAACGTTTCCATTCGTTTTTTACTATTTTCTTTTATGCGAACCTTGTCCTAGCAATAACGAGCACAACACTAATTTTCCAATTTAGTGCAGTCGTTCTGAAGTTATATGCGTACATTAATTACAATTCAGCGATTCATTTTCATTTATATAGATAGATAGATAGATAGATTGAATGAGGGGAAAAGCATGACTTTTATGCAGTATCAGTCCATAACCTTGGATAATACCAATTCATGGGTTTTTGATTGTATTGTCTATGGCGATAAGAGACGGCGCGGGTATGATTTTGTTCAAGCTGCAGCGCGAGTGGTCCGTGTACGCCATAAGAGAAAGAAAGATAGGAAAATCATTTATTTTGACACTGCACGACAATCGACAACATACTTATTAAAAACACCAATGTCATACAGCAAAGACGTGCAGCGTCAAAACTGTGCTCAGCACAGTATACGCAGCAGACGTGTAGGCCTGCTGCACTGATATTCTGCTGAGCACAGAAATATGCTGTTCTATATCATAGACAGGTAAATAGTTTGGTTACAAATAATATTGATTCTAGATTGATCTACCCTACAGCTTAAATTAGATGGCCAGACGATTCAGCCAAGTAGACAACCCTGCAATGAACTTCAATACGAAGACAAAATCGCTAAAAGAGGGATATATGATCAGCTAGTTCTAATTGTTTCGTATATTCCTACCATTGCGTGGTCTATTGGTTCTATTGTCTACTAGCTTTCGTCCGTAGTTTCACCCGCGTGGTTCCCGTTCCCGTGGGAATATCCGGATAAAAAGTAGCCTATGTTAATCTCTGTCGTTTCAACTAACTCAATGGCAAAAATCAAGTCTATTGGTTGTTTAGTTGATTGGGCCTGAAGGAAGGACTAGCAAACACACTTTCGCATTTATACTAATATAGTTATATTATATTGTTATTATAGTTATATGGCCTGCGCAGACGACGGACATTGAAGGACTTTTTGTCCGCGACACGACCTTATTACTAAGAACATAAAGTTGAATAAATAACGAGGACTATCGCGTACTTTTAGCGGATATACGCGGTCTAAGTTAAATCTTATTTGGTTAACAATAAAGACGTGTCGCGGACAAAAAGTCCTCCGTTATCCGTCGTCTGCTAGTTAGGATTAGGATGGCAATGGGACACAGCGCCGGAATTATCCACAGCTCTTCAGCTTGAACTGCAGACCTAAAACATAAAGGGGCAACCATTTTCAGACATATTTTGTTAATTATAATAACCCAATAAAAAAAATTATATTATTGAGTAAACATAGCGAAGTTACCATTAAAATGTATTCTTATACTTAAGATAAATTTTTTGAAGAAAAATTTTGGAAAAGATCGACTAGGCCACAAGTTATTCTCAGATAGGAGTCGAATCTGCGACTTTGGGTATCCGGTCTATTGCTCTAACCACTGAGCTACCGAGCCTTGCGACCGACCGTCGAAATTTTCCAATACTTTTTACATTTCTAATACGCTGTAGGCCAGCGTAGTTACATCAATGCGAGGAATACCCTTGCATTCGAAAGAAACAATATTACAGATGTTTAACAATTAAGATGCAACAGGCATTTAATTTATGATTTTTTAGTTTTTGCATTTTCAATCCATGTATTCTTATGTTGTAGACAACTGCGCAAGTTGGATATGCAGACGAATCGCGATTCGCCCGTGATGCAAATAAAAGGTGGAGGCCGGCATCAACCTTACAGGTGAGTTGGTAAATTATATTCATTTACTTGTATGTTTTTAAGACACTATAGGTATATTTTGTCGTCGAAACGATAAGAAAAAGATAGGTGAAAACAAAAAGAAATACCTAAAATTCTATTACAAAAAATACACTTGAGAAGCTTTCCTGAACTCGTTGACATTAAGGTCGAAATTTCTCCCAATAACAACAGTATGTCGCTGAAACTCTTACTTATAAACTTGTTATAACCATGGAATAGTTACTTCGTGATTTGTCTCATTGAACTCGATGAAATAAAAACAAAACTCTGTGTTACTTACTACTCCAAGCTTATACCAAGTTGATGGAGTTTGACGTTAAGGTCGAAATTCTTTTTAATAGTATGCTGCTAAACCACGCAGAATGGTGCGTGTTAGGGTTAGACCACATCTGACAGCACACTATCGCCTTTTTCCGTCGCCCTATCCTTATCTCTCGCGCATAACCGTCACTTGTCAGAGCGAGAAAGGCTGACGGAATACTTACGCACCGTCAATGCTGCCGCATGCTGAAGCGTTCCGTTAGTTTTTCGCTCTATCAAATGGCGGTTCTGAGCGACAGAAAAGGATAGGGCGACGGAAAAAGGCTATAGCGTGCTGATAGATGTGGTCCAACCATTAGTTAACTGGCCTACAGGCGATAATAGCTCTTATAAGTTGTACAGTGCGTCGCGAGACAACTCTTCCTGCCCAGTTATTACAAAAAAAAAACTAAAAAAATAACACTGCAGAAGGTTTTATAATTTCGTTGACATTAAGGTCGGAATTCCTTCCAACAGTATGTCGCTAAACCACGCGGAATGGTGCGTGCTAGTCAACTGGCGTATAGGCGATAATAGCTCTTATGAGCTGTACAGCGGCCGCGAGATAAATCTAACAAAAAAAACACTTAAATGGTTTTATAAATTCGTTGACATTAAGGTCGGAATTCCTCCCAACAGTATGTCGCTAAACCACGCAGAATGGTGCGTGCTAGTCAACTGGCGTATAGGCGATAATAGCTCTTATGAGCTGTACAGCGGCCGCGAGATAAATCTAACAAAAAAAACACTTAAATGGTTTTATAAATTCGTTGACATTAAGGTCGGAATTCCTCCCAACAGTATGTCGCTAAACCACGCAGAATGGTGCGTGCTAGTCAACTGGCGTATAGGCGATAATAGCTCTTATGAGCTGTACAGTGCGCCGCGAGATAACGCGGACGCGGCCCCTGCTGAACCGGCCAGAGGTCCAGCTACTACAGCTGTGTGGGTTGCTAGGAATAGATTTGCTGCTTTAGAGAGGAATAATCAGGTGAGAAATTACATTATTTTTTGTTGTAACACACGGTCACCTTCAATAACCTGTTTCTAGTGTAAAAGATAGGCTACCTATCGCTCTCTAAGGATAGGTTATTGAAATTGGCCATTATTTAGGTATTAAACGTACTGCTCATATCCGTTTCGCTATGCAAATAAAAAATAATTTGCGTGGACAATTCAGCTTTGGTTTCTATAACCTATCCACAGTAAGAAGATTTGTTGCCGATATTTTTGATCAACAGTCCAAAATAACAGCGGTTGCTTTGCTAAATAACGTAACCAAGTGATAGATTATTAAAACTGGCTGTTAGAAACTTAAGTAGTATTAGTAGATGTCAGTGGGCCTAAAAAGGGCGCTTTCGAAATATTGCTAAGTGAATGCTCTAACAATTAATTTAATATTTATAATAAATTTTAAATAGAAAAATTTTGGAAAATATCAATTCGGCCACAAGTGAATTCTCAGATGGGACTCTATTTAAAATGAAATTGAATTTAATATTAAATAAAAAAAAATAGCATTGAAAAATGCAAAAATTTAAAAAGCATAAATTAATTTAATGTTTATTTTCTATGGAGTTTAGAACGTGTCATTGTAGCAGAATTTGATTTTCATTTTTTGAAGGCAAGAAAACATATTTGACGCAAATTCCATAGGAAATAAATAAATAAATGAATTCTCAGGGAATCCCTTAGGTATATTGCGCTAACGCCTTTTTTAAAGATAAATAATTTTGTAGAAATGTAAATATTAATTAATGTTACTAATATAAATCAACTCGGCCACAAGTGAATTCTCAGATGGGACTCGAACCCACGACCTTTGGAAATCCGGTCCAATGCTATAACCACTGAACTACCGAGACTCGCTATTTTCGAGTCTCATCTGAGAATTAACTTGTAGCCGAGTGCATTTTTTCTAATATTTTTCAATTTAAAATTTATCATAAGTATAAAATAGCATTGAAAAATGCAAAAATTATAAAATCGTGAAAAATATTAATATTTATCATGATATATATTATACTATATAATAATATTAATATAATATACTAATCCGGAAGGTAGTATCTTACCGTAGAATGTAAAACACACTCGAGACATATGAACGAATATTTTCCATTTTTTTATTTCCTCGGGGAGCCTAACTAGGTCCTTGACTTTTTATTTTACATATTGATATCACCTTAAACGAATAAGATATTTTTGGAATGTTCCGTATATGGCCCATCACTCCTGTACGGTTTAACCTTTCTTTTCTTTCTACTGCTTGCGATGGAACCAATGTTTTTGGTTTCTTCCTTCTCTATTTCCTCAGGGAGCGTAACTAGTTCCTTCACTTTTTATTTTACATATTGATATAACCTTAATATTTTTGAAAAATCCCGTATATAAACCAATACTCCTATCCAAGGTTTAACCTTTCTTTTCTTCCCACAGCTAGTGATAAAGAACTTAAAGAACGAAGTGTCGAAGAAAATATCTACGCCCACTTGCGAAGAGATTATGTACGCGGGAACTGGCATGCTGTTGCTAAGGGAACCGGACTGTGTGCAGCTTTTGGATGTGCAGCAGAAGAGGACCATTGCTAGCGTAAGTGCTATAGACTATGAGAATCCAACTTGTATGTCAGTTTGTGTGTTTATTGGCTTGTTACACTTTCACGCAAAACTACTGAACCGATTTAAATGAAATTTAGCACACAGATAAAAGATAGCCGGGATTAAAACTAAGGCTACTTTTTATCCCGATATTCCCACGGGAACGTTCAAATCAAATCAAATCATCTTTATTCACATAAAACAGAGTAAGTTACAGATGGTCGTTTACAATGTTGATCTTCCGTTTTGCCAAACATAGGGCATTTGAAATGTCACTATAAAATAAAAGGAAATGCTTATTAAGGTAAATAATTGCAAATAAAATAAAATTGTATAGCGCTCATGTCATTAATAATAATAATAATTTATTTTATGTCAATTTTCAAATTAAATTACTCCTTAATTGAATAAAATATTGGAAAAAATAAATATGTTACCTCATAGTCATCACTTAAATTCGTGTACTTACCTACTTGTGAGATTGTTGTTGTCTTAATTTTATTTCAAAAGTACGAGTAGGTATCCGCTTATATATTTAAATAGAAAGTTCGTACGTTTTACGAAATTATTTGATTTTATTAAAATGTTTTCATTTAAATATGCCTCTATTTTTTATGATATCAAGGTTTGAATTTCAATAGGTCTAAATCTAATTTAGTTTTCTTTTTCTACTTTCCTGACACGGTAACAATTTGGTTATATTATTTTCAATGAAATCAGGTATCGTACGATCAAATTGGTACAATATCTTAATTTGTAAATTCAAAAAAGCTTTAATTTTATGAATATTTTATTCTATTTGTATATGAGAATAATATGTTTTGTCAACAGGTGAAAGTAGCGAAATGTCGCTACGCCATTTGGAACGCAGACATGTCCCTAGTGGCCCTACTGGGCAAACACACAGTCACACTATGCAGCAAGAAGCTAGAACAACTGTGCAGCGTCACTGAAGGCGCTCGGGTGAAGTCGGGTGCCTTCGACGACTCCACACCACAGCCCGTGTTTATTTATACTACGGCTAATCACATCAAGTACTGCTGCAAGGATGGGTAAGCAATTTACTGTCTTACAACATCGCAATAAAATTGAGTTTAGAGAGAGCAATATTTATTGACACAAAAGACCATAATACAAAGTACACACACAAAAAGATGAAAACGATACAGAATTATAACAAGCAACACAAAAACACATTACAAATAATACAATGACAAAGTATGGCCTTTAGGTCAATAGGGTCCCCGCCTCAGCATGTGTTGCGATGACACTAGATGTGTCACGGCAACGCTGGTATTCTGGCAGACATGTCTCTAGTGGCCCTCCTCGACAAACATACAGTCACATTGTGCAGCAAGAAGCTAGAACTGTGCAACGTCACCGAAGGCGCTCGGGTGAAGTCCGGACACTTCGACGACTCTACACCACAGCCCGTGTTTATTTATACTACGGCTAGTCATATCAAATACTGCTGCAAAGATGGGTGAGTCACTTGATATGGCATTTGCAGTCTTAGATCCTCGTAATTTAGGTGAAATTTACGTGCAGCTCGTGTTTATTTATACTCTGTCAACCACATCAAATACAGCTGCAAGGATGTGTAAGCAATTTGGAGTCTTATAACCTTGTTATTAAGATAATATCCACGTGCAGCCCGTGTTTACCACATCAAATACACAGTCACATTATGCGGCAAGTAGCTAGAACAACTGCAGCGTTAGCAGCAACCAGTCACTTTTGTTTCTATAGTCAATTTTTTTTATAAACAAACGAGTACTGAGTATGTCTCTCGCATATTTCCGATATTGACAGAGTGCGATTGGTCATTGTTAGGGGTGGAGCCAACGCCTTTGTTGTTGGTGGTTGGACATGGTTGGTGGAACGGACTTTATCTTGATTAAGTGGACCAATAGCAACGCAGTCAATATTTTCGGTCAAGTCAATATTTGGCGCAGGGGTACTAAGCCTGCATTCTGCGCCAGAGGTCCCGGGTTCGATCCCCGGACAAGACAAATATTTGTGTGCATTAACATGTCTATTTGTCTTGGTCTGGGTGTTTAATATGTATATTATGTATGTATTTAAAAAAAAAAAGTATATAAGTATGTTTATCCGTTATCTAGTAACCATAACACAAGTTCTTAATGAAACTTAACGTGGGCTAGCTAATTGGTGTGTTTGTATGCAATTATTTATTTATTTATTTATTTATTATTTATCTTACACCCCCTCCCGACCAATGCCAAATGTCGTTGAGATGTGGCTATGAGAGTGATGTTTATACGTTTTTTTTCACTCTAAAGTTGCACCTTTGATGCCCGCAAGGGATTTATAGCGTAAGAATAATACTTGAATAAGTACATCACAGCTTATATCGAGATAGACGGTAAAAGTGTACCTACCTTGTGTCAGGCCTGTTTCACTCCACTCCCCGTGTCTAATGATGTATGTACGATCTAAGGGAGTCCGCTTGAGACCACTGCCATGAAAACACGCGTCACTCAGAAACGAAAATGGTTAATTGTGCTTTCTTGCAAGAGCTCGTCAATAACATTTACATGTCACTAAATCTAACCGCCTCCGTGGTCTAGTGGTACAACCAACGGTATCAGACCCAGGGTTCTGGGTTCGATTCCCAGCGAGGGTACACATATTGTATTCGGTTTGGTTGGTGGTAGGACTTGTTGTAAGTCCGCCTGGCTAGCTACCACCATCTTATCTAAGTCTGACGCCATAACAACAATGTTTTCAGCATTGTTGTGTTCCGGCAGTTAAAGATAAGATAGATAAGATCAGTGATTGGGGATTCCGGGAGAGGCTCGCTTCCATCTTCAGCCTTATCAATACTTAACATCAGGTATGATGAAGGCTAAGAACTTCCCCGTACTTCATAAAAAAAAAAACTCGCTCGTGACGTTATCGTAGGTACGAAAAATTCAAGGTCATACAGTTTGATTGAAGCGCTCTTTTCGTCTATCTCGATTTAGGTCTGTGAAGCAAATCATATATTATGACAGTTTATCGTTGTTACAGTGACTATGGCATCATTCGCACGCTAGACGTGCCGGTATACGCGGTGAAAGTGCTCGCTAGCGAGGCGGGCGCGAGAGTCGTCTGCTTGGACAGGGAGTGTCGGCCCAAGGTGCTCAATATAGACCCGACGGAGTACAGGTATGTGGTCTCATCATCAGCCATTTTTAGTGTCCCCACTGCTTGGGCACTGGCCTTCCTTATGGCGGATAAAAGTATTCTCTGCAAACCAACCTTTAGGAAAACAGAGAATAGCGATTGGCGGTACGGTTTATTCTGGTTTATTTATGCGAGTATTTCCTATTTTTATTAAAATATATTAAGACTAGACAGCCCGCGGTTTCACCTGCGTGGTTCCTGTTCCCGAGAAAATATCGGGATTAATGTATTCTATGTTTTAATCCAGACTATGAATTATCTGTGTGCCAAATTTCAGCCAAATCTGTTCAGCCGTTTTTGCATGATTGAGTAACAAACATTAAAACATCCAAATATCTAATCACTAGCAGCCGGTGGTTCACCGATGTTTCACCGCGTGGTTCCTGTTCCCGTGGCAATATCGGGACTAAAAGTAGACTACGTGTTAGTCCACTACTTCAAGTCCCTTACATACCAAATTTCATCCAAATCCGTTTAGAAGTTTTTGTGTGACGGAGTAACAAACAAATAAACTGACATACTTTCACATTTATAATATTAGTAGGACATAGGATTAAAAAAAAAAAAAAAAAAAACAAACTTTCACATTATCTATATACTTAATTCAGGTTCGCAAAATTTGTGACGACTCGATAGGGACTTTGGCGCGTAGTACGCGGCCGAGTAAGGTATCAAATTAAAGGTACTCGAGTCTATTTGTTCCGAAAACTATAAAATATGCAAAATGTTAAACGTGATGATCACAAACTGCAATTAAAAAGTGTCATTATTTTCGCATAATTTGGAATTTTTCGTCGATCGACGAACCCGAGTATCGGGTTGTAACCGCCCTAGTAATATAATATTAGTGAGATAAGAAGTTAGAATTAATTAATGGCTTACTTATGTTGTTCAAGTATGATACCTATATGGCATGATATGCAAGTGGTAATGCAATTGAGCAATTGAAATTTTAATTAACTTAAACATCCTATTTTATGGACGAACTACAAAAAATACACGAAGTTTGATTTACAAACATTCTTTCCGTAAGTCGTTACCTACGTTTCTTTATTTATTCGACCAGGTTCAAACTAGCCTTGCTGACTCGACAGTACGATCAAGTTCTTCATATGGTGAGGACGGCTAAACTCGTCGGGCAGAGCATCATAGCGTACTTACAAGACAAAGGTCAGTATAAACGACCTTTTTAAAACTCAATTACAAAGCTCAAGTCCGATACGGAGCATTTTAGCCACCTCTGATATGGCTCAGCTAAATACCAACTCAACGCAGAGCGACTACGACTGGTTAAAAACCTACATAGTTTGAGTCACCGCCGTAAGGTCGCTTGTCTATCGGTTTTCTACAGACTTTACTTTGGGAAGTGTGCATCTGAGCTGCATAACCTCAACCCGCCTTCTCCTTTTTTCCATCGGGATACCAGACGTACTGTAGGCTACCATTACTATCCATACTTGGTTGACATTCCAACCTATGCACAGAGCACTTTAAGTCCTCTTTTATCATGCGAACAGCCAAGGAGTGAAATGCCCTGCCGGCGTCTGTTCCGTAGCACATACAACCCAAACCTCTTCAAGGTGAACAGGTTTCACAGGGCGAACTCGCTCCATCTTAGACGTCATCTACGCTCCTCGGCCAGATTGAGGCGAACGAGATGAGAGAAAAAACGTAAATAATCTAAGCGAAAGTTACTTATTTATGGCAAACGGAAACGCTTAGCCTTCATTCATCATACCTAGTGTTATGATAAGGCTGAAGGAGGAAGCTCTCTCTTAATTCTCAATCACTGAGGAACTGGCTATCTTATTTCTAACTGCCAGAACACAACATTGCTGCAAACATTGTTATTATGACGTCAGACTTAGATAAGTTGGTGGTAGCTTGCCAGGCGGACTTACAACAAGTCATACCAGCAACCAAACGGAATGAAAGTATGTTAATATAAGGCGGTTAACCCACTGGTTCCGCGCCCCCCGCGGAGCGCGGAGAAGCAGAAGTTGTATTTTCGAATTAATCTAATTACTTTTCGCATACGAAAGCGCAAGATTTACATACGAATGCGGTACACGAGGGCATATTAGATTTTTTAAAAATATAACGCTCTCTGTCAGATATCTCCGCGCTCACGCGCCAGGTCGCGGTTTCGGTTTGTTATACAACGCGTGTTGTCGATACTAATTGATGTACAAGTGCCGGCAAATAACGTGACACTCCTGCGCTGAGACAAAAGATGCGCAGTAACTACAAAAACAAGTCACTGCGCGTCTTCTGTCTGCGGGACTCAGCCTTCAGGAGATGGGCAGCAGCGTCTCCTATATACTTGGTCATACTGCAATCGCCAACCCGCCTGCCAAGCGTTTTTGGGACCTATACCCAGCAGTGGGTGTTATATGGCTGAGACGACGACGACGACGACGATACTTGCATACAATATTAAAATGTAGCGCTGGGGTGCGCTACGCGACGGATCGCGGAGCAGTGGGCTAACCGCCTAACATTACATCTCGAAAAGCGATTAGTATTTTCATTTTGTGTTTTCTTTACCAGGTTACCCCGAAGTAGCGCTTCACTTCGTAAAAGACCCACGCACTCGACTGTCTCTAGCCCTTCAGTGCGGAAATATCGAAGTGGCGTTAGAAGCAGCTAAGAGTTTAGATGAACCGGACGCGTGGGATAAACTGGCCAAGGCCGCCTTGCTTACGGGAAATCATCAGGTAAGTCTTGAATATTCTTGGAACAGTGTTTATCTGCTTTTACTGAGCTGAGCATATCTTAGCATTCCACATTGCCAGACCGAAACATTTCGGTTTTGACTTTTGTTTTTGTCTTGTTTAATTGTATGGATTGTATGGATTCCCAGCGATTCAGTGGGTGAGGGTAAAACAGCCAAGGGTATGGTAGAATCGGACACGTGAAATTACATAGGGTTGTTAGGTCTTAGGTTAGGTATTAGAGTTAGGTTGTTTGTTACCCAGTGGGTAACAAACACCCGTAACACACGCAGAAATATCGCTGGAACACTTTTCCTAGTGCTTAGGTGTGTTTTCTAGTGTCTAGGCTGAAAAACTAACAAACATCACATTTATAATGGGCTCATGTTTAACTGCTAACCTAATCTTACTCCTATAATAGCTAAATTCTCACCAAATTATAGTCAAATCAACAATTTGGTGAGCAATGTAGTATTTCTGCAGCTCGTTTAATTCTTTTATAATGCACTGTATAATTTTTCTGTATATTTATTCCTGTAGATCGTAGAGATGTGCTACCAACGCACCAAGAACTTCGATAAGCTTTCCTTCCTATATCTGATAACCGGCAATTTGGAGAAGCTGCGCAAGATGATGAAGATCGCGGAGATCAGGAAGGATGTGTCGGCGCAGTTCCAGGGCGCCATCCTGCTGGGCGACGTCAAGGAGAGGATACGGCTGTTGAAGAACGCTGGACAGGTCAGTTATAGAAGACATTTATATTGCTGATAGCTTATCTTGCAGATAATTTGACATATTTTTCATATTACAACTGACAAATTACGAAAAACTGCTGCTGTTGAAGAACGCTGGACAGGTTATTTTTTGTGGGACATTGAGTCCATATTCCACTAAAAAGATATTGGTTTTTCCAGAATATATTTTGGTTTCTTCTACAAAAACTACTGCTGAAAAACGCTGGTCAGTTGTAGTAGTAGCAGACTTTTTAATTTTTGATAAAATCAGGAGGAAGATTTTTGTATCTTCAAAGGGAATTTCCTTAGCCTTTATTAGACTTGATTTTAAGGAATGATGAAGCTGAAGGTTGGATCGTGCTTCTCCCAAAATCTTCTGCCGCTAAGGAACTGGCTATCTTTTCTCTAACTGTCGGAACACAATAATGTGGAAGACACTAGTAATAACAAGTTTGGTAAGATAGTGGTAGCTAGTCAGGGCTTTCCTGTTCCTGAAAACCGGCAACCTGGAGAAGCTGCGCAAGATGATGATGATCGCGGAGATCAGGAAGGATGTGTCTGCGCAGTTCCAGGGCGTTCTTTCTGCAAAAAGAAGGAAAAGTCTGTCGTATCGTAGGAGACATTTCAATGTTTGATAGAACCGGGTGTCACTAGGACTACCTGGTAAGAATAGTTTCATCTACAACGAAGAAATGCTGGTCTTCAGTTCCTGGGCGTTCTTTCTGCAAAAAGAAGGAAAAGTCTGTCGTATCGTAGGAGACATTTCAATGTTTGATAGAACCGGGTGTCACTAGGACTACCTGGTAAATATAGTTTCATCTACAACGAAGAAATGCTGGTCTTCATCGTACTTAGTTAAGTACGTAAGTAAGTAGTCATAGCTTGCAAGGTGGAAACCCAGTTCTTAAGATTTAACTTTCTTCCGCTTTCGGTTAATTCTGAAAAAAAAGTCTGCTGAAAAATGCTGGACTGGTCGAAGGAAGCTTTGGAAACTGAATCAGACGTCGCTTCATATTATTTGACTAGTAAACTAAGCAATTTGTTTCTTTGTGGTTATATTTTGGATTCGTCTGGAAATATTTGTGCTGAAGAGAGCTGGAGGCTGTATGCTCAAGAGTCAGGTTGTAGACTTTTGAATGAGTCGTGTCTCAGTTGGTACAAATCGATATTGATTATGTAACCAAAAATATATCTACCCTACGCTTGTTTTGCAAGAATCAGGTACTTTAGTTGTCCATAGGATGATAACATTGATACGTTATTATCATGTTTTTAATAAGAGTGATTTTAGTAGTGAAGCTGAATCATGAATGAATAAAAATAGCCTATAACATAACTCATTACGTAGCCTGAAACGACAACTACTGAAAAAGTAGCCGAAATCAACGAACGCATCATCCGAAGTTTTGAAGGAATTTTTGATCATCCATTCCATGACTCATCATAGCGATAGTGGCTTAACGTTTTTTCTAACGTAAAGCTCACCATAATCTTATTATTATATTTTAATATTTATTTATAATAATCAATAATTATTTCCAGATATCCCTCGCCTACCTAACCGCCATCAACCATAATCAAACTGAGGAGGCTGAAGCACTGAA
Source organism: Chrysoteuchia culmella (assembly GCA_910589605.1). NCBI lineage: Eukaryota > Metazoa > Arthropoda > Insecta > Lepidoptera > Crambidae > Chrysoteuchia > Chrysoteuchia culmella. The sequence goes on along the minus strand of OU342664.1, from coordinate 10,905,071 downwards.
GTCCGCGCTAGAAGCGGCCGGGTTGCCCATCCCGGAACCGAACCCGTCCTCCAGCCCGATACTGCCGCCGCAGCCGGTGTTGCCCGCGCAACCTAACTGGCCGCTACTAGCCGTGTCCAAGTAAGTCTTAGCTAGGTGCTTTCAGCTGTCGTGGATTGAATTCCTTATATATCTGGACATGTTTTCATACCCACAGACAAAAGACACTGCGTTATTTCCATACAAACATTTGCGGTATCATTATTTAAAAAGATTCAACAGTAATGTAAAATTCATATAAGCCGTATACTTGACTGATGAATAAAATTACTAAACATTTACTAAATTTTTATTGGATTCCAATAAGTTGAGCAACAAATTAATATTTTGATCAGCAAAATATCAAATTGGTCACCAAACCTTTTAGGTTGACCTAGTACATGTTGACTGAAAAGTTTTTTTGCTGATAGATTAAATTCAGCCGAGAATGGACTTCAAGCTGTTGTTTTGCATTTCCGTATTTTTGATGGAAAATAGTATTTTTTTGTAGGTAAACTTAGTTAGGCGATGTGTTCTATACAACTACTCTTTTATTTGTAAGTTAAAATATTTATGACCACCTTCGTGGTAGAGAGGTACTTACACCGGTTTCAAGGTGTCGCCTACTCGGAGGTCCTGGGTTAGCATCCCGGTAGTGGCAAATGTTTGTATGATGAATAAGAGCATTTGTACCTGAGTCATGGATGATATATATATTTCTACACATAAATACTTAAGTTACCCTATAGTCTTTTCAGCTAGAATGATTACTGTGACATTAAAAAAAATCCGAATTGTGTATCTGTCAGTAAAATGTTTTTGAAAAATCTTTTATTTACTGTAGCAATTTAGCGAAAAAAATTAAAAATCACACCTCTTGAAATATAAAATAAAATCTGTGTCTATTATTTACGTTTTAATTGAATACGTTAGAAAAATATTTCTTTTTTTTGTAGTGCAATGTGCGATTCGGAACAGGGTAGAGATAAGACACAATAAAATCGACAACTGCTGTTCATTAGTCGATAACAGTGAAAAAGGAGAAACTTTAAAATTTTATACAAAATTCAACGAGTTTTTTGATGCTACAAATTAAATGTTTCTGCTGACATTAACATTGACCGCTTAAAGTTTTATTTTACCACATAAATAAGCACATTCAATACTTTTTATCCTATATTTTGTTTACATGGAATGATATAAGTTACGCTATATAACCGGATTCCGCGTGGCCCGAAAAGTAGCAAAATATATTCCATTTTTTTCCAAAAATAAGTACATTGACTCTTAGAAAAAAATTATAGAAAAGTCGTTAGTGTCAAACTTGAAACGTCACCGGAATCAACCTAGTTGAAAAAGACTGTAGTAAAAAGTCATTGGGGCTAGGTTAATTGGTGTGAGTGTAAGAAATGTATATTTTTCTTTATGATCTCCCCTTTTTCAGGAGTTTCTTCGAAGTAGCGGGCGCGGCGAGAGCTGCGGCCGAAACGGGTGCCGCGGCAGCTGTTGTGGGAGACGAGCCGCTGGAAGCAGCTGGTGCTTGGGGAGACGATGATGACGTACTTCAAGAAAAGGTGAAATTATAACCACAGCCTAAACAGTCTTTGCTCTTTATAACCTTTTAGTTTTGCATTTACAATGTTATTTTTATGTGATAATTCTTAAACAAGTAAATATACTAGAAAAAAGCAACTCGTCTCATGTCGCCCTAACGGGAGTCTTTGCTCTGCCTACAAACGGCAGAAATGAAGCACTCCCACAGATACGCGCCGCTACACACGCGCTCGCTACTCTAGGCTCGGATTACAGTGAAAACCAGTGAGATCCGTGTAGCGATAGCGAGCGGCGCGTGTGTGTGAGCCCTTCTTATCGGCCGAGTGCAACGACTGTTGATTATGGATAGACTGTGTTATAACTTATGATAAATTTTAAATAGAATATTGGAAAAAAACAACCCGGCCACAATTGAATCCTCAGATGGGACTTGAACCCACAACCTTTGGAAATCGTCAACTTTGACAGTTGTGCAGCGCCTCTGCCCGCGATAATTATAAGCCTTATGGCATTAATTGCAATTACGTCATTAATGAAAATGGTAAAAAAAGGAAGTAACACCGCCATCTTGTGTTTACTTCAATTTTGACAGTAACAGTAGGTCATATACCGAAAGCTGGCGCGTTATCAGTACTCACACTAATGCAATTTTAAAAACGAATAGACAAATACAAAAAAAACACTCTATAGTAGCAACAGCAAAACAATAACGTGTAACAACTACGTGTAAATGCGTTGAACGTGCCAGCTTCAGTTAATCGAGCTGTACTCTCTTTTGCTCTGTTCTAACGTAACCTTTAGTAACATTATTTATTATATCTGTTGATGTTAGTTAAACCATAAAAGTAATATTAACTTTCCTCCAAACAGGAGGACGGCGAACCCGAAGAGCCAATGGAAGACGCTTGCGATGACGGCGGCTGGGACGTCGGCGATGAGGACCTGGAATTGCCCGAGGAGCTGGCGCCAGTGTCTGGTAAGTGGTCACCCATCTTGTGGCATGACTTTGGCAACGGTTGCTGCACTTTTGTGATCGTTGACTACTTTTTAGTTTGTAACAAGTATCTTTCATCTTCACGGAGTGGTTGAGTACGATCCCTTACGACAGTAAATATGTTAACATGTTTATTTGTTCTGTGTCTGTGGTTATTATCTTTCAAAGAATATATTTCTAATTCTTTTCTTCTTTGGTTCTGATATCCAAAACACGCTTGAAATCTTAATGATCTAGGAGTCGGATAAATGTATATTTGTTGATCTGTTATTGTACTTTTCATTTTCGTGTAGTAATGCTATTAGCAAAAAAGAGCTAGCTAGATAGAACTAGTCATTTGATGAAAACTTATCTTATAAAATAGCATTGTATCTAAAATAAAAAAAACTGTTTTATTTAGACATTGTTTATGAGATGCTGTTCATTTCAAACAAAATGTTCAAAAAATTGCAGCATCTGATTTAAACGGTGTCTAAGTAAAAACTTTACTTTTTTTGAAAATTTTGTTTGAAATATTAAACATCTCAATAGGCTTATGGTAAATTTTAAATAGAAAAATATTGGAAAAAATTAACTCGGCCACAAGTGAATATATATAATATGTGGATATTCCTAGCATTGATGTGACAACGCTGGCCTACAGCGTATTAAAAATATAAAAGTATTGGAGAATTTCGACGGTGGCTCGCAAGTCTCGGTATCTCAGCGGTTAGAGCATTGGACCGGATTTCCAAAGGTCGCGGGTTCGATTCCCGTCTGAGAATTCACTTGTGGCAGAGTTAATTTTTTCCAATATTTTTCTATTTAAAATTTACCATAAGTATAAAAATAGCATTGAAAAATGCAAAAATTACAAAATCATAAATCTCAATAGGCTATTCGACAATGCGAAAAATAAAGTGTCAATTACTGTTATCAGTATAAATTATGAGTTTAAAAATGGTTTTTTATTAACGTAAGTTGAAAATAATTATAAATTTATTTAAAAATCCGTAAATAAAAATGCATTTTTTAAACGTTTTGTCACGTGACACAAAACGCTCCCGATTCTCGAGTTTATAATGACGTCACCTGCTTGTAAACATCGTTTGACTACGTATGTGCATGATAAGCAGAATACAGGCAAGTGACGTCACCGAACCCATTGCAGCGCCATATTGTCAAAGTAGCGTTTTGGCGCGCTATTTAATATTGAATTTTTAATTAGATTTTTTCAGCAAATATGTACCAGAATTAAAAAAAAAACAACATTTACTGGGTTCCTTAAACTCCACTACATAATATAAAATGGATTTTCAAAACCTGTCAAATAGCCTATTATCTAGGTATCACATAAATGTAGGTATACACCGGTCGAAATTAATAACCTATCTCCAGATATATACAGGGTTATCTGAGATAGTTGTCTAGGATACTGGTTTTATTACAGTTTTAAAATATTTAAGGCCGTTAATCGCTATCAATTGTCTAACAGCCGACATCGACGGTGGCGAGGAGTCGGCCCAATACTTCGTCGCTCCCACGCGTGGGACCAGCGCCGCGCTGGCGGGCAAGCTGCGGACGGCGCACGATCACGTGGCCACCGGACAGTTCGAGATGGCCTTCAGGTAAATACAATCATTCCTTCATAGCCCATACACTATACAACCGAATAGATGGTCTACGAACTTCAATACGAAATTACCATCAGCGTTTTGACGTTATTACAATTCTATTTGGGGTCTAAAAGAGGGCGGGAGGGGGTCGTCTAGATTTTATTGCTTCGTTCGAAAACGTCTCTTTTTTCTTGTCATTTTGTCGTATCAAAATTGACCAATTAAGAGTGAAACGAAAAGGGGAGGAGTCATCTCTCATTTAGTGTCACTGCCTAGCCTTGAAGATCACAACGCCGTGGTGGAATAGTCTTTACTATATGAATAGCGGACATAGAAGGCAGCGAGGAATCGGCCCAATACTGAGTAGCTCTCACGCGTGGAACCAGAGCCGCCCTGTCAGGGAAGCTGCGGACATGATCAGGTGGCCACCGGACAGTTCGAGATGGCCTTCAGGTAAATACAATAATTCCTTCATAGCCCATACACTATACAACCAAATAATAGATGGTCTACGAACTTCAATACGAAATTACGACTAACGGTCGGTTACAATAACCTATCTTCAGTAAGAGATTTTAACCGCCTATGTGGTCTAGTGGTACAACCACCGCTATCAGACCCGGGGGTCCCGGGTTCGATTCCCAGCGGGGGTACATATTGTATTCGGTTTGGTTGGTGGTAGGACTTGTTGTAAGTTCGCCTGGCTAGCTACCACCATCTTATCTAAGTCTGACGCTATAACAACAATGTTTTCAGCATTGTTGTGTTTCGGCCGGGGATATATTATCGGCCGTAAGACCAGTTACTTTTTTTGGCTTCTATCTAATTGTAGTTCAAATAGTTTTCAAAATTTGCTTCCGTTTCATTGTGCCGCAATGTAGAATGATTATTAAAATCCTCATTCTCTTCCACAGATTGCTGAACGAGCAAGTGGGCATAGTGCACTTCGAGCCGTACTTAGAAACCTTCCTAGGGATGTACGCCGCAGCAAGACTCACGTACGGCGCTTTGCCGACTGTGCCTCCCCTGGTGGCGCATTTGCATAGGAACTGGAAGGAAGCCAGTGGGAAGGATTTACTGCCTATTATTAGTGAGTTACTATTATGTTTATAGTGAACTTCGAGACGTACTTGGAGACCTTCCTAGGGAAGTACGCCGCAGCAAGACTCACGTACGGCGCTTTGTTATTAGTGAGTTGTTATTACATTCTAGCTAGATTATCATCACATAAACAAATACTTAGGTCTGGTAAAAAGTATGCAATTTGTGCGTAACAAATGTTTCCTGTATTTAGTGTCAATAATATTGTTAATTTGTATTTTTATTGAATCTTCTTAAGGCCTATGCACACCGCGTTTTATAAACGCGCCGTCGACGCACGTTTGTAGCGATACAGATGCCATACGCACGCGAGTCAGACCGCTTTGTATGATAATAGCAAAAATAAAAGTCCGCCGTCGAAGGCGCGTTTAAATAAAGTGGCTGTGACATACATCGATTTTGCCGAATCTATAAGGGTTTCGTTTTTTGCCTTTGGTCTACGAAACCCTAAAAACGTGGTGTACATAGGCCCTTATTAAGACAGGTGCAGTGATAATTTATTTGCAACATCCACCAGTGTAGACGCATATTTCTATAGTATTATTTTTGTACAAAAAGCTTGGATCGGAGGATCGATTCGGAGGCGGACCGGTCATTTTCAAACTTTCTTGCAGCTATATTTTTTTGACTAAAAACCTAATTTTATTTTCTCCACCAGCTGTAAAGTTAAACGACCTCGTAAGCCAGCTGCAACAATGCTACCAACTGACAACCGCTGGCAAATTCACGGAAGCCGTCGAGCGCTTACAGAGGATCGTACAAAGCGTGCCTTTACTCCACGTGGAAGCTAAACCTGAGCTGACTGAAGCTACGCAACTGCTCAACATCTGCAGGGAATATCTCCTGGGGCTGCAGATGGAGACTGCTAGGAAAGGTAGGACTCTATCGCTGTAGTTGTAATGTGTATTATTGTACCAAACTAACAGGAACTAACCGCTCTGAAGACTAAGTAACTGCTCTATAAATGCAGAGAGTATTTACTGGGGCTATGTTCTCTCTGTGGGCTCTATTGCTGTTGTAATAAGTTTCATTATTGTACTAAACCTGAGCTGACTGAAGCTACGCAGCTGCTCCATAACTGCTGGGGCTGCAGATGGAAACTTTGGAAAGGTAGGACTGTATTGCCATAGTCACAGGGTGTAATATTATATTAAACAGGAAATAGCAAAGGCAACGTAGCTGGTCATAAAAGAAGAAAGTATGTATTGGTACTGCAGATGTAGACTGCTAGGAAAGGTGACGTCCTTTGTTGACAGTAACTTAATACTATCAACAAAGGACGTCACCTTTCCTATTGTATGTGGGGACATTAAAGTGGCTGAGATGGTAACTTATATAAAATTTATTTAGTTATTATTGTACTATCTAAAAAAACTAGTTTTCTAAATCTGTTACCCATAAAACTATACCACCATAGAGTAGGTAACAGTATTAAACCTCTGCAAATATTTCAATATTACATTTTCCCATTTCAGCAATGCCCAAAAACACATTAGAAGAACAGAAACGTACCTGCGAAATGGCTGCCTACTTCACCCACTGCAAACTTCAACCTGTTCATCAAATTCTCACCCTCAGAACAGCTCTCAACATGTTCTTCAAGCTGAAGAACTACAGAACGGCAGCTTCCTTCGCCCGACGCTTGCTAGAACTAGGTCCTCGCCCCGAAGTCGCTCAGCAAGCCAGGAAAATACTGCAAGCTTGCGAGAAAACGCCTACAGACGAACATCAGCTTTTCTACGACGAGCACAATCCATTCAACATCTGTGGTATCTCCTACAAACCGATATACAGAGGAAAACCAGAAGAAAAATGCTCGCTTTGTGCCGCGAGCTTCCTTCCCGAACACAAGGGGAAACTTTGCCCCGTCTGTGGAGTAGCCGAAATAGGCAAGGACGTCCTAGGACTCAGAATTTGCCCAATACAATTCCAGAGATAATTAATTTCCAACTAATGTATTTTGAATATTATTATATTGTAAGATTATAGAATAAAATATTGTATCGCGTTTTTTTTTGTTTTGAATTGAGCGGAAGGCGTGTAAATGTTTCCTTGTATATCAGATAGCACTATTCGATATTTTTATATTAAATTAAGTATGACGATTAAGAGTTAATGATTGGTTTATTTGGATATTTAAAATTAATTAAAGTGCCAGGAGTAATAAGTTTTCCTTTTTATTGTGTGACGTAAATCGGCGAAAAGAAATAACTTTATTTATATCTAAGTATTAAAAGATGAACTATTAAAAGTATAAGTTAATATTATATTGAATTTCTTATTATGTCTGTCATCTACAGTGGACTTCACCTCTTTCCAGTTTTCAAAAATACAGATATTTAAAAAATGAAGTATAATTATTTTACCCTTGATGAAATTTAGATCTAATTAGAAATAATCTCAGAGATCTGAGATTGGCACGGTCTAACAACTCCTGAGGATGCTTCGTGTGTGGGCGAAACACGTGTAGAGTAGTCGGTGAAGGTGCAAGGTGTGTCACTGGGCTGCATCTGCATTTTTTCTTGCGGAATTACGCGACATATTTTTCGTTTTCTACTAAGATATGGATTTCCGCCAAGTAACGCCTGATTCTATCAAATATTTACAATATTACACTGACTTATAATAACTGATGAAGCTAGTCCAGTTTCCAGTAGAAAGAAAATGCAAGAAACAGGGCCTTACCATCAACTCTTTGTGATTAATTTCAGGTAATTTTTAGGTTATGAGAGTGGGATGCTGCCATACGGCGCATATAGCGGCGTCTCTCTCTTACTACATGAAAATAACCTAAAATGAATCGCATAACAGTTGATGGTAGGCCCCCAGAGAGCAATATTAAATTAAAGAGTGCATTTTTTAACATTCGTTTATTTACATTATTACATTATAAAGATACTTGTGAATATAAATTAAGGTTAGTCAAATATATTAAATTGGTTCTATAATTTCTAAATTAATCAAACATCCACTGGCTTCACTTCTTCCTTTCCAGACCTGAAAAATGGAAGGTATTATTTTTATGTGATAAATATTAAACAAGAAAATATACTAGAAAAAAGCAACTGGTGTCATGTCGCTCTGACGGTATTATTTTTAATTTAAAACTGTTAAAGAATAAGTACTATTAGTGCTTTCAAGAAAACATTAGGTTTTACAAAACTTGATCCTTGGTTATCCTTAAAGAACACACTCGGAAATGTGACTATTGCTTGGCCAAACGCGCGGTACTTTGGCCCTTCTTTTCTTGTGTAATTTTAAACTGCCCCCTGATTGTCTCATTTCAAAATCTATCACAATTCCTTTCAAAGGTATTGTGATTGTGATAGTGATCTAAGGAATTGTGTAACATAAAGTAGCAATCTCTTTCACTTCACTTGACACTTCTCCATACATTTGAAAGATATTTTCGTGTGTCACTTAGCTTAGACAGTTCAATTTCGTTCATTCAATACCTTTCGAAACGCGTCCCGATCACAATCCCTATCAAATATTAAATAGTGACAGTCTGAAGTAAAGGGATTGCGATAGATTTTAAAATTACACAATTAACCCCCTGGGTCCTAGCGCGTAACAAATATGGGTATGGGCTTTGATGAAAGTCGAAGCCCATAAAATGACGTTTCATGGTCATTCAACACCCACTGCTGGGTATAGGCCTCCCACAAGGATCTCCACAACGATTGGTCGTTGCATCCATCGGCTTCCCGCGACCGCGCACCAGATCGTCGGTCCACCTTGTTGGGGGTCTAACCATTATTCCCAGAACCTTTCCGCCCCAACGGCCATCGGTTCTTCTCGCTATGTGTCCCGCCCACTGCCACTTCAGCTGAGCAATCCTTCGAGCGATGTCAGTTACTTTAGTTCCCCTACGGATCTCCTCCAATTTAGTATTCTGTGCTTATGCTAGGGCTACATAGCCATATGGCTCGGCTGATAAAAGTCGCACCTCTTGTTGAGCATATCCTGTATCTCGTCGAAGGTCTTCCCCTTAGTCTCCGGTAACAGCGTAGCGGAGAATATGAACCCGATGCCGCAGCATACCGCTAGGATCCAGAACGCCGTGTAAATGCCATATGAAGCTGCTACTTCGCGGAAGAACCTGCGAACAGTTTTATTACGAAGCTTCATTTCTGGAAGTTATATTTATTTATTATATTAACCACGATGGAATGGAACGAAGGCGGTAATGTGTCGCAGCCATCTGGTTAAATCGGCTATATTATTTGATTAGAAGGCTAGTCCGTTAATTAAACGCCGGCATTCAGTTGAATGCCTAGGTCGATCGTTGGTTTAACTAGGATCATTTAACGTGCAACTAGTTGTCTTATTGTAAGTTAGCCCTATAAAGATGACTGACGTTAATTCAGCCACGTGATTCAAATTTAGTTATTTTTTTTGCCACTGAGGCGCTGTTAGTCGCAAAACAAATATGGATAACTCACATCAGCTGACAATTTAATGTGCTTTGTTTTCGATTCAACAGTGTTTTTATTATTATTAATATTGATACAATAAAAATGTGTGATAAAAATATGCCTGATATTACTCCGCCGGCTTCAAGTTTTCGCGAATAGTTCGAGTCTATAATGACATCTAAATATGACGTTCAGCCAAGTCGTTAAACGTTTCATTCATCAACTTGACTAGTTGTCCCTTAGCTATTTCATTGAATGCCGGCGTATAATTAACGGGCTAACCCTCCAATTGAACGGTTGATTTAAGATGTTGGCCGCGACATAAATGCGTTATGCTTTGAGTCAAGACGACAATCTGTAGCACTATTTAAAATTAGATCAAGACACTAAATTTTTTTCGCGCATTTAAGAACGTTGTTTGGAGCTTTTTCATTTCATTCGTTGTGGAGATAAGGGTGAATTTGCTACGTTAAGTTTCAGATTGACCACATACCTATATCGAGATGAAGATAAGAGCGAGCGCTTCGAACTGTATGGGAACCTAGCGTGTCGAGTTTTTTGTACAGTCAGCATCATATATATAGACACAGCGCCCGTGCTCATATAATTAGGAACATCCAAGGTGATCAAATATATCGGTCCAACCAGTGTTCTTAAAAATGAAAACTAGAGCGTTCTATGACGTTGTTATTAATTTGAGTACCTACCTACGGTGATGTCATTAGCGAAATTTAGAGATGTGGAAATGTTATTGTCGAGCTCTTGCAAGAAAGCACTGCACAATTAATCATTTTCGTTTCGGAAGAGAACCTAAGGCTCCAAAGTTACCTCGATTGTATGAAAATCGGCTAGTGTCGTTAATTATGTGACCACCACTGTATGTTCTGTTAAATACTATGAAAGTCTTGCCAAAAGCGGCATGGCCGTGAGGTTTCAAGGACGTTGCCCCACTGCTGTTAGTTTCTCAGTTACACTTTGACAGTAATCCTCACCTGGTCCCCACGGATCCGGCGAGCCAGCACATGAAGGAGGCGATGCCGCCACTTCGTCTTCACGGGGAACATCTCTGCCACCAATGCGTCGTGTACAGTCTTTTCACTTTAACGAGCTCGTACCGAGAGAATTTGTGCGCTCGTGTTTCGCTGAAGATAATAGCATTGCCTATGCGCCTTACATTCAGCCAATCAAGGGCTAGAAAATTCTGTCAGTACTAACTCGTTTCAGTGAACAGACCACGCTGTAGTCCTCACCTGGTCCACACGAAGCCGGCGAGCCAGCACATGAAGGAGGCGATGCCGCCGGCGAGGCACTTGGTCTTCACGGGGAACATCTCCGCCACCAGGATCCACGGCACCGGGCCAACGCCTGAACAAATGAAATCAAAATTATCCCTACTCAAATAAATTATTGTTGAAAACTCTTCTTCTACCACCCAAGATTTTGTTTTAAGGTTTTTTTTCTTGAAGAGTTTATACTTATCTGGCAATACGAATGGGCGCATGAAACTTGTCTCGAAAAAAATTTAACCATCATCAGCTAAAAAGGGATGGTGCTGATTGCTTCGTGTGAGTTTTCTCACCCTTCTCGCTTACGCCGGTGTTTTCAAAGAGAGCCTAATTTTCAATCTTATGTCTATTGCATTAAGGCTATTTGTCAAAATTTTACTCTTACGCGATGGTAACGTTTGGACATTTCCAAACTCGCACAAGGCCCTCTGTAATACTGTTGCTACACTACGTAGGTAAGGTATGTTTTGTTTTTTTTTGAAAGACGGGGAGACTCTTAGCCTTCATCAAACCTGTTGATAAGTATTGATAAAGCTGAAAGATGGAAGCAAGCCTCTCCCGGAATCCTCAGCCACTGAGGAACTGGTTATCTTATCTCGAACTGCCAGAACACAGCAATGCTGAAAACATTGTTGTTATGGCGTCAGGCTTAGATAAGATGGTGGTAGGCGGACTTACAAAAAGTCCTACCACCAACCAAACCGAATACAATATGCACGCTGGGAATCGAACCTGGGACCCCTGGGTCTGATACCGGTGGTTGTACCACTAGACCACAGAGACGGTTATGTCTTTAAAACTATTTAATTTTGCATTTTACAATGCTATTTTTATGTGATAAAATAGAATCCCGTCAGAGATGTTGCCCACTTCTCATGGAAGCCCAGAGTGGTCGTAGTTAATAACTAGTGGCCGCTCGTGGTTCCACCCGTTTGGTGCCCGTTCCCGTGGGAATATCGGGATAAAAAGTATCCTATGTTTTAATCCAGGCTATCTACAACCGAATCCGTTCTGGGGCCCAATTCTGCTAATGCTTAGTCACAATCGTTTCCAATGGTGTTTCAATGGTAGTCCTGTTTTACACAGTTCTTGTTACAACAGTGTAAATAAACACTATTGAGAGACGATTTTGACAAAAATTCAGCAAAATTGACCCCCAGTAGTTTTTGCGTGAAAGAGTAACAAACAACCAAACATCAAAACATCTTCACAAATTCCGCATTTATAATATCACTAGGATAAAAACTAATGTACACGGGACATACGTTTGGTTTTTCACGTTTACCTTGGGAGTGCTGGAAGTGAAGGGAAGTGGAAGTCTCTTCGGAACACAGATCATAAGATCACCATATGTGCTTCGGAATAGCGCATTCTACCTATAATATAATATATGCGAAAGTATGTCAGCTTGTTTGTCCCTCTTTCACGCAAATATACTGAACGGTTTTAGATGAAATTTGGTATGTAGTATGGACTTCAATTACCTATAATGGACTAACACATAGGCCACCTTTTATCCCGATATTCCCACGGGAACGGGAACAACGCGGGTGGAAACTATTATTTTAATAATTACAAGTATAAAACCTGGCGTGCCTACATACTAACCCAGAGTGAACAGTATCATGTAGACGATGAGGCACAGCAGCGGGATGAAGGCGATGTGGCTCACGTCCACTTTGAAGTGGGAGTCCAGCACTGCGTACAATCCTATCAGACCCTGGAGTGAAGAGACATAATAAAGAATTAAGTTCTTTTGTCTCCCGAAGGGAGGTTAATTCAAAATTCAAAGTTCAAAGACTTTATTAATAACAATAACTTTATAAGAACAATATAAAAACTATTACATACACAAGTGGATAGTAGAGCATCATCATCATCAGTCATTTCAATGTCCCACTGCTGGGACACTGGCGATCCTTAGGATAAGGAGAAATTTATCATTCTTAAAATAACTAGCTAATTAGCTTTCTGCTAGACTTTACTGCAACTTTCCAAGGTGATGATAGCTTTCTTCCGAGCCTATCCACCACCAGCGGTGTGATACAGCTGATGACCACCTGCACCATGACGATATCGTGAGCTGCTGGGATGGTGAAACCAACTCAAAAGGAATATAGTAAGTCCAAGTAAGTGATCCTCATGAGGAGTTTCCTCACGAGCCGGTCCACCACTAGCGATGTAATACAGCTGGTGACCACCATAATGGTGTCGTGAGCTACAGATAAGGTGGAGTCCACTCACTAAGAAGATTTAGTTGGTGGCATGATTTGTTGTAAGTCCGCCTGGCTTCCACCATCTTATTTAAGTAGAACGCCATTACATTACAACAATTTGTTTCTCAGCGTTGTTATGTTTCGGGGTTGCGGCAGTTTAATATAAGATTGGTAGTTCCTCAGTGGTTGAGGATTCCACCTTATAATTGCTTAACATCGGTCAGGTATGACGAAGGCTCCCCTTCGTTCATAAAAAAGATGGTTACCAAGCGAACATGCTGGATCTAACTCACCAGAAATATAGTGAGTCCAAGCGAAGTAGTCCACATAAGAAGCTTTCTTCCGAGCCTATCCACCACCAGAGGTGTAATACAACTTGTGACCACTTGCACCACGCCCATGATGATCGTGCCATGAGCTGCCGAGATGGTGGAGCCGACCTTCGCGAGGAGTTCTTCCATATAGAACAGGAGGACGTCGATGCCGGAGAGTTGGAGCAACATGGCGAGGAAGACGCAGATTCCTGGAAGATATTGTAAGTTATGGGACGATGGACTGGTAGCGGCTTCGTCTGCTGAACATTAAGTTTTTTTCGCAAATACCCTATCTTTTTTCAGTAGGATTGAAAAATGACAACACCATTGTCTAATTAAAACTGGCATAATGTTTGCTGTGCCCTACCAGGGCGTTAGGTACTGTACTTTTTATCTATGTAACGCCTGTATTACCTGTGACTTGCAATAAATTAAATTGAATTTAACGGGGAGTAAAGTTACAGCAACTAGGAATAAATGAGCCCCGACATCGTTACCCTGGCACGTGAGTTCTCCGACTTTAAATCATTCATTTTAGAGGCATTGAAGTCTATAAAATCACAGCTCGACTTGTTGACTGTCGTGCATGACAGACATGAGATGGCCATGAGACGTAAAGTGCTTCTTATCCATGGCATACGCGAGTCTGAGGCTGGCGACTTGACAGAGGAAGTCCATGATCTGATAAGTAAGAAACTTAAACTGCCGGAAATTCCTAAGGAAAAGTTTCAAGTTTGCCACAGACTCGGTTCCCCAGGCAACAAAACGCGCCCCGTTTTAGTACGTTTCTGTGATTTCGAGCATCGCCGACTTGTATGGGAGAACAAGACAGCACTGAAAGGCACTGGTGTCACTATCTCTGAATTTCTGACCAGACTTCGTCACGGCGTGTTTACTGCTGCTCGAAAGCATTTCGGCATTAAGAACTGCTGGTCTGTTGAGGGCAGGATAGTGATAAGTCTGCCTGACAAGAGTCGCAGACGCATAGAAACTGAGGCAGAGTTGCAGGCAGTTAAAGAGGTATTCCCCTCTTGTGGCGGTGATAACTGCGCCGCTGAAGGACAGACTTCACCAAGAGTGGCCGAGGCTGGTCCGACTGCCCGAGGCGCAAGGAAGGCGAAGCGCCGTGTGTAATTTATCAGCCGTAAATGAGTGATGTACCCTAATTTGTTCATTGGTGATGTTACACAGCATTATTTTCTGTTGGTTTGCATTGCACCAGGTTACTGTCTGCTTTTCTTAGTTGCGTCGTCGTATCGTATTAACTTAAACATTCTGTCTGTAGTTTATTTCTTGTCGGTAGTTTAATTAAAAAAATTGTAAAATCACAAAATAACTGATAATTTACATTCTGTGACGGATGTCTGACAGTGACACACATGACTTTGACATCTCATTCATTTATGACAGGACAGACTAACCTGCACATACACGGCTTTGAACCTCTGTCTTTTGGCCATAACCACAATCCATATGACAGACTATTTTTTTATTTTTTATTTAATACAAGTAAAATAATTTCATTTTGTTCCTTTTCTTTGTTGAATCTGGTGCAGTGTTATATCCAATGCAATTTCAATTAACGTTTGGTGATCTCGTGCTGTTTTAAATGGGTACTTACGCATATTGTTTTTAGCTTTTATTTTATTTTTTTCTTAGGTTAGCTTTCCCTTTATGTTCTTTGTTTGTTTTGTTTTTGAGTATATTTGTGAGCAGCTTGTGTAATGGACTCTGATTGTACTTATATTTAGTAGGTATCTGATCTTAATAATAATATCATATTTATATCTATTTATTTATTATTTTGTTAATATTATTTTTGTTTTAGTTCTACTTATTTATTTATAACTTATAGCCCATATTTATATCATGAACTCTTTTAACTTAGACGACAGCTTCTTTTCTTGCTCCTCTTCTTTGTGTAGCTTTATCAGCGCCGACAGCGATTCTTCTGGGACCTTAAATGACAAGTTGGTTTCCAACTTTTCCAACCACCCACACAATTTCAACCTTGTTCATGCCAACGTGCAAAGTATTCCTGCTCATCACTCTGATCTTTTGGCGTCTATTAGCAACTCATCAGTCGACGCTTTCTTAGTTTCGGAATCTTTTCTTAAGGCCTCCCTACCCTCCTCACTTTTTGATATTCCCGGATACAACCTTATCCGAAATGACCGGACCGGCAAGGGTGGTGGTGGTGTAGCTATCTACCTCCGCGCCGACCTACAGTTTCGCACTATCAGTTCCTCTCCTTCTGCATATAGCGCATCAGCCGAGCACCTTTTCTTAGAAATCTCTTTTTGCCACACCAAATTACTACTTGGTGTTTTTTACTCACCTAACTCTTCGATTGACTACTTTAAATCATTTGATAACCTCCTTGAAGAGTTTAGGCCAATCTATGACCAATTCATTATTATGGGTGACTTTAACACGTGTTTACTAAAGTCGAATGCACGATCTTCGAGACTACAAACAATTCTTTCATCTTACAATCTACATGTTCTTCCTTTATCACCCACACACCATTTTCCAAACTGCACGCCATCCCTCCTCGATCTTATGATTGTTTCTGATCCCGAAAAAGTTTCTTGTTACGGCCAAATTCCTGCTAGCTTCTCTTATCATGATGTAGTCTTTGCCTCCTATCAAGTTCGCCCCCCTAAACGTAAGCCTCGTTACATTCTACGCCGTAATTTCAGAGACATTAACTTGGAGGCTCTGCGACAAGACGCTAGTGATGTGGATTGGTCGTCTGTGCTTGATACACCTAGTCTCGACGATACAATTTCTCGGTTCAACTTGCTGCTAATTAATTTATTTGATAAGCACGCCCCGTCTCGACGCGTCAGAATCAAACGTAACCCAGCCCCTTGGATCAATGCCGAAATAAGGGAGTGCATGTCGCTTAGGGACAAAGCTAAGCGAAAATACAAAAAATTCCCTACTCAGGCCAATTTGATGCGTTACAAACGCTTTCGTAACCGCTGCAGTCGTTTGTGTAGGGATGCCAAGAGACGTTTTTTTCACGATTCCTTGACCAATCGTAACCCGGCGGCTGCTTGGAGATTCCTTCGCTCTGTCGGGGTAGGCAAATCCTCTGCGTCTGTTCCCATCGGTACTGACGTAAATGCTCTAAATAGGCACCTCTCTCTTTCTCCAATCTCTCTTGATTGCAGTGTCAAAGCTGCTACATTAGAGCAACTGTCCTCGCTTCCCCGACCTCACTGCTCATCTTTTGACCTTTCTCTAGTTTCTGAGAGTGATGTCAAAAAAGCCATCCTGGCTATCTCTTCTGAGGCTGTTGGCGAGGATAATATGTGCTCGAGAATGTTCATTCCGATTCTTTCTATACTTCTCCCAACCATCACCGCTATTTTCAATGCTTCTCTTGCATCGAAGTGCTTTCCCAAGATCTGGAAAATGGCTCACATTATTCCTTTACCTAAAATTCCTAATCCTTCTTTACCTACCCATTTTCGTCCTATATCCATCTTACCTTTTCTATCTAAAGCTCTCGAGCACGTTGTTCATAAACAGCTTTCCTCTTTTCTCCTATCGAACAATCTTCTGAGCCAGTACCAATCTGGGTTTCGCCCCGGACACAGCACCGCCACTGCCTTACTAAATGTCACTGATGACGTTCGTTGGGCTATGGAACGGAAAGAACTCTCAACACTAGTTCTGCTGGACTTCAGCAATGCCTTCAACTCAGTCGATTTCGATATTGTTCTTGCTCTTCTTTCCTCCATTAACGTTTCTACCTCTTCGCTCTCTTGGTTCGATTCCTACCTACGCGGCCGCATGCAGTCAGTCCGTCATGAAGATTCTAAATCTGATTGGTGCCAGCTCACTGCCGGCGTGCCGCAGGGTGGTGTTCTCTCCCCTCTCCTTTTTTCCCTCTTCATCAACTCAGTAACTAGAGTAATTTCCTCCAATTTCCATCTCTATGCAGACGATTTGCAACTCTACCGTCACTTTAAACTTGAGGAAATTGACCTAGCTACTGCTTCAATCAATGATGACCTCAATCGAATCTCAACTTGGGCTAGGGACTATGGACTTTTGATCAACCCAATCAAATCTCAGGCCATCATCATTGCTAGCAGACGCATGCTCAACTCAGCTCGTCGTCGGCAGCTGCCTTCGGTGGTGCTTGATGGTGTCACCATTCCATACAGTGACTCAGTCAAGAATTTGGGTCTAATGCTTGACTCCAATCTTTCCTGGACATCCCATATCGCGGACGTTAGCCGCAAAGTCTACTTCTCCCTTCACTCCCTCAAATGTCTTCAAAGTTATCTCCCTTTGCCCACTAAAATATCAATTGCACAGTCACTCATTGTACCTCTTCTTGACTACGCCGATGTTTGCTACTTAGACGCCACCGAGCAACTTCTAAACAAACTTGAGCGCCTCCAAAACTTTGCCATTCGCTTCATTTTCGGTCTTCGAAAGTATGACCACGTTTCTAACTTTCGGAAGGATCTCAAGTGGCTTCCAATACGCCTGCGCAGGAATCTCAGAATACTTTGTCTCCTCTTCAACATCCTTTATAATCCTTCTTATCCTTCTTACCTCCGTGACCGTTTCTCCTTTTCTCATTCACCTGATTCTCCGTGTCGGTCCCATACCAAATCCCTCCTGAAGTTCCCTTCCCATCACTCTGATTTCGCTTCCTATTCCTTCTCCGTACATGCTGTCCGTCTCTGGAATTCGTTGCCGGCTGAGATACGAGATTGTCGCACGATATCTCTTTTCAAAAAACGTCTGAAAGAGTTTTATCTGTCCTCTTGTCCTTAGCACTGATCCCTTTCTGTCTTTCTCTTCGCATTATATGAATTATTTTATAGTATTATATGTATTTATAGGTTTATTTTGTATATATTATATCTAAGTATTGTGCATTTATTGATAATTTTGTTATATTATTTAAATAAATATTACACACTGTCTGCCCTTCTCAATGTCCTTTCCTTTCACGGGCCGGCTGGAAGAAATTTCAATGTGAAATAAGCCGTGCCCCTGTACAATAATTCTTTATAATTGTTTTTTCTGTAATGTTGTGTGTGTACAAAATATATAAATAAATAAATAAATAAATAAATAAATAAAATTTTTTTGTAAAGCTGTTGGTTTGTTGTAATTTTAATGCATGCCGTTGTCACCTATAATTAAGGTTTCACTTTGTTCTCAATGTTAATATGTGTGAGTCTTCTTTTTTCTTTTTGTTGGTGTAATCTTGTTGGTGATCCAAATAAATAAATAAATAAATAAATAAATAAATAAAACTGATGGTGTCCCTTTTATTCGCTAAAAGGAAGTGAGTGATATCATCAGTTTTATTCTTAGGTGTTACTTTATTCCGCGCTTATTTGTTGTAACGTAGTAAAGTTTTCCAGCGTCTTTGTGGAAGTCTTTCTTACCCAAAGCTTTCAGGTTCCCCCTGGTGGCCCACAGGTCACTGATACGCGGCTCCTCCTTAAACTCGCGCGCGATCATCGCCTGCAATCCCTCCAGCTCGGGCTGAACCGCTTCCCGGGATGTGCCGCGCAGCTGCTGCAGGACTGACGACGCTTCTTCCGAACGACCTGTGTGGGGTAAGCACGAAATCTTGTAAAAGGGGCCGAGCTGGACAAACGTTTGATTCAAACAGTAAATATTGATTTGACTCAAACACAACGAAGTTGGTTGGACTCAAACAAGATTGGTCGTTTACATCTGGATCTGAGGCTTGACAACATTCTCGGGCTTGAAGCTTGTTTTGACGTTGATTGTGGTCGTCAACTACAGTCCGTCCGTTTGTCGTTTAGAACTACTAAGATCGTTTTCGACGCGCTTGAACAAAGGCCGGCTTTGCCAGAATGCTATTTATTTTTGTAAGATTTTACGTTATTTTTGACAGTTTCATACGACTCAAAATGTTACTTTTAACTGGGGAAAAGAAACAAACCTTTGTAGACCAAGAAGAAAGGCGACTCCGGTATGAGCCAGGTAAAAGGCAAGTAGAACAGCGACAAGATGCCTCCCGCGGCCGTCAGACCCCAGTACGAGGCGAATGGGCCGATGGCGTACGCCAGGAGGAAGCCCACGTTGATGAACAGCAGGAATAACGCACTGAGGGAACCGCGGATTTTGTCCTGGAGGTAGAATTATTATTAAAGTTAAGACAAGCATTTGAAGGGTCATGCAGCAGTTAGCAGTAGGAAAGAGTACGAGCATTTCCATCGGCTTCCTTTTTAGAAGTCTCTGAAACTCTACCCCACCGATCTACGATGCAGAGTCCGGTTAATATTCGCCATATTACGACATCTCGCCACTGATAGTAGGTTCTTTTGTGTTTTCAGAACTTTATCAGCCAATAAGGCGCGTCTTGCTAAAATTCAAATAGGTAAAAATGTTTCGTCAACGGTTACAAACATCAAAGGAGAGTGATGATTGATCACCGGCTTTTATCACACTTTTCAGTATTGTTGAGTTTAGCGATATGGAACTGCAGTCAACGAAGTCTTTGAACTACGACTCTGGAGTGTGTAAAATAAAGGCACGTAGAACAGCGACAAGATGCCTCTCGGGGCCGTCAGACCACAGCTGTGCGACTCTGTAACAAAATCCGCGATCACGTCGACACCGAATTCTGGGGTTAGCAGTTTAAAACTTTCGAGTAAGTATCGAGGAAGTAAAGTAAAAAATGTATGACATATTGAGCAGAGTTCCTACCGGACGTAAACGGAACTATATTTTCCTATACATTTTTTGATATTACGTGCTCGATACTTATACTCGATACTATTTCGATAGTTATTCGTGCTTGCCCTAGGTCTAGCTTGCAAACGAATTCGCCTCTACTGCACAATGTTAGAGTCGATTGTTATTTGCATCTCTTGAGTGAGTTCAGTGTCGACGTGTTGCGGATTTTGTTACAGAATCGCACGTCAGTACGTTATTTTTGACAGTTTCATACGACTCAAAATTTTACTTTTAACTGGGGAAAAGAAACAAACCTTTGTAGACCAAGAAGAAAGGCGACTCCGGTATGAGCCAGGTAAAAGGCAAGTAGAACAGCGACAAGATGCCTCCCGCGGCCGTCAGACCCCAGTACGAGGCAAATGGGCCGATGGCGTTCACCAGGAGTAAACCCACGTTGATGAACAGCAGGAACAATTTACCTCAGCAATTTTAACAATGTATATAACGATCATGGCGAATTACATGCCGGTAGCGCTGCCCCACATTAGACGGGCCAGGCAAAGAGTCTCTAGATTAGTGCGACATTAGTGGAGCTGATGATGCAGTTATTAAACACTAGATGCTGTAGAGCTCTTACCTCGGCAATTTCTCCGATGTATATAGGAATCATGGCGAACTGCATGCCGGTAGCGCAGCCCCACATCAGACGGGCCACGTAGAGAGTCTCCAAGTTAGTGGCGACGCCGGCTAGAAGCCAGCCCAGGAGCAGGGGTATGTTGGTGCCCATGATGATCCAACGGCGCCCTATGTGTCTTGACAGCGGCACCGTGATCAGGGGACCTGGGGTTTACCAGAACATACATTAATGAGTTGATTTGTCAAATCATCTTATGCATCTGAAAATCAGCGAAGGGGACGGTTCAAGTGGCAAATGCTGAGATGTAGTAATAATTTTGTAACATGATTTCTAAATTAATAAATCAAATTCATATTCATGCCTCTGAAAATCAGCGTCACGGTTCAAGCAGTAACACATGTTACTATGTGGTTGATTCAACAAAATACTAGTACCTACCGAATTTTGTACAAATATTATTTCCAAGTCTTTGTATAATGCATAATATTATGGGTTTTGTTTTTGTGTGGTTTCTGTGGTTTTGTTGAACAAACTTTTGAGCTATTGACCGAATCAAGAAATTCCGTAACGAAAGTAAAACCTAACACCCCCCACTCTGTGTTTTAAAATCTGGTACCGCATTTTTCCAGTTGTCGCGGAAAAAATGCGGTACCAGATTTTAAAAAGAAATTATATTTTCACACAAAATTTCATACAGTTGTTTTTCATCATTGACATTTTGATCACAACCGTAACTAAGCAACCAAAATCTATGATAAAAAATGCTATGCATTAGGTTTACCGCGGCAGTCCCCGAGTGCCACACGTATTTGTTTTTCTTACTGATTATCAATAAAATGCCCTTTATAGTTTTTGTAGGCGATCGGTTGAGTTTTGGATTTCTGCGTTAACATGTATCTATCTATTTGTAAACCTTCGTCTTTGTTTATTAGGCCGCCAGCGCCCACAACGGGGCGTTATCGCCCACTTTAAGAAAGACTGATGTAGGCGAAGATACTAAAAGAAGTAAAAAGAAACTATTTTTAACGAAGTTTCTATATTTCTTGATCAGGGGACCTGGGGTTTACCAGAACATGCATTAATGAGTTGATGAGTTATTAGGAAGTAACTTAGTGATACCCAACTGGTGATAAAAAATGCTTTTTCTCAAACATGCTTGGAAATATGAGCATTATTTTGACAAACTGATTCGACTTAAATAAATATTGCTGTACTAGCCACATATGTATATGCGAGCAGCGGCCGGCAAAGTTATATGAAAATCCATATCTGTCGTGTTTAGCGGCCAAATAAATTACATAGTAAACTCATATTATTATCCGTCGTGTAATTTTAAAATGAAAACGATCTTTTACTCCGAAATATGGCAACCAAGGAGGTAACTTATTAAGGGTTTTATTATTAAAGGTTTTATAAAATTTCAAACAGGCTTGCAAATAGAAAGCTGTTTTAGAAAAAAAAAACAAATGAACACTTTAACGCGGAATTTTTTTTTGTGGTTCGCTGTTCGTCTGATTTCGAAAAGTAGTTTTAATTTCCGCGCATTATTTTAGAAAAGTACTATACAACTAGGTAATGATTGATGGACTTACGTATGTGTCGGCTCCGCCTTGGCCCACATTTACACGTTCGTCCATTAATGCCTCTTTTGCTGGCCGATGCAGTAATAACTTAATTACTTTCTTTCTACTTGAAAGATTTGTCACGCGAATCGTAGACAAAAGTTTTCCTATATCCTATTCTACGTAGTTAAAGCTTTTTTTGCAACCGAAGAAATACAATTACTTAGAGATTTTTTGCCAAAAGTCGATTAATTATTTAAATGTTATTCCAACCTACGTGTTAAATTGCATGAAATTGACTTATCACGTGACGTGGCATAGGCATGTTTTTAAAGATCGAATTTTAGTGTCATTTGATTGAACTTTTTACATCATAGGTCAACTGAAATAAAGTTGGTTATTTTTGTACAATTACTGTATCAACAAAATGTAAGTAGTTAATATCATTATTATAAGAATGATGGGCGTGTGAAAAATTTTAATGCATCAGAAAAAACAACTTTAGAAATCTGTTGTTGGTAGTTCAATAAATGTGTAGGTATTGTATTTAAGGCACTGCTTAACACATACCTAATTCGTACAGTAATTTAAACTTACTTTAAATCTTATGTCAAAACAGTTATACCGCAGGGCACAATCATGAGCCCGTTTCTATTCCTTATTTATAGGACATAAAAACGGATATAAGTAAATTCTTTAAAATATCACCACTTGGCCACTGAAGTTCGGCCGTTGAGAAAATGCGTTCCAGTTCTCTATATAACGTAAATTAAGCTTCTTTTTAAGTATCTTACTTTTCTAGGTAATCGAAAAAGAGTTTCATTTTGTAGACTTAACGAACTGACAGAAGCTACCAGACTTCTATCAGTGAACTTTAGTGTTCAATAGTTAGTTACCGAACATTACCCCTAGCATCAACAAGGATCCGATCCAGCACTCCTGCAGAGTTAGCTCCCTTGACAGAGGAGAGCTCCCCGCAGTTTCAGACATGGATTGGGATTCTTTCAGTGGTCCCTAGTACTCAATAGTTAGGTACTTTGGAGAGTGTGCGAGAGAATTGCACGACTTTGTCCCTCCGGCCTCTTAACACCACATCAGGGTACCAATTTGCTTACCACCCATACCTCGTTGACATTCCAACTGTCCGTACCAAGCGCTTTGCCGATATATTTTGCGAACCGCTAAATAACGAAATGCGCTGCCTGCTCATGTGTTCCCCGTTCCTATAACCCTGGCCTCATCAAGGCGGGAGTGATTAGACATTTCCTGGGCAAGCATGTGCATCTGGGTCGAAATATAAATACCAACCAAAATCTCTTAACTGATGGTGGTTCGGTGGGGCGGGATTTCTAAAAGGGAAGCTGCTGGGAATCGGTTTATATCCTATTCCAGTCATTTAACCTATCAGGCTTACGAGACACAATTGATATTCTAATGTTCTCTAGACACAGGTGTCCTGCTAGAAAATGCGAATTAAAAAAAAAATGTACCGAACAGTCCCCCTAGCACCAGCAAGGATCCGATCCAGGACTCCTCCTGCAG
This sequence comes from Chrysoteuchia culmella, assembly GCA_910589605.1. Lineage (NCBI taxonomy): Eukaryota > Metazoa > Arthropoda > Insecta > Lepidoptera > Crambidae > Chrysoteuchia > Chrysoteuchia culmella. The sequence goes on along the minus strand of OU342664.1, from coordinate 10,881,144 downwards.
AGTTGGCTCCCTTGACAGCGGGGAGTTGGCCCCCCGCAGCTGAGGCAGCACGGGAGAGGTCCAGCCCATCGACATTCCCGTGCATAGGCTGCCGTAGCTTGCTGCAAAGTAAAACATAAATTGTATACAAAGATGGTACTTAAATATGATTAGTGAAATCCATCATCAGCCTGTGGACGTCCACTGCTGGACATAGGCCTCCCCTAGCTCACGCCTATTGTTGCGTTCATAGGAGGTTATTAGCCTACTGCTACCACGCTGGCAAGACGGGTTGGTAGGGGTTTGTTTCAAGTTTTCCTTCTCTCGCACAGGTGTTCAATGCGTCGAGCCCTAAGTCGACTCAAACGATATCCCAGGCATGTAAGGGAGTGGTGACACTTGTATTATTAGGCCGTCACCACACGGCAGGAATAGTGAAACCTATCCTAAAATTATATAACGTAACGACAAAACAACGGAAAATATAAGCAAAAACTCAAAATGAGAAATATACGCGTATATAGTATATTGTCCGCTTTAATTTGTAAAAGCACTTTATTAAATTGGTATTCTTATATCAGTGAAACGGTTCTAAAAACCGTGCACTTCTAAATCCTAATCTAGTACTTACTTTTGACTAAATTAAATCAATAACCATTTACTTCACCATACTAACTTGCTTGTTTACTTTATTTTGCTTCGATAAAACTTAACGCTGGCTGGTAGTTAATCCATAAAATTTTACCGCGTACCCTCGATACTGCTAACTTCACGGCTTGAAGATTTCGTATTTTGGCCAATTCAATTAGACAAGGATTTTTTTTATAAACTATTTATTTATAGAAATAATCTTCATATTTTTCTATATATAAATATTATATATTTGCAACTTTAATAATCCGTACTTCTTCAGCCATAGACTGAAGCGCTCATGGCCACGCTTGACAGACTGATCGTATTCGATCACGTTCGTAAAGTCGTCGTCCCCCACCTCCCCACACCCAAGCTCTAATCATTCAAAAGCTATTTCAAAGATATCAATGGGTTATATCTCCATTCATAGACAACCGGCCATGTCTATGATCGGTGACGCTGGGTCAGATTGGGATGACAAGTCAGGTCGGTAATTTCTGCGCCCCCCAGAGTCTGCGCTCTGTGCCTGGGCACCGCTGGCACCGCCCTAGTTTCGGCACTGTGTGTGAATTCGCGATCCTCGTACTAGGGGTCGTATCTACGAGTAGTATCCACGAGCATCATCTACACCTACATCGTCTGCTTCCACCCACCTCGGCACCTACCTGCCGAGCGCTCGCCTGTTCCGGCCTACCCCGGAGCAACTGCTACGTGACTACGAGCGCACGACCACTCCGAGCCTACCCTCCGTGCTACCGAGGCTGAACATACTGCTACCTAAGCGAACGTAGTCTGTTACGTCTGACTTTCGCTTTTGCCTCCTCTAGGCTAAGCTAAAGCTAAGTCCCTTTCTCACTCTCGCGAGAACCATTAGATCGAGAACCTATAATATTTACTACCCCCTGAGATCTATTGATATCTTATAATCTTATAAAAAAACTTGTTACCCACATAGTGAGTTATCCTTTATCTTCTTTTCTGCACACCGCTCGTGCTTAACACGGCCGGAGAGTGTCAACAGTTATAAAGTAGTAAGTGGACTTCTATCCTAAGTATTTGTGTCAATTTTCGCTATGTTCCGATTACGATGAGCATGGGTCGAAAATTACCAAAATAATTTGAAATCATCAAAACCGAAAACTTTTTGAAATATCCATATGATTGAAAGTACTCAACTATCCTATACCTACCTAGGTTGTTCCAAGAATTGATAGCCACAAAATAAATACAACCTCCTCTTTCATGAAACTATTTTGAATTGACGGCTAATTCCAACACAAACCTCCTTTGTGAAAATCACTGGCCACCTATGTGTAGTTTTTTTTTATTTATGTTTAAAAATTATCTGTCACTCTTCTATTGTTTGCAACAATGGATGTCTCGCTTACGAAAATCATAGCACGAAGCTTTTCGTGCTATGATTTTCTATGATTACCTATAAACGAGGGTTAACCTTCAAGGAATCTCAAGAAATTTTACAAGCAGCTTTTGGGGAGTCTGCTCCAGCGTTAGCAACAATAACTTATTGGTTTCGTGAATTTAAACGTGGCTGAGAGAACTTAAACGATGACCCCAGACCCGGCTGACCACCAACTGCAGTAACTCATGAAACGTCATCAGGGTAGAGTGGCTATTGCGAGAGAACATATTATAGACATATTACACGAGAGATACAGGCTGAACTAAACATTGGATCACAGGCAGTTTCCACCATCCTGCATGAACACCTTATAGTTAGGAAGTTTGTTTCGCGATGGATACCTCATTCTTTCACCGATGAGCAAAAATGCCGTTTGAACCAATCAACAATTGGTGCAAATTTATGTCAGAAAAGTTCGAAGGAGGAACTTCGTAAAACGTATCCTACATTCTTACAACTGACGAATCATGGATATATAGCTACGATCCTCTCACGAAGCAGCAATCCACGCATTGGATGTTTGAAGAGGACGATTAGCCCACAAAAGCTGTCCGCGGTCGGAGCGATAATAAAAAAAATATAGAGGGATTTTTCGACGCAGTGGACCAGTAGCAGTAATTCCGCTAAAAGACCGTAGAACAGTTACTAGTGAATGTTAAAGCGAAGTTTGTCTGCCTTAAGCTTTCGGGGAGTTGTATAGCGAGCGCCCAAGGAGCGGTGTCCGTGGCTTTCTTTTTCACCAAGATAACGCGCCCGCTCACACTGCTGTATGTAGCTAAATCTGGGCTGTACCCCCGAAGTTGTCAAATAGTCCATCTAGAACCATGGACTATTTGACAACTTCGGAGGTACAAACAAATGTTACGCCGTCCTCCGTACAGCCCAGATTTAGCTACATGCGATTTTTTTTATTTCTCACGGTTGAAGAATTTCGGCGGTAATTTTTCGAAAAGACACGTTTTTTAAATGTTTTGAAAGTGCATTGGGATTGGTGGGATATTTTAATAAGCTGTAAATAACCTTTTTTAACCGACTTCAAAAAAGGAGGAGGTTCTCAATTCGGGTGGTATAATTTTTTTTTTTTTTTTTTTTATGTATGTACACCGATTACGCCGAGATTTCTGAACCGATTTCCATGATTCTTTTTTTGTTCGATGCAGAATAGTTGCCAATTGGTCCCATAAAAATTTGGTTTCATTTGACCCAGTACTTTTTATGTTATGAGCATTTTTATATATTTCATTTCATTGTTGACTTGGACGATGTAATATTTACGATAATTTTGTTTATAATGTACATGAAACCTTATCTAATCTAGAAAAACCCTGCTGTAGTTTACAAAACAGCTTATTACAGACACTAAAAAGTAAAAAAAAACTGCGTTAAAAAAAACCGACTTCAAAAACTAAAAAGCAAAAAATAAGACTTTTGGAGTCGGTGCCAGCCAAGGCAAGAAAAATAAAAGAATAGGAGTTTAAAGTAGAATGTCTTGGCTGCCGCCGACTCCAAAAGTCTTATTTTTTGCTTTTTGGTTTTTGAAGTCGGTTTTTTTAACGCAGTTTTTTTTATTCTAACTATTTTTAATTTTTATATTCTAACTTTTTTTCATTACACTAACTACTTACTCGTATTTTTGGAACAGCCCACGCATTATAAGTATTATAAAGGGGAAAGATTTGATTTTTTGTTTGAATTGAATGTGCTCCGAAACGACTGGACCGATTTGAAAAATTCTTTCACACTACACTGCACTATCCCCGAGTAACATATGTTACAGTTTATCCCGATATTCCCACGGGAAGGGGAACCACGCGGGTGAAACCGCGAGCGGCCGCTAGTAAACTGCTAAATTATCTATCGTGGTTTGCTTTACTAAGTATAATATTTCACTTTACTGTACAACCATAATTTTATTTTATTTTATTTATTTTATTTTACAATATTTGGGGGGCTTACAGCTAACATTTCAAGGTAGATACATGAATTATACTACTAAGAGCCATTTACAAGCCTCCACAGATAGCACTTGGTTAAATAACTGTTTTACGCTTGGTTTCTGTATACAGCTAATTAATTCATATTAATTTTATATACCTAATTAAAATAGACACTATACAGAGGTACTCAATTTTAATTCTTTTGAAACGGCTAGTTAGCACATTTTAATCGATATATGTGTAATGATAATTTCAACTTTAACAATCATTAGTGTTCTTCCCATAAAACAAATCACTCTAGGAAACCGATGCAATGCGGAGAGTTGAATAATAATTGAATCTAGAATATTTATTACTCAGAAAATATTTCCATAGCAGTCGTGAAGGGTAACTAGTCGATCTGCGTTGTTCAACATCTGGCTAGATCTTATCACAAACATGCAAAGTCGCATGCGACATTGGATGTTAAATCTATGGTTTCAAAGATACCTCGTTTATTTCCGTAATGCTTGATTAACGCCCGAAATTAATAACCTATCTGTAAATATGGATAGGGCTATCTGAGATAGTTGCCTAGGATATTTTTGTTAATATGACCAAAATAACTAGGCAACGAACGCAGTATCCTAGGCAACAATCTCAGATAGCCCAATCATTATTATCAACAGATAGGTTATTAATTTCGGGCGTTCGTGACCGAACAATTTCTATTAAACTACGGCGTCGCACTGCACTTAACTACGTAGCAAACTTCTTTTGGTTGGTGGTAGGACTTGTTGTGAGTCAGCCTGGCTAGCTACCACCATCTTATCTAAGTCTGACGCCATAACATCAATGTTTTCAGCATTGTTGTGTTCCGGCAGTTAGAGATAAGATAGCCAGTTAATCAGTGGCTGAAGATTCCGGGAGAGGCTCGCTTCCATCTTCAGCCTCATCAACACTTAACATCAGGTATGTTAAAGGCTAAGAATCCCTGTCGTGAATAAAAAAAAAAAAAAAAAAACAGAAAAATTTAGACCCACCCGAATACAAGTTTATACTCCCTAATCGACAGGCAAAAAATACTCTTGTATCGACCAGCAGGACTTTGTGAACATGAGCAGCTTTTATAGCGTCGATAACTTGATAACGTGTCACTGTCCCGCTCGCACCGTAGCGGAATAAGCGAGGCAGCATGATGCTCTATATCGTATCGTGTGATATAGCGGCGTTCATGCTAGGAGGGCTGACCACGTTAGATAAGGGTTTTTAAATTTACTTCACTACGTACTAGAGTCTAGTACGTAGTAATCTAGTAGTAGTAAGTCTAGTACGTAGTAGTAAATATCGTCTAGTAACTAGACGATATTTACATGACCTCTTCAGCCCTCTTTTGTTTTTACCCCCAATTCATACAAACTACAGGCAGAACGAGTTTATGTGGCGTGCTAGTAACAAATTCAATGAGTTTAGTGTAACTTTCAATTTTGATCTTTTTATCACAAGTGTGGCTAGTGTGAAGAATGCGATCAGTGGTAATTTTTTCAATATTTGATTGTTTTGAAATATGTAACAATTAGTTTTTGTTTCTTCTTTCCTTTTGTATAGCGATTCCAGTGTGCTATTCGATGCGTGTAACTTAGTTCGTGAGTGTGTATATCGTAAGTGTGTGTGTCTATTTAATTTTTTTAATTACTATTTGTGAGGACCTTTTATTGGCCATCTATTTTATTTGTATTATTTCTTACTGTTTGTTGCTGTTGGTCTTCCTAGAATTAAATAAATAAATAAGGTTCAAAAACCTTTTAAACCTTATGCACGTTATGTAAAAATCGTGTAGTAAGTAGTGAAGTAAACTAAATTGTAATTATATATTTTTTTATAATTTTTTAAAGATTTAATTTTGAATTAGACGAATTGAAAAGTGTGTGAAAATATGGGGGTTGGTTTCTGAATTAATAAAAATAAGAGCATTAATCAAGCAGTGAAAACAAGTTTTCATAAATAAGAAGACAATTGATTAAAGTGGAATTGAGTAAATAAGAACTTAAATAGGTTTCAAGTTAGTATTTCCAAGTTAGTTAGTATTTTCAAGTTAGCTTCAAATGTTTAATACTTACTTACCGTTATTATTTTTGACCAAAACATTTCATAATAACAACATTAAATAAACCATAAAAAATATTAAAATAATGATACTTTACCTAATGATGCTGCTAAATACTGGCGCCATTTTAATTTTAAATTGCTAATCATACTATTCAACAAACAAAAGATAAAAGTACGTAACAAACTATTTTACTTTCGACATAGACACTCGTTACAAACATTCGATCACTTGTTAAAAAAAAAGTTTTAATTATTTATTTTTTTGCCTGTCTTGACGTGTGTACTGCAAGACACTGCATTTGTTTCTGCTAGGAAAACAAAACTACTGTCGTGGTAGGCAAATCCCTTCACTAGATTTTTTTAATTGATAAAAAAGTTAATTGGTTTTGTATCGAGAGGCAGTAAATTTTTTAATGAATGAGATTTTTTTGGAAGACTGTCTTGTAATCTGTGAGGACAAATTTAGTAAAATAATGAAGTTGTGTAGATTCCTTTTTAATTCTTATTAATGTTTTTTTCTTTTATTTGTTCATTAAACAATTTTTACAGTAAAAAACTATAATTAATTAAACTTTTAGCAGAGTAGAAGTTTCATTAGTTTCGTTTTTTCGACACGACACTTTTGTGGACGGCCTAGTTTTTACATCTGTTTGGTATATTAGATTTTCTACTTATTGGTACTGTCGCTACGTTTAAAGCTGAACTGATTTCGATGAATGTTGATATTATGGATAGATTGGAGTTTGGACAAAACCATGAGACTACTTTTTGTCGCGAAAATAAAACACGAGAGAAGGAAATAAACCTCTTTGTATGAAATTTGATATGTCTTAATACCCTGTATACCGTATATATACAGGGTATATAGCATAGTAATGTAGAAATAGATTTCAGCTTTGTGGCGAAAACAAAATATGAAAAAAATAACATTTCAATTTATACAAAAATATAATCAACATATTTTTGTATAAATTGAAATGTTATTTTTAATCGAGTCCATTTTTAAATAAAGACAAGAACTTAGCACCAGATATTAACAAAAAAATATGAACCCAAAATATGTTTTGAGCACTTAGAAATCGTTTTTTTGCATTAAATCAGCTTATCCTCATAAAAAATCTCAACTTCAGATTATTTATGTAAGGTACTCAACAGTAGAATTGTCTTAAAGGTAGAGCTAATTATAAACAAACAACCAGTGGATTAATCAGGATTGGCGAGTGGATAACCTTGATCTTGACTGCAGTTGTACAGTAAAAACTAGATTCAGAAACTTATGTTGTAAATCGAAGATTTATATATTATTTAGTTAGTTATGATAGGTTTTTGGAATTAAACTAGTTTATTTGTAGTAGGTATTTATCTAATCCATCAGACTGGGAAAGATCTTATAAAAATGGCACGATGGCCCATTAAAACGTTCGTCGTCGTCGTCGTCGTCTCAGCCACATAACACCCATTGCTGGGTATAGACCTCCCCCAAGGATCTCTACAACGATCGGTCCTGCGCTGTCCGCATCCAGCGGCTTCCCGCAACCTTCACCAGATCGTGTCGGTCCACCTTGCCGAACGTCGTCCTGTGCGCGGTCGCCAGAACCTTTCCGCCCCAACGGCCATCGGTTCTTCTCGCTATGTGTCCCTTCCACTGCCACTTCAACTGAGCAATCCTTCGAGCGATGTGAGTTACTTTACTCCTACGGATCTCCTCATTTCTGATTCGATCACGGAGGGAAACGCCGAGCATAGCCCTCTCCATTGCACGCTGGGTGACCTTGAACTTTCTTATCAGACCCATAGTTAGCGACCACGTTTCACTACCGTAAGTCATCAGTGGCAACACACACTGGTCATAGACTTTCGTCTTGAGACACTGTGGTAAGTTGGACGCGAAGATTTTACGGAGCTTTCCGAATGATGCCCATCCGAGTTGGATTCGACGGAAGCACTACGGAGATCTTCGAGCATTGTGTTCAGGTCCTCCAAAGTCACAGCCATACAACGATAAAACGTTATCGTCATTTAATTGTAGGGATTTGGCTGGATTTCGAAACATTGATCGGTATTTTTATAATTTTGTTTGTGTCGTTCTGTTTTTGTTCCGTTTAAGAAAACTTTTGAAAGTAACATGAAAGTATTTTTCTACTTTCTTGTAACTCATATGTTTTAATATTAAGTCAAATTCCAACATTTGTATACACACTAACCGTAATTTTTATCTTTTAATTACCTATTTGTGTTTTATTACGTCGTAGTCTTTGATGTGCCCAGGGGGTAGGAGAATGATAAGAACTAAATCTAAAACAATTGAATAATGTTTATGTGCTGTATTTAAAATAAAGTTACTGGTTTATAATTTATTATAACTTCACCTTCGCATCATTGATTTAGGGAATGTGAGCTCTTTGCTACGTGTATTTACGGTTTATTTTCGATTAAGTTAGAGTGAAAGGCATAATCATTTCACTCGTTGGGGTTGGTTAGCCACCGATTAAACTTTCGTGTTTTTTTCCAAATAGTCTTTTAATTCTGCTTGTGTTTACAAAGTAATCAGTTTTTTATGGCAATTATTGCTTTAAAATAAAAGCTTATGAAGTAAACAACACAACATTAGTTTTTTTTTTACCTTTCCACTGCAAAGGAAGGATAATGTTTTTCGCGCGTATCTTGTAAGTTTGTTTTGTATGTTATTATGTAATATTTTTTATTACCTCTTATCTCTCAATCGGCTGAACGGATTTCTATAATTAAGATATCGGTAGATTTGTCTTCATAGCCCAAGTGTTCTTAAGTAAGTGATAATAAATAAATAAAATATTACATAAAAATAGCATTGTAAAATGCAAAATTAAAAAGTTATAAGTAGACGGCAGTTTCATCTTTATCGATAGTCAAACATCTGTAAAGATGTTTCTTTCGAATGCGAGGATATATTTCTCTCATTGATGAAACGACGATGGCCAACACCGTAGAAAAAGGTGAATATACTAGAGAATTTCAACGTGTTCTCGTAGGTCTCTGTAGCATAATTGGTTAGTGCATTGGGCCGGATTCCCAAGGATGCGGGTTCGAGTGCCGTCAGGGCGACATGAGACAAGTTGCTTTTTTCTAGTATATTTACTTGATTAAAAATTATCAAATAAAAGCCAACTTAGTGGCTGTGAGGTGCTATTATTTGAAGTGAAAAATAATAGCAGATTGTTATACAAGGGGCTAGAATGAATATTTTAGAGATTTTTTTGTAGAGAGAGAGGTAGAATATGTAGACAATATACCTCGTTAAAGCAAAGCAAGGGAGGCCTTGCTAAAGCAAGGGAGGTAATAGAAACCGAGTTACAATAGGTTTTTAGCGCCGTGTATTGCACTCTTCTTTTCATTACGATTGCGAGAAAATAATTGTTTAAAATTGTATGTAAAGATTTCGCGCCATGAAATTTTTTTCTTCAGTAGGGCAAGCACGAAAACTATCGATTAGTATCGAGTAAGTATCGAGCACGTAGTGTTAAAAAATGTATAGAAAAATGTAGTTCCGTTTACGTCCGGTAGGAACTCTGCTCTATATGTCATACATTTTTTTACTTTATTTCCTCGATACTGTGACGGGGACGTAATTCTAGATATAAATAACTCGCTTGGACTGTTATTATACTTATATTCAGTAATATTCTTGATTTTACAATTTATAATTTATTTTTATCTAATTACTCGAAAGTTATTCGTGCTAGGCCTACAGTACACCATACATAAAGTTTGCACACATTAAAGTGCGTATATTTTCTTTGCCGCTATGTTGGTACCCCGGTTTTTCAAGAAGGTGCGAAGGCGCGAACGAGCAACCATTATTTCTTTGGCCACTTTTTAGTGTTATGGGCATGATTTACAACACAGAATACAAAACTTAAAAAATGCAGGGGATTCTTATTATAAGTCTCATGCGGTCTGACTTAGGTCGGAAAACTTCGACCGTGGATCAAACTTTTTACACGCAAGGTACACTTTTACCGTCTATCTCGATATAGGTCTGTGGTAAAAAATTTTTGTTCAACATAATAACATGCAGTCGGAGGCATAGTATTTAATTCATATATCATTTATATATATTATATATAGAATCATTCATAATGCATGTTGAACAAAATATTTTTATATTTGCCTTTTATAGTTGATCTTGTTTCCATCTTTTCAGTTGGCTTGTCTTTCGATGCAGGCGGAATTTTTTGGATTTTTAACCGACTTAAAAAAAGAAGGAGGTTATCTATTCGTAGCAAATATATATATATTTATGTATGTACATCGATTACTCGAAGACGGCTGGACCGATTGTAATGATTCAAACGTTATAAGATCAGATATGGGATTGCGTAAGCTAATCGTATTCATTTGACAGTTCATATTGTATGTCATTAGTGTCAAATTCCATACAAAATGCGGCCGACCGAATACGATATGAACTGCCAAAAGAATACGATTGCCTTTACGCAATCGCACCCCAGGTCTGTTCACAAGTGTGTCCCATTTTCTAAAATTTCGAAATCAGTTCAGTATTTTTCAGGAAATCTCAAAAATACTGTAGTAAAAACCCTAAAATTGCAATAAAGTTCAATAGATGGCGCTGATTATGCCTTTGTCTTTTAAAATTGTGAAATAACAAAAATATATACAAAAAATAAAAGCCACGAGTTTATTTTGAAAGAAGTTCACAAAATGGCACAGGTTCTGCTTTTGACTTTAAAAAATATGAAATAAAAAAACCGACTTCAAAAATCAAAAAGTAAAAAATAAACCTTTATAACATCGCGTTTGTTTCCAAGTTGGTCCCATTTTATGAAATTTTAAAATAGGTTCATGAGTTTTAAAGAAATCTTGCGTTTTTTCGGTCAAACGGTTTGACCTTGGTTTGGTTGACAGTTGGGTTGACAGTGTTGACTTCACACTGTCAACCCTTGCTCAATTAATTCTGCGGTTGAGCAACCTGTGCTGATGTTAATAGCATTTTATTGGCGTTAAAATACTTTAAGTTAATAAAAAGCACACAACCTTAATGATTCATTAAGCTAACCGTAAACTTTTACAAGACTTAAAACATAAACTTGCAATTTTAGTTGTTTAAGAGAGACGATCTTTAAAGAAAAGTTAAAAGTCGCATGATAGCGCACTCAAATATATTGAATTAACCTTCATGAGTCAACATTTTTTTGATATCACCTCATAAAAAACAATTAATGGAAACACTAAAAAAAATTGCTATTGCGAGATAAGTGGTTGGCCAAGATTCCGTGTCGCTGAGTGTATATAGGACTTTTACATTAACTCAGTCTTCATTTAGGAACAAATCAGTCTTCATTTAATTACTTTTCTTTATAATTTTTTTATATTAACTTTTAGTGGGTATGGGAATACCAAAAATCGTCAAATAATCTTTTCATATAACCCTACAAAAACTTTAATAAAATCAAAAAAAATAAACTACGAAAGTCTAAAACGTAAAGAAAGTAAACTTCAATGGAATTGAGGAATTAATGTGAACATTTACAGTTTTTTAAAAACCGGGGGACCGGGATTTCTCCTTTTGGAACCGGTTGTTTTTATACCTTCAAAGAACCGGGTATACCCGGTTATGACGGAACCGGGCAGAACCGAGTGCATGCCGTAGACTTATACATCAGGTTTGATAAGCCACAGCCAGAAACCAAAAAACCATTAAAAACCGAAAAATACTGTACCAAATAGATATTTCGCCTAAATAATGTGCACTAAATAGTCCGCAAAATTGTTTTATTTCAATTATGAGTGCGCGACGAAACTTAAGATGTTTAATAAGTATAAAACATGGACTGGGTTTTTGGTAAATACTATTACTTAAGTTCCTAATTCCTGTTTTAGTGAGCAAAGCAAAATAAGAGTAGATATTATTATTATTATTATTAGTAGTATTTCTACATTTCGATAGTATTTCCTATTAAAATGTAGTTGTAGATTACAAAATTAAATAATAAATAGGTAGATCTTTGTAAATTTAAAATTCTCAATAATGTAGCCAAATCATGCATGAAAAAACGAATTCATAAAAAATCTCTAACGTTTAGGTACTATGTCGAATTAAAAACTATTGGTAAGTATAAAAAATAATAGTCCCTTCACATAAAATTCTATATAAAAAACTGGTTAAAAGAGAAACTCGCCTTATTTATTGTTTTTTTCACTGCGTCAGTTTAAGTTTAAAAACCATAGGGTGATTATTTTTCCACCCCGCCGCGACTCAGCGTCCATTGTAACAGGAATCCAATTAGATCCCCTTGCCTGGATAATGTTAGGTATGGCGGGAAAATGTCCCGCATTTTTATTCGGTAGATGACTTTTGTTTTTTTCGTGGCGAGGGCGTTTGCGGTTTACGGCTTAATAAGAGTTGTTTTTTAAATAAGAATTTTATAGCTTGGAGTTGCTTCCATTTTTGATAGAACGCTTTTTAAATGAAATGAAGATTTAGTGAATGGCTTTTATAAAGACTCCCCCGAGAAAGATCAATTCAAACACGTAGATTGAGTCAAACCGTTTGACCGTTTTGAGGTTCCTATATATTAAGAAAGAGTAACGACATCTCTTTACGTTTGGCGTGTTTAAGCTCAAGGTTTTCTAATGTGTAGCAGTTTAAAAGCTTTGCTATTGTGGTGGCTTTATCGATTAACCTTGCTGATCAGTCTATAAAAGGTATTCACAACTCTCGCTAGATGGCGCTTGATGTCATTGTATCACTAATAAACCATAAACCTAATAATAGTATCAATAGTATACCTACCCAACAATAAACATCATGAGGAGTTAGGTAATTTTGCATTTTACAATACAATTTTCATGTGATAAATCTTAAACAAGAAAATATACTAAAAAAAAGAAACTTGTCTTATGTTGCTCTGACGGGATTTGAACCCGAATTCGAATTTATTTAAGATTTATAACCATGAGGAGGTCGTGCTTTTTATTTATACTTTTCTGAAGACGATATCAATATTTTCATTGTAACACTACCGAAACAATGTGGAGGATCTCGATGGCACCATGTTTAGCTCTTTCCGCCTCGCCTGCGATTGTGGCGGTCCAGCAACTTTCGCAATGGACGAACACGGAATGAGTAACCAAAAAAAATTCTTTCGAGCTCCTCCGTGCTTGGTGCCGGCGGTATTTGCAATCGGTTTGTGTTCTGTAGTATTTATTTAGCACCACGTTACGAACCGTAGTTCACGCAGACGCGTAGACGAAGACAAATGCCGCAAGGTCGCAAGGTTGTACACTACTTTATGTCGTTAATGCGTGCTGTTAACTCTTCTCGCATATACTTATAAGGTACTACCGGGTAACAAGGCCCACTTTTTTTACAAATTGAAATAAAACCTATATTTTATCATTTAGAAGAAAAAGAGTGTTTACAATGAAAGCTATGATTATTTCAAAATCCAAATTAAAGTAGTTATTGAAACTACAACGATAATTAGTTAGGTTTTTAAACATTTTTAGAAAACCTTATTTTGGGCTTTACTAAACATGGTAGGTCCAATAAGGCCCGTGCCGTTTTTTAGTCTTTTGGAGCAAAAGTAAGCATTAAAAACCATAAGGTTAAATACACATCAAAATTGTAACATTCATAAACATCGATAAAAGCAATCGGATACTAAAATGATCAATATTTTGTTAAAAAAAATACTTTTCCACTGTGTAATATAATAATATAGCCGAGGTATCGAATTTTTAAGTGTTTATTGTATTATTATTAGATTTTACTTATAAATTATTGTTATTTATGCTAAAATTAAGTAATTATTGTTTATATTCCTATTAAGGCCCAAGCAACTAGTTCGTCGGGCCTTCCTAACCGTTGTGGGCTTTTCAACACAAATTGAATATTAACAAAATAAATAGGTATAAAACCGCACATGTTTATGTAAATATCAAATAAACACAATAAATAAAAATCTACTAACAAATCATAGTTTAAACAAATAAAAACTGACGTTTTTTAGGAGTCAAAATTAGTAATATGAGCGGCCGCGACCGATGTCGGCGAACTGATGACAAGATGGTCGCCGCTCGCTGTCCGCTGCTGCGTTTCAGCGTTCATATTGATGTGTTTCATGCATGCTTTGAAGTTGCCACGGATCAAATGTAATAAACATAGTTTTCTGCGCTTGGGCCTTGGAAAACTGTGGGGCTTGTCAACCGGTAGTACCTCATGTCATCAATAAAAAAATAACTACCAAGATTCACGAACTGACTAATTGGCAGAGTTATTTTAGTCGACCAATTTCTCTAATACTGAGCAAATTATTCTCCCTCCACCACCTACATTTAAATCGCTGTAACGCCATCTTTTCTCGGTGATTAATTAAAAAGTTAGATGGCAAAAAAACGGACGCGCTCGTCTCAATCCAATTAAAATTCTACCCAGATTCATTATAACAATTTATTTTAAGGCTTGACAATTGTTACGGGTTGCTTCGTGAGTTCGAGACGAATATTTTTATCTAACTTTCGTATTATGATGTAAATGAACCATGAAATATCTATTACTTACATACTTACCCACTCATCGCCTTGATTGATTGGCTGTTTTCCGCTAAGGCAGCATTTTGATATCTTTCATAGTTTGGTTGATCTCTTTGCCTTCAAATCAGAGCCATAAGGTAGGTACTCCAGATCTTCCACGATCCTAGTTTTGATAGATTTTTCTTAATATGGGTATTAAACTCGAGCTCTTTGCCTTTCAGCTCTTGGCGCTCATACATAACTACAACAAGTCCTAGCAAGAACCTAAAATTTTATAGAACAAAATACTTACTGCATTTCAGAAGATTTAATCATCTCAATTCTCTTCAATATATTGTCAGTGTTTCACTAGCCCCACAGTAGTTACTTATTCTGAGATAAATTAGTCGCCCACATGACTGAAAAACCAAAAAGAGGCAAAGGAACCAATAAAATACGTCCCCGCACAAACGCGCGTCAAATTGTCGCATTCGAATACGCTCGGAATTTTAATAACCAATTTGTATTTAACAAATTTGTTTCAGTGTGAGCTTTGATTTTTAGGAATCCTTGACAAAATGAATAATCTGAAAAGAATAGTTATTTGTTATGCAAGGCTTGAAAGTTGGTTAATTAGCAGCGAGTTACATCTATTGTAATCTGAGCAAGTGAAGGACTCTAGGATTGAACCACGATTGCAGCGAGTGGTTCAAAGATTGAATCCTGAGCGAAGCGAGGATTTCAGAGGTACAAGACGCTAAAAACTTCTCCGCCGAGCGCAACACACAATTTTTCACCTCACAACAGCGAGGAATATTTATGGTTGTTTCCGCGGTCAACTTCCGGTAAAAAATTCTTTACACATAAAGTTTAATCTAAATATACCTTATTCTCGTTGTTTTAATGATATAAAAAACTAAAATAATAAAAAAAGGGAGTATTATAGTTAATTCAAAGTTATTTAAAGTAGGAATATATTGTTACTTATTAATAAGAATAAAAACGATTCCGTAAATGTTGACACTGACATGAGGTACAAGACAAAGACAATTTAAAAATTAAGATTTATGTCACAGTCTGAAATCCAATTATAGGTTGTGAAATCTCACCCAGCCTAATATAAAATTCTTATAACAAATAGTTTAATCTTATTGTTATTGTTTCTATGATTCAATGAACTAAAATAATATAATTAAACCAAAACGGAGTATTATTATTAATTTAAAGCTATATAGAATAAGAATCAAATATAACAAAAAAGTCAATAGTGCGATCCGGAACGCATTATGACATATTTTTAGGTATTAAATGGAAAAAAATATTTTGCCGCGCTAGGCCGCAAATAGCGATTTGCTACGCTTAAACTGATTGACAAAACCTCCTTTTCAGAGCGTGTGAGGTGAAAAATATTTTGTCATTATCTATCGCTTAATTTCTACTCTACTACTAGTAACGGTATACCCAAGCTTTACTGGACTCATGGACCTAATCCAATCCAACAGTTAGTTACATAAAAGCTTCGAAAATAGTTTTTTTTAGCAATACATATTTAGAACGGCAAAACATCTGTTCGGTTAACAACTCTCTTTTGCTGATCGTATTACTAATTGTTAGGTAAGGTAAATGTTATATGTAAAAATCACAAAAAAGCATTGCGAATGCATAAATGAATCATATAAAGGTAAATAAAGTAAAAAATAAACTGAGTACATTTTTAGTTTTGGCGCACACTGTTTGAAAACCATAAAACCTTAAAATATAGTAAATATTATTAGATCTAACCTCGTGTAAATAAACTGTGCGCTAGTGATACGAAAATATGTAAGGAACCTCGCAACTAAAACAGTTTCGTTGCTACCAAACTTTTTTCATGAGCACAAACGGAGCGATTCCTTAATTGAATGTTCTCTAAATAAATTACACTAATTCATCCGCCACAAAATGGATTGCTCACATCACATTATGTATTGAATGTATGAAGCGAAATGGGGGCTAATGATTGTTACTGTTAAAAGAAAATACAATTTGAAAGGAATATTTACACGGTGTCGTTTCAGTTTTGATTTACCGCTTTATGCATAATAATAATAATCATTTCATAAACTAATTTTATACTGCTTAAGAGCCCGTGTACGGTTTTGAGTGATTATGACTTGTTTCTTAGCTTCTGTTGGAGCTGATTGGAACCTAACCAAACCAAACTGAATTACTAACAATATGTTAAATTGAAGTTTATTTCAATATCTAAAGAGTGGCCGAGATTTTTTTTTGATTTTCATTCTACTAATATGTTTAATTTGACGTTTATGTTTTGGTTGGTTATTATGGAATCTAAATTATGAAATTGTGTACGAAATATACAATATTATAGACCTTGAACAATCCTCAAAAGTGTCCGAGAAGTTTTTAGTACTTTTGTTTAGAAGTCCAAGAAAAATTCAGTTTAAAATTCAATGAAATTATAAGCGAATTCGCGTTGTTGATTTCTAGCGTACCTATTCCTTAAATTAAAATAAATAAAAAATACACAAATATGAAGACTGATTCATGCTTTCAATAAACAAATAATAATCATTTAATTTTTAAGATAAGTAATACTATTGAAATAGTTTTAAGTTCTACGAAATTCATAAACAAATTTTAAAACAAACAATTTTTTTTAAACAAACGTTCGTGAACGCGCGTCACGTGGTAGCGTCAGGCGGAATTATAGCGCGACCCCTACTTTTGATCGTGTAAGTATTTTTGTTTTTAATTTTTAATGAAAATAAAAAAAAAACCTTTTTGTTGAAAATTTAGAAATCTATTAGTTTAAGGTTTAAGTTAAATTGCGATACCTTAGCAGGGTTCATGTACAGTACCATAGTACTGTCTTCATGTTATACACCACCATTGTGACCACATCAATAAACCCTTTAAATTAAATTTCTTTTGGTACATTCATAATTTACAAACCCTTATTTAGATGGATATTGTGATTCAGATTATTTTCTTTTATAATTATGATTTTTAAGTATTGTATTTTCAGTATTATTTTTATACTTATGATAAAAGGCAATGCCTAAAATTGGCGCCTTTTTTTCGCGCGGCCATCAACTAAACCTTGTTATTTCCATTCATTATGATGTAATATCAAAAGCTTATTAAGATAATGTCAGTGTCTAAACTCAGTCCAGCCAGACCGAGATACCTACCTATTAAGGTTAGAAGTCTAAAAATAAAATACTCTTATTTTGGAAAATGTTTATTTTTTTTATTATTTTTGTGGTCAAACTTCGACATAAATGTATTATAAATCGTAAAGCAAATATAAAAAAAAAACAAATTGAATGTATATAGGTAGTTATAAGTTTTTGTTAAAATGGAATGTTCCAATAGGTACGGAATTTGTTTTCTTGACGATATATCGTTAAGAAAACAAATTCCGTACAAATCGGGACTTTCCGTTGGAACGTACACAACGTAACGAACAAATGGAGTTATGGCTTTACGGTAAATGGCCACAACGAAAAAATATAAATATCGCATAAAATAAGTGCATTTTATTTTTGAAGTTCTAACCTTAATGGCTCGGTTCGGACTGAGTTTACACACTAACCCCCATATTCTAAGTCGTTCCTCCAAAACTTTTTAGACTCCACTTAACCTCGTCGTGGGTAAAAATGGTAGTGTGCGCTAGGCCTAACACGGAGTGGCTACGTACTCTTTGGCTCCTCCAGGTCCTTACGGGGATAAGACTTAGAATACCGATTTCGAGGAGTATTTCGAAGAGGTTTTCAATGAGGTTTCGTTAAGTCGAGGACGAGTAAGTTTTGGAGGAACGACTTAGAATATGGGTGTAACATATCATAGTAAGATGTTCAGTTTACGTTATTCTAAACCGAACTAACAAGGGTTGGTTGATGGCTGCGCGAAAAAAAAAGACGCCACCTACCATACAAAATTAGGCATTGTCTTTTCAAATAGAAAAATGTTGGAAAAATCAACTCGGCCACAAGTTATTTTCAGACAGAACTCAAACCTGCGGCCTTTGGGTTTCCGGCCCTTGCTCTAGTACTGCTCGAGTCCTGTTTGAGAGTCGTTTTTTTTCTATCAAAAAATCAATTAAGTGTTGAAATCTTGAAGTTTTATGATTTTCAAAAATATTTCGAAACTAAATTGATTTGTATATTATAAGACTATCGATTGGTACCATAAAAATACATAATGTTATTTTTTCTAATTTAAGCCGATACGCTTCCCGAGGCAGACAAGTTATTTTTCAAAAATCTTTGAATGAAGTATTACTTACTTATTTTTCCACCCTGTATATAAATGAACAGGGGGCACACAGAGGAGCAAAATATGTTAAGTTATATAATGCCCTAAAGTGTCACGTTACCCAGATAATTACAGTTAAAGATGAATAATGCCGATCCAAACAATGAAGCGTGCTGCCTGTCGTTCCCAGTTAGCTTCGTCATTTTAATATATTAACGATCTCCCTCATTACACGAGTAACTTATGTGAGACAGTACTATTTGCAGATGATACATCTTTAATTTTTAAAATTGATAGAGGAAACAATTGTTCTGACGAAGTAAATAGTGCTCTCTCTCAAGTCGCACACTGGTTCAACAGTAATAATATGTCTCTTAACCCTTCTAAAACCAAGTTTGTTAGATTCTCATTACCTAACGTAGTGCAGGTCGATATGCATATCAATTTGAATGGGAATGTAGTAGAGTTAGTTGAGAGTACAAAATTTCTTGGCATTACATTGGATTCAAAGCTGCAATGGGATCCACATATTGAAGCCTTGTCGAGTAGACTTAGTTCTGCGGCTTTCGCAATAAAGAAAATAAGGCTCTTAACTGATATTGAAACGGCAAGACTAGTTTACTTTAGCTATTTTCATAGTGTAATGTCCTATGGCCTGTTGTTGTGGGGCTCAGCAGCTAATATAGAAAATGTTTTTATACTTCAAAAAAGAGCTGTGCGCGCCATTTACAACCTTCGACGGAGAGATTCTCTTAAGGATTTGTTTAAAGAGATTAATATACTAACTTTGGCGGGACAATACATCTATGATAATATAGTATATGTAAGGAAACATCTTGATTTATTTATTAAGCATAGCGATGTCCATAATTTTAATACTAGAAATAAGAATAAGCTTGCCGTTCCAAAATTTCGACTTGAAAAATGTAGACGCTCGTTTTTGGGGAAAGGTGTAGCTTTTTTTAATAAAGTTCCACAACAATTGATAGAGCTGCCTTTGCATAAATTTAAAATATATGTTAAAAAGTGACTCTTAAGCAAAGGTTATTACAAGGTAGATGATTATTTAAAAGACCAAAATGCATGGATGTGATACTAACATAAAACATAACTATTATAAATTAGATAAAAGGAAAATATTCTAATAATTGAATATTGGAAAATTTTCCTCTTATATTAAATATATTTCAAAATTGTAAATTTGTGCTTGGCAACAACATGTTCCATTGTAAATGTTGTTGTTTCTGTTAAAGCTGATAAGTTTCTTGCGGCCGTTCTTCTTATCAGTTAAAAGATGTCCTGAATGGCTGGTAGGGAAAAAAAATTTTGGACTATTCGAAAGTACTTATCTATAAGTCTATTTGAATAAAAATCTTTGACTATTGACTATTGACTATTAATGTCCCCATTGCTGGGACACTGGCCTTCCTTATGGATGGATAAGGAGAACGGGCCATGACCCACCACGCGGGCCCAATACGGATTGGTGGGTTTTAACGACTGCAAATGCAGCCGGGGCCAACGGCTTAACGTGCCTTCCGAAGCACGTAGGAGTTCACGATAGTAAATTTTTGGTCACCCATCCCGTAACCGACCGTCGTGAAAGTTGCTTAACCTCAACAATCGCAAACCGAGCGCGAGATTCACTGCGCCACGGGTTTCTTAGCTTAACTTAACTTAAAACTAGTTAAAAGCCTAGTTTTTAACTAGTTTTAAGTTAGTTTTAGTTTATATAGAAAAAGTTTAATAATAATCTTTTTTGGCAATAACTCTCAAAATTGTTTGAAAATAAGGGCTCACTTGGTAGCAATTTAATCGTCTCTTCACGGCGATTCGTATTATAGGCGTAGTTTGTTCACCATTCATAAAATTTTGTTTACTATAATGCAAAGAAGACGGATTACGGCCCATAGAAAATTACCCCACGTCCTACAGCAAAGTGATGTACCTAAAAAAATAATATAACAATATGGCATACTTCCGAACGCCATCCTTACTGTCTGACATACGAAAAAAATGCTATGAAAATTCTTTCTGGCGCAATATAATATACTTAAACACTAATAAAACTAATAAATAATAATAATAATATAAAAAATAATGACTTTAAAAAAAGAAATAAAATACATTAACCTTACCCTACGTCCTGAAGCTCTTCTAATACTTATTAAAGCAAAGTTCAACAATATGTAAAGTTATGCAATATAGAACCTATTTATCAAAATCACTTTCAATAGTACAGAAATTCTGAGATGGTGGTAGCTATTACACAATAACAATTCATTTGTTTGATGATCGAGTACCATAATCCAAGTCGAGTCAAGAGCCGAGCGTTTCTCATTATTGTAGTATATTTTAGGTATTTTAGTATATTCATTATTTTGCGCCTGAAAGAATATTAATAGTATTTTTTCATATGTTACACTGTCCGCCACATTTATTAGTATTTTCGTGTATTTTAGTATATTAATTATATTGCGCCTGAAAGAATATTCATAGCATTTTTTTCGTATGTCAGACAGTAAGGATGGCGTTCGGAAGTATGCCATATTTTTATATTATCTTTTTATTATTTTTTGAGGTACTTCACTTTGCTGTAGGACGTGGGGCAATTTTAATCCTTCTTCTTTCATATTTTCATAAAAAAGTAAGGTATATAAATAAAGTGGTATTACTAAAAAGAAGAAAAAATGTTTAATAAATCTTTGACAAATGAAGAGTCCTATGAAATTGTTCTTGATAAAAATCACAATTGGTATTATCAAGTAGGTACAGGGTCAGTTACACATTCCCCAAAAAAAAATTGCCTAATAAATATTAAACAAGAAAATATACTAGAAAAAAGCAACCTTTTTATATCCTTTTTATTTTCTAGTATATTTTCTTGTTTAATATTTATGACATAAAAATAGCATTTTAAAATGCAAAAAAAAAGTTAAGATTTTGACACACAAGTTTTTAAAGAATATATATCATACTTTATAGATAAATAGAGAGATATTTTGATTTTATTTTATGATTCGAGATGAGATGCTTGGCACTGCTTTAAATATAAGTATATAATAAATAAAAACAAGTTAAAGTTCTCCAATTATTATTCCAATGATATGAAAGTCATTTCTTTTAATTGCTTTTAATTAGGACTTATAGAAATAGATACCGGGATGAAAATTATCATCATCATCATTATTAGCCCATTATCGTCCACTGCTGGACATAGGCCTTTCCAAGTGCACGCCACCGAGTACGACCCGCTGCTACTCTTATCCAGCTCTTGCCAGCCTAGTTTGAGGGCGTCCTACATTGCGTTTAAATTATAAGGCTGGTTCATAGCACAGTGGCCGCCGCTTTTGACAAGATTTTCATAGTATTTGACAGGACATAATGTCATTGTCCCGAGTGAGCGTATGGCAGCTCGATCTCGCTAGAATTGCTCTGGCAAAACGGTCCGTGTCCGCCGGATGATTGTATGCAAAGATAGACTGTGTTCAAAGTATGATCACGATCAATGTGCACAGATAACTTCACCAAATGTAACCAGTATCTATCCTCCTTGACTTTTACATAAAGTGACGTAGATTTTTACTGTACAATTTTAGATCTGAAACATGCAATGTAGTTGTGAATAGACACGTAGTGTACCTTACGCCGGGCCATAGTAGTAGCAGCGCTTTAGTTTCAGAGGGCTTAGTACGTGTTTGCAAATGTCCAAACAATTCGTCGCGTGAGAGTAGATTTTGGCAGATAGCCTTAATGCAATGAAAATAAGGTTGAGAGTTAAACTTTCTTCGCAAACTTCGGCGTAAGCGAGTTAGGTGAGGAAACTCGCTCTAAGCGCTCAGAACTGCGATAGTTACACCCTGTAACTGAGTCACATGCTATATCTCATGGCAACCTAGAATGAACCCCTGTTGTATTCACTACTTTTATAGGCAATAACTACATAACTATATCTTAAATATTATCATTAATTTCTCCAATATTTAATTGACTTAAAGCAGAATATAATGAGTTCGCCTCACGTGACAGTTTTATCGCTCACACGCTCAATCTTCAAAGGGAACCCCAAGAATCATTAGATCACAGCTAACGATCGTTACAACGCCTATTTCATAAAGAAAGTACAAAGATATATCTCGAAAGCGGCAGAAAACGGAACTAAAATTCAGTATAAGGAAGATGGCCAAAGCTACGGGAAAACCAACCTTATTTCTTTGTAAGAACATTTTGTCTATGGCAAGCAAAACTGCTACAGTGGCGCCCATGCACATGTTAAGTATGTTATTATTCAGCTATTACCCGAAATAGTTATCGCAGCTAGATGGCGCTGCAATTTGTCACCCACCAACCAGACGGTCGACAGCCAAAATGATTTATCACCGTTCGCAGTAGACATCTTCAAATAAACCCCGAGCAAACAGCCAATTTGTGAACCATTTGCTAAACTAACCCCTATGTGGTCGTACGAAAGCTTAGTTTACCTTCAAATTGTGTTAGTGACAATCGATAATTCTAAAGCGGTCAAATTACAGTAATTTCGGTTTGGATAATGGCCGATAAAGTTTTATAGGTTGCGTTGAATCATAAAATATTATTACAGTGCTTTAAGTAACTCGGTTATGTAACATAAATAAGGGGATTCACTATTTCATGCATTTATTAGTTATTGTTAGGCTATACGAAGTTTCAAGGTGCCTATTTTCGCATGTGTTGTTAGATATCTGTCTTTGGACATGCATTTCCATTTGGAACTCCGTTATTCAGAATTTATTAATTATTATTTTTCTATGTACGTGTTAAGGATGTGGCTGAAATTATCTCCGAATTAAAGCGGAACATAAAATTGATGCTGAAATTTTTTCCTCCTAAAGTCAGTTTTAGCGCCAAAACAAATGACTTTTGGCGCGCTGTCACTGCGACAAGGTGCGTTCGGAAACGAGCCGACATTCCTCAGCTAATTGTATGGATCGCGACACACGAACACATTTGTCAATTGACACTCACCCCCCTTTGTAGCAATATAATTAGTCAGGAACTATTTCTGGCAGCCTTTGACGGCTTATTAAGATTTTAAATTGAACACAAATTGGATGTCTCGCCTAACTCATAACTAAGAGATCTGTTTCTTTACGGACACTGAAAAATTTGTTTGTTGACGTGCAGACAGGTTCGTTTTCCGGGCTTCAAAAAGCTATCTGTTAAGCGGGATTGGCTGCATTTGTAATTGGGTGTGGTGAGGATAAGAATAATTCTTTGAGTTACAGTGAGCAACGAATGATAGATTTAGTCGCATGCCTAGGACTGAAAATTGGGCAAGCGTGAAGCTCTAAATGAGCCTAAACTTAGATTTAGATTAGGTGAGCTCTACCTATCCTATTTTCATAGAAAAATTATATGACGACCTGTTTGGCGCAGGGGTACTAAACCCGCCTTCTACGCCAAAGGTTCCGGGTTCGATCCCCGGACAAGCCAAATATTTGTGTGCATGAACATGTCTATTTGTCTTGGTCTGGGTGTTTAATATGTATATTATGTATATATTGACTAAAGTTCTTCATGAAACTTAACGTGGGCTAGATAATAGGTGTGTTTTATGCAATTACTTATTTATTAAATTATACAAAAACTGCAGTTACTTACCTAAATTACGGAACCTAGGCTCGAACGAAATGTTACTTGGGTAGGCAACTTTTTCTCCCGATATTCCCACGGGAACGGGAACCATGCGAGTGAAACTGCGGGCGGAAAGTAGTTACAAATATTTCTGCCATTACTAGGATGAGAGTAGCATAAGTATTTATTGCTTTATACATATTATCAGATGGTTACAGAACATCTAAGTAACTCTGTAGTTCTTTGTTTGACATTCTTCAATAAGGCATCTCAGCATAAGAAACATTAAAAACTAGGAACTTTAGAAAAAAAAAGAAAAGACCCCATAAATGTTTAACAAACCAAATCTAATTAAACTTCGATAGGAAGCACAAAATGGCAGCTTAAAATAGTTTAAACATCATCGAACTCATTATGGCCGCTGCGTATTTTCCATTCCCGCGTTGATTAAGTACCACAGAGGGTATAATCGAGTGGACCCATCCTCCTTGAATGGTGGTGCCATCTGTTGAGAGACGTGTCGACAGCCGTCCCAATCAATTCGATACATCGAGTTTTTAAATCCGATACCTTTACTCCAAGAGACTGAGGAGAAATATAAAATTAAATAAGCCCTTCAAAAACAGAAGGAGGTTATCAATTCGTCGCGTACTTTTGTACGATGTTCACCGATTACTCGAAGCCGGCTTATCCGATTCCAATGATTCAAACACTATAACATAAGGTCAAGTTAATCCTATTTTTTAATTTTTAAAATCTGTTTAGTATTTTTCAGGACATCTTGAAAATACTGTTGAAGTTGTGTACGTAGTAGTTCCTAATATGCCTCGAGATGACGCTGTGCTAGATCATAACTGTGAAGAAGAGTACATTTTGGCGCTGTTGTCACATAAAAAAATTAAGATATGCAACTTTTATAAAAATAATATACCTAAACCGATTTTTATTTTTTTAAATATTTTTTTTTATATATTATCTTTCCAATAGTTTGCCTTTCGGCAAAGACCTCCTCTAAAGTTGTGTACGTTTCTCTATACACCGGGGCATACATTCATAATTGTCAGCCATTTTTATGTCAACACTGCTGGGACACTGGCCTTTCTGATGAATGGATGACGAGAAGGGCCATGACCCAACACGCGGGTCTATAGAAAGGAGATTCAGGCTCTATACATTTTTGGGCTCTTTCTGAAAGTGCCGGCCAACAAAATTAAATTGCTACGTTTGGTTAGAACTAGTCGTTTGGAGCAATAGTTGATTTGGCACAAAAGTTGTAGGATTAATAATTAAAGTTCCAAGATTCGTCATTTTCATACATTTATGGATTTTCGAAAGTGTAAAGAAACTTGATCGGAAGCATTTTTATAATGAAATGGGGTAATTATATGTTCTAATAACACGTTACAATACCACTTAAAGAAATAAAAAAATTACGTACATTAACTTTTTTTATTATTTTATTGCTAATTGTTGAAAAGTACTACAAAATTATTACAAAAATTATGGCCTACAAAATAAGCTATATATCCCTGCAATACGCCACTTTTTGAGCAACTGTATTAAACAATATTTTGAATTTTTAGCATTTTTAGAAATGTAGCAATGTATGAAAATGGCTAATTTTTGAACTTGTATACCTTGCCATAGAGTAATTCTAAAACTTTGGTGCCATATCAACTATTGCTCCCAATGACCAGTTCTAACCATACGTACCATGTTTTTTGTTGGTCGGCAATTTTAGAAAACGGCCTAAAATAAATGATATCCTTTGTGGGCTTTAATTACCGAATTACGGAGGGACTCCAGATAACACAGAGGGACCGTGACTGACCATTGCGAGATTCGTTTCTCAGTGTTTGAGGATTGCGGGAGAACCTGATTTTTTTTTTATTATTACGGTGGTATGATAGCGTAAATAAATAGTGAAGTGAACCCATAAAAAAAATCAATTCCAACACAGTTAAAGTAACCACCAGTTTTTAGGTAGGTAGAGTAGTAGTAAGTGTTGTTTAATATTTTTTTTTTAATTTTTTTTTAAATTACTTATATTTGAAATACCCTCCTAAACAAACTCTACTGGTCGACCGAAGTTCTCCAATTGTAAAAGCTCACTGTCCCCTCGACTAAACCAAACGAATGCACCGAGACGAATTCGGATGCCATCAATTAGTGAATGCTCTCACAGCAGCACCGAAAAAAGTGTTCCGTTTTTTGAAAAAACACACGGCTTTGAAACCGATAGACAGCAAAATGAAGCAACGAAAAACGGCCTCCCGATCGAGGTGCTGAGAAAAAAAACAACGCCCTTCGTCCGGAAATCGTTACAGCGTTTTGATTGCGTTCGTAAATACATTCGTTTGATTTGATTGAAAAATAGAAGGTTTTTTCTTTTTTTTTCTTCTTGAATGCTTGCGGATAAAGTAGCAAAGTCTTTATAGGAGTAGTACTTAGTAGAATAGTATTAGAACTTTTATTGGCGTTGCGTTTATTCGTAAATACATTTGTTTGATTTGACCAAAACATAAAATTTCATTAGCACAGTAGAAGTTGTGTGTTCCTATAAAGTTGTATTTTCATTCGTAAATACTTACTTATATTTGTTTTTAAATTAGAAAATACATAGGTTATACTTTTTTACTTAAATGCTTGCGGTCCTTGCGAATAACATAGCAATGGGTTATGTGTTCAGTTTTTAAGAACAATGCGTTCGTAAACAATGTCTTCGGTTTGTCAATCAAAGGTTTAAAGAAATAGCCTTTAAAAAAAAAAGGTTTAAAGGCTCATTTTTATTTTATTGAAGTGATCATGCTTACGTCATAAGGCTAAGAACGAGGCATTATTGTTAGTGTTATTGGCTTTGTAAATACATTAGCTTGATTTGATAAAAAAAGCTTTTTTTCCGACTTGCGAAGCCCTCAATACGAAACTGACACTTTATAACAGATTTGAATTCTTTCCAATACTAAAAACCGTTTAAACTAGCCAAAGTAATAAAACCACTTCCAAATCTAATCGGCCAATACTTAGCTGGTTTTAATGTGAATTTCTTATCAATAGCACGAAATAGCGGTTACTCGTGCCGGTAAAATAGACAGCCATTCAAAAATGGAACGCAGCGCAAATAACCGAAAGAGTTTGTATACCGTTTTGATTGTCGAACCTTTTAATAAAGAGCGGTCGAGTCACAGATTAAATACACAATAGCCAGTCAGAAAGCGTGCGTCGCAATAATAAGTAGCAGCAAATACTTACTATAGAAACTCTATCGAGTTATATAAATAGGTAGGTGTAGCTTCGGATGAATTCGGGCAACTATAGTCTGATTTTAATTTGACTGAAATCTGACAGTTCTGAAGTGTGGCCACTGAAAAAAGTTCCCGCCAAAACCGGAACACATTTGAACGAATTTAGGCGAAATTATAAATTAGGCGTTTCGCCGTTGTTCATAAAAACATGTTAAGTCTGTGATACATTTTAACAAGAACATTTTTAAGACTCTCAAGTCAGGGCTCAAGCTAAAGACTATTGTTTTTTTTTGTATAAAAATTGCATTCAGCACGAACAACTATCGAAATAGTATCGAGTATGTATCGAACACGTAATGTCAAAAAATGTATAGGAAAATGTAGTTCCGTTTACGTCCTGGGGCGCAATTCTACTAATGTTTAGTCACAATCGTATTCCAATGGTGTTTCATTGGTAGTGCAGTTTTACACAATTCTTGTTACAACGGTGTAAATAAACACTACTATTGAAATATCACTGTAAGATGATTATGACAAAAACTAGCGGAATTGACCCCCTGTAGGAACGCTGCTCAATATCTTATAGGTACATTTTTTTTAACTTCCTCGATACCTACCAGAAACAAACATTCAAAATTCATTACTTAATTAAAATCGCGCCAAAAACGCTCGAACACTTCGATCATTTGATGATGATTGCTCGAACGTCTCTATCATGAAATGATCGAAGCTTGAACGTCATAATAGTGTGGTCGTGCCACAGATTAAATACACAAAAGCTCGCCAGAGGGCGTCGGCGACAATCCGCCCCCGCCGCGGCGTAATCACGCGCGGCTAATGTACGCTACGCACAGGTATTCGAAACTTTTTGTACAGATTTCTAAAGATACAGGCTGGTAAGAACAAATTATTCTTATTGGGCAATCTACAAAAACAATAAACTACAGTTTGTACAGACTGTTAATTACTAATATAATAATAAAATACCCAAAAAAAATACCAATTTCAGAATAGACAGGTAACAAAAAAATACATTTTTTTTTTAACTAAATGTTTTTTTTAACGTACTGTATATTCCAAATTTTTAGAAATCCTTTCTTAAAGAACGATCCAAGCCACATTAAACGTTACCTTTGTACTTATCCTCTTGTGATTTCGAGTCCCATCTGAACTAGAAGACTTTTTTTTTTCAAATTGAATAAAATGTAAAAAAAAATTACTTACTTAATATATATTATAACTTTACAATCAAGAATTTGGATCCTGTTATTTTCAAAGTTACAAAAATGAGAATCAATCAAAG
This sequence comes from Chrysoteuchia culmella, assembly GCA_910589605.1. Classification (NCBI taxonomy): domain Eukaryota; kingdom Metazoa; phylum Arthropoda; class Insecta; order Lepidoptera; family Crambidae; genus Chrysoteuchia; species Chrysoteuchia culmella. The sequence continues at coordinate 10,852,152 of OU342664.1, read as the reverse complement.
AATCACAAACGTAGGTATTACATATCAGGTAGATAATTAACAGCCAGACAGAAAAAAATACCGGAGATAAATGTTTGCCTCGATTACGAACCTCGAACCTACGACCATTGGTCTGCTCTACCACGCTGCCAAATGCCTTATTATCGCAAAGCCCCAGCCTGTATCAAAGGCCTGTTCGAGCATGCGGGTCTCGGATCGTGCCTTGTCACCGCCTCTTTGCTCCTCTTGCCTCTTAGCCGCTATTATCGCGCAAACAACAAATAAACAACCCCGCACAAGAGTGGTGATTTTCATTAAGGTGCTTCTAAATGGGCCATATTTTCCTGCAATTTCTGGCCGGTAACTATTGCTGTCTCACGCTGAATGTATACGCTAGAGCAAGATGCATACAGTTGCCAGATTTTACCAAAAATGAGGCCCGTTTAGAAGAACCTTTAGGTGTCATTATTGATACTTTATTAGTTCAGAAGACCTAATATGATCGGTTTTTATCGACACTCGTAAGCTCGATTACGTGTCACTTTCAGCCATCAGCGGAAATGGGTCTACTTCAGTCTGCTTATCTTAATGTTGTGCTTATAGCTTAAATATTTTAATCTAAAATAAATTGTTACTGACCTGTATGTACCTCACAAGTTGCAGTACAGTTATCTTGTAATGCGAGAAATGTTGTAATGTATGATAGAAAAGTCTTTCTTTGCCAGTTGTAAATAGTATACGGATGAAATAACCATAAAATGTAATATTGTAATTAGTATAATATTTTTGTGATGGAAATTGACCTTACTGATATGTTAAGGTCACAATATATATTTGAAAACTCTGTATGAAAACAGGAAGAAAAAAACAGCCCTTGACGAGTTTCTTGCCGGTTCTTCTCGTTACAAGGTCTCTTGCTGTAGGGTTTGTGAACCGATGGCGTAGCTTCTTTGACGTTCATAAGTGCTTGTAACAGCCTAGACTGAATAAATGATATTGACTTTGACTCTCTGGCTCACATCTTAGCGGGGTAAGCAAGTCAATGCCCATGCGAATGGGGCTGGTATGCTTTACCACGCTACCAAATGCCCTATTATCGACAAGCGTCAGCCTGTATCAAGTGCCTGTTCGAGCATGTCGGATCTCGGATCGTGCCTTGTCACCGGTGGTCAGCGCTCTTTAGCCGCGATTACCGGGAACAACAAATAAACAACACCCGCTGTTCGATCACAGAGCTGTCAAGATTGATGACTGTCGTAATTGACAAAATATTGCTATTCATAAATAATCAAATGTTATTAATGCAATTATTTGCTTAGCAACTTTTAGGTTTTGTTTCATGTTAATTTTATACGAGGGACACAATTAATCATACATATAAAAATAGCAATGACAAATGCAAAAACAAATTGTCTTGTCACTGCTTTCTCAGAGTTAACAAAACCTATGTTGGGCTGACCTATATTCTTCCAATTAAAAGGTGCTAGTAATACAAAGACGTGATAAAAAAAACTCGGCAACCACTTTTTATGAACAACGGGCAAACATAGTTATAATAACTGGAGCCCTCATTACTGGCTTTAACAAACTCGATAACTCGGTAACGTGTCTCTGTCCCGCTCACATATTAGCGGAGTAAGCAAGACAATATGATGCGTTATATTATATCGCGTGATATATAGCGTGGAGCCTAGAACCGGGGAAAATATTAGATTTAGCGACTCTCTAGAGTATTAGTATATATTCTGAAAAAATTGCAGATAATTAAAACGCATGCATTACTCACAATAAGAATTTAAAGTTAGGATTCATAATCAGTGTATTATTGCAAAACGAAATTATCGCTAACTTTGCGAACTTATCGTAGTACAGGGTATTAAAAATTAACTTACCGCAAAAAAACATGATATCACTATCCATTAGATTTACCTTTAACTCATTGAATAGAACCGGCCCCACTACACCCCCACAGCATAAAATCTCTGTTTCAAATTAATTAAAATCTGTAGTACATTATTAAATATCGCAATGACAGTTTTCTGAACACAATTTTATTCATCATGCATGACATGAGATGTCAACCAATACTAAATATACTCTTTGCACCAAGTAGATTCCAATTCAACCATGGAATTATTAAGTACTAGTACGTAGTTCCTATTAATTCCATCGATTCAACGTTTTTTACATTATGATATTAATAAAAAGAAGATCAAAGAAGAGAAAGAAGATAATGTAAAAAGAATGTAAAATTAAAATAATTATTTTGATTAGTAAAGTCAGAATATTGTCATAAGATATTCTTTCGTTTCAGTTTAGATAATTTTAATTTATTTGAATTGGATTTATTTACATAATTTGTACTTAATTAAATGTGAAAATGGCTTTGAGTGCAAAAAACGCTCCAGTAAAAAACAATACCTACGTGGATTCATGAGGTGCTATAGTATATAAGACAGTATTATTTTTCTATCAAAACACATAAATTGTTTGCATTACATTGAATTTACGATTAAGTATGTTAGACAAAATAAAAAATAAATAAGATTTGATTTGATTTAGTTGGGACCATAATGAATCAATTACTAGTGACCTACAACGCCTCCGTTTTTAATAATATCCCCAGTTTAAGGCCCCGCGTTGTATAGCGGTGTTCGTGCTACCCCGGGCTGGAGCCTTAGACAAAGTAACAATTCAAAAACGATAACGAAGTTAGACAATAATGAAACGATGACCGTCGTACATATCGTAACGTGACGTAACGTCGTGACGTAATTTACGTACAATCGGGGAACTTCCCTGTTGATCAGTAGAGTTTTTTTAAGAAACGATATTTCGGAAAGTATTAAGGTTAAAGAAATAATTTATTTATAAAATGAAATACCTATTAAAGCTCTATTATTTGTGATATAAACGTTTTCTATAAGTCTTCTATTACTTATGAGATAACTTTCTTCAAAAAATCTCTACCTACTGATCAACCAGAAAGTCCCCCATTGTACATATCGTTTCTCTACGAAATTATGTTACTCTGTCTAGGTCTCGGATAATACAAATATACTCTTTGTAAAAATAAAAAGAAAGATAGTAACTACTAAAAGCTAGGCTTAACTAATAATCTTGAATGAAATTAACGTTTATTTTCTTTTATTTTCGTTTCCTTCGCATTAATGAAAATCTCCGTCTGTAAGCTGAAACACAATTAATCGGTGCATAATGAATGAGACAACTGCTCATTAACGCGCTTCATGACTCATGAAGAGCCTGAAAAACTGCGGAGGTGTAACGGATCGTTAACCGGTGGTATGCGCCGTAACGGTAACTGGTGGTCGACGAGCCGTTATGGGTACTGTGGAATTTGCCGCGTAAATAACTTTTTAAGGAATATTAATTATTGGCGCAGTGATATTGGCAGAGAATGGTTCCTACGCCTGTTAACAATTCTAATCCTAACTAATATTTTAAATGCGAAAGTGTGTTTGTTCACGCCCTAGCTAAGCAATCGACTTGATTTTTGCCATAGAGTTAGTTGAAAGGACGGATAGTAACATAGGCTACTTTTTATCCCGATATTCCCACGGGAACGGGAACCACGCGGGTGAATCCGCGGGCGGAAGCTAGTTGTGTATAAATAATTAGAAAAAAAAGACTATGGCTGTTTAGCCATTTGTCGTGGGTCCCATTTATGTGGCGTACTAGGTATTTGTGTTTGGTCCGAGTCTGGGTGATAATAAAACCATGTACAGTACAATGTTTATATTTGTATTATTGATGGTTTTGATGTCCGTAATTGAAATAATTGGGCTACTTATCTCCGAATCAGTTAAATGTTGTCTGATCTTCATTTAATTTAGCTACATCAAGTAACAGTACAATCAGTAAACATATTATAAAAATAAGCTACCACATCAAAATTAATGACCTTAGTTGCTTTTACCAAGACATAAATAAAAACTAGTTATATGCAGTATTTACGTAAGGGTTAGTAATCCCTAAGGCAAATCGAACTTTTAAATATATATTTATACTTTTTAATTCGATAAAACAAAACACGGCGCTTGGATATATTTTCATCTGTATCGCGTATATCGCGATTCGCGAACGTTTCGACGTGCCGTAAGCCGGGCCCAACAAACACGTTAATAGCTTAAACCGCTGCGAGCCTCGCCGAAACCCATTAAGTTCAAAACTCAATAACATCATTGTTCCAGCGCTTAACTAGGAAAATAACCCTGCGCCGCCGGGGGCCGCTTTGGCCCGATCTTCGGCCCGACCGACCTCTAATATTCATAAGTCAATTTCCTGCACCATTAATACGTAACGAAGTAGCGCAAATGGCCTTATCGCTTGTGCCCGATTACTTGCCCGCCGCGCTCTTACATAATTCAACGTATTAAACGAAATTGTTTAAACCTTATTGCTCGATTACGTTTCTCCACCCAAGACACGCCTCGCTTTTCGCCGCCAATCGGTGGCTGGTCGCTCCCTCCCTTTCTAGCGGCGGCCGTTCCGCCCAGCCAGTGGGACTCCGACGTGTTGTTATGACCGAAAACTGGGTGGATACGGACGCACCGCACGGATTACAGTGTGCACAGGGTTCACTGAATCAACACGGATTGTGGACGGACTCTACCGGCACGTGCAGTGACAGTGTTAAGACTAGAGAGAAAGCTTACAAACTTTTTAAAACATTTAGAATTTAGAGTAAAAAAAGAAAGAAACTTTTTCGTAAAACAAAAGACGCTGGTCAATTACAAACTTCATTTGTACAAATAAAACAACATTTGATAAATTCAAATTAAAAAACAACATAGTTTCTAAATACTTTAAAAAATAGTGGTGACAAGTGACAATCGATGTGGGGAAAACATTTTGGTGTTAACTAAATGTTACCGAAACGGCCTTTTTCGAAATAGACGTTGCTATGACGATGCTTGCGATGGCGCGAGGGTCCGACGAGAGGCGAGACGACGAGGCCGAAGTGGAGGCCGAGGCCGAGGCCAACGAGGTCGACGTGGTGGGGGTTGAAGAAGCCGCGCCCGTGGACCTCACGAGGAGGCTCGGCCTAACGAGGCCTCCGGAAAGGCCGGCTATAGCGTTTTCTGTGGAGAACATTTTGGACCCTAATAAATTCACGGGAAGGTCGGAGGTGCCGTTGAGATATGATGAGCAGTATTGGAGGCCGCAGTATGATAGGGATGATAGCGATTCTGGTATGTAGCAACTTTATTATTAAACAAATAAAAACCTTAACGTACATACAAAAATTACACTATTTTCTGCAAACATTATTTGAAATGAACATAACCCTTTTATATGAGAAAAGAATGAAAGAGTTAGGTATAGGAAGATTGATAATTAAAAACACATTAAAAGGTTTGAATACATCTTAGCAATTTTATAAAAAAAGTAAGAAAAAACTTCGCCTTTTTTTAATGATTTCTTGTTAGTGATTTCGTTGATGTCTTTTATTGATAAGAATAGGACAATAATTAAAAGAAATTAAATTAAAATTCACTTTCAAATTAAATATAATAATAACTTAGTTACTTTATACTAACAATAATAAAGAAATAAATAGCTCTACGTTGTCAATTGAATAATTTTCTTCTCCTAGAAACGGAAAGTATTTTTACATTATAATTTAAATAAATATAAATACTGTCACTGACATTTATATATTTGCCTAAATAAGTTTGATTACTTTATAATTTGGTTTACTTTCCTCTTTTGATTAAATTATGATAATTTTTAAAACTGTTCAGATTATTTCATATTATGTTTACTGTTACTTCTGTTAGTTTATTTATTTGTTATTTTACGGACAAAAAAACAGATTACAATCAGAATTATATGCATAGGTACATTAAATAATTGTTAAGTGCTAGACTGTAATCCAAACTATGTTGACACATCATTTACAAAGTGATTTAACAAGTAAGATCTACTCTTCAAAACAAATTGATTAACTTAGACATTAATTTAATTTTAAACTTAATTTTACTTAATACGTAGTTACACTTATGACAGCGAGCGGTATGGGCGTATGGTGTGTTATTATGATAGATTTTAGTGACTCTTTAAATACATAAGTAAACTAGCGACCGACCCGTCTTCGTACGTCACGTCGTAAACCGAGTTGGTGACGTAAAATTACACCCATATTCTAAGTCGTTCCTCCAAAACTTACTCGTCCTCGACTTAACGAAACCTCATTGAAAACCTCTTCGAAATCGGTATTCTAAGTCATAACTCCGTAAGGACCTGGAGGAGCCAAAGAGTACGTAGCCACTCCGTGTTAGGCCTAGCGCACACTACCATTTTTACCCACGACGAGGTCGAGTGGAGTGTAAAAAGTTTTGGAGGAACGACTTAGAATATGGGGGTTAGTTTTTTCACGCAAATAAAATTTCAGACAGTTTGGTGCAATTTGAATTTACAATTTATGAACACAAAAACGCCGACTTGGCCGAACCACTTTGAAACCAATGGAGCTAGTCCGAATAACTTTTGAAATAGTATCGAGGAAGTATTTGAATCGAGAAAAAATGAATAGGAAAATTTAGTTCCGTTTACGTCCGGTGGAGCGCTGCTCAATATGCCATACATTTTTTGACGAGATGTCCTCGATACTTTTCGTGCAGTATCGTTCATTAGTACATGCGGCAGTAAATTTTTATTTGTATAGATGAATTTATAAATTAACTTCTTGGTATGAAGCTGGACCTTTGAGAAGCTTGATGGAGCAGGGTTTGCGCGCTCTGCCTGCGATGTAGCGGTTTTAAGGGGACGCATTGTAAACTTGGCGGTTGGGATTTCGATTTTTCTCAGTAATTAAAAAACAAAGTGACATTTGACAACCTGATTCTTCATTTCAATGACTTCATTTTTTCAGTTGCAGTAACACGATTCGTTTACTTTTATAGCAGAGAAAAAAAATAACAAAGCAACCTCTTTAAAAACAGACTTTTATTTGCATTTCATAGATAAACTAGACCGATCTTAAATCGGTTTAAAAAATCTAATCTAAAATTTCTTGGGAGATTATTCTATTAACTAACTTCAAAATGCCAGCTCGATTTTTTAAATTATATATTTTCAATAATAAATCGCTTACTATTGCTATCCGTTTTCTTGCGCCTAGAAATTCTATTTCTTATCCTCTTTGCACCAAAATGACAGACTGACACGAATGCGTTATCTTAATCAACTTTCGCAATGGTCAGTTATTTATTTATTCTTTATTGCAATATAAAAAAAATACAGCAAATGGCGGACTTAATGCCATCAGGCATTCTCTACCAGTCAACCAGTAAAAGGTGTTAGACCTACCGTATCGGCAATAAAGTAGTACTATAAAACATAAATTCAGAATATTGTAACAAAAGTGGGAATAGCTAATTAAGGGTATTTAATTAACAAATAATACATAAACATACTACATAATATAAATATTTAACATACATACATAAATACATACATATAAAATATATAAGGACTCATTATGTCAGAGATGAAGGGGATCAGCGTAGGGATTTAAGATAGTGTTCACGGACCAGTATCTTAAACACAAAGTTACGGGTTGGGTGACCCAAAACTCCGTACTTTGGAAGGCATGTGAAGCCGTTGGTCCCGGCTGTATTTACAATCGGTAAAACGCACCAATCTGCATTATGCCCGCGTGGTGGGTCGACCGGATTGATCATCCACCAATCCTTTACTTCCTGATACTTTTATAATGAAATCTTATTTGTTTAACTTTTTAGGAAAAAAAGTAAGTTCTATATACAGTAAAATGTAAGAAATATCTAGCCAGAGTGCGCAAGAAGAATGAATTTTCCACCGGCGAGTGAAAGTGTGGCTGCAACCGCTTATTTTCTTAGAAATAATTGTACTTACAAGTTTTTACTTAAATCTGTTTAAATTCACATTTGAATTTCACTTTACCATGTTTTTGGGCTAAATCAAAAATTTCTAGTATCATATCGGTTAGAATTGTTATTTAAACAAGGCTTGCAACGAATAGTTTAAGGCGCTACTCGGAAAAAGTATGGACTTTTTGATATAAAACTATAGCACGGTTACAGTTGTTACAAATCTGGTAATAACATATATATTTCTTCATACCTTTATCTAGATTCGTATAGTTTCAAAAACACGATTTTATGATTTTGCCTCGACACTTTTTCTTTTCGAAAAGACCTCTAAAAATTCGAAAATTCAAGATTATTCTTAAATGGGGTTACTTATTCTATTGGAAATTGGTTTAATAAGTGGACACCAATAATATTTAGGATCGTATAGAAGCATTTTTATAAATTCGCTGTAGTTTTTTAATACGAAGTGATTTTGTGTTTTTTTTTGCCTAATCTGCAAAATCGGTCTCGCTCCCGTGCGCGTCGTTTTCTCATTGCTATCTCGCTTCAGCATATTTTTTTCGAGTATCGCCTTAATCGGCCATTCGCCGAATACAGAATATTCAGCGAGAGCCTGGCCGAATAGCCGAATATTTCGCTATTCGGTCAGTGCAAAAATTTGTATCAACGTGATTTTTCGCGCTTTATCGTTACTAGGGGATGCAATCAGCTAGATTTCAGATCAATTTTGCGTAACAAACTAAAATCGGACGAAATCTCGTGAGTTTTACGAGATTGCATAGGATCATAAATACTGTTTCTTTCGAAGCGCCCTGGTATAGCACAAGCGACGACTGCTTCATACGATGCAAAATCTAAAACTTTGAACACTATTTTCTGTATGAGCAGCAGTGAGACATTTAGCCTTCATCCTACCTGACGTTAAGTATTGATAAGGCTGAAGATGGAAGCCGCTTTTCCGGGAATCTTCCACCACTAAGCAATTGGCTTTCTTACCTCTAACTGCCGGAACACAACAATGCTGAAAACGTTGTTATGGCGACAGACTTAGATAAGGTGGTGGTAGGTAGCCAGGCCGTGACCTTTGGGTCTGATATCGGTGGTTGTTACCATTTCACCTCACCACACACACAACTTTTATAATGTCAATATTAAAGTACATGCTGTGAAGTCCATGCTAGGGGATGTTTAACATTTTCACCGTCATTCAGTCACCTCTGTTTTTTTTATATGGAGATTTTGCGGTGACTCAAATCATCCTACTACCTACATTGCCTACTTTAATAAAATACGGGTAAAATCAACCTGGGGGCAAACTGTCTAATTTTAAAATCTATCGCAATCCCTTTCAATTCGTAATTTGAAAGATATTCAGGCCGTCACTATTTGACATTTGAAAGGGATTGTGATCGGGACGCGTTTTAAAAGGTATGGAATAAACGAAATTGAACTGTCTAAGCAATATGACAGACGGAAATATCACGATCACAATACCTCTGAAAGGGATTGTAATAGATTTTAAATAAGACAATTAGGGGGCAGGATTAGTACAGCAAAGCAAACTGATGAACCTCTTGAGCTCAGCAGAGCAAACTTAATTGCATTAGGATGAGCCCTGACTGGACACTGCAAACTAAAAAGTCGTCAATTTCACATGAAATTGAGTGACACTGACGTTTGCCGTTACTGTGGATTAGAGAGAGAAACACCCAAACATCTCCTATGTGACTGCGGTCCCCTAATTCACAAACGCAGTATCCACCTGGGCCGGCATACAATTCGGCCAGAGGAACTAAAATCTCTCAAAACTAGGAAGATTTTAGACTTCCTGGAAGCCGCCAGGCTAAAAGAGATACTATTACAAGGCGGCGAGTTACAATAGGTCTTATAGGTCGCAGTGACTACAGTTCCAACTGGAGCTGCATAGCCCCTATATCCTACAATTAATTAATTACATTGCCTATAAGCGGGACGGCTGTGATAGAATTCTTTTTTTTTATTTTTATTTTTTATAAAAGGAAATGGTTAAATTCTGTCAGCTTTGTTATAACCAAATAAAGTTTATCGATAATAAAGCATAAATATCACTTTTTGTTACAATCTTAGGGCTGATTTTACAATCCTTGGATTAATATGATTAGTCAGTTTAATTCATAACCAACTAAATGACAATCATAAACTGAAACAACGACAAATTAACATTGTATTTTTCCGCATAAAGTAATGAGTAAATAAGGACTGATTACAAGACCCTGTGTGCCTGTGTTCATGTGCCCATTTTATTTGACCGAACGTTGTTATTTGCGACGTTGTCCGACCGAGTCGTAAACTTGTCGTCGGTACAGCTGCGGCTCGTTGCATATTGATTTATGCAACAAATTTCACTGATATAATCTACACCACTGATTGATCGAGATCAAAAGTAAATAATGTTGAGTTAATAAACATGTTGTTAGTCTTAGGTCTGATTTTACAATCCTTGGATAAATATTATTAGTCAGTTTAATTCATAACCCACATAATGACAAACATAAACTGAAACAATGACCAATTTGTCGTTGTTTCAGTTGTCGTTGTTCAGTTTCAAGGAATGATAACAAGATCCTGTGCGCCTATGCTCCTGTGCTCATGTTATTTAGCCGATCAGTAGTAATATTTTGCAACGCGTTGTTCGACGAACTCGTAAGCTTGTCATCGCTACAGCTGCGGCTGGCTGCAAATTGATTTATGCAGCGAAAGTCACCGGTAAAATGCTTCACCACTGATTGATCGAGATCGAAAATAAATAATGTTGAGATAACAAACATAATAGACTTGCAACCGGGCAATGCTTAACAAAATCCTTACGAACACGCAATGTTTTGTTTTTTTTCTGCAAATAGTTCAAATAGGCTTATAAAATAACATGTGAATCAATCAATCAATCAAAAATCTTTATTTGTAACAACATTTGGTATAACATTGGGTAGTTTTAATGAATTTTGTGCCTTAACATGTCTACTGTTAAATTAAACGACGTAAGTACTCATATTTATGTCAAATTAAGACAAAAAAAAAATTTTGTTAAATAAATTCCTTTTTTCACCTCACACGCTCTGAAAAGGAGGTTTTGTCAATCAGTTTAGGCGTAGAAAATCGCTTTTTGCGGCCTAGCGCGGCAAAGTACTTTTTTAATTTAATACCTAAAAATATGTCATAATGCGTTCCGAATCGCACTATTGACTTTTTTGTTATATTTGATTCTTATTTTAAATAGCTTTAAATTAATTATAATACTCCGTTTTGGTTTAATTATATTATTTTAGTTCATTGAACCATAAAAACAATAACAATAAGATTAAACTATTTATTATAAGAATTTTATATTAGGCTGGGTGAGATTTCACAACCTATAATTGGATTTCGGACTGTGACATAAATCTTAATTTTTAAATTGTCTTTGTCTTGTACCTCATGTCAGTGTCAACATTTACGGCATCGTTTTTATTCTTATTAATAAGTAACAATATATTCCTACTTTAAATAACTTTGAATTAACTATAATACTCCCTTTGTTATTATTTTAGTTTTGTATATCATTAAAACAACGAGAATAAGGTATATTTAGATTAAACTTTAGGTTTAAAGAAGTTTTACCGGAAGTTGACCGCGGAAACAACTATAAAATGTTCCTCGCTGTTGTGAGGTGAAAAATTGTGTGTTGCGCTCGGCAGAAAAGTTTTTAGCGTCTTGTACCTTTGATAGAGTTAGAGAATAGAGTTAACTCGCCGCTAAATAACCAACTTTCCAGCCTTGCATAACAAATAACTATTTATTTTGCATAATTTCTAAGTTTTCCATTTTCAATGCTATCATATACACTTAAGTTAAATTTAATAGAAAAATATTTTAAAAATCGACTTGGCTCGCAAGTTTGTTTCAGACGGGTCACGGGATACGCGCACCCGTAATCTTTGTATCGCCGGCCCACTGATCTAACCGCTGAGTCACCGAGATTTTTCCTTTTTATATAATGTTTACTTTCGTTCTTTTGGCTAGTAGTTTTTGATTGACATTGTATTATCTTAACATTAATACCTAGACACTCGCTGGTTAATTAAAATAATCGCCACCGGCCGCCATCATAACAAAAAGCTTGTAATCTATCAAATATTATCTTATGTCAATGTTTTATTTAATTTAAGTTTATACCAATTATATTTATGCCCTTTCAATGTTGATATATCAATTTATCGCCACAGCAAAAACGAACTCGAACAATTTAATTATTACCAACAAAAAACTGTTAATCAAACATTGAATTCGCTTCTAAATAATATCTCATTTAATATGACGGAAGGTAATTAATGATTTTTGTCATACTGTCTGTATTGCTACCGTTTTAGATCTATTATCGATTAGATTGAAAACGTGATAGCATTTAGCTGTCAAAACTTAACAGCAAACGTGAGTTATAACGGTTAAATGATTTTGGACTCTATTCTTAAAGCTTGACGCACACATGTCTGTTCTTGTTGCTTTAGTGGCAGCAATATTAAATTTGTTTCTCTGTCAGTTTGATATCTCAATTAAGTACGTGATGAAAGGTAAACGGTGTTTTTGAAGCGCAATTAACAGTTTTTCAGATGTCATTTTGTTGTCATCGAAAGTGATTTGAAAGACTTGCTGACCGTTAGTTTCAATTTACTATATTCTGTGCAGAAATTAAGGTTCTTTTTTACCTTATTAACGACATCGCTACCGAAAAAAGTAATTTAAACCGTTTTTAAACCTGCAATTTAAGAGTATTTTGTCGTTTACTGAACGAAAAAGAATGGTGAGATTAAAAAACAAATTGTATCTTACTTAATTTGCTTTTTGTCATAATGTTACTCTACCTACAAATTAGGCAGCATTTGGGAAGCTCTGTAAAATCTTCGCGTCTAACTTACCCCAGTGTCTCAAAACGAAAGTCTATGACCAGTGTTTTGCCAGTGATGACTTACGGTAGTGAAACGTAGTCGCTAACGATGGGTCTGTAAGAAGGCTCAAGGTCACCCAGCGTGCAATAGAGAGGGCTATGCTCGGCGTTTTCCTACTTGATCGAATCAGAAATAAGGAGATCTGTAGGAGAACTAAAGTAACCGACATCGCTCGAAGCTCGCTCAGCTGAAGTCACAGTGGGCGGGACAATTTTCGAGAAGAATATGTTCAGGATAGATGACTGTAATCTACGAGTAGGTACTTCTACACGAAAATTTAAAAACTGCTCTGTAGTTTTAACCTGTAAAGCAAAATCGCAGCCAACTTTTATTTCGATATAGTTTTTTTGGACAAAGTATGCAGTTTTTGGTTTAAATCATATTTTTTTCTGATTTGACGTTGGTTGTTACTATTCTATGATACGTAGGATAGACAGGAATCTTAGTAGTGAATAGGCAAAAGAAAGGCAGTTATGAAACTGAAAACTTAAATCTTAAATAATAAACTTAAATAATCTTTTTTTAATTAATATTTTGAAGTAAATTTTTTTTTTGATTAACTAAACTCAATCCTTTCGGTCCATATTTGAAAGTTTGAATTGATGTTTTAATTTGACTTTTTTATTGCAAAAAAATTACCGGCCCTGACTAACTATAGGAACTTGAGATTCAAAATAATGGATCATTTTTCTATTCGCATTTCTTTTATATTTGAATAAAGAAAGAGGTTTCCAAATACTTGAGAATAAGCGAAAAAATATTTGCAAATAACACTCTGCATATCATCTAATCTTGTTTTTTTATTTGATAGAATATTACAATAGGTAAAGTGATCAGCAAATCCAATACTTATTGTAGCTTTATTTTGTATAGTAAATGTTTAGAATAACAACAAGTAGTTACTTTTAGACTTCTAAACTATGCAATGCATACGATAGTAGAAGTCTTATGTGCTGACCCTGTCCGTGTGTGCGCATTATTCAATCTCGAGAACTACTATAGCTAGAAAGCTGAAATTTTCTGAGGTGATACATAGCCATGTCAAACCTCTAAATACGGAGTTTAGAAGTCGTCTGATGCCTTCGCTACGACAGTGAAGGGCGCCGATCTTGTTTAGTTATACTGAGCCTAAACTAACCGCCTCTGTGGTCTAGTTGTCACAACCACCGGTATCAGATTCGATTCCCAGCGGGGGTACCTACAATTTGTATTCGGTTTGGTTGGTGGTAGGACTTGTTGTGAGTACGCCTGGCTAGCTACCACCATCTTATCTAAGTCTGACGCCATAATAACAATGTTTTCAGCATTGTTGTGTTCTGGCAGTTAGAGTTAAGATAGCCAGTTCCTCAGTGGTTTAGGATTCCGGGAGAGGCTCGCTTCCATCTTCAGCCTTATCAATACTTAACATCAGGTATGTTAAAGGCTAAGAGTCTCCCCGTCGTTAATAATAATAAAAAGACTAGAAGGCAGGTCATAGACGGAAGCTAGACAAAAATAGAATTTAATTCCGTGTGGAAATAATAAAGTATTATTAAGTATTACTGTTATTAACTTAACATTGAATAGGTACAGTTAAATATTAAAAACATGATTGAGCAAAATTTTATACCTATTGACCAATGAACAATCTATAGATATTAGTTATAAGTAGGTACTATATTTTCACCGTATGTTGTTAATTGTTTGTTTTTTGTTCCTAGGCTCATGTTACTTTATTGCTCTCAGGGATGTATCAGATCAAAACGCCTAAAAACACCTATAGATTATGGGAAAGTGATACTGTTACATTGTGTAATAAATGAAAAATAAAATAACATTGGCACTGAAACTACGGAATCAAAGTTCTCTGGGTCTACAAAAGACATTCAGGGCCGATTTCAACACTGCCTGATAACTTCTGGGTAGCTGGTTTTTTTATGAATGACGGGGAGACTCTTAGCCTTCATCATACATGATGTTAAGTATTGATAAGGCGTAAGATGGAAGCGAGCCTCTCCCGGAATTCTCAACCACTGAGGAACTGGCTAATGGCATTAATGTCAGATAATTTAACATAATATTTGTACATGGTATTTTCATTTTTCAACTGTCATATAAGCTATCCAGAACTTATCAGAAGGTGGTGAAACAGGGCCTCGATATTGTAATGTGACAAGATTGTATAGTGTTTACATATTATTACTTGCGAGGAGCCCGTGGCGCAGTGATTCGCGCGCTCGGCCTGCGATTGTTGAGGTTAAGCAACTTTCGCAATGGTCGGTGACGGGATGGGTGACCAAAAATTTACTATCTTGAGCTTCTCCGTGCTTCGGAAGGCACGTTAAGCCGTTGGTCCCGGCTGCGTTTGCAGTCGTTAAAACCCACCAATCGCCCGCGGGCCCGCGTGGTGGGTCATGGCCCGTTCTATTTATGCATCCATTAGGAAGGCCAGTGCCCCAGCAGTGGGGATATTAAAAATGGCTGATGATGATGACGATTATAACCATTATACAATAGCGTAAATAAACAAAGATTACGTACTGCATTGCTATTAAAAGCATTAGCTACGCAGTTTAAGTGTTACATTTAATGTAATTTCCATTTTAGCGTAAAATGTGCGATTCGGAACAGCTATTTCACGAGTGACGTTCCGATTTAGATCCAGCTGCGATAGGGGGGCCCACTGGGCTAACGATTGATCTATCATGCCGGAATTGACCCCCACTTTACGTAAATACCGCGAATAATGCTAATGTCAATCGTTAACGGTCGGCTGAACTGCCATTTTGTAAAGAAGTTGAGGAAAAGAAAATTGTGCTGGGAGTTTGCTGAAGTGTTTTGAGAAATTTTGAAGAAATATTGGGGTTATCATTTCCATGGAGTTTTCACATAAATAAAGAAAATAAAATAAAAAGACGCTCGAATATTAAATGTACACATCTTTACGCTTTTCAATTTTAATTGAACGTAGGAAGGTGTAACTATTAATAAAGTATTAATTGCATTTTAAGATTAAAACGTATTAAATGCTAAGTGAAGAAAAATAGAAAACTGCTTAAAATCTTACGTCAATCAGTCTTGAAACGGAAGACACAGAATAAAGCTAGTTTCTGTAAGGGACTCGTAATCGATATGCTTATGATTATGCTGTCTTATATTTGCATTATAAACTAGATATGCGTTTGCAATTATGATTACAAAGCGTTTGTAAAGTCTTTGTCGAGGACAGCAAAAGAAACGGCGGGTTGGGAAGGAAAAAGGATCGTATATTAGGAAAAGTAATATTATTTACAGGCAGAAGGAAAGACAAGTTAAAACAATAGCTAATGACAAGGTCCAAAAAGAAGAAAAATAAAAGCAAACCATAGCCTAGGTATTAAAAACTATACAGTATAAAATACTATCAGTGGGTCCATCCTTGACAGTCTTAAAACAAATAAACCGGTATCGTTCCACTAATGGTTCCCTACAAGTTGTCCCCAACTTCCACAACACGCCAGACTACTTTCAGAAAAGCTACTTATACAAACCCGCAAACGCTGAAAATAAGAATACTGAGTCCCAAGTTTTGCAATTCACCCCGTATTGGTCGACTACAGAAAGAGAGGAAAGCTCCGCTCTAAAAGAGGAAAAGAGACCGACGGTACCCTACACTGGCCGCGTCCCTTTGCGCAGCAATCCGTGAAATTAGAGTCGTCTAAACGAATCTAACGATTATTTTATTATCCCCTTTGCACAAAGATTTGTTCCTTGCTCAGTCAAATAAAAATAAAGGTGAATAAGGCGTCGCGAGGGTCAAGAGGAGGCATAAATCCGGGCGGCGTTTATTGGCCCGGGTTGCGTTATTTTTCGGGCCTTTAAGTCCGGTCCGACGCGTCCTGAAATCGGACGGATAAATGGCGCCCGTTATTTCGTAAAATAAGCGTTTAAGTAACTACTTGCTTAGGACAATTTTAGCTCCTCGACAAACAGTACCTATTTTGACGATTTTAGAGGGATAATTATTACCATTAGGTAAGGATGACTATCTTGTGACTAAGGTGTCGAGACGTTGAGTCGGAAAATCTGAAAATAATAGCCAAACTAACTTAATATTTATATGAACACACGAAATCGGATGGATCGGACGCCGTCTAGATATTTCGCAGAATCGGTTTTAAAGAAATATAGTAACTACATATTTATTGCGCTGTACAGAATTGACTTTGGAACAAATAAATAAGTTGTTGTTTTTATCACGGTATCACGGGAGTCAGATTAGGATAGGAGACTACGTTGTCGAAACGTTGTGTTGGGAAATCCGAAAATCATAAGCCAAAATAACTCAGTCATTTGTTATTGCATGTTGGTCCATCCGACAAAACTTTCTTTTTTTCTCAAGATCTTTTCTTTTTTTTATGTTACCGTGTTTTGAGCAATAAAATTCTTTCTTTCTTTCTAAATAAATAAAAAGTTCAAAATAGTAGCCACAAACGAAATCGGATAGATAAATGGTGGATGTTATTTCGCAAGTTAAGCGTTTGAGAAACATAGTAACTTAACTATTCCTTATGCTTAGGTATTACAGATTAGCTTTGGAACAAACGAGTTTTAAGACGCAAAGTAAATTCACGCTCAATTTCGATAAATACATAATAAATAATTGTAACCCAAGAAAATTGTTGTAGAGTGCGTGAGCTGGAACCTAAGCGATTTCTTCGGAAAGTTAATCAGGGTGCTTAGAGAGTAAACATAATAAAAATCCCCGCTTCTAGGAGGTGCGCCGGAGTGGGAGGAGGGGGGGAAAGGTCCTACTTTTCTGTATTTAGTTAATATATTCAAAACGGTGCGTCCTAGAACAAAATTATCTTCCATGAAATGAAAGCTCATAACATTTTCATTGAGCATTGACCAGAGCATTGGACCGGATTTCCAAAGGTCATGGGTTCGATTCCCATCTGAGAATTCACTTGTGGCCCAGTTAATTTTTTTCAATATTTTTCTATTTAAAATTTATCATAATCTCATTGATGAAGCGACGGTGGCCAACACCGTAGAACGGTGAATATACTAGAAAAATTCGACGTGTCCTCATAGGTCTCTGTAGCATAATTGGTTAGTGCATTGGGCTGGACTCCCAAGGATGCGGGTTCGAATCCCTTCAGGGCGACATGAGACTAGTTGCTTTTTTCTAGTATATTTTCTTGTTTAATATTTATCATATAATACTGTTGATTTTGGAATTATAGGATTATAGATTTCACTTACTCTTAAAATAATTAATATAGACTAGATGTAGCAGTGCGAGAATTTACTCCCTGTATTTTTCACTCGTACGGGCCTTTTATAATTATTGTAATCTGCACTACAACTTTGGTCTTTATTATGGTAAAGTCCAAAATGAAATCTTGAAATAAAAATACATACCTACATATTAGTTCACTTAACGTATAGGCCAAAAGGGGGTGTGTGAGCTGGAAAAGTAGTTTGCTGGAAAAGTATTTTTTTTTATTGGGTAGAAATCCGAAAAAAGTGTATAAATAAAGTTGTAGAAAATTTTATGAGCTTTCATTACATGGAAGATAATTTTGTTCTAGGACGCACCGTTTTGAATATATTAACGAAATACAGAAAAGTAGGACCTTTCCCCTCTCCTCCCACTCCGGCGCACCTCCTAGAAGCGGGGATTTTTATTATGTTTACTCTCTAAGCACCCTGATTAACTTTCCGAAGAAATCGCTTAGGTTCCAGCTCACGCACTCTACAACAATTTTCTTGGGTTACAATTATTTATTATGTATTTATCGAAATTGAGCGTGAATTTACTTTGCGTCTTAAAACTCGTATTTGTCTTATACTGGATTTCAAACAAAATTATTTCGTTTAAAAATCTCAGTAAACATGCTCGTACTTTTGCAATTAGTATTTAGAAGGAAAGTATTGCGGATATTAATGTCTAGGTACCTACATATTTAAAAATGTAATAATTACTAAGTTGTATATTTATTTTAGCAGAAATAATGTAATTCTGTTTCTTCGAGAAGATTAGGCAAAATAAATAACTTACTTAAAACACGAATCAGATTTTAAATGTCCATTTATTGAACCCACAAACTAAACACTAAACATCTTCAGTTCAAAAACTTGAACCCGATTTAGGCAGATTTTTTAGGGTTTAATTGCTGAATTTTAAATTCTCTTGAAAAATAAGATCTCTTGTCAAACCAGCCACCGAAGATTAATAATATTCGAAAACCTCTAACCGTATTAAAAAGTTGTAATTACATTTAATCTCAACTTTTACAACTTAAGCCAAGTTCAACCCTTCCAAAATTTTCGTTTCAAAACTTCCGAAATTCGAATGACAAACCTACCGGAACCGGATTTGCAATCGGCGCGCTAACGAGCGTTGTAATGGCCGCCCACTGACTTTTTAATTACCGACAGAATTACGTGATAACACCCCCTGGCTGTTTCGTGGAATACAAAGTGCGTGGTGATTGCGCCGACCTTCATTTGTTTAAATTAAAAACAAAATTAACCGGCGCCGTCATACGGGCTTTTATAATCATTATAATTAAATAATCTGTGATTCGGAACAGCTATTTTGAATAAAGAATTTCATACTCCCTGTTGTTTTAAATGCTTATAAAGTTATACAGTATGCAAAGGAGTTTCACCCGAGTTCTTTTCCCAACAACACGTTTTGTGAGACTCCATTTTAACTTATCTGCCGCACAATTTCTTTATTATTAATTTATTAAAACCGGATACTGGCGAAATCCAAAAGCGTCCCGCCATTAAATAAAAAGAATAATAATAATAACAATAATGTATTTATAGACACATTTTTCTTATAGAAGAATAAAAAACAGAAGTATGTAATTTCATAACCTGCTGCAAATAGCTTACTTTAAAAGTCGTAGCGAATAGTTAAGGCGCTCTACGACTGAAGCGAGATAGCAATGAGAAAACGACGCGACGGGGGGAGCGAGTCCGATTTTGCAGATGGGGAGAAAAAACCGCGTATTTCACTTCGTAGTAAATAACTATAGCGATTAAAAGAGAAATGAACCTACACGATCCGAAGTGTAATTTGTGTAAGTACATTAATTAAACCACTTTCCAATATTATATGTAACCCCAATTGAAAATAATCTTGAATTATCGTATTTTTAAGTATTTTTAAGGGTTTTTCTTCGGAAAGGTAAAGTGTCGAGGCCAAATCATAAAATAGTGTTTCTAAACATTACAAACCTAGATAAAGGTATGAAGAAAAATATAACTTATTACCAGATGTGTAACATCTCTAATCGTCCCATAGTTTTATAACAAAAAGTACCTACATACTTTTTCTGTATAGCGTCTTAAAAACTAGTTTTTGTTTGCGAGCGACCGAAGTTATAATGTTTGGCATTAAGTTTTTTTTAATACGAGTACATAATGTTTCATTTATCTTCTACATTGATTTTTAATTACCAACTACATATACGTACTCTGATACTTCTTCAATTCATTATCTGCCTACATTTATGTTAATATTTCACCCGCGTGGTTGCCGCTCCCGTGGGAATAGCGGTATAAAATGTCCTATGTTCATAACCAGGCTTCCACTACTTGTGTACCAAATTTCATCCAAATCTGTTCAGTAGTTTTTGAGTTTATTCCTTGCAAACAAACAATCAAATCTTTCCTCTTTATAATATTAGTTATAGATAAAAATAATAAGCGATATGATATAAGTAGCGATTTATCGCCTTTGCTTGTCAAAAGACGGTGGATTTTGATCGTTGGGTGTCGATAATTCGCTAAAGTACGCGATATATATCGTGTTTCGGAGGCCAACTAATTGCCCATATTACGGGGGCAGGGCTGGGAAATTAGTTACAAAGAACAAAAATTATGAAATTTAACTTTTATTTCAGCATTTCGTATAAAAAAGCTACAAAACATTCACAACATTATGTTACTTTATAGTACCTACCTACAGCGAAAATACTAAATGTATAACAGTTGACATTTAATTTAAACAACTGAATAAAAACTATACATTAAATTATCACTACCTACCTATGCTCAAATAAGATTTTCAACATTATCAAAGATTTTGCTGAAAGCTTTGCCACCAAACAAAATATGCCGACCAAAAACTTTTCGGCTAAGATAAACTGTTAAATAAACTGATAAAGAATTAAACAACGTCCAATATTATAACGTTTTAATTTTGCATTTCACAATGCTATTTTTATGTGATGAATATTAAACAAGAAAATATACTAGTTACAGCGACATGAGACAAGTTGCTTTTTCCAGTATATTTTCTTGTTTAATATTTACAACGTCAAATATTTTAGTGATGTTTCAGTCGTAAACTGAGCTTATCAAACCAAGTGAAGCATTGATATCGGCAACGTTGCGAACACGGGCCGCGCCAACCAAGCGTGACGCCTTCCAAATTACAATCCTCCATTTTCTTCATTTAACAAATTGATGGTCCTTGTTTGCCGACAAGAAATGCAACGCAAAGATAACCCTAAAACTACAGTCACTAAGTCGAAAATCCCCCGAATTAATAGGCAGCCGAGCTACGAAGCTTACGCCCAAAAGATAAGGCCGAATTTGGGTTAATAGAAGCGCGTTTAGGGATTTTTAACTTTAACAAACAGAGCTTAAAGACGGTAATTGCTTGAGAATGGCTTCTGGGGTGGTTGGACAACCCCCCAGCTGCGGTGGAAGTTGGTAATTAATAAAGGCTCGATTACAAGTGCCTTTCCTCGCTGGGACCGGAAGTAGAAGGCTGGGAACGTTTGTGGATCTATTCTATGTTTTATGAGACGTGGTTTCGATCCGAGTGGATTTGTAATATGTCTTCGTTCTTGAGAGTGTTGATGTAGGGTCTTGTTATAGGTGCGTACCTATTCATTCATTTACTTACTTACTTCGCTGGCTCAGCGCCACGAAGTGGATCTTGGCCTCCGACAACAAAGTGCGCCATTCTTTCCTATTTTGTGCCAGGATGGACCAGTTGGGCACGTCAAGCTCTTTCAGATCTTGGCGAGTTCGTCTTTCCAGCGATACCTCGGCCGACCCACCGGGTGTCGTCCAATTGGTTGCTCAATCCTGACCCATCCTTTCAACGTGACCAAGCCAGCGAAGTCGGGCAGCTTTTAATTCTCCGATGATGTTTGGGTCGGCCACCAGCTCTTCTATCTCCAGGTTACGTATCTGCTTCCACTCCCCATGGTAGTTCCAGAATTTTTCGTAACATCTTTCGCTCTGCTACTAAGAGCTTAATCTCTTCCTTTAACGTGTGTCCATGTTTCACACCCGTACATTAACATTGGTCTGATGACGGTTTTGTAGACCTGTATTTTAGTGTTTCGGCTTATCAATTTCGACACCAATACCTTGTGAAGAGCTCCGGAGCATCTAAGTGCGTGCGTTGACCGTGCAGATACCAATTTCATTTTCCCTGAAAATGAAAATTATTCATTTAGTACTACTTAAAGTTTTGGGGTTTATACAGTCGAGGAAGTTCCCGGTTCACCAGTAGAGTTTTTAGGGAGCTTTGTTTAAAAAAAATATGTATATAGAAAACGATTATATCACAAATAATAGAACATTATCAGGTATTTCATTTGAATAATAAATTATTTATTTAACCTTAGTACTTTCCGAGAAAACTTTTCTGTCAACTCTACTGGTCAACCGTTAAGTTCCCCGATTGTACCAAGCTTACAACCAAATATAATTGGTTATTATTGGTTAATTACCAATACAATATTTAATGCACAATTATATATTAAAAATGAAATAGGTTAAACATTACTTTCCTAATTTTTACATTTTATTTATCAATTATAATCTGCCTGGTAAAAGCGATTAGACATACAAAGTGAACAAAAGTTTGTGCAGAGTTAGTTCGATCGATACAATTGTTAAGCGCAAAGCTAATTTATTTGTATTAAATTTAATAAGAAATCCGAAAGGACACCGGTGTCCAGAGAACAATGGAATATCTATTTACATTACTAATTACAACACTCATTTAAAACACACAAGAAGTTACTATTAAATTTTTCCTCGTATACCTACACAATCCCTCCTAGAAGAAATCATCAGATATATCAAGAGAGACAAAAAGTTCATACGAAAAATTCATTTCTTTTTTATTTTATTTTAATTCAAATAACAATAATTCTACCCCTGATCTAAAAAAATATTAGTTAAGTACCTAAATTATATTTGTATAGAGTTATCGTGATTGGGATCATAGTAAAAGCAATACTTATTATCAGTAGTGTAGAGACGTCTACTGTCGCATTTTATGTCGGATGCGCGGGCGACGTCAATTACCGAGGCACGCCGCGCGCGCTAACTAACCACCGACGGAGTTACGACCGGACGGTTTGTTATTTTAGGCGCATAGGCTTGACTCCAGTTGAAAACATGCTATAGAAGAAAGTAGTAGCTACTTAAATACAGGAATACATACATACGAGGTAGTTTCAAGGTTTAAATAAAGGTGAAAGAGATACGTCTACCCACGGTGGTACGGCATATAGAAAGGCGCCCTGAAGATCACATGGTAAAAGTGGCCCTAAATGTCCCAAGAACGACACGAGCTCGCGGAAGATACTTGTCCCCGCCACTTGACTGACGACGGTTCAGTGAGACCTGAAATAAAACATTGACCGAAACCTGGCACTCAACTGTGCACTATGGAAGAGAAGGACAGGGAATGCCGTCCCAAGTAAATGGGAAAAGGTCCAGCTAGAAGAAGAAGAAGGTGTCACCTTGATACTGTCGCATTGAGCAGTCGATATCGGATGCGCGGGCGATGTCAATTACCGAGGCACGCCGCGCGCGCTAACTAGCCACCGACGGAGTTACGACCGGACGGTTTGTTATTTTAGGCGCGTAGGGTTGAGGCCAGTTGAAGATATGCTATAAAAGAAAATAGTACATAATTACAGAAATACATAGTGAGACCGAAAGAAGCCGACATTGACCAAAACCTGCCACTCACAATAGAAGAGAAGGACAGGGAATGCCGACCGAATTAAATGGGAAAAGGTCCAGCTGGACCTTATCCCAACATCAAACAGACCCCTGCAAGCGATTCATGCCTTAGGTGGGTCCACCGGCCCGGGCGATGATTGTACCTAGTCATCTTGATACGTCGTCGGGCGGCCGTTAGTATGAAATATTGAAGGAAGTCACAGAACAAGGAAAATGTTCTGTGAAGTAAATAATATTAACATTACTTACTTCAAAACAGAATTTCTTACTTCGGAAAACGCATTTCTTTTCACGTAGCAAATAAAAGATGATGGATGAATAAATGATGTCCGCAATGCAAATGCATTAAGGTTTTAATAAGACAGCAATGTTTATTTTAACGAGTAGAGTTAGGTAGTTCTCTCTCGATTTTTAGAAGCAGATAAATTGACAAGAATTATAATATATATTTAACCGTTAGTAACAGACTGGTAACAAACACAATCTTTAGGTTTCATATCTTTATATCTTTAGCTGGACAACCAACCTTTGCGCTGTGTTTAAATTTAAGCATACCGCCTCATGCGAACCCACGATATATCTCTCGTCAGAGCCATCCTCGCCTCATTTTATCGCTTTAATTCGCTGCCGATGGCACTCTACCTTAAGGAAAAACATCCCAAACGACATTTCACTTCACACCTTTTTAGTCCCTACCTAATTGTATTATGGCTTAATGTCCAATAACGATGAACGGCTTTTATGCTACATAGTAACTTTAGAGTATGAGTTAAGTAGTCCGATAGTATGTTTTCATTTGTCTTGATGGCAATAAAATTGTAATATGTTATTTGCAGATGAAGAGTGTGTCAGGGCGGAATTTTAATTTTATTGATCAATATTGAGATGTTAAATTATAATATAACTGACTCTTGCACATTAAAAAACAGTGTCAGGCATATTTATTTTCAAAAGGCATATGTATAGTACAAAAAGCTGAAATATACAGTCAATTCTGAAATGCCTAAAATATTGGAAATTGTGAATTACGAACGAATATCTAATAAACATTTTTAATTGAATGAAATTGTATTTCACCACTTTTTAGAAAAAAGATCCCCGACGGATCCCTATTTCAGTCATAAATTGTAAACTTTTTCTAAATCGGCATAAGCTTTTTATTTAGTTTTTACTCCAAAGAAGGTCTTAATTATGAGAATAATTTTAATTGAGAGTTTTATTTTCCTTCGTTATAGTTATTTATTACGAAGTGATTTCGTGGTATTTTTCGCCTAATCTGAAAAATCGATCTCGCTTCCGCACGCGTATTTTTCTCATTGCTATATCGCTTTAGTCACTTAGCTACTTAAGTCTAACCTATAATGTACAACTTCTTTATACAACCGCAGTTGACACCACGAACCATCAGAGCAATTTAACTGAAGTCTAAATTCTAACGACATAAATACAGCCAATTTCGCTAATATTTACGCATCCTGAAATCAATTTACAATACTAATATCTCTAAACACGAACACACTCGTAAATTAGTTTTTAATGTTTCCGTTACGAATGTTACCACATTAAAAATTAATGGGGTTTTAAAACTATTTCGCATTGGCAACACGCACCAATGGCACAGGAAACGGATACGTCCATTATATCATTTGAAAAACATGAAATTTTTTATGAAAATAGCGCTATGAGGAAGCTATAAAATAGTATGATTTATTATAATGTTTTATTGGTTTTATAACATTTGTGTAATAGCTGCTATTTATAAATGACACTGACACGGATTTCGATAAAGGGAGAAATTTGAATATAGAATTTCTCATAAATACACTGAGTGGAAAAGAATGGGTTATTTTTCATACAAATGCAAAGTTAATAGATTATTTTCCCTTGTTTTTAGGGTTCCGCACCTCAAAATAAAAAACTGAACTCTTAAAGGATCAGTTAGTTGTCCGTTTGTCCGTCCGTCCGTTTTCGATTATCTCGGAAACGCGTGAAGGTATTGAGTTGAAATTAAAAATAAATGTTCAGGTCAACAGTCTGTTCAAGGTGTTAAAAAATCAAAGTTGTAAATAAACGCAAAAGAAAGATAGGACAATTTATGTCGCAAAAAGAAAACGTAGATTTCTACGCTCTCAAGGGAATCAAAATTCATAGGGTACTTCCCGTGGATCTAGAACTATGAAATTTGGCAAGTAATATTGTCTTTTATTACAAGTACAGAAAAATATCTAAAATCTAAACATTTTAATTAAGTCATAAAAATACAGTCTTTAGCTTTTCGGGAAAAACGCGGGAACGCGTAGAGCTATCGAGCTAAAATTAAAACCATATATTCAAATCAACAAATTCTTCCTGTACGCGAGTACCGTTACTAGTCACTACACTACTCGTTACACGTCACTAGTTGGCGCTGTGTGTTTTGTTGATATAAATTCTACATGGCGGTGTTAAGAATTATGCTAAAACTATAAGACGTGAAGACTAGTTCTTACTCTAGTTACCAGATAGCGTTGTATTTGTAATTGTAAATTTTCCGTTTATGCCATTAAGAACGTATGTATATTGTTTCGGCACTCGCTTAATACTCAAGTCGCTTAAGCAAGCAAATTAAAAGGAATCAAAATTTGTAGGGTACTTTCCGTTGATCTAGCACTATATGTTTGCCAGAGTATATTACTTATCTTCTTTTACTGCAATACAAAGAAAAATGTGAAAAATAACTATATATATTTATTGTAATTAAATTAGGTCGGGAATAATTCGGGAAAACTGCGAGACTCGATTCCTGAACTACAGTTGGTGGTCACATAATTAATGACACGAGCCGATCTTCATACAATCGAGGTAACTTTGAAGCTTTGGTTCTCTTCCAAGGATTGACCGAAGTGTTATCTGATAATGGCCATGCAGGGAGTGAATGGAGGATTGCGATACACATCCAACTGACCTGAACAACATTCTAAGAGATATATGGATATGTTTAACAAAAAAAAAACGTGAAAAAAGCATAAAAATGTATGGAATTTCTGAAACTGAAAACTCTGATCCTAACATCTTTACAAATGTTGATCAGATCAGTTGGGTATGTATAGCAATCTCGATCTCCTCTATTTCATCCTTGGATGGCCATTATCAGATCACAGATCGGTCAATTTTTGCCAGAGAACCAAGGCTCCAAAGTTACCTCGATTGTATGAAAATCGGCTAGTGTCGTTAATTATGTGACCACTACTGTATATTTAATATGTAGCTATGTACCTACAAATTTGTGGGGAATGCGGAACCCTCGGTGGGCCAGTCCGACTCGCACTTGTCCTGTATTTTTTGCTGTTTAGTGTATTTACATGAATATAGAAATCAAAGTGATCGATATCAAGTATTATTATGCATGTGATTTGTGTACTATACATTTTTTAAGTAACAATGATTTATGGCAACTTTTCAGGATGAGAAGACGACATTTACGATTATAAACAATTTCAATGTACTTCAATGTACAATTTTATATTTTAAATATATAATATTAGATGAAATGTGCACAAAGTGTAAAATTTGTAGTAACTGCTAAATATGAAAAAGGAAATTTTGTGCATAATGCCCGGTGAAATTACCATTTTCACTAACGTGGCGAACCGCAGCGTAGAACCTACGCTGAACAAAGATTTCTTTGATTAATAAATTCAATCCTTTGTTACAGTCAAAGACCACCTCCAACATTCCGACTTGGAAGCCGACGATGTGGAAACCGACGACCAGACTTCAAACATGGACGATGACGTCCTAACTCAGTCCGACTTGGACGAGAATGGAGACCCGAAAAGTCCTACAAGTTCTAGCTCCAAAAAAGGGAAGAGTAGTTCTTCTAGGGACTCTAAAGGAGGCACTAAGCCAAGACGGGCGAGAACAGCTTTTACTTATGAGCAGCTGGTGTCGTTAGAGAATAAATTCAAGACAACGAGGTATTTAAGCGTCTGTGAAAGACTAAATCTGGCTCTGAGTTTGAGTCTTACTGAAACACAGGTATGTATGGGAAAGGGGTGTTTTGGTCGAAATGTTCATAGCTATTATATGTTTTTGTAGTTATTAAGAAGAACCGATGGTCGTTGAGGCGGAAAGGTTAAAGTGGGTAGGCCCCCGATAAGGTGGACCGACGATCTGGTGAAGGCGGGAAGCCGCTGGATGCGGACTGCGCAGGACCGATCATCGTGGAGATCCTTTCGGGGAGGTCTATACCCAGCAGTGGGTGTCATGTGGCTGAGACGTAGTTATTAAGTCTAGTCATACCGTTGGAAAGGGTGTTTCCTGATTATTTTGTCAACTATACACACACTTCTAGTTTTCACAAGACAATTGAAAAAAGGAGTAAAAAGGAGTTCAAAAAAGTTACTTTACAACACTATGACTTTATTGATTCTATTTTATTAATGCATTAAGGTAAAGTTTAAGCAAATGTATCCATTTGTAACAAACACTCAATAGTAGATTGTTCACCAAGGGCTGTATGACACCCATAACAGTCGAGTGTTTTGGCGCCCGAACGAAGTGAGGGCGCCGATAGTTCGAGACTGTTATGGGTCCATACACCCGAAGTAAACACTCTACTTTTCATTTTGAATATGAGGAAAGTAAAAACAAACAGAATATTCTAAAAAAATATTTAATAAGAAAAATGTTACAAAATTATTTTATAATGTAGC
The DNA here is from genome assembly GCA_910589605.1 of Chrysoteuchia culmella. Classification (NCBI taxonomy): domain Eukaryota; kingdom Metazoa; phylum Arthropoda; class Insecta; order Lepidoptera; family Crambidae; genus Chrysoteuchia; species Chrysoteuchia culmella. The sequence continues at coordinate 10,823,661 of OU342664.1, read as the reverse complement.
ATAATAAGCTGTATAGGCTTCTGTGCCTTTGCCTACATACCTTTGGTAAATAAAAATCCAAAGAGATTACAGATATCGATTTGACATGACACCCCCTATTCTATTTTCAAATTTATTACAGCCCTAGGGCCGCCACATATCACTTTCAACCCGCATTTTAGGCAAGTTATGAGTTACTTTCAGAATATGAGACATGAAAAAATATTTTATTTATTTGTAACTTAAATTTAAAACACACTAATAGCATAAAATCTCTTCACCAGGTCAAAATATGGTTCCAAAACCGAAGAACGAAGTGGAAAAAGCAGAACCCGGGTATGGACGTAAACAGTCCTACCGTGCCCCCTCCCCCGGCCGGCGGGTTCCCCTCAGGGCCCTACCCTGGGGGCCTCCTCTACTCCCACGGGGTGCCCTACCCGTTCACGGGCCCTGGGCCTTACGCGCCATACTTCCACCATCTAGCAGCGAACCACCATCATTCGCATGGCAGCCTTGGTCACTCCCACACGTGATTGTGGCAACGCCCAGGGTCCCAAGATCCTCGGGTAGACAAGGAGAATGACAGTCCATGTGGACTTTCTAACTAATCGTGTAAAGTGTTCATTTTGAAGTGACCCAAAAGATCGTATCTCAGAGACGCCCAGCGCCTAGGGTGTCAAATCCTCAGATAGATAATAACAACATCGCTCATGAGGACTAACTAACTAATATTGTAAAAAGTGTTCGTTTTAAAGTGGATAAAGTGACTTCAAAATCAAAAAATCTATATCATTCATTCAGACTAGTCTATTACAAGCACTTGTGGATGTCAAAGAAGCTACGCTATCGGTTCCCAAACCAAAGCGGGAGACCTGGTAACAAGAAGAACCAACAAGAAACACATCAAAAACTGTTTTTTTCTCCCTCTTTTATTTCATACTTAACTCCGCTCTCAGAGACCTCCAGTCCAATAACCTCGGGATCCCCAAGATAGTCGTCTGGTACCGTGAACGTCTGGTCCCAAGATTCTCGGGTAGACTAGATGACAGCCAATGTGAACTTTATTAACAGATCGTGTAAAAAGTGTTTGTTTTCTAGTCTAAAGTGACTTGATTCTGTACTAAGAATTGTACGTACATACATAAAAAGAAACAAGGGACTACGTTCTCAGACTACATATGTTATAGTTTGTTCGTACTATCATTAGAAATGAACTTGTAACATTTTATAAAGAACTTACTAATGTAATGCTAAGATTACTGTTTTCAGTCTTCGGAATATTTTGATCGCAATACTTGAAGTGAAGTATTAACACGATCACTGACAGTAAACGGCTATAGATGTTAAAACAGGGGGTCAATTATGCTAAATTTTTGTCATAATCGTCTCTCAATGGTGTTTCAATAGTAACTGTGTAAAAGAGCACAATCATTGAAACACCATTGGAATACGATTATGCCTAAGCATTAGCAGAATTGGGCCCCAGTAAATTTGTGTTTTGTTCACTGTCAGCGAAAGTGTTATACTTACAAGAGTCATAAAGCACATCTTAAGTTGCTTCGCGCACTCATAATTGAAATAAAACAACTTTTGCGGAATATTTAGTGCGATTTATTTACCCGAAATATATATTTGGCGCTATAATTTTTTGGTTTATTTGAGGTTTTTTGGTTTCCCGACGTTTCGGCACCTTTTCAGTTGCCGTGGTCACGGGTTGAAAAGGTGCCGATACGTCGGGACCTTTAAATATCGGGACATGTAAACATTCCGCAAAAGTTGTCTTACAAGAGTCATAATATTTTTTTAATTTAAATTTGAGTTTGTTTATGCAAATGAATATTTTTTATCAAATGAAACCCTGTTTTTTACATGTTAGTTCCTAATTAATTTGAAAATGCTTATAGTGCAATGGTTGAAATAAATAAAAGAATCGATTTGTGATACATAGATAAGTATATTTAACGCTCTGAGATTATAGGTACAGTCGGGGAACTTCGCGGTTGACTAGTAGTTTTTTTAAGCAGCTTTATTTAAAATGTGATAGATATGTAGTAAACGTTTTTATCAAAATTAATAGAACATTAATAGTCGGTTAGATTTCCCAGTCGACCATTAGAGTTTTTTCGGGGAGCGTTCTTTCAAAAAGTAATGATATATAGATGACGTATATCTCACAAATAATAGAACATTAATATGTATTTTATTTGAATAATAAATTATTTCTATAACATTAACATTACTTGTGATAATTGCGACAAGTAGTCCTGTCTGGGAATAACTTGTGGCTGAGTCGATTTTTTCTAATATTTTTCTATTAAAAATTTATAACGAGTATAACTATAGCATTTAATCAAAACTTTTTATAAAAAAATTGAAACCAACTTCAAAAGTAAACTATTAAACTTTAGGACTCGGTTCCAGCCAAGGCAATCTACATTGCACTTCTATTAACTATATTTATATTTTTGACGACGGTTCTAATTGTTTTTATAAAAAAAAAACAATTTTTAGTTACAACATGTACCATTACTTACACCAAAATATCAGCACATACACAACAATGATGTCATGTAAACGACTTCTTGCCAAAACGTAAATTATGTTTTTCAGGATTATGAAAAAAAACTACTTGCGAGATCTTCGTAAAAATTATATGAGACCACACTTGAACTATGTGCTTTCAGATAAAAAAATAATGTTTAAAATCGGTTAACAACTGACGCCGTTATATTAAAACCGGCATAAAATAAAATAATACAGTCGACTTAAGAACCTCCTCCTTTTTTTGAAGACGGTTAAATTAATACTTTTCAAAAAAAAATATCTACTGGATGACCGGAAAGTTTCTCGATTGTACACTTATGGTATTTAAGTTCAGAAAGCAAATGGATTTTTTTCTCTTGTGAATGAAACGGTTTAAACCAATGTAAAAGGTTGATTGCTTTAAGGCAGCCCTTCTAATTGATATAGAAATAAGTATTTTGTTATAAATTATTGTAAAAAAAAACATAAATATTGATAGTCATTTATTATGCAATAAATATGTACTTACAAATTATTATACTACGAATGGATTTGTTTGCTACGGCTAAAGCGTTCATGTGTGCTACGCGGCTACGACAAAATAAATAGTTGGTCATACTTACTTGATTCAAATGTATGAAAGAGCTAGATATGTATTTTCGCTTTTTCGATATAATATCATTTTGATGGTGATCTAAAAATGCTAGCTTCTTCAAGATCACTTTACTAGAATATCATTGGCTGTTACATATTTTTATGTCTTTAATTTCAAAAGCTTACGCCCATCGAGCATTGTATAGTATTATATCAGAATTTAATAGCTTTAATTAAACTAATTTTCAAATGATCATTACCTATATCTCGCTATTATTTTTTTTGGCTTAAGATATTGATATTGAAAAAGACATTAAAAAAATCCTGAACTTTTTAAGTTATAGGTACTCCGTTATCCTTATTGATGTAATTTGTAAAAGGCGTGGCGAAAATGATCTATCAATTCTTCTAGTTTCAAAATTAACAAGCCTTCTTTGTATCATTATTAGCCCACTGAACCGTCCCACTGCTGGGCAAACGAAGGCTTCTCCATCTTCCTTCTGTTTATACGAGTTTTTTTTAGTTATGAAAAAAAAACATAATATGATATTTTAATAATATTCCATCTGACTTTACAATTTCCCTTCCTCTTATAAAGGTTGTATAGCAGATGTTTAGTCACACACAATACACCGAACTTATAAACCTTCTTTATTTGACATTAAAAAAAGAGAGACAAAACAATGTGTTATGGTGATATCAGACGGTTCACTCGTATGATTATTCACTCCAGTGAATGCCTCATTCTTCTTTCAATGATTGTACCAGTTTTGTGTTCATAAGTACATTTCATTTACAGAGAAAGTTGCCAAATGAAAGGTGAAAATGAACGAAAAATTAACCATCTGATACCACCTTATGTAACATAACATAACTCGTTAGTAGGTATCATTAATACTGCAAAGTTTTAGATTTAAATCATAAAATCTTTTGCGATTGCTTTACTATAGAGCATTTTGAGATTTTACGCACTGAACTAATATTAGAGAGTGTAAATTGTAAATATTAATCTATGTGACGTTATTATTAAATTATTATTAAGCTAAGTAATAGTAAGTTAAGTCGACGCTCAATGCTGTAAATATACGTAGCCGGTGGCGACACCTTTACAAACTCGATGTTGGAATAAAATAGTTTCAAGTTGATACTTGTTTTATTTAAAACTAACAGAAATATCGTCTTAGGCTGGCAATCCGATTTGCCTCCGATTGTCTGATCAGACTATCGGATAGGATTCACCCAATACACGTCCGATTTTTACTTCCGACTTTTTCTAAACGCAGTCCAAAGAGTACAATAATATGCGCTAGGGAGTCAACTGACATATATGAAGGAGGATTAGGCGTCTATTTCATCTCTGTACAGAAGTATTCAAACAGCGCCTTCAAACAATTCTATCAGACAATAAAATCGTAAACGCGTAGCATTGTTTCCGACTCGGATATCCGATAATCCGATAGTCGGATCAGATGTGTATTGAGTGTTCAAACAAATGTATGGCACGAGCGCCTTCCAATTGTCTGATTAGACTATCGGATTCGACTATCGGACAGAAAAATCTGACGTGTTTTCCCAACCTTGAACTCTGTTTTTTAATTCGACGGAATCCTGACAGCTATCGTCTTTTGTCATCTACGTTCGTGGGATGTCGACATAAATGTGCTAGCCTTGTTTTTTTAAAGCTAGAAAGAGATAGCCTGCCTCGCCCGGCCGCCCCGGCCGGCGGGACAGTTGAAGCGCGCTACGAGTGGCGAGCTCCGAAGCAATGGTATTTGATTTAAAATCATAGTAAAAATAAATGAAATATATACCTACATTTTCTTTTTTTTCCACCAAACCCGTAGCATGAAAACGAAATAACCAACAATTACGACATTGTTTTTAATGTATATACATGTTTATTTTTTATTTAGAATTTTAGGGATTTCAGGGTTGTCCTTTTGGTACCTTCAAATGTAAATTATAGTCAACCCATTGGTACACATATCATTGCTGTCTATTCTGGGTTTTTAATGTATGAGATTTGGGCCATTTCCTTTCTCAAATATTTAACGATTTTTTATTTCCGGCTTGACTTCTTACTTTTTTACACATAGTGGAAATGGTTTTAAATAAAATATACCAACAAGAACTGAATAATATTTACAGTTATATAACATAAATATATAACAAACAACAAAAATATTTATTTATTTAAAAAAAATGCATAAGTTACAAACATTTGTAACTTATGCATCAGGGTAATCTAGTGGCCAGGGATTTCAGTGAAAGGAAAATATTTCCTTAAGTATGTAACTTCGATAATTTGACATTAAAAAATCTGATTACTGTTCTAAAACCATAAATAAATTTTAAAGTCCTAGTTTTTCAAAGTGAAACCATAAAATCAATAAAGTTTTTATTTCACTTAAATTCGTTCAAATACATTCCGGTTACAAAAAACGGTCCCGCCATCGTTTTTTTTTAATGGCCACACTTCATTAAAACTCAGACTATAGTAGATTTATGACTCAATTTTTTTATGGGAATAAATCTTGCCATTAAAAAAGTCGTAAATGTTTTCTTGGCCCCGTATGGTATTTTCACTACAGTTGGATTAAAATCCGTTCGGCAGTTTATGCAAAAAAAACACAAAAATTTCATTAAAATTAACTATTGATTTGATCGCTCTATGCTATTTTATGGTTAACAAAAATATTTCGGTGTTGAGTCTACCTCTAAAGATAGACTAACAAAACAAAAATATTTTTAATTTATTTTATAGACTCCGAACCCAATTCTACTCAAAGTAGCAAGGATCGCTGTTCTCTGTACAGTTGACTTCCCGGTCAACCAGTAGAGTTTTTTAAGGGAGCGTTATTTCAAAAAGTACCTACCTAAAAGAGTTATAGAAAACTTTTATATCACAATTAATAGAACTATAATAAGGATTTCAATGAGTAATAAATTTACTTTTTGAAAAAGCGTTTCCCCAAATATCTTTACTGGTTGTGTAATCACGGAAATTATCAATGTCGTATAAACCTATTAATGTTCTGTTGGTTGTGATTTAAAGGTTATCTATATATCTATTAGTTTTTTAAATAAAGCTCGCTAAAAAGACTCTGTTGGTCAACCGGCTATACATCTGCTCTACATGTGCAATATACTTGCGAATCTATATGTGCAAACAGGGAACTTCCCGAGGGCTGGTTATCTAATGAAAACTCGGTTCTGTTTCATACAGTGTCATACAGTATGAAAATGTGGCAGAATGACAGCGCGAAACTGATGGCTAGGTGATTTTTTTGTTGTAAATATACTAGAAAAAAGCAACTCGTCTTATGTCGCCCTGACGGGAGATGAGTTGCTATTTTATAGTATATTTATTTGTTTAAGAATTATCACATAGAAATAGCATTGTAAAATGCCAAATTAAAAAGTTATAAGTAGGTAAGTACTTTCTAGATTTATAGAAAGAATATAAATATAAAAGTCTTATATAACAAATAAGAGAATATTTAAGAGTTATTTCATTAGAATAGGATATTATTTCTTGAACCTTATTCCTATTTGTAAACTGGGGACTTAAATAAAAGAGTGGACGGTATTAACAAAGGGCTGGTATAATTGCCGTAATCACAAGTAGGTAATAGGACTACGCGACGTGGTGGTAACAAAATGGCGATGGCGCGTTGGAAGACCGTATAAATACTGCGGCCGGCGGCGGTGTTGGTGGTAATAGGATCGAAATCCTCCCTCGCATCTCCTCCCGTGAGTAGGAGACGGGTCCGCGACACTTTTAGAAAAAAAAATCTGACTGGGTTAAAAGCGCTGTTTGATTTTGGGCAAAATGTCGCCTTACCGCTACTGCTGTGGCGGCAAAAGTAGAGAAACTAATGATATCGGAACTCAATGAACTTAGTAAAAATATTGCCCTGGATTCGATTCGGTCTTATTTCTTAAGAACCTCTCAGGCACCAAGTTATAAGATACAATAGATAATTACAGTGTTCTCTGGAACACCGGTGGGTGTGCTGTTGGGAAATAATGTAATAAATTATAGTTTTACGGAAAGACTCGCATTGACAGGTGCGAGTAGCACGTGATGAGCAATATAAGTTGGTATTGGTACTGTACTACCTAAAATAGCAGCCTCTTACACTATTACATTATACTATTCTTAAATAGTATAACGTAATAGCTTGTCAAAGCTGTCAAATTCATTTAATTTTTAACAACTTTGACAAGTAAATCACGATATACTTTTTATGAATTCATTACATAAATTTTGGTACAACCGACTGTTAGTTTCGTTAGAAATAAATAGCCAATTGTGTTTATTATAGGAAAAACGCCGAATTTTATGTGTTTCACTAATTATTTGATTTTATGAAGCATGATCCATTTCAGGAATTTGATAATGAGTACTTATTGTGTCTCTTTCGAAAAGGAAGGGTGATGTTCGCGGCCATTCTCCGAGTAGCCAGTTTTTACGTGTCCGGGCTTGTATATCGGTAAATATTGTCTAGTTGCATCTTAATCGATCTTTAAACACCTGAAAAGATGTTTCTTTCGAATGCAAAGATATTTCCTAGCATTGATGTGACAACGCTGGCCTACAGCGTATTAAAAATATAAAAGTATTGGAGAATTTCGACGGTGGTTCGCAAGTCTCGGTAGCTCAGCGGTTAGAGCATTGGACCGGATTTCCAAAGGTCGCGGGTTCGATTCCCGTCTGAGAATTCACTTGTGGCCGAGTTAATTTTTTCCAATATTTTTCTATTTAAAATCATAAAATATTGTCTTGTTAAAATAGTGCATTTTTTTAGTTAGTTCTCTTCTAGCTGTGTATACAAAAACCTGAACCTTAGCTAAAACATGATATGATTTTCGTCTTATCCATGTTCATCCTGAGACCCACTTTGGGAAACACTACGGAGATCTTCAAGCATTGTGTTCAGGTACTCCAAGGACTCAGCTAAGGACTAAATCATCGAAAAAACGAAGGTGTGTTAAGTACTATCCCTTAATATTGATACCAAGTCCTTTCCTGTTCAATAGCTTAAAGATGTCCTCCAACGCAGATGTGAACAGTTTCCGAGCTATGACGTCTCCCTGTCTCACACCTCGCTGCAGTTGGATGGGATTAGTCCTCTAATCTTGTAATTGAACCGACATGGTGGCATGTTTGTATAAGTACCTTAACACCTCGATATACCGATAGTCCACTTGGCACCTCTGAAAAGACTGCAGCACCGCTCGCACCGGTCTCTATCAAATCAAAGGCTTTCTCATAGTCCACGAATGCCAAGGAAAATTGACTGAGCCGTTATAACTGGCCATATAAACTCAAGATCTGCTTATATAATTATAACTGTATGCTTACATTTAATTAGAAGCGGCACGTGCCAAGGCGGTGAGACACAAAAGGCGGCCATATCTAACCAAATGATCATTACCTTTTAATTTTGTCATACAACGTTAATCATAAAAATAAATAGTATAAGCTACTTAGAAAATGAAAGGTATTCTTAGAAACGAAAAATACTGGCCTACTACAACGTACGCAGGCCTAAGTACTGTCTCTATTTGGATAAGCAACGAGGATCTAATCTAAACAATTTAGTTGAAAAGATTGGTGCACCGTTAGTAGAAGTTTTTCAAACTAAGGAAATGGTAATTAGACACATACGTGTTTCGTGCGTAGCGTGACAACGACACACAAGAGACGTCCACCTGCCCGTAAGTCGCAGCCCAAGCTGAGGGCTCGCGATGCGTTCAGCAGTGATGTGCCAAAAACTATTATTTAAGGATGAGCACGCACGAACAGAAACTTCACGGTAATTATAACTTTAGATCGGACATGCAGAAACTTTAAGATAATTGTTTACATGTTAGTTCTATAAAGTGGATATTTTGTTATGAGATACACATTGGATATTACTATTTAAAATTTTGAATTAAACAAATCAAATCCGTACCGTGTAAAAATTACAGGCAAGTTTCTACATTAGGTTGGTGAGCGGACACGTCACGGTAATTAGAGAACAGGGTTCAAAAATCAATTTAACTATACCATGGCTTAACCACTCCATTTCATGATGGGAACACTACACTCGAAATTGTTTACTTTTACGTTTATCTAGGACAGACGATGCAGTCCAGTTAGGCAGGTCCAACTTCGAGAAAGAGATCTCTCGTCAAATACAACTCGGATGGGATCAGCTGAAGTTGTAGTGGGCGAAACTCATAGCGAGAAGAACCGATGATCGTTGGGGCGGAAAGGTGCTGGAATGGCAACTACGCACCGGACGACCCTCCGTGGGTTTGCCCCCTACAAGATAGACCGGTGATCTGGTGAAGGTCACGCGAACCACTGGATCGATCGTCATGGAGTTATTTTTTTAATGAAAGACGGGCAGAATCTTTGCCTTCATCATACCTGATGATAAGTATTGATAAGGCTAAAGATGGAAATGAGCCTCTCCCGGAATCCTCAATCACTGAGGAACTGGCTATCTTATCTTTAACTGCCGGAATACAATAATGCTGAAAACATTGTTGTTATGGCGTCAGACTTAGATAAGATATTGGTAGCTAGCCAGGCGGACTTACAACAAGTCCTACCACCAACCAAACCGAATAAAATATATAACCCCGCTAGGAATCGAACCCGGGACCCTTGGGTCTGATACCGGTGGTCGTGCCACTAGACCACCGAGGCGGTTAATGTTCCTTGGAGAGAAGCCTATATCCAACAGTAGGTGACATGTGGCTGAGATGATGATAATGAGCAGATCTTAAAAAAATAGAGCTGCGTCTAAGCAGTTTTAATAACAAGCATTTCTAGTTATACTATAACAATACAATTGTTTTAATACAGGAAGTGCCTTCTGATCCTTATTCTAACTATTTAACTTTATTATAAATGCGAAAGTGAGTTTGTTTGTCCTTCTTTGACGCCCCAAATAAGCAACCAATCGACTTTATTTTTGGCATAGAGTTAGTTGAAAAGACGGAGAGAAACATACTTCTTATCTCGATCTTCATATCTCGACACGAATGGGAACCACGCGGGTGAAACCGCAATTATTTATTAACCGCTAGTAATAAATGATTGCAATGATAAAGTGAACAATTTTGTTTAGTCTGTAATAAGACTTTGCTGAGCAGTATTTTTAATACCGGCCGGTGACAGTTTAATCTCTTTTTATACAAGTATATTTTTGGATTTATTTATTACTCTCTGTCCTGTCTGTTTTGCTGTTATCTTACTTTCGGTTTGTATCTCGTTTTAATTTATATATTTCCTAACTTACTTTGAGCCCAACTTTTTCTTATCTCTCCTTTACATTTGGTCTTTTAAGGATCTATTCTAATTACCGTTACACTACACTTATCTAATTACTGCACTCATAAAAATATATGTATTATCAAGAACCGCTTATATATGTGTAATGCCATTTTTATTGCTAGTTTGTATCTTAATTTATAATTCATATATTAGTGTTTTCATGTCTATTAAGCGAAAAACCAACAAGACTACGGTATTTAGGCGGAGAATGCCTGATGCGGAGAATTTCCGTTCGATAGTAAGATATCGTAGTTCTCTAATAAAATAAAACAACAACTTTAACAAAGTAAGTTTTTAATCCTCGAATAAACAGAAAATACAACTTGTAATAAATAGACACCTTAGAATTAAAATATAATTCTAAGGTGTCCATTTATTTTAAGTACCTACATTCTAGGTTTCAGCCCATTCCAAAATAATTAGAAACATTCAGTAAAATTTTAATTTATTTACTCTCAAATAATTCACAAAACGTAATACCTATATTTCTTGAAATATGAAATAATATTCGAAAAATGTGAAAGTAACACATTTTTTCATGACCTCGTTATTAATTAACACAGTTTCAACAAACTACCGCATGATTGATTGACGGCAACAACAAAAATCTAATCTTAACTAGCTAAATATATGTCGAGCAAATTCTTCACCGACACCGCGCTTGTTTGCCGCCAAAACGCGGTGTCTTTGAGCGGCGCGCAAGATGGCGTCGCATCATCTGTCATTTTTAATTGGCTGTCAAAGTGACAGCGTCACGCGCCGCCGCGAATATATTTAGTTTATTGCCGTATAAACGACACTATTATTGGTGGGGAATGGCCCTCATTAGATTCGCATCGATTTTGGCTACCGTTTCACGTCGTAAACATATGATATGAAATGAGATGAAGATGGTTCAAGAACAAATAAAAATAATTATGATTTTGAAAGAAACTAAAAGAGCAGATTTAACCTATTATGTGCTTCCATATTATTACGTACATTCATAATAGACATAATAGAATAGATCTTTAATAGAACAGTATTTATTTTATATCAGAATATAATAAATTTCACCTATTCTTCTTATCGAGTGAGGATTAGTAGTGGCCATCTCTGGTGTCAGAGTTTATCATTTTATTTTATTTTCTTTATTTAGGAAAACAACAGCTGTTATACATCACAAAGGAATCAATAACATATATAATGTTACAGTAGCCTAAGAGTTTCCACTAATAAACATGACTATTATGTTGAGTAGGTAACAAAATTATACAAATCAAAAGGTAAGTACTAAGTTAATTTGAATAAACGGTAAAAAGAAAAAAAAATTACAAATTCCAAAATTACAACGTGAAGTCAGGTTGGTACTACTTATACTTAACAAATACTAATCATTATTCATCAAACGCAAGAGATTACGAAAGCGGTTAAATTTTTCATGAAATATATCGATGCGGTTAAATTTAGAGTTATATTCATTTGCAGCTCTAATTATAAAACAATTCTTCCTATAGTTGACCCTACACAGCGGAGAAACAAATGTATGCTTGTTACGAGCACCAAGTCGTGAACATTTGAAACGTAGCTTACTAAGCAAGTAAGGAGAATCAATTAAGTTATTTATTATTTTGTATAGTAATAATTGATCCCTATGGGTTCGTCGCGTGGACAGAGACTCAATTAAATTTGCGTCAAAATCCTTGAATCTATATTTTAATCGTTTTATAAATTTGTTTTGTATACTATCTAATAAGTGAATATATTTTAAATATTGAGGATTCCACACACTGGAGGCATACTCTAATTGAGACCTAACATATGAATTGTAGAGGATTTTTAATGTATTGACATTTTTGAAGTCAACACTCTGCCGTAAAATAAATCCCAACAGTTTATAAGCCTTACCAGTAATCTTACTAATGTGACTGTCGAAATACAGGCCGCTATCCAACAATACTCCCAGATCTCTCACCTCGTCCACCCTGTCCAAAGTTATGTTATTCAATTTATAATCAAAGGAAATTTTTTGTTTTTTTCTCGAAAACGTAATAACGTGGCATTTATCAATATTTAGATATAATTTATTTAGAAGGCAATATTCAAACAAACGATTTAAGTCACTTTGCAATTTTTCACAGTCATCACGCGATCTAATAACAGAAAATATTTTAGTGTCATCAGCGTACAATAACAATTTCGAATTTTGAAAACATTTTACGACGTCGTTTATGAAAATATTGAACAGTAATGGACCGAGATGAGATCCCTGGGGAACTCCGGAGAAAACGGGAATAAAACTAGACGTGAAACCCTTGCAAGTAACTGCCTGCGCTCGGTTTCTAAGGTAGGAAATGAGCCATCGCAGCAGGTCACCGTGCACACCGATTGATTCTAGTTTAGAAATTAGTAAAGTATGGGAAATTTTATCAAATGCTTTAGAATAATCGGTGTACACAGCGTCCACCTGATGTCCCTCCTCCATAGATTCAAGCACTGAATCAATGAACTCGCAAAGGTTGGTTTCAGTAGACCGTCTAGCCACGAACCCGTGTTGATGTATGGTTAATAAGGGAGTTACCACAGGGCAAAGAGAGTCGCATATTATTTTTTCGAAGACCTTTGGTAGTACTGACAATTTTGAGATACCACGATAATTACGGATGTTATGCTTATCACCACTTTTATGTATGGGAACAACAAAAGATCGCTTCCAAGTAAGCGGCATAACTCCACTCGATAACGACAAATTAAAAAGGATTGCTACAGGGACTGACAGTTGCTTACTACATTTTCTTAAAAATAGAGGATGTATGCCATCCGGTCCACTGCCTTTAGAAACATCAATTTTTGAAAGATACTTTTCTACTATGGACTGTGTAATTGTGACGGTACCAATAAGGATAGAACTATCATCATTTGAGCATAGGTTGGGAAAGCTCATGTCATCATCTTCAAAAACGGACTGAAAGAACGTGTTAAACATATCAGAAATACTTTGGCCGTCATGCGCCACTTTATGATCAAACTTCATTGTATCCGGAATAGAATTAATGCGCTGTTTTGATTTCATAAAAGTCCAAAAATGTTTAGAACAATGGTTAATGTTATTTTCGGATCTAACTACAAACTGGTTATAACAAGATACTTCTAACTTTTTCACACAACGTCTCATATCTGAAAACACTTCATAATCAGCGAGTCTGCCGTAGACTTTCCATTTCGCATGTAACTTATTTTGCCTTTTAAACATTTTAATTAAAGTAAAAGAAAACCAAACTGGATACCTATGACTATCTCTTACCAATTTAACTGGCACAAAACGATCTATGATATCATTTACTTTTGAATAAAAAATCTCTAATGCTTTTTCAATATCAGAATCAGACAGATGTTGCTCCCAGTCCATATCGTCAAGTTCTTTTTTAATAAGTTCATAATTCGCGGCATGGAAACGTCGCACTGTGCGCGGCGCGTCCTTGAGACTAGTTTCAATCGTAGAAACAGTAGCCGTTATAGCCAAGGATGGATGATGTTTATCCTCAGGCTCTGAGAGGGGCTCAGTACGCATCACATGACACGATACACTAGAAATAATCAAGTCTAAAAGTCTATTATTGTGATTAAAAATACTATTATATTGACACCATCCCGTAAAACACATGAGAGTATATATTTGTGATGTCAGCGTATCGGCAGAGGGATTTTGCAAGATAAAATCATGGCCTGCATCACTACTACCAGTCCATGTTGCATTCCTTACATTAAAATCGCCGACCACCAGGAACTCATCATTAGGCCTGTCGATACTCAAGTCAGAGATGCGTTCAAAATATAAATATTGTGACGTCAACTGGTCACAAGTCTCTGGAAAATAACAACAAAATAAATGCAATCGTTTAGAGTTAGGACCAGGAGTGAGTAATATATCCACATGAGTAACATCTGCATCTGGAAAACCGGGAAGAGCTCCTGGGCAGTTCGAGTCGACCACAAGGTCTCGTCGAACCGCTATCAATGTGCCACCGCCCATTTTCATGCCCCGTCGCTCATAATCCCGGTCAGTCCGATAAATACTATACCGGGAATCAAACAACTCTGCGTCAAATATTCCCGGTAAAAGCCATGTTTCGCTAAGTAAAATGACATCATAATTACATCTCACGAGATTCCCATAGAATGTTTTAGTTTTCGTACGTAGTCCACGAACGTTTTGATAAAAGCAACTTAATTTGTTATTCACCGTGAATCGACTAAATATAATAAATAACACTTAAAAATATTGCATAATTCAACAGGAACCTTGTCTATAAACATGATAAACTTAACGAATCCATTCACATATATCTCAACGAAAACAATTACTAAAAATAATATTTTTTTTATGTAAGTCGAAAAACTCAATAAATAACCCCAAACATTAACGACATTAAATTTATCTATTAAAAGCCCGAAAATCAAAAATATAAGCATACGTATAAAATAACCTGTAGTACTCATATAACATTTTAAATTAGCAAGATAAGAATTCAATAACGCGTCGAAACCGTAAACTAGTACGACATTATTTTGTGCTAATACCTCACAAGCGTTTATTAACAAGAATGTCACATTACTTGACACAAACATAAAAAAATCTATTGACTTAATATTCATAGTTTCTCCAAGCTGTGTACAGTACACACCAACCATCTCGTAGTGAATGAAACGCAAACCAGCAAACGCCGGATCTCGCCGCGCAATGGAAGCTACAAGCAACGGCACAGTCGCCTTTAATTGGCGGCAATGGTAGGGCCGCTGACGCACCTGGGGCGAATGCACTACAGATGTTTCCAAGCAAAGGGTCGCATCATGTTCATGATAAAAACCACACCGACATACTTCACCAAAAAATATCTTACAATATAACATAAATGGAAATAGGTATATAAAAATAACGCTTATACTATTTTGTTTAAGGATTCAACAGAAGTTATATGCAAGACTGGCGACTGTTCATTCTTGCGAACCATAACCGTACAATTGCGAACCCAGCAGAATGCATACTTTTTATCACTGGCTTTTATTTTAGCTTGTTTCAACAAATACCTATTACGCGTTGACAGATGGTCGTTAAAATAAATGCGACTGTCGTTACCTGCAAACCCGATGTCCCTGGCCTTAACCTTTAATTTCCTAAGTGATGCCAAAAAATCGTCTTTTTTATACCTTGACTGCATTTTTAATATTATTGGCTTAGGTTTATTATTCACAGAATCATTTCTAACTGCGACACGGGTAACAAAGTCGATATCAATGTCAGTATTAATTCCGAAACCACTGCGGTCTGCCAAGCCTTTAATAATCTTCACCAAATTTTCTCCGTTCTTTTGAGGTATGCCATTTATTTGGATATTTGAGCGACGTACCCATTGTTCGTTCTTGTGACTCTCTTCCAATAGATCCTTGAGCTGGACCCTCAGTTCATCCACCTCCTTTTTACAAGTTTCAACGATCGATAACCTCGATTCAATGTCGTCTACCCGTACTGAGAACTGATCTAGCTTTGAATTAACTGTAGACTTCAGATCCACAATGTCCGATTTCAACGATTTTATGTCTTCTTGTATTATATTAATCGATTCCAGTTGAGTCTGCATATTAGTTATTTTCGACGATATTTCGTTCAACATTGCAAGATATGTCGGATTTAATCCCTCAGCACGAACTGCAGCATTCGTTGGTAACGATGGACTAGAAGTTCCTCTCTCAAGCGCCAGACCGGAAGACAGTCGACCACTTCCCGAGGCAACACCGTCAGTCCCCTCTTCAATCCTGGAAGTATCTAAGCCAGCCAGTGAATTGTCTCTGCAAAGTTTGCATAGCCAAGATGATCTGCTAGCGCCCAGTCTTGAGTAACCACGTTCGGATATTCCTCCACAGTCGTAGTGGTATTTATTTTTGCAAACAGAACAGTCTGGGCCATCCCCTACAGTTTGAGTACAACTCGCGCACTTCGTAGTAAACATATTGCGGTTTTCAAGTTGAGTATCCCTGACTTTTTACTTGCACCAGAATGACGTATCCACTCAACAGTAGCTCGCGCGCGACTGCCGCCTATAAGGCCTCTGACTTGGCTTAACGACTGTAATCAAATGACAACAGCCGGGACAGACGGTTTCATGTGCCCTCCGAAGCGCTCAGTTATAATGCCACTTTACGGTCACCCATCCGACACCTGACCGGGGCGAACTTTGCTTTACAAACGTGATCGAATACGATCAGTCTGTCAAGCGCGGCCATAAGCGCTTCACAATTTCACCTATTCGTATACAGAGTTTAACTGCCAAACTGATAATGAGGTGCATAATTACGGAAATAATAAAATAAGCTACGGTTAAACATTACACTACATAAAGGTTCTTTGGTGGTAATCTATGCCTTGGTTTACATAATTAGTCTCCCCAGGGTCGGTAAAACCCTTTACAAAAAAATTAGAGTTTCTCCTAAGAGTCATTTCATTTATGAAGTTAAACTAATATAACTTAGAAAAATTAAAACCGAATTCAAAAAACCAAAAAGCTAAACATAAACCTTTTGGAGTCGGTGCCAGCCAAGGCATTGTACTTTGCAGTCCTATTTTTTTATTTTTCTTGCCTTGGCTGGCACCGACTCCAAAAGGTAAATTTTTGCTTTTTAGTTTTTGAAGTCGGTTTTCATTTTTTATAAAAAGATTTTTATTTCACAATTTTTTAAGGTAGGACAGGTCCCGTGCCTACGCTAATAACCTTATATCAACTCCTCGACACCTTTTACAAAATGCTGCTTTTTTCGGTGCAGGGAGTTCACTGAGTACTTCATCATCAGCTCCACTTCGTCACATGAATTTTTACACACATTATGAACCATATAAAAGTAATCGTATCGATTCCGTGAAATGCTAAGTATTTAATAGTTCCGATGACCATTTGTGGTCTTCATCATAAGTACTACTTCACCAAATGGGCTTTCCGGAAGCAACTGCATGAGTTACTATAGAAAACACCGTTAATCAGTAAGTAGTGCCTATCATATTTGAAGAGTTCCCTGGATTTCTCCAGGATCCCATCATCAGATCCTGACATGATAACAATGGAACCACATGGGAAGTATACCCTTTCGAACAAAAAAAGAATTACTCAAATCGGCCCAACCGTCTTCGAGTAATCGAGTAATCGAGTAAGATCATAAAAATGAAAAAGATTCCGTCAAATTGAGAACATCCTCCTTTTTTGAAGTAGGTTAAAAATGCACGATGAGAAGTTCCAAAAATAGACCTCAACGTCCAAATTAGGCGCCTAATTTAACGGATATCAGTTGTTTTTTTCCTAAATAACATCTATCTGCAACAAAATAACAAGAACATCAAAGCGACGATCTTCGATGACGTACAAATAAGGGCTTTGAACAAAACACTATCGTCGTAATGTCTTAATTTGAGCAGGAGCGGGCGCCTAACCGCGTTTATTTCACAATAAACTAAATATATCGTTTTCCTTCCCTCGTTTTCGACAACAAGTGGCAATTAAAAGTGACAAATGGTATGAGTTATATATGTCGGTGCGATGTAGCGGTGTGTCGTCTTTGACAGTGTTCAAAGCGGTGTACCTTGTGATCTCGGCACCGTCCACTTCACTCGCACCACGAGGTGACTTTTACCATCAAGGAATCTATAAAAAAACCGTTTCAAAAACTCAATATGAGCTTTAAGTCTTTACGTTAAAGATGGCGTACTTTTAGCGCGAATTTACGACGGCCATCTTGCTTTTGTAACCTCTTTTTGAGTGATGCGATGTCAAAAAGATAAAAGCCACACGTTATGATGCGTGGCCAGCTTTTATGGAACGACTTGTCGTCTACTACATTAAAAATCGATAAATGTTCTCGCGAATTTAATGTGGACAAGACAATTTTGTGAATTATTGATATTCGTACAATGTACAGAAATATACATGAAATTTTATAACAGGCGTCTCGTATATCAAACTCGACTCAAAGAAAGATGACAAATGAATTTCCTACTAATAGGATATATTGTATCTGAAAGACAGATTTAAAGAGATTTTTCTAGTGACAAGTTTCAATGACAAGAAAAACATTGGGATATAAAATAATATTACACTATACAGCAAACGAGATCAAAGTAAAGAAACTACTAGGAGTATTGTATTTATTGAGTTTGAATTACGTTATAAAATCTACTTAAAAAAAAAATCGCGGTTGATTTGACTGCGAGTCAAAACCACAATGTTTTTTGACGCGCTATGAAAGTTGTCTGAGTCCTGTGTAGTCGTCCCAAAAAACAATTCAGTCGATTTTAAAAATATTCTTTACTTAGTTGAATATCTATTTCTTTCATTAACTACGATAAATAATGCACTTAATAATTTGTTAAGTGAAAAACGGTATAGACTTTACAACCATGAAGTTTGAGAAATAGTAAAAATAAAAAAGTAACGTCAGCTATATATTATATCAACATTACTATTAACCGAAATTACAATAATACACATTTATTGTAATAAATCAATAATATTATTCCTGCCAAAACAGTAATATTTTGCCTGAGTCATTAACTGTTTCACAAATAGTTAGTAACTGTTTTAATCGTTTGGCTCAAATTGTAGCGGCAAAGCAGTTACAATTAAAGTTTTTTTTAGTTTTTAGCTGTTTTTTCAGTGTAATTGGCAACCATATCATACTGTTGCCCACAATATTATTAACGGTAGCATCTGTAGTTTTAAATGTCATTGCGAAAGTTGCCAACATATAAATATAAGTACTCCGATTAGGTCCACTTGGTCATTACTCTAATTCGTTACGAATTGGTATAATTTCATCACATTCAGTTCATTGACATCTTAGTCCAACTGAAATACTAAAATAACATTTTCACGATTTTACATGACGTAGAAAAAACGTAATGTCTTGGTCATTTCATTGTACAGTACGTACCATAGCTGTTTCAAATTGCGTCGATTAAATTAAGTATCCTTACATAGATTTATGAAATTTAGTTTTCAAGACTTTCACAGTTTTGCAACTTCTACTTGTAAGCATCAGTCTTGTGATTTCACCGACGATAATAGAAGTTATACCTAATAGAATGTAATAGAATACCTAATAGATAGTATTTGCATAGAATTGAGACACTATTCGGAAAAAGTATGTACTTTTTGATATAATGCCTCGCAAGTCTTTCCTTGTAGGGATCCGTGCTAACTGATATGCTTGCAGGCGAGTTGGCGAAAACAACTGTCATTGTTATATTTTATAACATAACTTTTGAGAAATGCTCAGGAAAATATAGAAAATATTAATATCTATCTATCTATCTCAGAAATTAATAATATCTCATGACGAATCACAACTTGACGTTATTTTGGTTGCAAAAATCAATTTTAATAATAATCATCCATGTCTGTCTGTGTGTATTGTGTCGTGTCGGGATCAAAGCGACGTTCGCGGCTGCTAATGGTAGCAATTTACATTTAATTATACATAACAAGTTTGGTTTGAGCGCAGAACATCAATTATACACCGATGTTAAGGGGCTCTTGCGTTGGGACGACTTCGACGACAAAAGTGATAAAGATAAAAGGCTTAAAGAGTTGAATGATAATAATAAATATTGGATAATAGTGGAATAAATTATGATGTTTTTGTTAAATAGTTCTATCTTTCTTGCCTCCTGTGCAATGAAACATGTGTTCAGTCTACACCCTGGTGAAAAGATTATAAAATAACCATTTTTTTTAATGCTTTTCCGATTGTAGATCGAATACATAGGTGAATTTTGAAACATGAGGTTCAATCAAACATAGATCTGATTTCTGTCTTTTGCGCAATTATAAATATATAGCGGCCGCCCGTGGTTTCACCCGCTTGGTTCCCGTTCCCGTGGGAATAACAAAAAATCCTTTCTCAGTGCTCGCCTACATTGTTATAGGATCCTGTATGCAAAATTTTAGCTTCGTCGTTTCAGCTGTTTGGGCTGTGCGTTCCCTGTCAGTCAGTCACGGTATTGTTTTATTATTTGTGAGTTATTCTGTCTTTATTTTTTTCTAAGTTTGAAAAAATATATAGATTTTCGTGTTTAAAACACATAAGTGAACTTAAAATAGATGTTATTTTTTCTTTTTGCTGTCTTTAATGTTAATAAAAGCGACGCCCTGAACACTTTTTCACCTTCTACACCTAAATAATCTTTACTTTCGCGCCAGTTATACGACTATTTCCATTTTTTTGTCTTCTTCGCGGAACCTCGCCTTAACGAAAACGATACCGCGAACACTTGTCACCTTCCATCCCTTCAGCCGCGAGCGAGACAGAAGTAGGCCAGCTGAATTAGGCGCAACCCGAGATTGTTGATGCGCCGATTAGTTCGGCCGGCCGCACACGTGTTGTCATACGTTTGAGTGTTAATAATAACTGGGTGTGTATATAACACAAATCAAAAGAAAGAGGTGAGAAGTAGTAAGTTGGCTGTCACACATCTGCAACCTTGTATTATTATTATTCTCGTTCTTGATTGTTTCATGTTCTTGAGTCGACAATACTTTCATGCTGCGTACAGAGCGGCCCAACGAACGCCAACAAACGACATCAGGTGTTGACCGCAGCACGTTCGTGGCTTTCGATGATCAATCTAAAGCTAAGTGAAAGATCACTGGGAGCGATTCCAGTTCACATTCGGGCTTTTCAGATCATCTGATTGAGACAGAGGGGAAAACAGAACTTTGGCTGGCGTTCGTTGGTCTTCGTTGGTCCCGTGTGGACGCAGCAACAGTACTAAATGCGTAAGTTATTGTATTTAGTTTCTTCGAACCTGTTGGGGCCAGTGCCCTTCCTATAGTAATGGAGAGAAGGGTATCCTGTCCTGAGGCCCTAACGCGCAAGTGACGTCGGCATCGACATCGACGTCATTTGACAGATGGATGTGACATATTGCTCTCAGTCTTTGGTAAGTTTTCATTTGTGTCAAAAAGAAGCAGCAATGTGTAACATCCATCTGTCAAATGAAGCCGATTTCTATGCCGACACCAATTGCGCGGTACGGCCCCTGGTGATTAAAATGAAAGAAGAGTGAACTGTAACACTATGAATCAGACTTTTGAAAACAGGTAGGTGCAAGATATTTGCCCGACAAAGCGAAACGAACTTGACGTATGATTGTAGTACGCGCTCAGAAGCGAATGTGTCGTCGTCGCCGGTCCTCATCGTCCGTCGTTCCTCTCCGTCACTTTTTGATGGCCACGGAACCGGTCGCCACGATGCTGTGGCTGACAGCAGCCTCGTCTTCACCAAACCTCTTTATTGTGTTCTGCGGCATTTTGATAGTGCAAGTTGAATGTTAGGTTAGGTTAGGTTAGGTTAGGTATTAGTTATCTCTTTATTGTGTTCTGCGGCATTTTGATAGTGCAAGTTGAATGTTAGGTGTGCTATGAAGAACAAAATGGGAACTTAACAAACACAAGAAAGAGGTTACATGGAATACTACTAACAGTGTTTTGAGCATAAGGGTTGCGACGCGTGACAATTAACCAACTACTTCTGAATACTTTTTTTGTGTTCTGTGCAGTGGCATACCGGTCATTTTCACAACAATCTAATTTCCATCTTGATTTTTATCTTTCATTAAATTCTTTGTAACGGCAATAAAACTTGAAAATCGCGTTATGTTTTATATATTTTGTACATTTGGCACATCAATTAACAATTAAGTTCTGGATTTATGAAGTGATCACTTCACACAAATAATTTAATGAAAAAAATCGTGACGGAAATTAGATTGTCGTGATAATGACCGACTTATGCTCAGTAGTGGATGTCATGCGGCATATTATACAATAAGTATCATTATTACTGATTTTCGTCTTTATTATAACTTTTTGAGATTTATTAAAATTTATAACCTTTTTCTGACTTAAAGAAATGATTTCATCCAAATCTCATTTGTAAATCTAAACTTTTCCAGTCAAAATACGGTTTATTACTTTATTTGTACTAAGGATTACAATCTCCAGACAAACAGCGTCATAAAACAAAATTTATTTACTGCAACAAATAACCTGCCCTTTTTTTCTGTAAAATACCACCTTATTTTAATAGTGGTAAAGTCCTTTTCAAAGATGTAACTTGAAATCGCAAGTTATAAGATTTTCAGGAGCCAAACGGTCGGTATTTGTTACGTTTTTTTTTGTTTTTAACGCAAAGTGTTTTTGTTAATTTTATATTTCGAAAAAACAAAAAAGTATCTGCTTGATTTTAAAAAGTTTAAACTATAGTGCTATTACCTACTTTTCCCTGATAGTGAACTGGAAGTGAAGTTATTTTTTAATTTCCTTGAAGATATTGAAAATTTGAAATGTTCCATATTCAAAAGATCCATATTTTTCAGGACATAAAAAAGGAAAGAAATAGGATGAAATAGGGTGGTGTAAGATAAATAAATAAAACTAGTTCTTCTATGGCAGAGGTGAACAAAATAGTCTGGCAGGATAACGGATAGGACCAAACTGATAAAAAAACCAGGAAAAATATGATTTTTAAAGGAATGCTGTCTTAATATTGTTTTAGTATTTTTATATTAATCTTTAAAAGAATAGTAAACGTTAATATGGAAATTTGCGTTAGGCTGATATGGCTGGATTTATCGACGGGCACAGTCATTTAATAATTGGGATTCCGTTAACCTCTCACTTAATGCACAGACTATTATTATTATTTTATTATTTATCGAGGAAGAGAGTTTTGTCATACTCTAACTATGTCCCCCCGTAAGGAAACATACAATACATTGACCAAACTTAAAGAGAGCCTAACTTATGCTAAGAATAATAATATTTGATAGATTGTACAACATTCTCGTCATATAAAGGCGAGGCGAGGCTGCTGTTAAATTTACCTACATTTAAATCAGGAGAGAATCACATAAAAATAGCTCTGTAAAATGCAATATTAAAAGTTATAAATAATTGAGCTCTCAGCTCTTCGCCTATTACACAATCCACCAAAAGGTGGTGTACATCCTTTACCAAAGACGGCGCACAGAGGTGAGTTGACTTTGCCCATAAGGTATTTATTTATTGGAAGACCAACTGCTTAACCTAATACATAAAAAAAAAACTTGAAATTAAACATAAAGCCATTTACCGGTCTTCACAAATAAGATACAGTAATATTAGGGCCAATACGCAGCAGACCAATTGACAACACGAAAAAATCAGAAGAAAAATAACGTTTATTTATGGAAATTGGCGTAAGAGAATTTCTCCCTGCACTTTTTATGCACACCCAACAAAAAAACAAAAGAAAAATAAACGTATATCAAGGAAATTAGTCGGCTCCAGTGAAGCCTTATTCTGCTGGATTTATCGACGTACACCGGTATTCGGAATAGTAGGTATGTGCTTTAAGTACTTTTTGACATAAAACTATAGGTACGAGATGTTACAAATCTGATAAAAAGATTAACATTTCTTCATACCTTTATCTAAATTTAAAAAGAACTAGAAACAACATTTTAAGATTTTGCCTCGGCACTCTTTTTTCGAAATGACCCATTAAAAATACAAAAATTCAAGATTATTCTTTAAACACGTTGGATACACTATTGAAAAGTTAGAAAGAATATCTAGTAATACTTAGGGATTCTGTTAACCTCTCACTTTTTTCCAAGATGCAACAGACAATAGGCCAACGTGAAAAATAAAGGAAAATAAACCTTCGCGTAAGTTTATTTATTCTTTGCTTAAAGTACGCAAAAGCGGGCTTGCACTTCTTTTCATAGAACCACATTTGCCATAGCGAAAAAAAAAAAAAAAAAAGGAAAATCATCTCGCATTATGGAAATTAGCGTTAAATAGAGATCAACTCGGAGTGATATCTGTAGGATTTATCGACGGGCACAGTCGCGTCGCTTAAACGCCCCGAATCGCCGGTAATTGGGATTTCAATTCTTTAATAAATTGCTCGACGGATCAAGCCCGCTTCAGTTCGACAGCGTTTCCATTGTGACACGCGGTATATAATACTTTTTATGTTATTGTTTTTTCCGTTTTCGCAGTTATATGCACGATAAAGTTTATTTTTATTTGTTTAAACAAAAATGTTTTACTTATTATACAATAATGCGCGGCATGACAATCTCTTTTACCTTAAATAAAACTTGATTCACTCACTATAAAATTACCGGTAACTATCATATTGTTTTTTTTTTAAGTACGACGGTGAGACTTTTTGCCTTCATCATACCTAATGTTAAGTATTGATAAGGCTAAAGATGGAAGCGAGCCTCTCCCGGAATCCTTAGTCACTGAGGAACTGGCTAACTTATCTCAAACTGCCGGAACACAATAATGCTGAAAACATGTTGTTATGGCGTCAGGCTTAGATAAGATGGTGGTAGCTAGTCAGGCGGACTTACAACAAGTCCTACCACCAACCATTGGTATTTAAATCAACCTTGTGAGAACCTTGTTTGTTGTAATCAGTGTTCGATTTTGGGTTTTGTTGAATTAATAATTGGTTGGCTGAGGCAACATTTTGCGACAGGCAACATTATTTTTCTTCCGGTTTAACTTCCGGTCTGTTCGTTTGCCTCCATTACCGAAACAAGTAGGTTCTTTTTAGTTTAATGCAATATTTTTCTTTTCCAGTTCAATTTTTAAATGCGATTTTTATACTTATGATAATTTTTTAATAGAAAAATATTGGAAAAAAACAACTGCCATAAGAGAATTCTCAGATGGAGCTCGAACCAACGACCTTTGGAAATCCGGTCAAATGCTCTAACCACTGAGCTACCGAGACTTGCGAACCACCGTCGAAATGCTCCAATACTTTTATATTTTTAATATGCCAGCAGTAGGCCAGCATGTTTCTTTCGAATGCAAGGATATTCCTAGCATTGTTGTGACAACGCTGGCCTACAGCTTATTAAAAATTGGAGAATTTCGACGGTGGTTCGCAAATCTAGGTAGCTCAGTGGTTAGAGCATTGGACCGGATTTCCAAAGGTCGTGGGTTCGAGTCCCATCTGAGAATTCACTTGTTTTTTTCCAATATTTTTCGGATTTAATTTTCGTATACATTCCACTCGCTAACCAACAATCAGTTATTGATCGTGAAAAGGTAACTCGACATGATTATATCAAGATATGTTGTACAGTCCCAACTAAGAGACAGATTTTCCGATTTCTTATTTGTGATATGATAGGGCAAAATTTGTTTTGACATTATTTTTGTTAAAATAAAGTTCCAAACCATAATATTTGTGAATTGTTATCAATAAACAAAAGTTTTCATAGGTAAAAAACAAGTTCTGGATATTTAAAACACAGCTATGGATAATAAAAGTCGTGAGTGAATGGAAACGATACGCGTCTTAGAGTTCATTTAAAAGCGGCATATTTAGGTAGATCCACCATCGACTTTAAGCTTTTAAAAGAACCATAGAGTACGCTCTTGTACAGTTGGTGGTAAAACTGGAACTTATCATCATTCAGATCTACATTATTCGAGTGCTTAAACGTAAAAAAAAATGTTTTAATATTAAGCAAGTTATAAACGCCAAAAAACAAATGTGGTTGATATAATAAATGTCGTTGTTCCAAGTTGAGATGTGGTTAAAGGACGAAATAGATCATTCCCATTGTAAAATTCAAAAGTGTGCAGACGGCCACGCAAATAGAATGTACGCTAGGCTACGACTCTCAGTCAACGCAGATGAATGACCACAAGGAAACAGCGGAAGTGTCCTATTGTCAAACTTTGGCAATTGTTTTTGTGCTAGACTGCAAAAAAATCATAACTGCGAATAAAAATAAAAGGAGATTTTGTTTCCTCACCTGAGGATCTGATTTTTAGATATTCGCTATTATATTTTTTACTAAAAAGTAACTCTTTCTCTTTCAAAAAGCCGTCAAACGTTTATGTCATGCATATCCACTTTGTAAAACAATTAAAAAAAATTAAACTATTCCTACTTCTTTCTATTTGTCAATTGACTAACTTAAAAACAATGAACTGGAAATGGAAAATATTATGTTTTTTTTACCTATATTCGATTACCCAAAAGTCAATATGTCGCGTGGGTGTACGGAGCCCTGTAAAGACCACTTAACTTTGTATAAGGAAATTGCTTCCGTCGATTTGTATGGTGAATTCAGAGCTTCACCAGCTGGTGTCTTATTTCAGTTAGATCACATTAATGTCTGTAAAGTCATGTTGGACTAGTAATGATGTTTGTTCTGTGTCTGGACTGTCTGGGAGTTATTATGGATTATCTATGTTGTGACTTCATATTGTATGGGTTTGAAACTCACGTTATGGAAATATTTTAAATGTAAAATACAAATACATAAAACATCTATCATCATACATCTCGGATAAGATCTAGTGCGTATGTAAATGATGTTGCTTAAATCTTGTGTAATTTGGGAGATACCTAGGTACTATTGAATCGGTACAGTCGGCGAACTTCCCGGTTGAGATTTTAATTAAAATAGTTATAAAGTAAAGTAGAGTAAAGTATAATATAAGAACATTAATAGGTATTTCATTTGAATAATATAGTATATTACTGTAGCGGCCAGCAAAAAAAAGCATTCGTGGACGACGTGTAAATGTGGGCCGAGGTGAAGCCAATTCACACATACGTAACTCCATCGTTGCCTAGTTGTGGCCAAGGCTTGTTTAATACTTTTCTCAAATAATGAGCGGAAATTAAACCTAGAACTTTTTATTTAAATAGGACATTCCCTCGTTAAAGTACTCTTTTTTTACTTTTTTCCATAAACAGGTTTCTATTTGCTAGCCAGTTTGAAATTTAAATAAAACCTTTGTTAAGATATACAGACAACGTTTATATTATACAGCTAATAGAACATTGACAGGTATTTTATTTGAATAATATAGTATAAGTATTACTGCAGCGCCCAGCAAAAGAAGCATTCATGGACGACGTGTAAATATGGGCCGAGGCGAAGTCAATTCACACATACGTAAGTCCATCAATGCCTAGTTGTGGCCAAGGCTTGGATAGAACTTTTCTCAAATAATGTGCGGAAACCTAAGTAGTAGGTACCTAGACAGAACTTTTTATTTAAATAGGACATTTCCTCGTTAAAGTACTCATTTGTTTTTTTTTCAATAAACTAGGTTTCTATTTGCTAGCCAGTTCGAAATTTAAATAAAACCTTTGATAAGTTACCTCCTTGGTTGCAATGTTTCGGAGTAAAAGATTGTTTCATTTTAAAATTAAACGACAGATATGTAATTTATTTGGCCGCTAAACCACGACTGATACCTATGGAATATCATACATATTTTGCCGGCCGCTGCGCTGCTCGCATGTATTTGGCCAGTGCAGCAATTTCGATTTATTTCGAAAGGTTGTCAAAATAATGCTCAAATTTCCAAGCATGTTTGAGAAAAAATATTTCTTTACGTACTTTCCGAGAAAAGGTTTCGAAAAAAAACTACTGATCAACCGAGAAGTTGTACCACAAATTATGTTTATATATGTTTCTTTCCAAAATTTCTAACTTTTAATACCCCTATGATTAAAGCAACGTTTTTGAAGATTAGAAAAACTCATTGCTTACAGCAGGCTGTTAAATAAAATAGGTACCATATTCTTTGACGAGTCCCAGACGATATATTTTAATGCGCAATTTAATTAATCGTCTAGGGTTAATATTGAAGGCGTTTTGGCTGAAAATTGTATTTAAATATTACTGCGCAATAAAAGTTTTGTGCAATTTTATTGAAAGGTCTAGGCCTCACCTTATATTTTCAATGACTTACAAAAGGCACTATGCAAACTGCATTATATTCCATAATATATTTGCCAAATACATCCCCAAGCCGCAAGCAAAACTTTTTTCACTCTCATAAAAAAAAGTAAAAGTCATAAACGTTTGTGACGTCTCCGCGATTTGGCGCTAATCCCCTCCCATTGTCATGTTAAGCTGCGTACGCTGATCTGTTTCGCAATCACACGCCTCAGTGCGCGTTTAATAACGTCGAAAATTGTTTGGCGTTGTCATCATGGCGCGAAATCTGGGGGGCCATCATGAAGTTTTCGTATAAATTGGAGGTAGAAAAACTTAGAGAATCTGAGAAATGTCTTGTATACAGAAGATCCTAACTGCCTGTCTATAGTTTATATGTGGCTACTTGTCTGAAGCAAGATAGTAATGAGAAAAGGACTCGGCGAGAGCGAGACCGATTTTGCAGATTAGGCGCAAAAACCACGTAATCACTTCGTAGTAAATAACTATAGCGATTAAAGAGAAAATGAAACTATACGATCCTAAGTAGTATTGGTGTCCACTCTTCGTCTGAGTGTTTAATATGTATACTTACTATGTATGTATTTACAAAAAAAAAATGTATGTGTATCCGTTATCTAGTATAAAACATAAATTCTTCAAGAAACTTAACGTGGGCTAGATAATAATTGGTGTGTTTGTATACAATTATTTATATTACTAATTAAACCAGTCTAGAATAATTTTGAAAATTTGTATTTTTAAGGGTCATTTCGAAAAGAAAAAGTGTCAGGCAAAATCATAAATCGTGTGTCTGAAACTATACAAATCTAGATAAAGGTATGAATACATATCTAATGACCAGATTTGTAACATCTCTAACCGTCCTATAGTTTTATACCAAAATGTGATTTTAAAGCAAAAACACCTATATTGCTAATATATTATTAACCTATAATATAATAGCAATATAGTATATAGTTTTTATTAACCTTACCCCGAATATAATTAAAAGCTCTTCACCATCATAGGATCTTTTTAAGCCTAAACATTTAAACATCTAAATTCATAAGCCTGTATTTAAATAAGTAGACCCGATTAAGATTTTATTAACTCATCTCTATCTGACGATCTCAAAATAAATATAATCGCATTTATTTTTTAATTTCCTCGCTACTGTGTCCAATGCGCGCCCAGACACGCGTTCTACCATATTAGGTGCTTACTCAATCGTGTAATTAAAAATTATGCAAGCAAAGGCATTTATACACCGACAGCCGCGGCGAGCGGCGCGTGCGTGTCGCGTGCCTCGCCTCTATTGCTTTTATATCGTTTAAAAAGTATTATAAAAGCTTTAGGGCTTTTTGAATGCGTAATGACTCTCGTTGGTACGTTAAAGACGTCATTATACGCCTAGAATGATTGCTTCAAGGTTTGATAGATATGTTTTTCGTAATTTATTGGATACTAGAAGTTGTTGGTAATGTTATTCTTTATTATTTTGACGACCTGTTTGGCGCAGGGGTACTAAACCCGCCTTCTGCGCCAGAGGTCCCGGGTTCGATCCCCGGACAAGACAAATATTTGTGTGCACGAATATGTCTATTTGTCTTGGTCTGGGTGTTTAATATGTATATTATATGTATGTTTAGTATGTGTATTATCTAGTATCCATAACACAAGTTCTTCATGAAACTTAACGCGGGCTAGATAATTGGTGTGATTGTATGCAATTATTTATTTATTTTTATTTATTTTACTTTCCCTTATTTTGCAAAAGTTACACCCATTTGTACTAAACTTAAGAATCGCCTAGGCTATTATTATCTATTTTAAACCATTAATATTAACTTAATGGATTTTAAGAAAGTCATATGGTTAGTGCAAAGCAATTTTTTATTAAAATTAAGACAAAAGGCTTAGGCGATTCTTAAGTTTAGTGCAAATGGGTGTTAGCCTTTTATTCCTTCCTTCGCATTAAAATTGATTCAATAATTCAGTCGTGAAATGATAATAAACAAAATGAAGACACAGACTTTTATCGTATTTATAATATTCGAATAATATATATTTTATACATAGGCTTAAGTAGGTATTATTTAATAATAAATTTTGAGTATCGCCATGAAAAATAGAAAACTATAATATCTATATATAACAAAAACTATACTATAATATCATTGTTTACAAATAGGTTGTAAAATTGTTGTAAATAAAATTGTTAAAGTTACATTTTATTTTTAAAAGTGTACACCTCTGCTAGGAGGTTTTTTTGTTTAGACTGAAGGGGAAAAAACCTTAAACATTTTTAAACCCATTTTCTCATTTTTTTTTTTATTATTATTTTTTCATTTATTTAAGGACAACCAACAAGGTAACCACTAATATACATGGATAAGATACAATATCAGCGTAATCTAGGAATAGTGTCACCTTAATTAAAGGCTACCACGGCATGCGAAATACAGTCTGCTAGAAACTTATAAATATATATATATATATATATATATATATATATATATATATATATGTATTTACTTTTATATATACACAATGCAATCCTGTGGGTAAAGGAAAAATTGTAATAGTAAAAGATTTAATAAAAATTCTGATTCGAAGATCTACTTGCAAGGTTTTTATTAAGATTTATCTTATTTCTTCTCCAAAATGAACTACATAAGTCCACTATGATGTTTTTTGTCTGATTATGTATTTTTTTTATTTTTTTTTATATTTGGCTTCTTCCGTTTTCCACAGAAATTCCGCCAAGATTATGTATTTCGTTTTATTAAACTTGTCTCGTACTGTATTCAGCTATTATATTGATATTTTATAAAAAGTTTCCTTTGTTTTTGGTTTTTTTCAAGGACTACTTGAACCACGGTTCTTTTGATTACCTGTGTTTAGCGATACGCTTTATGGATGTCTCTCGTTTTTGAGTTTATAGGTTACATTGGTACAAGAGGGCAATAACCTTTTTTGCACACTTATCTGGCCCGGACTATAGTTTGAAATGCACCAACAATCTAGGGACCCTCTTCAACTTCATCGAAGACGCCGAATCTCGAAGATGTCCAGAACAATCAACCCAATTTACATCGATAACGAGTTGCTAACTCCTTGACATTTCAGCTGAAGCACGATATCCATCTATTTAAATATTATAGTAAAATTGTAAAATCGTAATCCTAATTCTCGTTTGATGATAGCGGTATAAGTTGCACTAATGAAAGAGTTTTGATTTAATTATGTTTTTAGTAGTAAGTATTGTTTGTGTCTACAATACTACAAAAAACAAAGTAAAAACTAGTTTATTAAGAAATACAAAAGGAAATTTTAGTTTTACAGATTTTTAATAGATTTTGTATTTTGAAAGTCTTATTATAAATTTAAACGACTTCAAAAGATATAAATGAGTTAGCTCACTCACCTTCTTTTGTAAAATTTTTCTGGGAAAGGGAAGGTGTTGTTTTTTCATTTTTTAAATTATGTTTTTTCAACCCGTTCTTGTACCTTAACGAAAATATGAAAAAAAAATTGCCACACTGCTGGTCGAGCCGTTTTCGAATTTCACTCTTACTCGTAACACATTTGGTGTTTTTTTTAGATAAATAGATTTAATTATTTATTTATCATTACAAAATCCACAGCACTTAAAAATATTATAATAATCTCACACTAAGGCATAAAAAAAAACTTACACTCACACCAATTAACCTAGTCCCAAAGTAAGCACTATATGGCTTGTGTTATGGGAAACTAGGGTAACGGAAATAAATACATATTATTATCATATATATATAAGTATTGTGTAGAAATATATATAAACGTCCAAAGTATTCGTCATACAAATATTTGCCCCTACCGGGATTCGAACCTGAGACCTCAGAGTTGGTGACACCTATTACGGAGGTCGTCAAAGGCATGGGCTACATTATACGGGTACCACGCAAGTGAAAACTCAAGCCGATAAAATTTACTGTCCTCTAAATGCCAATACAATTTGTTGTCTGAACATAATAAAACATGAGAAATGGGCAGACCATAGTATGAATGAACTTGTAATAAAATCTCGTTGGCTATACTATTTGTATCTGGCTGGTTTTGGTATCATTCAAAGTTTAAATTTTAAAGTAGATAATTCCAAATTCAAATTAGGAAAATGTGTGATTTTCATTTGTTTTTCTTACTGTCAAGATATCTAATCATCATCTAATGAAGAAATTTGATACATTTTAAAATTTTACTACAAAAAAGGTAAAAACGCAACGCAAGCCGCGAAAGCAAATTGCGATGTTTATGGACCTAGTGCAGTGTCTGTGAAAGATGCACGTCGCTCTGGTCGCCCTATTACGGATAAATGGATGCCATTTTTTAAAAAGTGGAGCAAGATCGGCATGTCGTTAGTTACAACGTAGCTGAAGTACTGGGAATTGACCACAAAACAGTCTTGGTGCATTTGAAAAAAACTGGGTAACATAAAAACTCGATATTTGGTTACCTCACAAGCTCACTGAAAGAAACCTAATGAACTGTGTACTCATTTGTGATTATTTATAACGGCGTAATGAATAACTATTTTTGAAGAAGCTGATAACTAGTGATGAAAAGTGGATCACGTACGACAAGAACGTGTGACAAAGGTCGTGGGCCGGCCAGGCTTCACAGACTGTGGCAAAACCCGGGTTAACTCACAACAAGGTAATGCTTTGTATGTGGTGGGATTGGAAGGGCATTCTATATGTGCTGTTACCACCAGGCAGGACCACCAAGTTGAGAGAAAGTGGCCGGAATCAAACAACAGAAAGGGTGTGGTTTTTCATCATGATAACGCTAGAACTCATACATCTTTAGCCACTCAGCAAAAATTAAGAGAGTTTGGCTGTTAGGTGTTAATGCATCCGCCGTATAGTCCTGACCTTGCACCTTTAGATTTCCACTATTTCTGTCTCTTCAAAATTATTAAGGCAGTGTAGGTAAACATCACGAGAGGACTGCCAAAACCACTTGCCGCGGTATTTTGATCAGACGCCCCAAAATTTCGATTTCGAAGGCACGGTTGCCAAAAACCAGTCTTAATCAATAGTTTGTTTTAAGAAATTATCCTTTGCATGGGCGCTACGCCGGTATACTAATAAAGTGCAAAATTTTGTTTGAGTGGGGCATCCTGGAAAACAGGAAAACTTAAACGATAGCTTTGAACGTGATACAATTCAGGGAGCCTACCGGCATCTCTTAGCGCAGTATTGTTTCAATCTTGCCATACTATTTCGTACTACGAATCTCCTAAAATAAGCTTGTTTTTTGGCGGATGTTTTGTGACGTCTTCCCTTAAAGACATAAATGCCAGTGCTTAAGTACGTTTTCTTGAATCTATACTAATATTATAAAGCTGAAGAGTTTGTTTGTTTGAACGCGCTAATCTCAGGAACTACTGGACCGATTTAGAAAATTCTTAGACCATTAGAAAGCTACATTTCTCCCGATTGGCATAGGCTATATTTTATTCCGATATTCCCAAGGAAAGGGGCACCACGCGGGTAAAACCGCGATCTGCTAGTTTTGTATAAAAAGGCTAGAACTAAACACCTATTTTCGCGATATTATGACCGACCACTACCGGCCGGTCCCGATTCCCGATGCACCCGGCTTTGTGATGCAGATAACCTTAATCCCTGTCTGTCTACGTGTCAACACCACCCGCGGGGGAGGGCTGCGGTGTATGCGGATTTGTGATAAAAAAAAAAGAAAAAGACTATGGTAAGCCAGCCATCTTGCTTTTTTGGCGCGCGGGAACATATCTCAACAACAAGACAAAATGTACGAAAATTACGTCAAATAACTAGGTACCTATAAAAAAAACCTTATTTATTAGTTCCAAGATATATGATCTATGCCCGCCCACTATGTTGTGGAATAAAAGCGTTTCTAGTCTCTTTCTGTCACATTATTCACCTTTGATGAATTTTGCATAATAAAAAAAAAATAAAAAAATGTTTATTAGCAGACTTCAGTCCATATTTTGTTAGTAACAATATCCTTATAATCTATGTTAGTAAAAGACATGTTTGTAATTTTTTTATTTTATTAAAGAATTGCTCGACCACAATATTGATAAAGGCACCAATCAACTCATGGGGCTCTTATAACATGAAGTTCCGTGAATCTGCTGAAAAGGGCTGTATCAAATCTGTCACTTATCATACTAAGGACACGATTCCGACTCGCTTGCACTCCCCGCACCAGTGACGCAACTTTCATGCGCATCAGTGCATAAAAATCCTCCACACTAGCATCAGCAAACATTCCCGATGCGCTACAGTAACGATACTGATAATAATACTGTTGATCGAAAATTATTTACTTATAACTTTTTTATCTTTTTTAAAAAATATAACATTTTCAAATTTCCTCAACAATAAATCAAATTCCAGGAAAATCATAACAAATTATATTATCACCAAGGTCAATAATCAATACCCGCTTATCCCGCTATGATGTGAAATAAAAGCTTTCCTAGATCGCTGATAGATGGCGCTGTGCTTTTGTGAATCGCGCTAGGTCAGTTGAGTTGTAATTATATATACTGCTCTGTTAGTGTTTGTCTCGTCACTCTGGTTTCCCTTCAAAACGTATAAATCTTTCGCCTTTTACTAAAGATTTCCGTGGAGGGGAACACTCAAATGAGTCTTATCTTATTTTTGACATCCCACGTCCGTGTGGATTATAAGGAAATAAAGTTTTCAAAGATTTTACAATACCCATCTTTGTGCTATTATTAACTAAGTAACGAGTTATTTATGTATTTAAGCACTGCCACATGGTACATATTAATTATGACTTACCTAAGTAATATAACTTATAACTACATGCAACCAATTCTGATATGCACGCCTATTATTGATAGGCGTGCATGGCACTTACCGCATATGAAGTAAACACTACAGCAAAAATTTACTTAAAAAACAACCATTCCTTTGCAAAAGAGACTAAAAAGAGAATCGAATTAATCTAAATCTATTTCATTCAAAATTGCCTTTCTTTCTCTAGAATGTTTGTTTGTCAAATCATTTAAATACTAGTCTAAGAAAACGAGGGAGGATAGGAATGATGGGATACATAAATACATACTTAGGTAGTTCCCTTGATTAATATGAATTGAATTATCGGAATATAACTCGGATAAATGAAAGATCTACTACTGTACGTAGTAGGTGTTTCATTTATATTATCTTTCGTTTAGTTTATAAGTTCGAAACATAAAAGTCAGTTAGGTACTCAATTGCTTAAACAAGCTGTAAAAGATAATAATAGTAATAACATATCTTGAAAAAGAAATTTACGTTACTGCTATCCTAATCCTTCCTAACTAATATTTTAAATGCGAAAGTGTGTTTTTTTATCCTTTCTTAACGCCCCGACTAAGCAATCAATTGACTTGAATTTTGGCATAGAGTTAGTTGAAAGGACGGAGAGAAACATATCATAACCGTAATAAACATACTTTTTATCCCGATATTCCTACGAGAACGTTATAAAATAATAAAATGTTAAATAAAAAGTCAATGGTGCGATTCGGCAAGCATCTTAACGTATTTGCTTTCTAAATAAAAAAAAATCATGCTAGGACGGTTAAATGCGATTTTCGTCGCGCGTTACACCAGGGTAAGGCTGAAAACCGGTGTTTTGCCGATAGGGAAAATTTTACACGCCGAGTCCTGGCCCTTTTTGCTGCTGCACACACGTGCATTATCTTCTTTCTTTTGTCAATATTATTTCATTCTAAATGTAAGAAATTTCTAATTATCTGTTTGTCTGTTCCTTTTTTTATTTATAAATGTAAAGTGATATGTAATGTAATGTGTGTTTTGTTAGCAAATAAACTCTTCATCTATCTATCTACTTAGTTTAAATAATAGCACAAAGGTAAGTATTGTAAAATCTTTGAAAACTTTATTTCCTTATAATCCCACACGGACGTGGGATGTCAAAAATAAGATAAGACTCATTTGAGTGTTCCCCTCCACGGAAATCTTTAGTAAAAGGCGAAAGATTTATACGTTTTGAAGGGAAACCAGAGTGACGAGACAAACACTAACAGAGCAGTTTAAATTATTACAACGCAACTGAGCTAGCGCGATTCACAAAAGCACAGCGCCATCTATCTGCGATCTAGGAAACCTTTTATTACACACCACAGCGGGATAAGCGGGCATTGATTATTATTGACCTTGGTGATAAACAATTTGTTATTAATATTTGTTATGATTTTCCAGGAATTTGATTTATTGTTAAGAAATCTGAAAATGTTATATTTTTTGAGAAAGATAAAAAAGTTATTTATAAGTAAATAATTTTCGATAAAGATGTTTAATGTGACAGAAAGAGATCATATAGAAAGGCTTTTATTCCACACTATACACAACAACAAAATCTTTTAACAAAAAGTTTAATCTAAATATACCTTATTCTTTTTTTTATATTTTTGATTTTTTGCAGTTTCAATGGTATTTTTATACTTATGATAAATTTTAAATAGAAAAATATCGGATAAATTAACTCGGCCACAAGTGAATTCTCAGATGGGACTCGAACCCACGACCTTTGGAAATCCGGTTTAATGCTCTAACCACTGAGCTACCGAGACTTGCGAACCACCGTCGAAATTCTCCAATACTATTATATTTTTAATACGCTGGAGGCCAGCGTTCACATCAATGCTAGGAATATCCTTGCATTCGAAAGAAACATCTTTTCAAATGTTTAACGATCGATTAACATGCAACAGCCAATAATTTATGATTTTTGAATTTTTACATTTTTCACGCTCGCGTGAGAGGTGAAAAAGCTATTTAAAATAGGAATAAATTGTTGCAAAAAATAACATTACAAACGATTCGGTAAATGTTGACAATTAATGTTGACAAACAAAAACGGAGTATTGTTATGAATTCAAAGTTATTTAAAATAAGTATTAAATGTAACATAAAAAGTCAATGGTGATTCGAAACGCATTTTGACGTATTTTTCCTTCTATATTAAAAAAAATGTGTACCACGCTAGGCCGGTAATATGCGATTTTCGGCGCAGACATTGAATGATTTAACTTCCTTTTCCTATACAATTACTAAATAAATAATAAATAATAATAAATATTTCTTACACTCACACCAATTAACCTAGCCCCAAAGTAAGCACTGTAAGGCTTGTGTTATGGGATACTAGGGTAACGGATATAAGATATACATATAATTATACATATATAAGTATTTATGTGTAGAAACATATATAAACGTCCATGACTCAGGTACAAATGGTCGTACGGCATTTTTGTCCAGGCAGTGGCTTTGTCATGTAAATACTTATACTTAAACCGTAGTGATTATATAGTCTTTCTTCTTCTTTCTTAATTAATGGCGTGCTCGCGTTAAATACGCGAATTTTGCCAATGTCAAGTAAATATATTTTGTAATATACAGAAATTGTACGGTAGATTGAGTTAAAAATGGAGCCTCACAACACGTGTTATTACGAAAAGAACTCGGGTGAAACTCCTGTTAAGTCTTTACCTTTGCCTATTTGAAAGTTGCCGTCAAATGACATAACATAAGACACAGAACATAAACACTCTCTCATATACACAGTATAAAAAAATAATGATAAGTCAAAGACAAGTTTTTATTTTATAATAAAACGTAAAAATACGTTATAAAGAAGTTTTTCATTAATTTAATAAACCTCTAATAATGTAGATTTTCTTTGAACATCAAAAAATCAAAGCGGCTATGATTTAAATTTTTCTTCCATTCGTCGACGGCACGATAACTATTGTAATGTCGTATCACCTGACATAACGCTCCGTATTTATAAGGGTCAGCTCACACCGAGACGCGACATGACGCGACGCTGCGCGCACATTTTAATAGAGCGACACAAAATATACCTTATTTACTCCACGAAAAGATACACATTTCATTGTGAGAATTCAGAATACGTTGCACCACGCAGCACTGCGCCTCGAGATGCCTCGCGGCGCGGCGTAGCGCGACGTATCGCGGCGTAGCGTGATGTATCGCGGCGTAGCGCGACGTATCGCGACGCAGCGGAACATCGCCGAACTGGTAAACGCGACGCCGCGAGGCGCAGCCTGAGGTTCTTCGAGTGTCGTCGCGTCGCGTCGCGTCGCGTCGCGTCTCGGGGTGAATTAAATTTTTCGGACGTGTTAAAACAGGCCGTGTGGCGACGGCCTAAGAATACAAGTGTCACCACTCCCTTACATGCCTGGGATGTCGTAAGAGTCGACTTAAGAGGCTCGACGCATTGAACACCTGTGCGAGAGAAGGAAAACTTGAAACAAACCCTCTACCAACCCGTCTGGCCAGCGTGATAGCAGTAGGCTAATAAATATCCTCTTATGAACACCACAACAGGCGTGAGCTAGGAGAGGCCTATGTCTATGCCTGTGTGGACGGGAGTAGGGAAAACTGACAAAAGCATTCGTTCATTCTTAGTTCGGGCTTCAAACTAATACGATGTCCGTAAGTGATACAGAGTAGGAAACGCTCGTAAGGCCGAGACTACACAGGTTTCGTGCTTAGAGAGAGTAGGCTTCAAAACTAGGATGAAACATGCGTCATTTAGTGACGTCATTCTGTCAAACTAACTTCACTTTAGTACGGTGTGCAAAAAAAGAAATTCATTAAATTATGTATTGAATGTAAGCCTAACTAAACTAGTGGCATAAAATTAATGTCTCGACACTAATTCTCATCAACAAATGTACGTGTAAACATCAAGTTACACAACGCATGCATTGATTTCAGGACACTAAAAAGTTTCGTGAATTTACTTTCATCATGCATTACAATAGTTTTGACTTTAACGAAGTCGTCCATCTTTAAAATAATAGTGTTACATCAATTAATTAATACTTTTTTGCAAACGGTACTTTTGCGTCTGAAGTTAGCCAACGGCCTGTCCTATTCTTATTTAAACGGCTTAGAAATTGATATTAAAAAAATATCAACATAGCACCTGTGAGGTGCTATTATTTGAAGTGGATTTTTTTTTTTAATCCTTCAATATGGGCATCAAACCAAAGAGTTGATATTAAGGATTTCAAAACGGTATAGCATGACCAATAAATAAATAAACGATATACGTTTAAAAAAACAAAAAACACGCCTGCATCTAAAGACAAGTCAATTAAAAAGATGGAAACAAGATTAAATATAAATAGGCAAATCTAAAAATATTTTGTTCAAAATAGTTACAGAAAATTCCGCCAAACTTCTCAGCATCAGAGGAAATTAAAAAATCTTATTAGGGCGCATCCACTCTAATCTCCCGCCAACAGAAGCAACTACGCGAAAGGATTATGAAGGGCTGAGATAGCAATTTGCGGCGTACTTAATTACAAGATAAATTAGTATGTAAATTAATAGCCGGTCTCTGGAGCTCGGCAAATATACGAGCGCTCCAGATTTTACACATTGTGAGGACGGGCTTACTTAAACTGAATTTTGGCGTGTGGAACGGCCTTCCTTCCCGGAACGAGACCTCATTTGCAAATAGGAAGTTTTTACGTGTAATCGGCCAAAAAGGACATTTGTTAACAAACTACATGGTGCTGGTAACATCAGAATACGAAGAAAAGAAATAAAGATAGAGCAATTTTTACTGTGATTTAGCAGTTTTGAACCAGCTCAACTCAAAATTTTTAAATTATTCGTACCTAGTGCTTTTCTTATTCCTTATGCTGCTTTACGGTTGTCATTGATTATATTACCTACACTAAAAAGTATTACAGTACAGGAAAAAGACTTAAAAGTATTTTGAAAATAAGAATTCAAAAAACTACAGGGTGGAAATTTAAGAGGGGGCAGTAAGGGCAGGTACCTTAACCGTTGTTGCTACAAGAAAACGTTCTTGATACCATCCTTAATGTTTTGAGAAATATTGAACTGCATTCACGGATTTTAAAAAAATGTACAGTCAGTAGGAATAATGGTCAGTTTAAAAAATAAATTATGCCAATCGATCCCGTTTCTCATGAGGATCAAAACACTCTAAGACACCAACTGAGGTATGAGTACTAGAAAAGTCAGAAATCGCGAAAAACGCAAAATACACTTCCAGCGCTTGCGCCACACGCCGCCCCCGGCCGTATCCGCGACGAGTACCTACCTTCGTTGACGGAACTTATTTTCTTAGCGAATATGTGAAAATACTTTTTCGCGATTTTTGACTTTTCTAGTACTCATACCTCAGTTGTTGGTGTCTTTGACCGTTTTGGTCCTCATAAGGAACAGGATCGATTAGAATAAAAAGTTTTTTAAAACAAATCTGTTAACTGTATTTTTTTTCAAAATCCGTGAATGCAGTTTAATATTTCTCAAAAAAAATAGGAATGGTTTCCTAAGAACGTTTGATCATGTAGCTACAAATGGTTAAGGTACCTGCCCTTCGTGCTCAGTTTTAAATGTCCACCCTGTATGTTCCGCCCTATTCTCACAAAAATGACTGTTTTATAACGCTTTCTCATCGTGAGAATTTTGTTAAACAAATATTTTTATTAAGTATAAAAAAGTTGGTCAGTATAACCAGTTGTAATTTATCTCAATTTTGCGGCATCATGCCATGAATGCCTTGGCGTATCAGATTAAAACGTTCGGCGCGTGGCACGCATGCGTCCCGCCGCTAACATTGACAGCTAAACAAACATGGCGCCAGAATCCGGAATCAAATCTTTATTAATATTATATCGGCAAACACAACGTTCTTACTTTGTGTGCGGCAGTGAACAAATATATATTTTTGTAATTGATGAGGCTCCCCTATTATTTTATAACTGGTTTAGTCTAGTTGTTTGACTTTGCGGTAAAATGTCTTGGGTAAGCTGAGTGGTTATTTAATTAATTGCTATGGAATTGAGATGAATTGGTCAACATTTGAACATTTGTGGATGGTTGTTGGTAATAAATAAATAACTAAAAAGATGCATCTTGAAGCTATGCATTCCGTGATACACGACCCTAGAAAGGTGCTGAAACTTCGGAAACCGTAAAACAGCTGAAGACACAGACACAAGTTTTTTTATTTAGGAATAATGAATTTGCCTAAATTTATATTAATTTTGGTTTGTTCATTGGCTAGTAGTTCATCAAATGATAAATTATTTTAAAGTAGAGTTTAAAGCACAACTTGAGCTTTCAGTTTGACCTTGAGACCCAATAGGTAGGCGCTCATAATAGCAGTCGTTTTTTTTAGTGAAGTGTAAAGGCAGATTTGCTGTTGATTGTACCTAATCAATATTTTATTTCCACCTCACCAAAAAAAACTAATTTGATACTTTGTCGTTTATTAGGCGAAAGTGTAAAATAATACATCTATCTATTTTCAGAGATGACAACATTATAGATTAACATCACACTGTTGCCATGGGGGAAAATACTAGCAAGAATCCTCCTTTTAAAATGGCGCCACTGTCGACGTCAATGTCAGATTGACACATACAATAATGAGCCGTAACTGTTGTGTGTAAGATCTATTATCTTTTGTATCAATTTTAGTTCTTAATCTTGCCGCTTTGCTTACATAAGTTTTCTATGGTGTGGTATCGAATCACAATTTGGCCTGAGATTGCGTCGACAGATCGGTTTCGATAGCTGGCCCCTGTTTATTTGATTAGATCGGTTTTTGTCACAATGTCCCCTAGAAATCTTGTTGCGTTTTTAATTAGATTGTATGAGGGAAATTATTGTCAACAGTTTAATCTATTAGTGGTTTTAATAGATAAAGTTTTTACTGCATGGGAGTTGTAGTATATTTTTCGTCTATAGGTCTTCTATTTGTTTCGTTTTGTATTTTCAGTACGACCCAAACAAATTATTTAGATTTTTTCTATATACTAAGATCTTAAGAAATATTTCGGACGGAAAACTGTTTCTATTATTATTTATTTACATTACATACACCTATATGCTGTGCCAAGTTGTTTTCAGTTTTAAATTAGAGATACATACGATTTTATTAACAAAAGACGGAACTAACAACATTGTTAATTACTTTTTTTTTAATAAGGATAATTTAACCAATCCTCCTACGTCTTATTTATGAAGACATTTAAACACAAAGGATTCGAATTTAAATATCAAGTGAAACTAATTTCCTTTATTTATTAGTGTGACAATACTATCATTTTCGCGCGCAAAAATTTGACACGTGTCTACCCAAGGGACTTTATTAGTATCGCCGTCCCACCCATTATACATTTTTAAACCGTATCCATATAAATTAATGTCAATACGACCCCAGTGTAGTATCAATCTCTCTAGTTGTTCGCGGATTACGTTACAAATAATATCATTTTGTACGGTGATTCGTTCTGAATGGTGCTACCTACGTATTGGAGGGTGGCTTGACGAATTTGATACTTTTATTGTAGATTATTATAGGAAATTTAGTCCTGACAAATATTAAACAAGAAAACATACAGAAAAAAAGCGACTTGTCACATATCGCCCTGGCGGGATCCACATATACTTATCACATAAAATAGCATTGTAAAATGCAAAATATAAATTCGGTCGTCTGTTTAAACAGCTTGATTAAATTTAGGGAGCACTTATGAGTTTGTATTCATAATCATCATATTTTTTTAGGAATAAGTTTGTATTCATATTTTTTTATTATAATAGGTACAGCCGGGGACACTTTCGGTGAATCAGCTAGCAGCAAAAATCGCTTGGCAGACGTATTGCCGGCTCACGCGCACCCTCTCTTGATTGGCTAAGGGTATTCTACTACGTGACCAATTAGCGTACCTTTTGACGCCCGCCCGGCCGAATGGGGCCAAACTGAATGCTGCCTTATTTCTAATAGAAATAAGACAGCATTTACTATATAATTCTCCGACCCTATTCGGCCGCTTCGGAATGAAATGGACAAACAACTTTTTTTTGGCTCGGTGCGGGGCCCGCGCCCTGCAGTGTCCACTTGTTTTCGCAAATTGTTCACGTGTCTTCCGTAATTTTAGAGTAATTTTTTTTCGATTCCTACGTCCCCTGCTTTCTTCTCGGACTGATTCGTTTTGTTTTGTGTTGACCTCGGCTTTGAAATCGGATTGTTGTTCCACCTTCGATATTAATAACGGCAACAGGTAGACGCTTGAAATACTCACAAAATAATAAAATATAGTTGTATATTCACTTTAAAAATTAACTATTAAATTAAAATTAAATAAATATTTAAGGAGTCTCCCATACAACAAACATTATGTTTTTGCGGTTTTTTCTTGATATTAATAACGGCAACAGGTAGACGCTTGATATATTCACAGAATATTATGTTGTAAGTATACTTATTCACTCCAAAAAAAAATCTCTACGTCCTACAAATAAATGTTGAGTGTTAATAATATAGTTATAGATTATAGACTGGCTTTACACCAGTATGCAGGTGTAAAGCCAATAAAATAAAATATTTTTTTTAATGGTACGGAACCCTTCGTGCGCGAGTCCAACTCGCACTTGGCGGTTTCTTGAATTTACATTGCAATTATTATTACTTATTGAAAATGAAATATCA
The DNA here is from genome assembly GCA_910589605.1 of Chrysoteuchia culmella. NCBI lineage: Eukaryota > Metazoa > Arthropoda > Insecta > Lepidoptera > Crambidae > Chrysoteuchia > Chrysoteuchia culmella. The sequence goes on along the minus strand of OU342664.1, from coordinate 10,779,868 downwards.
GAAAAAAAACGACCCATCCTTATGAAATAAACGCTGACTCACAGCGCGTAAGAAGGTTTAGAACGATTCGACGCTTACTCTAACGACTCCGTAGCTCAGCGGTCAGAGCATTCGCCCGGACAGTGAAAGGTCGATTCCCGGCGGTGCTACTTGGAGGATGGGTTGTTTTTTTGTAATATTTCATAAGTATTTTATTTTCAACCATTTTCTTCGCTTACCTACAAAGTAGAATTTATATTAAATACTAGTGGACGCCCGCGAATTCATCTTCGTGGAGTTTAGATAATCACGTGACTTCAAACTACAAAATAATTTGTATAACTATTAATTATTTTAATAAATGGCGATTAAATATCGGGATAAAATGTAGCCTATGTTACTCTGGAATAATGAAACTTTACTTATGTGAATTAATTTTTAAAATCGTCCAGTACCTACCTAGTTTTTGTATTTATTCATCATGCAATTTACAATAAACAATATTTTCAACATAAGTTTTTTTAAATTTATTTATTCAAAACCCGTTAACATGCCTCTATCTATACGTCAACTGATTTATTACATATTTCCCTTATTATACTAATTTTATTTTCATTAATGTTTCTTTTATATTATTAATATTCAAATTTTGAAAAAAAAAAATTTAATCACGATAAATTTACTTTTATACTACACTTGCCGCCCGGAGAGACATTAAACATTTATAATATTGTATTGCGAATCCAGATTTGTAAAACAGACCGCTTCGATTAAAAAATACAAACCGAATGCTCGAGATAATAGCAACTTATAAAAAAAGAGACGTTGCTAAGCCGCGCGAGTCACTGAACGTTACTTAAATACACTTGCATTTATTATAGCTATGCACGTGCGTGTGTAAGTATAGACGAGACGCGTCGTGATTGGTTAACGCGGGCGAGAGTGGCGAGAAGCGGCCGCGCTGCGCGCACGCAATATCGCCCTTAAGGGTGGTCCACCGTTCTTGACCGCCATTGTACATTAGAACGCAGTACTTAAATTTAAGTACGTGCTTTGGAAGCAACGCCGTTTTAACGAACTTTTACTGTTGAAAAAGTTATTAAAACGACTAAATAAACTTTCCCTCCATACATTCAATGACTTGGCTAGTTGTCCATTAGCCATTTCTTTGAAAGGCGGCATTCCAATTAAATGGCTGATTTTAGCCAACCTGGAGGGTGACTTCACTCGATAGAGTCGGTCTTAAGAATCAAATCTCTCTTACAAACGTGATAAATTAAATTAAGGGACGACCATAAAAAAAAACACTTGATGCGTTGCAACGTCTAAATCAAAAGTAGACATTAAAATAAAGTATCAAAAACTATAAGTCAACCTTTACCGCCTATAACGAAGTGCTCCCCCAAACAAGGGTGCCCAGTTTACTGTTTCTTTATTCCATTATGTTTTAAAGAGAAACGTCAGCTATCGCGCAAGTGCAAAGCGCAGTGCTGGCAACACAACGGCGGCGGGCGCGAACAATGCCATTTCAAATTTGAAATGAGATCGTGGTAATTAGACGAATGAGTTCCGATGTCGCTAGTGACTTTTTTTTAATTGGCTGTCGTCTTTTGACTAATCGTCATCATTAGCCATGATTTACACTATTGACGACTAATTAGGCAACGGCCTTTGGGCAAACATGCTATATCTTAGACCACGGCTCGCTTTCCATCAACGGGTCTACCATCACCTATTAGAAACCATCATGTCATAAGAACGTTTTGTTTTTATTTAAGTTGTGACATTTGGACACATTTCACACTTTGGAGGCGATTATAGAGCTAAGACGTCACAAAAACCATCGTCAAAAAACAAGCTTACTTGAGATTCGTAGTACATAATAGCATGGTAAAATTGAAAAAAAATACTGCGCTAGGAGATGGCGGTAGCCCCCAGGCCTGTAGGTGGCCAAATAAACGCTTGCCCATTTAAAGTGCCAGCATTGTTGTGTTCCGGCAGTTAGAGATTATATAGCCAGTTTCTCTGTTGTTGAGAATTCCCGGAGCGGTGTGCTTCCTTCAGCCTTATCATTACTAAACATCAGCACCCCGACCGCCTAACGGTATAGCTTGTGCTATTGCTATAGCTATCACACTTCAAACTCTCATAAAACCCTTTATCGATAGGGTTTTTGTCTAATTCCTACATTGAAATAAAACAACTTTCACGGGATGACAACGGGAGTCATCCCGTGACCACGGCAGCTGTAAAGGTGCCGAAACGTCGGGAAAATCAAAAAACCCCTAAAAAACCTAAAAATACGGACAATTACAACTTGGTTCGTGGAAATATAGCGCGTTTGATATCCGTAAAAGTTGTTTTATTTCAATGAACAGTGCGCGCCAAAACATAAGATGTAATTCCTACATATTCATCTATTGGATTCACTATTGCATTTTTAGTATGAAAGTGAAGTCAGCGAGAGCCCTTGAGGGAGTTTCAAAATCGATAGCTATAGGCGGTCGGGGTGCAGGTGTGATGAAGGCTAAGCATCTCCCTGATGAATCCACGACGTGGGCACAAAGCGGATTGGTGAGACCAATGCAGTAGTATAACGTAGGAATTTTCCAAAGGACAGAAGAGCTTAAAAAAATAAAATTCCTATAAAGATATTCCTTTATTCTACTTATTTATTATCTACTACGTCTACGAATTAGGTAGTTTTGCCAACGTCAAACTCTCGGTTAAAGTAAACTAGTGTAGTGCAGTCCTTCCTACTAATTCCATTCCTAAATATTAAATTGCGAAATTTTTAAGGATGTTTGGATGTTTGCTACTCGTTCATGCAAACCGATTTGGATGAAATTTGGCACATAGATAGAAGATGCCTGAATTAAAATATAGGCTACTTTTTATCCCGATATTCCCACGGGAACGGGTACCACGCGGGTAATACCACGGGCAACCGCTAGTCTAAAATATTGGTATTATCAGACTTTTTATTTTATCTATGGTTCACAACGATTATCCAAGGGTGCGCCCATCCGTATGATTGATCGGTGAACTATGGCGGCGGCCGCCAAGGAGGCGTCCACAATTTTTTCGACATTAAAAACTCACCCTTATAAACTTTGTTCGTATGAGAAAAAAGTACAATGTGCGGTGGTTTACACATCAATTAGCCTCAAACAATGATTGATGAGTAAGTAACGTTTATTATATTAAATATTTTTTTTAGGTATTGAATTTATAGTCGCGTTTTTTCACATTTTAATGCCTATCATAAATGCCGAATTCCAAAAATGACACCTAATGACAGTCACCAATCTCGTGCGGGATTTTTTTATTTATGTTAATAGTTAATAGCGGCTAAAGTGACACAACATTTTAAAGCAACAGTTAAATAAAAAGCCCGATTAGTAAATCCTGAAATGTTAGTCATCCATCCATCATCAGCCCGTGGACGTCCACTGCTGGACATAGACCTCTCCTAGCTCACGCCTATTGTGGCGTTCATAGGAGGCGATTAGCCTACTGCTACCACGCTGGCCAGACGGGTTGGTAGAGGGTTTGTTTCAAGTTTTCCTTCTCTCGCACAGGTTTTCAACGCGTCGAGCCTCTTATTCGACTCTTATGACATCCCAGGCATGTAAGGGAGTGGTGACACTTGTATTCTTAGGCCGTTACACACGGCACAATTTTACTCAGTTATTTGTAACTAGTAATTACAAAAGTATAATTAAACTGGAAAACGAAACTGATTAATAAGTATAGTAAACAAAAACTCAAAAAAAATGTGTGACTTACAAAGGTAGACGTAGAATATCCAAATCAATATTATCTATTGCTGAAACGCGTACTTATTATTGAAAAACGTTTAATATAAGACAATATATTATACGCCATTTGCAATGCTAGCTTACTTAAGCATTGACAAATATTCTACCAAAAGTCATTACCATAAAAGTAAAATAAAGACATTATACCATGCATTCAGATAACTAATCGAATTTACTACCATAAAGTGTAAATTCGACTTCTATGAAAGGAATTATGCTAATAAGCCGACGTGTATCTCGAATTATAGTGAAATATATTTGTTAAATAGCGTGTAAACTCTTTTGTTGTGCCATAGACAAACAGGGTAGTCTTAATTTGTGAGGTCCAGCGCCAGAATTTGTCATTCGAAATCAACTGCGTGTAAAATTTAAATAAACGATTCGAAATTTGAATAATGCAGCGGTTTTGACGTCTTTATAACTAATTTTGTATTTGGAATAATGATATGATTAGGGACGCATCAGTGAAGGCTTTCATATTTAAAATTGTTCGCAAATGTTTGAGTTAATCGGTTGAAATGATTAATTTTGTTTTTAACTTTGTGCAATGTAAATTCAATATGCTTATTTTGTATGGGCATCATCTCTATGCTTAGCTGTAATTAAATTATGATAGCTAGATATTTCTTTAAAAAGATTTCTGAACTTAAATCGACGACGAAGATGTCGGTAGTAATCATAACTAAGTTGTAAAAATTTTTTTTCATATTCTAGCTTTTCACTCCTCTTGCCCAAAAAGTCCCTCATTGCAGCGTACCAGAGCTAGGACAAAATTAGCATATTTGCCTCTAATACCAACGATCATACAAAATAAAAAGTGTTTATTTTAAGGGTTGGTAGAATAATCATAAAAAAGGTACCACTAAACCATTTTAGAATTTTTCTTTACTTAATCACAAATTGAATCGGGGACCGTATTGTACTTTTGATATTATAGGTATCATTTTATTTTCTCGAAATCTTAGTGAAAAGTAGAGTGTAACACACATCGTTATAAACCTATTATAACTCAACACACATCTTTTTAGGGTTCCGTCCCTCAAAAGGAAAAAAACGGAACCCTTATAGGGTCACTTCGTTGTCCTTCCGCCCGTCTGTCTGTCAAGACCGTTATTCTCAGGAACGCGTGGAGGTATCAAACTGAAATTTATATCTAATACTCAGGTCTACTGTCCCTTGGAGCTATGAAAAAATCAAACTTCTAAGCCAAAGCAATCAAAAGATACAGTCGTTTATGCCGCAAATATCCGCAAATTTTCGAAACTCGCACGGGAATCAAAACCTACAGGGTACTTCCCGTGAACTTAGAATCTTGAAATTTGGTACGAAGTAACGTCTTATAGTACAGATAAAGGAAAAATTGCGAAAACTGTAAATTTTTAGTTACATCATATAATAAAAAATATTTTCGAAAATTTAAAATTTCATTTTGCAATAAAAATACCATAACTATGACTCGATTGTCGTGATGGGTGAACTTTTACTTATATACTTACAGGTTTGTACGGAACGTGCGCGAGTCCGACTCGCACTTGGCCAGTTTTTTTTTTCAGTTTTCATATAAAAAAAATACAATTTAATTTTACCTATTCGTAGCATGCAGAAAAACCGCTGAGGTTTACTTTTATACCTGAGCTATCGAGAATTACAGCTATCTATTTGCTGTATCCTTGACCACAGAGCCAGGAATTATTTAAGTGCCTTTCTATCAGATTCTAAAACTTACTATACGTAGGTAAGGTACTTTCAATACGTTCGCCGAATCCGCCACTCCTCTAATTATGTCTGGCCGATTTTGTCGCCCCCCGTGGCGCAATAAATCAGACATAACAAAATACTGGCCCCGGAGGAGCCATCTTTGTCACGTGACATAATAGCCTATTTGGTAACGAGGATGACAATGATTATAAGTTTTATCTTTCAGATTAAGGGAGATGTAGGTATACCTGAGTGATTTCGGCTAGTTTTCCCGATTTAATTCGTCATTTAATTTGCTAGCAGTACAGCCGGAGAACAATGGAATATCTGTTTGTGTCTCATAATTCTGGGCCTGAGAGGTTAAAGAAGATAACCTAACCTAGCTACTCTATTATAATCAATAGACTTGATTTTAAGAACAATGTTACGTTTTTAATTAGACATTTATTTATGTACTAGCGGATCCTCGCGGTTTTACCCGCGTGGTGCCCGTTCCCGTGGGAATATCGGGATAAAATATAGCCTATGTCACTCGGGAGAAATGTAGCTTTCTCATAGTCTAAGAATTTTCTAAATAGTTCCTGAGATTAGCGCTTTCAAACAAACAAACTCGTCAGCTTTATAATATTATATAGTATTAATATAGATAAGTCGCTGAAAACAACTTGTGAGTCGAGTCTATTTTTTCTAGTATTTTACTTTTAAAATTTCTCCTACGAGAAACATTTACATACGAAACACGAAAAGCACGCTTGTAACGCTTCCTATCTGTAGACTGTACGTAAGAACACCTCTTCATCTATATCTCTCTCATAGTACATCTTTCAATTTAACCGAACAGTCTTCAGCGCTCATTTCAGCCTACTTACGAGGCAATTCCTAAGCATTGTATTCAAATGTGAAAAGAATTCCATTCGGGACACACTCGGTAGCAATTTTCCCCCGCATTGAGCATTCCCATTAAGGTTCCCGAAGGATTAGCGGAATCAATGAGGTGGCCGCGACCACTGTGCCGATTGTCATTCCCCCTAGTTGGGTATTCCGGTAAACGCGACGGGATTCACTACAAACAGAATAAAAAATACTTTTTTCAGTTAAGTTTTAGCCGACTTAAAAAAGGAGGAGGTTCTCAAGTCGACTGTAATTTTTTTCATTTTTTTTATGTATGTTTTAATATAACTTCGTCAGTTGTCAACCGATTTAAAACATTCTTTTTTATCTGAAAGTACATAGTTCAAGTGTGGTCAGAACCTGCACCGAAGAGGTCGCAGTTAGTTCCATTTTCAAATTACTTCATTGCCCTACCTAGTGATTAAAATTCAACTGTACTCCCTCTACAGTACAGCTAACTTTTCGAGCAAGAGGCGTGGAAAAATAAAAATATAGTTAGTAGAAGTGCAATGTACCTTGGCTGGCAACGACTCCAAAAGTTTTATTTTTTACTTTTTGAAGTCGGTTTTAATTATTTTTTTTGCAATTTACTAGTTAGTAGCCACGCCACGCTATTACTATTGACCTACCTACCTGGAAAAGTCTTCAGAGTCAATTTCGAGTTTAAAGGAATGACGAAAAATCCGTAGGATATTAAAAACTGATGCTTACTACAAAGAGCGAATAAACTAGTTGGTTATGGTGAATATTATAAAGAAATACAAACGCAGTGTAAAAACATAAAAAATACAAACCAATAACAATAATAAAAGGTATAAATGGCATGGTGCTACTAATCCTTTGTACTGCGCTAGGGGTCATCGGATTGATCTTTGATCTCCACTCGGAACAAATACTAACCTAATTATGTTATGAATTTATGTTTGTATCGTGTCTGGGTGTTAATAATTTATTTATAGATAATGTAGGTACATATTCGAAATACTTGTCCGTAACACAATAAGTCGATACCTTGGGGCTCAAAGGGCGTAACCACCAAAACACGACTTTTCAGGAGAGCCAAAAAACTAAAATTTAAATTTTGTATTTATCACAACTTTGTTGTTATTGATCCTATAAATATGATTCTAACACCAAAAGTCGTTAATTTTTGATGCGCATAATGTTAAAACATAACATTTTAAGAAATATTTGTAATTAAAAAGTTAGCTGGTGAATACGCCCCACAAAATCCAACATGAATGTCTTTTATGCCCCATAAAATGACTGCTGCGTTAGTAACGCTGTCTTTTATGCCCCATAAAATGAGTGCTGCGTTAGTAAAGCAGAGTGTAACCACCAACTTTCAAAATGAAAACTGTAGTTTTTATCGATCTGTTATTAGTTATTCAACTTTTTGGGTTTATATTACAATACTTACAACTGTTTTTAGTAAAATAGGTCAATTTGGCAACCCTTAGTCCATCAGAGGCTTGTATTCTATTCTGATATTTATAGGTAGGGAAGTTTTTTTTTACTTTTGGAATGACAAAATAAATTTAGTATTTTATAGTTAGTTACTAGAAGGAAGATAAGAGTAAAAGGCTACTATTGCAAAACAATCTTGATTGTTTGCTAGTTCTGACGAAGGTAATAAATATTAAGACAAATTAATTGGAACTACAAATTATTTTTAATGATTATTTTTAACAATTTGCTACACAGCCAGTAAGGTTTAACTAACCTTAAGCTACGAAATTTGCAAAGCTTCACAGCTTTGTCAAATGTTAGGCACATTAAAGCAATGATTGTGGCTTTAAAATTAAACCTAGTTTTGGAGGGCCTTAACATGGGTTATAACTAAACTTTTTAAGTGGAATGTGTAGCAAACGGTCTCCATACAAACGGCGATAACGTTTCCACCCTCTAAACCTTAACATACAACAATAAATTATGATGAAATATATTAAATATATTCTTTATGGCTTTAAGTCGTACAGATATACGCCCTACATTTTCATTTGAGATTGTCGTTTACGCCCAGTACTTTGATGATGCCTAATAATTATTGCTTTTACGTCCAAAAATACAAAAAAATCTGCATTACCAGCCTTGAAATTTGGGGTCGTATTCACCATTGTTTTCCGAATTTGAAAACTTTAAAAATACCGATACCTTGGGGCTCAAAGGGCGTAACCACCAAAACACGACTTTTCAGGAGAGCCAAAAAACTAAAATTTAAATTTTGTATTTATCACAACTTTGTTGTTATTGATCCTATAAATATGATTCTTACACCAAAAGTCGTTAATTTTTGATGTGCATAATGTTAAAACATAACATTTTAAGAAATATTTGTAATTAAAAAGTTAGCTGGTGAATAGGCCCCACAAAATCCAACATGAATGTCTTTTATGCCCCATAAAATGACTGCTGCGTTAGTAACGCTGTCTTTTATGCCCCATAAAATGAGTGCTGCGTTAGTAACGCAGAGTGTAACCACCAACTTTCAAAATGAAAACTGTAGTTTTTATCGATCTGTTATTAGTTATTCAACTTTTTGGGTTTATATTACAATACTTACAACTGTTTTTAGTAAAATAGGTCAATTTGGCAACCCTTAGTCCATCAGAGGCTTGTATTCTATTCTGATATTTATAAGTAGGGAAGTTTTTTTTTTACTTTTGGAATGACAAAATAAATTTAGTATTTTATAGTTAGTTACTAGAAGGAAGATAAGAGTAAAAGGCTACTATTGCAAAACAATCTTGACTGTTGGCTAGTTCTGACGAAGGTAATAATTATTAAGGCAAATTAATTGGAACTACAAATTATTTTTAATGATTATTTTTAACAATTTGCTACACAGCCAGTAAGGTTTAACTAACCTTAAGCTACAAAATTTGCAAAGCTTCACAGCTTTGTCAAATGTTAGGCACATTAAAGCAATGATTGTGGCTTTACAATTAAACCTAGTTTTGGAGGGCCTTAACATGGGTTATAACTAAACTTTTTAAGAGGAATGTGTAGCAAACGGTCTCCATACAAACGGCGATAACGTTTCCACCCTCTAAACCTTAACATACAACAATAAATTATGATGAAATATATTAAATATATTCTTTATGGCTTTAAGTCGTACAGATATACGCCCTACATTTTCATTTGAGATTGTCGTTTACGCCCAGTACTTTGATGATGCCTAATAATTATTGCTTTTACGTCCAAAAATACAAAAAAATCTGCATTACCAGCCTTGAAATTTGGGGTCGTATTCACCATTGTTTTCCGAATTTGAGAACTTTACAAATACAGTTCGATAGCGCAGAAAAAACTGAATAAGATGGCATTTAAAACTCATTTTGACCAAAATGGTGGTTACGCCCTTTGAGCCCCAAGGTATCGATACAGTTCGATAGCGCAGAAAAAACTGAATTAGATGGCATTTAAAACTCATTTTGACCAAAATGGTGGTTACGCCCTTTGAGCTCCAAGGTATCGAAGTGACCTACCTACCTCTTTCCGAATCGGATCAATATTTGTGTAATTAATGATGTCTGATATTTATTGGGTAGTATTTAAATGATCGGCAAAAAAAAAAAGCGAATAAAATACTAGGTGAGAGGCTTAGTCGCCAATTTAACCTAATCTAAACCTATTTTTTCCGCAACCCAACCTATATTTTTAGTCCCTCAATTTAGTTATTTCTAGTCAATTTTTTTTTGTATTATTTATTTATTTACAAGTTAGTGTCAATTACAGATGCCGTAACGAGAGCATACATGCAACCACTAACTACGTCTATAATGCGTTGATTTACACAAAACCCACCTGTTAGCACACCGTCTGTATTATATACCATTATGGAATACATTATTTTGTACTCTTATCGAATTCTGCTATAAATTTTTATGTATTTCATCAGAAATATGTAGAAAAAAACAATAAATACTTAGTACTGTAAAAAACTAAGCGCCATTGACGGCTACTTTCATAAACCCTAGCTTATATTACCAAAAATATCATTATTTTGCTCCATCTCGCCAGTATTAGTAACTATAACTTTGAAAATCGGAATTTGAGAGTTTATCTGTTAAATTAAGCGATCGGGTACCATATAGCCTAAAAAAAAGAAATACAACATGTTAAGATGTTTCTGAAAAATAAGGTCTATTCCCAAAGCGTCCATCCCATTTGGCACTAATAAATGGAATCATATTATGCGCCATCCCGAGAGGCGAGTGACGTTATCGATTGCACTCGAATACGAGAATCGAGACGGAGTCAAACCGATCCGGCTGGAGTGTTTGGCCAGCAGACCGCGGTAAAGGGTGTAATTGAAGACCCGCTTGTTGATCGAGGGAGATTGGTTTTTAAATAGGTTTGTACTGTGTAACGGGGTTAGATATTACGTGTGAATATTTGCTTTTTAAAGATTCTATTAGTGTGTTGGCCTTTGGTCTGTTACTTACGTAAACGTGCTCGAAATATAGAAACTATTTTTAATTTAAAGATTCCATAACAATAAAATAGCGGGGGGAAAAATATTCTCCAAGATTATCTTTTACTTTTATTAGAGAATTAAAATCTATGGTAGCTTACGCACTAGACCCGTTTTTTCTCTCCATCATCCGTGAATCTCCATGAAGGACCGTATGAACAAACTGTTTCCCTACTTTAGCAGTATACGTGAAAGGTAAGTATAAAACTGATTCCACTGATTTCCACTACAACGGAGAACATATTTATACATACCTTATTTTATTGATTATCATTTACTTGTATTAGAGAATTAAGGTTTTTTTAAATAGCTTTACGAACTTATGTTTTAATTAAATATTTGTAAACGTAAAGTTTTTCTTTGGACTTGTAATAAACAAGCAAAATTATACACAAGGTTCAAATTATAACACTTTTATCAGAATAATAAATCAAATACCTACTTTATGTTTAAAAACATCCACTGAAATCTTGAATCTTCAAACCTTTCACAGAGCCATAATAAAAAACAATTACTTTCACGCTCAAAACATACTATTTCTCAGCCAAGTATAAAATAATCGTATAGTTACAAAATAAACTACACCATAAAAGAAATCAGATTTTCACCGCAATTAATTTTACCAACTTAGTAAAGAACGTTGTCAACCGAACCTCGCTTAAATAAAAAACCAAGAGTACCTATTCCTCCACAATAGAGGGATCTGCACAAATACTCGTAGGTCCGAAGATGCAAGGGCTGCAGATCCTGTTGAAACGTTAATCGAATCTGGACCTAATGGGATTTCTTTCTTGAGGGGCGCATCGCTAAAGGATTAATTTATATCAATTTAAATGGCTCGGGGCGTACAGCGTGATGGTGTTTTGTGTGATTATGTGCAGTTTTGATTAATACTTTGGTATTTAATGACTGGAGCAATGCGTATAATATAATTAAGCTTTTGTTCTAATAATGAGTTAACGTTCCCGGTGTTGTAATCCTTATATAAGTGAATTGGATATTATGATTATTTTAACAGTAAGTACTTACTGTTTTGAGTTATAAAATAATCGGATAAAAATATTTCTATATTTTAGTCTCGGTAAATAATCCTATACCATTCCATTCGATTGGTCAGGGCATTGGGCCGGATTCCCAAGGCTGCGGGTTTGAGTCCCGTCAGAGCGACATGAGACAAGTTCTTTTTTTCTAGTATATTTTCTTGTTTAAAAAGAAATGGTATCGGCCATTTCAGGCATCTATAATCCAATATCAATTATGAACTTACTCCAATAAATATTGATTAATAAAATATTTATTAAATAACTAGATACTAATTATTGGTATTAACTTTTAATTTACTTTCATTTGAACATCAACAAAATACTGTTTATAAAGTGAAATAAGATCAGTTTTTAATCGTCTGATTTTTTTGGTTTAAGAGTTCATGTCATATCACTTCATACGACAAACACGTTTCAGATAAATATATAATAACTTCAAAACTTCCAAACTCAGATTATCTAACACATTAAAAGTATAAACGAGAAAAAATGACATCACCCTTGCGAACACCGTTCGGCATAATCCGCCGCGTTTGTTTGCGTCCCGTAATGTATGTGGGAGCGGTCGCACGCGGCAAATTAAAAACTCAGACCTAAGACGGAGTGGCAGACGGGAGCGTACCTGGAGGGAATTTACTTACTTATAAAAACATTTATAAATGCTCATGGTGTAACTAAAATAAATTCAGACAATAGCTTAAATCCCACCCGCGTGGTGGGTGGCCTGTTCTCCTTATCCATCCATATGGAAGGCCAGTGCCCAAGCATCAGCCATTTTTAATGACCTCACGGTCATTAAAAATGGCTGATGACGACACCTTAAATCATTACACACATTGGTCAAGTCAAGGTTCCAAATGAATGGCAATATACATATTTAAACACCCAGACCAAGACAAATAGACATGTTCATGCACACAAATATTTGTATTGTTCATAACATTCAAACACACACAAATATTGGGATCGAAGCCGGGACCTCTGGCACAGAAGGCGGGATTAGTACCCCTGCGCCAGAAAGGTCGTCAAGTATTATAGTTTTTATACAGAGACGTTAAGTACTTAAGTTTAAGATACAATTAAATATAACTTTTTAATTTTGCATTTTATAATGCTATTTTTATGTGATAAATATTAAACAGGTATCGAATCCCGTCAGGGCGACATGAGACAAGTTGTTTTGTCTAGTATATTTTCTTTTTAATATTTATTACAATTAAATATTTTCTTTTATGTTTATGTTGTATTTAAAAGAAAGTAACAACAAGATAAGTTATTGTTCTGACGTGTCTGAGTATGGCTGTCAGTGTCCTAAATACAGTATTTCCTTCTTTAGGAAATCGCTTTTTAGTGGATTGATTTTTAAGTTTAATTATCTCAGTCGTTTGAACACATCAATAAATTTTATGTGTATCTAATATACGATTGGAAACTTGAACACGTTTAGTGCCTAATACACGGCGCCGTGTAGGCACTATCAAACGGGGATGGCCCACTACACGGCGACGTGGAGTGCGGAAGCTGTCCTTTATTTATGCTGATGTGCCGAGAATGCTTGGGCGACGCAGATGATTTTTGTTGGCCTACTTGGACCCCCAAGAAGTAAAGTTACCAAAACCGCAGTTGGTTTGTTGAATTAGGTGTTAAATTGTAGATGAAGAGTCCTGTAGGAAGCATTAAAAGAATTTCGAAAAATTACCAGTACAACGGATAAATCCCAGTGCAAAATATCCAGAAAAAAACGCAGCTCTTGCTTTTCGTATGCAACAACTCAATTATTTTGCGATCTTTTAACTACAAATTTTATTTAACTGCATTTTTGTGTACACGGCACTCTACACGGCGCCGTGTGATGATTGGCCACACGGAAGCTACAGGCCCACTACACGGCGAAGTGTATGGGTCACATACGCTGTCTTCCATTGATTTAAGAATATCAATGTTGATCATACTGTTACCACTAATATCAAAATAATATGATTTTGTATACTACTAGCGCCATCTATTGTGTGTGAGCTTTAGTTATGACATGACAATGTCTATTCTGTGTTCCCATGTCATGTGTCTAAAAAAGAACCAATAAAATTAGTCTGTGAACAACTACTACCGGTGTTTTATTAGGTTATGGGCCCAGTCCCTTTTTTTAAATAATTTCGCAAAATGTTTCGTGTGAAAGTAAGAAATGTTGACGTCGGGGTACTTATTACCTAAATGTGCCAAAGCTCAAAGGACGCAAAAACAATTTGCAACAAGAAATTTTTGCTCCTCGAGGGAATCGACCTGGATGACATGGCGGTCATCAGTGAAAGCGAAATGAAGAAAGCCAAAGCCAAACTCATCATGACAATAGACTCTTCATTATGCGCTCATATAAAAAATGAGACTACAGTAGCCGGGGTGTGGAATACATTGAAACAATTGTTCGATGACACTGGATATCAACGAAAAATTAGCTTGCTTCGAACGTTAATTTTAATACGCCTTGATAGCTGTGTTTCAATGACAACCTACGTATCTCAAATGGTCGAGACGGCGCAAAAATTAAAAGGGAATTACTTTTGGCGGGACTCCCAGATTAGTTTTCACCTATGATTATGGCGATCGAACATTCCGGTATCGCCATTAATGCTGACGTCATAAAGACAAAGCTACTTGACATGTGTGAGGAGGTTGGCACCACTGCGCACTGGGACGGACTCTGCATTTTGGGCGAATCAGCGGTGGAACGGTGGCAGCGCTGGTGCTACTAACCGCGTGAAACATAACATAACATAACAACAAACGTCATCAATGTCAAATGACTTGTCAATGTCAAACAGGAGTAAACAAATAAAATGTTACAATTGCAAGAAAATCGGCCATTTAAAGAACAAATGCCCCGAGTTAAAATACCCTAACCTAAATGCTTTTAGTGCTGCTTTTTTCAACGGAAATTTTAGCACAGAAGACTGGTATGTCGATTCGAGCGCAAGAGCTCACATGACTGCAAATCGAGAAAGTTTATTACGATCAAGACCGATGCAGGACACAATAGTTATTTGTTATGCAAGGCTGGAAAGTTGGTTATTAGCGGCGAGTTACCTCTATTGAAACCTGAGCAACTGAAGGATTCTAAGATTGAATCTTGAGCGAAGCGAGGATTTCAAAGAGACAAGACGCTAAAAATTATTCTATCGAGCGCAATACACAATTTTTCACCTCACAACAGCGAGGAACATTTTATGGTTGCTTCCGCGGTCAACTTCCGGTAAAAAAATCTTTTAACAAAAAGTTTAATCTAAATATACCTTATTCTCGTTGTTGTAATGATATAAAAAAACTAAAATAATAAAAGAGGAGTATTATAGTTCATTCAAAGTTATTTAAAGTAGGAATATAGTGTTACTTAAAAATAACAATAAAAACGATTCGATAAATGTTGACATTGACATGAGGTACAAGACAGTCGATTAAAAAATAAAGTTTTATGTCACGTTCCGAAATCCAATCATATGAAAATGAAAAAAATCTTTATTGCAACATTCACCAATATTACTATTTAGTGTAGCCCTGCCCTTTGAAAAAAGATCATTGAACAAGATCAAAATCATAGGTTGTGAAATCTTAACCAGACATTATAACAAATAGTTTGATATTATTTTTATTGTATTTATGATTCAATGAACTAAATAATATAATAAAACCAAAACGGAGTATTATAATTAATTCAAAGCTATTTAAAATAAGAATAAAATGTAACAAAAAAGTCAATAGTGCGATTCGGAACGCATTATGTATGACATATTTAGGTATTAAATTAAAAAAGTACTTTTGATTTTTATTTATTTATTAATTTCTAATACAGTTTTAACAATTACAATAACATTTTACAGTTTGTACTAACTTATTGATCTACTTATCTTACAAGTTATAACAACGTAGGTACTTCGCATATAAACCATAAACGCTATTGCAACACTGAGTTTTGTACCTCTACCCTCCGTAGTGGTATAAAACTGTTTCACGGTAGGATAGTCTCCTCCATTCGGGTCACAACAGCCGCACGTTACAAAGTTATAAAAACCTTTGACAAGAATTAAAAAAATACAAAATGAGAACCGACTTTAAAACTAATCACTTCATATGCAGTTTTGGTCTTACATCCTTATGCATATGGCCTCTTATCGCGCTACGCTTGGATTACTTTGTCATAACAATATGGCTGCTGCTAAAAAGCACAGTACATGTTCAGGCCTAACCAACTGTTAACTTTACCGCGCTAGGCCGCATAATTGTTTAACCCAGAAACAAATAAAATAAAATTAATATAGAAAAAGAAAATTCAAACAAAGCTCAGATAGTAGTAAATGATGAAGGAGAAAATAAGGAAGAAAAGCCAGATAAAGTTGAAGACTCAGAAGTAGTAGAAAGTTCAACAGTAAATTCAGTTATGGATCCAAACGATTCTACAGAAGTTGGTCTCAATATAACTTTGTATAGCTTTGTAGACCAACTTCTGTATATTGGATGAGTTGGAATCATGTGATGAACTCGGCTATGAAGCAGCAATGAATGGGCCGGAGAAGAATCGGTGGGAACAGGCGATGACAGAGGAGCTGTAGGCTTTTGAAGAGAATAAAGCATGGGAAATTGTTGACAGGAAAGAAGCTGATAGAGAGGTGCAGAGCAAGTGAGTATATAGTAGAAACATTTTGAAAGTGATGACAAAGTGCGTTATAGGGCAAGACTTGTCACGAAGGGTTTCACTCAGAAATAAGGTGTGGACTATACGGAAACATACTCACCAGTGAAATAAAACAACTTTTACGGATATCAAACGCGCTATATTTTACGAACTAAGTTGTAATTGTCCGTATCTTTAGGTTCTTTAGGGGTTTTTTTTATTTTCCCGACGTTTCGGCACCTTTTCAGCTGCCGTGGTCACGGGATGTGACGACGACGACGGGGTGGGACGAGTCATCCCGTGACCACGGCAGCTGAAAATGTGCGGAAACAAACGGACAGTTACAACTTCGTGAAATATAGCGCGTTTGATATCCGTAAAAGTTGTTTTATTTCTATTAACAGTGCGCGCTAAAACATAGATGTACGTATACTCACCAGTGCTCCGTTACTCTACTTTAAGACTGTTATTTGCTCTTAGTGTAAAACTTAAATTCATAATTACCCATTTGGACGTTACAACAGCTTTCTTAAATGGTTACCTGAACGAAAATGTATACATGTAAGCTCCACCTAATTTAGATTGTAAAGATATTTGTATTCTTAAATTATAATTTTTTTATTTTATGAACAACGGGAATACTCTTAGCCTTCATCATACCTGCTTGCAATTTATGGTCTAAAACAATCATTCAGAGCTTGGAATATTAGGGTAAGTGATTGATTATTGAAGTTCAACTTTGTAAAGTCACAGTTAGAACCATATTTGTTTATAAAAAATGCAAAACGGAGCAGATCATAATAGCTATTTTTGTCGAGGATTTTTTCATATTTTAGTCCAATACTAATATGGTAAATGAGATTAAAACTGCACTAATGTCAAAATTTAAAATTAAGGATTTGGGGCAATTAAACAATGTTTGGGTATAAGGTTGAAAACATGAAAATGGCAACATTTCCTTTGATCAAGAGAAGTTTGTAGATCATATTTTGAGTAAATTTAATATGACAAACTGTAATATTGTTGAAACTCTCATTGAAAGTAACTTAAAGGTAGAGAAGAGTGTAGATGTTTGTAAATAATACCCATATCAACAATTAATAGGAAGTTTAATGTACCTAAGTGTTCGAACACATACAGATGAACTTAGAATAAATTTAAAGATATAATTTCAATATTGTATCTTTAAAAAGTTTGGGCCTAACGATATAAATTCTACAAATGCAGAGGGTTGAACGTTCACTCACATTCGCCAGACCTAGGTTAAACATTTTTTGTTCCCAAGGCATTACCGAATACCGAATCTATAAAAGTTCCTATACAAATCCGAAGTTAAACACGGCCAATTCAAACACAGCTCCAATATTCAGATTAACTGGCATTCAAAAACGGCGAGAGTTCGTGAAAAATTCAACCGCAGTTATTCGGGACCGATCACCGCAGGAGATTAAACTATTAACCAAATTGTACGCAATGGTTGCGTACGCCATTTTGAAAATGGCGGAAATACGCCACAAATATGCATATGGCGACAAGTCGATTATATTTTAATAATACCTTCTGTGGGCTTAAGACTTTCTTACAGGAAACTTCATTGCAATAAATATCAGCTCGTTGTCGATGAGTAAAATTACCAGCTTAAAGGAAAGGGATACTTTATATGTTCACCATTCAGAGAGGACATATTAATTCGCAATCAACAGAATCTTCTGGAAGTGATATAAATATTAAGTTGGTGCTAGTGAGGAGGATTTTTGCGTTCATTTTAGGAAGAGGATACGCCACCAAGTTGCGATTATCAACGAGAAAGAACTGTAAAGGATTACTCATGAAATACCTACTGAAATAGGTAATTTTCACTTACTGACGGTCTCTGGGTTGACAAAGGAACACTTTAAAAATAGTTAACCTATATTTTTCCACAATACACTCCTCAAATCAAATCATAGAATCTATAGCACAGGTTTCCTGACTTATAGATTTTAAGCACCTTTTTCAGACAATCCGATGGTTAAATTAACAACAAAAAAACCTACTTTTTATTGCACCAAACAATAGTCGCGCTTTTATGTCAATATCGGGTGTCAACTCACAAATCGTGAATATTTTCCAAACCGTAGTTTCCGACCGAGCCGGCAAACATACGGTAATTTGAAAAAGTAATGAATGCTTGCTTTACTGTTTCACATCGACTAACTGACTTTTTTGACAATGTTTTGTTACTTCAATCACAGTATAAATAAGCCTCAATGTAGGTACTGAATTGCAAAACTTACAGATGTATCGTATTGACTAGGTAGCAGGGGCGTGCATTGGTTTTCCAGCGTAGTAGGCACTGTAGATCTAAGTAGTAACTTTGCACTTATCCTATCCTACTACCGAATATTATAAGTTTGAAAGTTTGTGAGGATATTTGGATGGAGGAATGTTTGTTACTATTTCACTCAAAAACTACTGAACTGATTAAGATGAAACTTTACTTACAGCAATGTAGCTAAATATGTTGTATTCTTGTATGAAACGCTGCTTAATTCGAGTAGGCCATTTCGAGACTGCCTATCGGTAGGTATTCAGTATTTAGCGTAAGGAATAACTTAGTGGGTGAGTGTTGAATAGAAGTTTAAACTAAAATAAAATAACTTTAACACTTATTGTATATTTATTTAGGTTTTGAATGAGGCAGGCACTGCCTAATTGCCTATATGGAATGCACGCCCCTGCTAGGTAGGTGATACTTAACATCTTCACTGATAGTAAACGTATACAGACGTCATAACTATAAAAATAAACAATTTTGTCTCGTTCGCCGCCAGCGATAGAGTTAATTAACTGTTTACGGAATTGTTCTAAACAATCTACAATTCCGGAAACCGATTTAAAATTCTACAAATTATTTCACAAAACGCTCATTTTTCTTCTTTTTCGGGGGTTTTAATGTGTGGTAAAGAAAGTCGTTTCCCGTGCCGTTGTAATAAAAAAAAAAGTATTTTTTCTATCGTCACTAACTAATTTTGCAGAAAATAACAACTAAAAACAAATTGAGACTTGAAAAAACAAGAAGTAATCAAGTTACTTTGACGGTTAAACAGCTGGTGACGCAATATTGAAAAAGCTGAAGTAATGACGCGTGAATGCAAAAACTCTAAAATAATGTTTGATTTCTCATGAGTCTCATGATGACCCAAAGCCAAGTCCCTCCGCTATTTCGGCTTCGGCGGCGTAGCGCGTAGGCGTTAATCCGCCATGACAGTTTGAGCGGTTGCCTAGCAACGCGGCTAATTGGCAGGAAATTGCCCAACGGATTAAACGCCAGTGTTGCCAGTGTCGCGCGAAAGTTTAATGAACGAAATGTATTATTTAGATCAGCGTAAATCAGACCAGCCAATCAGGCAGATAATTGTCACGTTTCAGAAATAAGTATATATTTGAAATCTTCATTATTTAATATTGTACGATGCTGTAATAATGAAAACAAGATTGGCGGCTCACTTAAGTTGCTTATGTTTGTGTCGTATAAGTTACAAGCAATTTGAAAATCCTTATAGTCTTCGGAATGTAATCCTTATCGTTGGAAACAGCTTTGTTTTAGCTAATAGATCATTAGCCAAACTTATGTTATAATTCTATCTTATAATATCTATATTGTATTTTTTACGAGATTTGAATTTTTTGCATTTTTCAATGCTATTTTTATACTTATGATAAATTTTAAATAGAACAATGTTAGAAAAAATCAACTCGGCTACAAGTAAGTACTCACATGGGAATCGAACCCACGACATTTGGGAAGCCGGTCCTGCTCTACAGCTTTTTGTATTTATGATTTACCATATCTATATGTTTCTTTTCATTAAATTATTTAAAAGAAAAAAATATTTCCACATTTCTCTTATTAATTTATTTTATATCTTGATTTTTTTATATTGTATTTATTTTCTTTGTATTCATTCACTTTTGTTTTGTAACTAAAATTTGCATGGACGTTATAAAGGAAAATGCTATAGGTAGAAATAAAATTGTTTCTGTAAGACCCAGGATTCTATTCTATTCTATTCCTCGTCATCAAAATAGAGAGAGAGAGAGAGAGAGAGGCTCGCTTCTATCTATTGTGCTATTTTTTATGGTTTGATGAAGGCTAACACCCATATTCTAAGTCGTTCCTCCAAAACTTACTCGTCCTCGACTTAACGAAAGCTCATTGAAAACCTCTTTGAAATACTCCTCGAAATCGGTATTCTAAGTCATAACTTCGTAAGGACCTGGAGGAGCCAAAGAGTACGTAGCCACTCCGTGTTAGGCCTAGCGCACACTACCATTTTTACCCACGACGAGGTCGAGTCGAGTGTAAAAAGTTTTGGAGGAACGAATTAGAATATGGGGGTTAAAGTCTCCCCGTTGTTTATAAGAAAAAAAATATTGTAAAACTGTGTGAACACGTGGCTAATCTCTGAGTGCATTCACTTTCTCTAAATGGCCAATTACGAGCAGGTGACCCAAATAGGGTGAAATGCGCAACTTAATTCGTAAGCAGTTGTTCCTTTCATTACATATTTTAGGGTACAAAATGTCCAATACTATAAGTAGTCATATAAGTATACCTATGTAGGTAGTCAGAGTAGTGTAATTTTTTTACTTTTATGCCAATTTTTTACGTTGATAATTTTTTGACTATCTATTGCTTTAATTTATATTTTAGAAGCTTTTCCATGAACAATGATCTCATTACCACAGTTTTTTTTTTGTAATAACTGGGCAGGCATTTGACCACCATCGTGCTTAACAAACAGGATTGTTATAACTAAAGAGTAACTTTAATTTGTTGAAAACTTGTAGAAAAGAATCTAGAACTATGGCTTAAATAACTTCAAACGAAATATAGTCTTCTTCGCTTAGTCGGAATCTTACTAATATTGTAAATGCAGAAGTATGTCGGATTGTTTGTTTGTTTGTTACTCTTTCACTTGAATTTGGATGGAATTTGGCACACAAATAGAAGATGACCCGGATTAAAACATAGGCTACTTTTATCGCGATATTCCCACGGGAACGGAAACACGCGGGTGAAACCGCGGGCGGCCGCTAGTAGGTTTAAAGAATTTATTTTCAAAAAAAAGACTTACATAAGTCACTTACATGAAAATAAAAAGAATACATGTTATTTTTTTTTATACATCACCAAGCCTTAAATACTAGTGGTAAGTATACTTAACTATAAAACGAAATTTAGGTGTAAAGTGCGTAATTTTCAATTATATAATAAGACAGTTTGGACTTAAAGCTGTTATATAATTTTATATCTTTTATGTATGAAGGTAAGCTATTGTACAGTTTTGCTCCCTCAAAGGTGAAGCTCTTTTTAGCACAATTTGTCCGTGCCCATGGCAAGACAAGTAAGCTTGGCCGACGAAGACTTCGTTTGCTGATTTGCGATGTTTTGGTGAAAACGGAATATATCATCAATGAGTATTTTAACTTATAATTAAAAACTAACTAGTATTATAATTGTTGTAGGTATAGAGATTTTAAAATATAAAAGTTGCTACGTATTTAAGGCTCTATACTACTGAAGCGAGAAAGCAATGAGAAAACGACGCGCGCGGGAGCGAGACCGATTTTCCAGATAATTACTTCGTAGTATATAACTATAGCAATATAGCAACTAAAGAGAAATTAAACTACACTGCTTTATATTTAGTGTTGTCCACTAATTAAACCAATTTCCAATAGTATATGTAACCCCATTTGAGAATAATCTTGAACTTTCGTATTTTCGAAAAGAAAAAGTGTCGAGGCAAAATCATAAAATCGTGTTCCTAACACTTTACAAATCTAGATAAGGGTACGAAGATATATATATATATATATATATATATATATATATATATATATATATATCTCTCTCTCTTATTACCAGATTGGTAACATCTGTAACTGTCCTATACTCGTAGTTTTATAACACAAAGTACGTACTTTTTCGTATATCGTCTGGAAAAGAATGCACCGTAGCACCAAGTAGCGCTGTTAATTCCGTAGCGCTACGAATTCCGTAGCAAGAAGCTACAAGGTAGCTTTGTTAAGGTTTGTTTTCCAAAAGAATAATATCTTTATTTTTGCAGTTAAAATGCTTTTTCAAAGGGTAAATTTTATTAGAAGAATAATATAAAATCACTATATTAATTATGATCATACTTATTGTGTAAAATATGCAGGTGTCCCATTTAAAAAGGGTGTCAATTTAAACACCTGTTGAAGATTGTATTGCAAATCAGTGGCTTGTGCGTTTAAATTAGGGCTCAAATGGTTGCGCTTTTTAAATGTGCATCGGTAATCAGGTTAACAGCAAGGGGTAGCTATTTCTATGAAATTTCAAAATCATTTTAAAGAATATAGGTAATAAACCGGTAGACTAAAAATCACTAAATTGGGCGGCTAAAAATCTAGGTTAGGTTGCGGAAAAAATAGGTTTAGGTTATGTTTGATTGGCGACTATAAGCCGCTAGTACTTTTGTCGATCAAAAAGTTTTTAGTCGATCGGTTAAATACTCGTACAACCCTAATTTTAATACTTAGAACTACAAACAATGACCTCTGCAAAGGTGCCGAAATGTCGGCAGAAATCTTACTAAATATCAGAATATACAAACGATTTTGTGATTTTTAAGTAAAAGTGCGAAAATATTACTGGCAAAAATGTTAGAAGATACTATGTTTAAGTTAGTTTATTATTTGGAAAAATCGTGATTTTGGAAGGAGCTCGTAGGGCTGATTATATAACAGAAATTCGGTTCAGTTTCAGTTTCGTTGCTGTTGTAGCTGTCATAAGGCGAGGTTGCCTATTATGAGATAGGCGCCTAATTTGAGATAGCATGGTTTTGGTCAACTTATTAACGACAGCGTCCTTTAGCTAGTGTCCCGTGAAACCTTGTACGAACACCTCCCCGCGCAAGCCAGTTGCCCCGGTCAGCCAGTAAAGTAAGGACGTGACAATGAGGATTTTTTCGTAGAAGAAAAAACGAAATTGTGCAATCAAATCTTTACGAGGTATATAACAATGTTATTATTAAGCTAAATGCTTACCGTCATTGAATCAGTTTTACACTCAATTTTACAAAACATCTACTATAATTTTGTGTTTTATTTATCAAAATTCAAACTAGATGCCTATTTTTCTTATTTCGATTTGTCCCTAATATGGGATACATTGGTGTTCCTAATATGAGATATCTCATATTAGATATTAAGGCGGCACATGAATATTTTTCTGTTATAGATACCTCTGGTCGAAAGGAAAACTGGGACCTCAGTGCTATGATACGTGCCATGGCTGCGGCACGATATAAACAAATGAGTTCCTTGAGGCATGCCATCACTGTTGACAAAACAATTTGTCAACAATGAAGACATGCCTGAGCTCTTTGATTGCAGCACGATGATGAGTAACCTGACTCTGAATTTCCATTCTGCAACAGGAGGTTGTTGAAAGTTAATAAAGGTAAAAAATGGATTAAATGTCCGGGCTGTTTCAATTGGTCTCATGGGGATTGATAGAAAAGCGTTTCATAAGTTGTTTTTTTTTAATTTCAGATATATATTTTTTTTTTAAAAAGAAAGGATAACTTTGAATTTGATTTCTTGATTATTAATAAGTTATATAAGTACCATCCTAAAAAATACTGTGATTGTATTGCGTAACTATTGAATTACTATAATATAGCTGTGGATGGATTAAGTCAACGTTTAATATACAATTGTTAAAACACTTTTCACCTCACACGCTCGGAAAAGGAGGATTTGTCACTCAGTTTTCGCGTTTCGCGCATTTTGCGGCCTAGCGCGGTAAAGTACTTTTTTTAATTTATTACCTAAAAATATGTCATAATGCCTTCCGAATCGTACTATTGACTTTTTTGTTACATTTATTCTTATTTTAAATAGCTTTGAATTAATTATAATACTTCGTTATGGTTTTTTTTATGTTATTCTAGTTCATTGAATCATAAAAACAATAACAATAAGATTAAATTATTTGTTATAAGAATTTAACATTAGGCTGGGTGACAATTGGATTTCGGAACGGGGCATAAACCTTTATTTTTAAATTGTCTTTGTCTTGTACCTTATGTCAATGTCAACATTTACCGAATCGTTTTTATTGTTTTAAATAAGTAACAATATATTCCTACTTCAAATAACACTAAATTAACTATAATACTCCCTTTTTTATTATTTTAGTTTATTATATCATTTAAACAACAAGAATAAGGTATATTTAGATTAAGCTTAATGTTTAAAGATTTTTTACCGGAAGTTGGCATCCACTTTGAAATCCTCGCTTCGCTCAGGATTCAATCTTTCAATCCTAGATTCCTTTACTTGCTCAGATTTCAATAGAGGTAACTTGCCGCTAATAACCAACTTTCCAGCCTTGCATAACAAATAACTATTATACCTATTGTTATCTTTGTTTTTCTGGTGATTGACGTGTTATGACTGACAATTGTTTAAGAAAAGTATGTTAATGAATAAAAGTCTGATTATTACCTTTTTGTTTTTATTTATTACCTACTTTGATTTTTTCAATCTCATAGAACCAAATTTGAGATACTATCTCAGAATTCCCTATTCTGTAGTAGTATCTATTAGTAGGTCTTCTATTATGAGATTCCTCTAGTATCTCATAATAGGAGACCATTTTCCCAAGTAGCAATTTAGGTTCTTTTTTGATTATCGTACCCATAAACCCATGGTTTGTATATAAAACTAAATAACTACTATTTCATTAAACTACATTACAATCCCTATCCATAATTGTGATTTGTAAAGTTTTGATTACAAACTTATTTTTTTAAGCCAAAAAATTAAAATGGTGTTTCATATTCGGTATCCTCACACTACAGTATTTTTTTTATTTTTTTTTATTTATTGTTCAGAAACAAACGGTCATTCACATACATGATAGAAATTTTCTGCACTTTATATTAGACCTATAGTCTCCTTTATGAATTACAGTACTTATGAAAATGTGACAGTAATGACATGAAGAAACTGAAACTGAATTGAGTTTCCGTTAGATAATCAGCCTGCGGTGAGGCAGTAATTCGATTTTCGCGATGGTCGGTCAAAAATTACTATCTTGAGCTCCTCCGTTGTGATAGCAGTGAACTAAATACTTATCGCGTATCTTAATCTATAATAGTTGTTTTATTTTTACGTATATCTTATTAATAGAGTTACGCTATACAACCAGGCCATAATATAGCTGTATACTCGGGTCTATCTTTATCCGTTATCGGAAGAATTATAATTAACCTCGCAAATTACACAGTCATTACCTAAGTTTATTACTCGTATTATATATTTTTATTGTCACAAGCTAGGAAAGGTTTTTATATTATTTTATTAAATAAAATAGTGTATGAGACGTGTTTTTATATAACTTTGATGCTGTTTGACTATAAGTTGAAGGGCACTGTATTGAAGCGGGAGACGGTCGTCCGGGACCTCGGTGTGCTTCACGATCATAAGCTTCTCTTTGATTCCCACGTTAACAGTGCAATTTCAAAGGCCTCGAGGGCTCGTACTGCTCACTCGTACGAAGTCATTTGGAGTTCGCTTCTCAGGTCTGGAGCCCTAGATATCTTACTTATATATCCCGTATTGAAGCCATCCAGAGGAGGTTTATGAAGTTTCTGTGTTACCGTAGTACCAAAGAACGCTATGACTCGAGCCGTTATGATGAACTGTGCAAAAAACGTCATATAATTCCATTGCAAATGCGCCGTGATATAGCTGATTTGGTCTTCCTTAGCAAAATTGCCACTGGCGTTATTGACTGTCCAGAGCTTTTTTCCAAACTCACGCTTAGATCCACCCCCAAACCAGTTAGGTATAACCCTCTGTTATTCACCCCCCCTGCTTCTTCAAACTTTAGACAGAACTCTTTTCTTTGGCGAGCGAGTAATAATTTTAATATACTTTCGAAACAGGTAAATCTTGATCTGTTTAACAGTAGCGAGGCGTCGATTAGGCGTATTGTAAGCCGCTTATTTTTCGGTGATAGCTGCTAAATACAATGTGTCACTTAGGAAATGAGTCATATTTTTAAGTTATGTGTTCGTGTATATTCAATAGTTAGGCTACGCTAGTTTTAATATTTTAATGTATCTAATTTGTGAAGACCTGTAAATGGCTTTATGTTTAGATTTAAGTTTTTAAATAAATAGCAACGCTACACAACCTGGGTAATAATACATAGCTGTATACCCGGGTACCCGGACACTCGGGCGTTATCGGAACAATTATATTTCACCGCGCAAATGACACCGTCATTACCGCGCCGCTGTAACCGGCTTAATGGTGTACGGATATAACCGGGTACGGTAAGAAAAAAAGTTGTAATAGGTATACTATTAATTCGATTTTTCATGAAAAAAAAAGAGACGTTTGCGTTCATCATACCTGGAGGCCTAAGATGATCACAAGCATGATGAGCATAAGTTGCAATTTTTTTTTATATAGTGGTTAATAATTTATAGATACGCATAAAGTTGAGTTAATTATCAATTTTCTGTATACCTGTAATAGAAATCGTACACATCCAAGCACGGCATGCTTGGACGAATTAACCACTGGACGCGTAACGAGGACCGCGTTCGCCTTTACCCCTCTGTCACTTACCCTGCCTTTTAGACACAGTAAGCAAAATGGCGTTGTCAGTATGACGCGGGATCTCGAAGTGGAACAATATCAAAAAAATGGGCAAATGCGCAGTGTTATTTTGTAAAAATTATAGTGCACAATCAAAAAAATTTTTTTTTCACGCGTAAGTACAATTTCAACCTATTAAATTACCAATTTTTCGTAAAATAAATAAAATTTGGTACGAATACTAAATATTATACGTCATTTCAAAAAGTAATCATTGCACATGTCAATTCTTCAAAGATATTGCTTATGTAATTTGGTTGGTTAATATGTATCACTCATTCGGTCAATTGTCATTTTTATGTCGTATAGGGCTTGAACATATCGATAAAAATATCGATGTATGTAAATGAACGAATGAATCTGATTTTAATATAGGAATTATTCAAATTTATTTTAGATTTCCAGTTGATCCCTTAATAAAAAGAAAGTGGGTGGAAGCGGTACGCAGGGAGATAACGTGGATTCCAACGAAGCACCACCGCATATGCAGCATACATTTTCACCCAGAATGTTACAATTCAAATTCCTCGAAACAGAGAAAACTGTATAAAAAACTCTATCCCTACAATGAATTTACCCAAATTTGTAAGCACACTCAAAATTATTATATCAAATTGTATCAGCTATTTTATCCTATAAGTTAAATGGTACAAAATATGTCAGAAGTGGCCAAAACGTTTCTATGGTCAAGATAAATTAGATTCGATGTATTTTTTCAGACACATGAAACGAAACATGATATCGACATATCCGATAATAAATTGAAAGTGACGGAAACAGAAGGAACATACAATAAACCAAGCACACCAGTAAATGTATGTAATTGTGAAAAAGTTTTTAAGACTATCTGCATCCGTAAAGAGCAACATTGTCTAAAATATGTGTTTTTTTCAGCAACGAGGACCTTCTTGTGATAGCAACCAAAGCCACACCATAAATGACACGCCAAGAAAATTAATACTAAAAAAAAAGTTGCAGGAAAAAAACAAAAAAATAAAACGTCTACAATATTAAAATCGATGTCTGTATAAAAAATTCATTTGAGGCCGAGTTGATTTGTTCCAATATTTTTATATTTAAAATGTAGCATAAATGGTGGTTACATTTATTAGTTGTTTCTAACATAGACCCTGTTAGGTCACAGCAAGAATAAAATTTATTATATTTGTAATATATATACGTAAGCTATATTATACAATTTTTCAATCTTTATTAATTTTAATTTTAATTATATTAAAATAAAACAATCTTAAAACGACAATAAACTATTCGTTGAAATATTCATGCAATTAGTATTTCAACTAGTAGTTGCTAGAAAGATACTGCTTTGGCTTTTCTTAAATGTAGGTAATTTATATTCGATTTCGAAAACTTCTGGGAGTTTGTTGTATATAACTGCCATAGCGTATGCTGGACCATACGCTATCCAAAGGCTAGTCTACTATTTCTAATTTTGGTTTAGGTTGTGCTAATTTGGTAGAGTGGCGTAAATTTTGAGATCCTTAATAAAGTGAAAACAAGTTTATATTTTTTCTTACAAATACCTATGCAAATTTCTTTAATGTAAATGGATACTAGAGTTGAAATTAAAATGTTTTAGTCTCAACTATCTTTGACAATCCTATAATGCCGATGATTATTTTCAGTAAGTTTTAGTGTACTTAGATTTTTGGCTCTAAAAACATGTCGAATTCGAGATGTCGTAGGGCGAGAAGCACCCAGGGGGCTAATTGTCTAATTTTAAATCTATCACAATCCCTTTTAATTTGTCATTTGAAAGGTACATATTATACGAGCTTCGCGCCATAACTATTTGACCTTTGAAGGGATTGCAATCGATTATAAAATAAAACACTTATGGAGGGGTTGCTATTGTGTATGTCCTATACAAAGATTATGTAATGAACAAATTACCCATATTTTGTTTTATATTAAAAATCGCAAGTGCTTGAATAAGAAGTTACTGTAAATAATGAATTATATTATTATAAAAACCAAATATTAATGTTTTTTACTCACTTAAAGAGTGTAGGTAATTTTGAAGTCCGCCTGGCTAGCGACTACCATCTTATCTAAATCCGTTCCGGCAGTTAGAGGTAAGATAGCCAGTTCCTCGCTGATTGAGGATTTCGGGAGAGGCGCGCTTCCATCTTAATCAGGTTGCATGCATCTCCCCATTTTTCACAAAAAACCAAACACAAACGCATTGGAAACCATATTTTATAGTTTTTTTTATGAATTTAAGGGATTTGATTATGAGATTTTCATATTATTAGGTGCTTTTTATTTTTTTCCCACGATATAAACAATTAACTTACTAATTTTTCTAATTTCTTTAAAACACACATGATTTATTAAACTAATTAGGTTCATTCATTCACTCCGTATTTATCGATAAAAAAAATATCGATTAGTTCAAGCACTACTGTCATTATTTGACATTTGTAATCGCCCCTCACCCCCGCAAGAAGTGGTCGAACGTGATTCCATACATTCTTCTCGGGTTTCGTGTCCAGTGGTTAATTCGTCCAAGACGGCATGTTGAATGGAATATGTTCAATGTTAGTAAAAATGTATTTTGTTGGTGTACCTAATGAAATTAATAAAGTAGAAGCGCGACTCTCCCGAATTCCTCGGTCATTGAGGATTTGTCGTATTACGGCATGTATCGATATTGCGATTGCAAGGCTGCCTCGCGGTATGTTGACGTCTTTGCCACGCGCTCCAATTTGAGTGTTATCGCGCGCAAGTTACTCGGCTCACTGTCGGGTAGCGGTGCTCCCTATTGTGACCTTTCAATCTAGACAGTTTTCCGAATTGCTATCAGTGCATCTCTTTTACTCATTACACAAAGAGAAATAGCACTATAGAAATTCATAAAGTTGCCTGAAAATAAGAGGTCATAATAGATACCCCAAAGGACGCATGTGTAGAGCCTCACACACTCGCGACATGGATGACAAAGAAAATCCCGTTAGAGCGACATGAGACAAGTTGCTTTTTTCTAGTATATTTTCTTGTTTAATATTTATCACATAAAAATATCATTATAAAATGCAAAATTAAAAAGTTATAATGACAACAAAAAGCTACGTATTTCAAATGTATACTGTGTTGACTGTGTTCGTGCAAATTGAGCGCACTGCGAGTCTGCTTTTAGACTACTGCTCAAACGAGCAACCTCGCCCACAGTAAGTTCGGCATGTATCTAGTACCCTATATTTTTCTCCCATGCTGGCCCTTATTCACTATGACCACTTACCGATTCCTTGCTTAAACCACACCAATGTCGTATTTGGTTTCGACATTATCAAAATTCGTTTTCTGATACTTAAAATTTTTAAAGTTATTTTACTTGTTTAATAATTATACAAATTGTGACTGTCGTGTACTTTTACAATAACTGTATAATTTGTGAGTAGGTATCAAGGAGAAAACGAATTTTGAAAATGTCAAAACCAAGTACGAGATTAGCGTGGTTTGAGCAAGGAATCGCTAACGGATCATAGTGAAAAAGGGCCCTGGACTGGGATTGAAAAAGAATATGCCAGTGGCTAGCTCACCAGTGCAGATAGTAAAAACCTTTGCCATAACAACAATGTTTACAGCATTGTTGTGTGCGGGAGTTAGAGATAAGATAGCCAGTTCCTCAGTGATTGAGGATTCCGGGAGTGGCTTGCTTCCATCTTCAGCCTTATCAAAACTTAACATCAGGTATGATGATGAAGGCTAAGAGTCTCCCGTCGTACCTAAAAAGAAGCCTATCAATGGACAGGGTATTTTCAGGCGATGTTACTAATTTATTTAGTTTAATTAACTTTATGTGTGTTTTTTTTAGTTTGCTGTGCCCTTGCAGGGTCATGTTTGTTTCTATCTTCTTTATTAACATCTGTATATACAACATGAATGCAATAAAGAATTTGATTTGATTTGATTTGACGACGGCACATTTGGCAATAGTTGGGCTATGAGAGTGATGTTTGTATGCACCTTTGATGCTTTGCTAGGCCTGCAAGGGATTAATGGCGTGAGTGTATGTATGTAAGTGCAGTGTTGGGTAGAATGTTGATCAGATCATTTGGGTATGTATAGCAATCTATCTCCTTCATTCACTCCCTGTATGGCCATTATCAGATCACAGCTCGGTCAATCCTTGGCAGGGAACCAAGGCTCCAAAGTTACCTCGATTGCATGAAAATCGGGTAGTGTCGTTAATTATGTGGCAACCAATGTATATATTTCTGGTTTCCCATCTACCTTGCTGACTTTACCTCCCCGCCCCTTTAAACAAAGCTTGCCCAATTATTATGAATTATTCGCGGCGACTATCGCGCGGCGATTGTCGGGTGGACAATGGCCGTAATCGGTACCGGCGATAATAACGTTAATTAATGTGCTTGAACAAGAGTTTTTATTAATGAATGCCATTTATCCGGCCGTTCCTCTGGTGACGTTATAATTATGTAGGATATTATAAGGAATAGCTTAGGTTTTTTGTATGAGAAGCTTTTTTTAAAGTCTAGCAAATAAAAATATTTTAAGCACCGTTGAAGCGTGAAACTCCTGAATAACAAAGAATTAAATAATGAAAACATTGGGTAGAATACAAAATTTTATATTCATTTTGATGAATATAACCTTTTTTATACTTATTTCGGCCATTTTTATATTTTTTTTATATTTACTTGTCCAGTTATATTCTCAATAAATTAGTGACCAACTAGCTACAGATGTTTTCATTACCTACGCTTTTATTTAAGAAATTACTACATACGAGAACAAGAATACAATCCCATTACAAATAGTACATACAAATACAATCCCTTCATAGAATTTTACGCGTACTATAGTAAAATTAATCATTTTTTTAACATTATAACGCATTTTATTTATCGCACAGTAGGTATTTTATGTTCTTTGGTAAGTTTAACAAGTAATCTGTTGTTAACAAACAATAAAGTTGATTTTAACAACACACCACAAACCTAAATTCTCCTGTCAAACACATTACAAAACAAACAATGACAAAATCAAGTTGCATTATTTATCATTACAAGTTGTCATATCAACGCAATTACCCCAGAGCCGGCCATATGGGCGCGTTGTAAACGGCTCTCGTTAGCGAGGGCGATAGTTCGATTCCCGGTTGAGCAAAACTTGTTTTTATAGTAAGGGGAATGCTGAGCAAACCTCAGAGGAATACGCAATGGCGCCGTCTTTATGAGTTGTCGTTTATTTTAAATTGCCACTAAATTATAGCGAACAATACCGATATAAATTTCATCTGATAATTATCTAATGGTTTATTTCGAGCTTTTGTTGTGGATTGTTTTGGATCACGAATTATCGTGTTAGAGATCACATTAGTAGTATTAATGTGATGATAACTGATAAACATTCAGGATGAGGAGGAGAAATAGCATACTTTCATAATCGGAGTCCGGGTTGATCAATGTTTTTAACAATAGTAAGAATTCAATAGTAGAACACTTTATTCGATACTACGAAAATTTATAACTTTATTTGGCAATTTTTTAAAACCAAAGTTCTAGTTCCAAGAAAGGCATTTATTTTCTTCTGAAAACAATGCATTTGCTATTGTATAAATCGATTATTAACTTTACAATCAATACATTGTAAATACTCGAATTATTAATAATAATAATTTGAGTGATTATTTATTTTACAGCCCAACTTTACACAGCTGGCATAAAAATTTACCTAAAAATACGAAATGCAATCAAGGTATAACAATTTGCATGCATTTCAGCATGTATTTCTAAATACCAACTAAGTTGATTTGTAGTTTGCTAGATGATTTGATACGAAATGTTTGAAAATTTTACTTGTTTTCGATATAATTTCTTATTTAAAATGTAGGTAAGTTCGACTTTTTAACAAATACTTTCACCCTTACGATTTCAAACACCTGTATTTATTCTAAGTTAATGATTAATGATTCGATTCGCACTACATTTTAATCTTAACAAATGTAAAAGATAATCGTTATTAATGAATTCTACGTTTTGTTAGAAATTATTAATTAAACAATGAATGGAAATCGGTTTATTTTTAATAAAAAGAAAGATTTATACTTTTGAATTCATTTACATTCAGTTCAGTAGGTAATTGCTTGTACTATATGACGATTACTCGAAATTATTAGGATTTATCAGAAAAATAGAAACTAAAAAGTAATTAAAAACGGATGATGCAAGGTATTCGGTTATACAATGAGTACGAGTATTATTTTCAAATCACTTTAATTCGTCACTAGCAGGACACCGGTGTGTCCAGAGATTAATAGATTACCTATTGTGTCTCATAACTCGGGACCTGAAAAGTTTATTAATTAAAATTGCGAAATATGTAGATCGGTAATTTTACAGACCTACATATTTCAAACAAAATATTGTTTGCCACTATTTAGCTTAACTACTACTATTTAGAAAAGTAATTGCAAAACAATTAAAATACTAGTTGCAATAGCAATTCTTTAAATAATAAAAAATAACATGTTTTCAATCATGGTAGTATAAAGTCCCCACATAAAGCACAACAAGACACAACTATCACATCCAAACATCAAAGATCCCAAACTTCGAAAAGAGTCTTAACCCTAAAACATTCAATTAAAAAAGAACCAACGCATTTGACCTTAAAGCAGCCCGCGGGCATAACACGATCAATTATACTTAGACCCCAAAGCAAATTATCGCAAAATACATTTGTAAAAAGGGCAAACAACGCGTATGGAATCCCCTGGGCACGGCTGTAGATTGTTTGACTTCAGCCCTCGAATGCGACGATGTTGACCGAAGCATTAACGAACACAATAGGAACTTCATTAATTATGTCGTTATTACTTTTAAGTCGGTTTTGCATTGGAACTGGATGTCGTTTCAAAAGTAAAATCTATTTAATGTTTAATACATTTCCTTTATATTTATTTTTATATAGAACTCATAGAACTAAAAGTATTCGTATCGTCACGTCAACAAATTCATGAGGTATGAGCAGCGTTTCTACCAGACGTAAACGGAACTAAATTAACCCTATACATTTTTTGACTTGATGATGACGATTCGAATGCATTTCGAAAGGTTTTCGTTCTAACCCCACTGAAAGAAGTATTGCTTCGAGAACAGGCACATTCGAAGAACATAACGAATTGAAGAAATACTGTTTGTGTGTTTTTCGCAAAAAGGTGACGATGCATGACAGACAACTTACACTAATAACCTGTTTCTTGTGTTTTGTGGTACCAACATAACCATTTAGTTTTGGTTTGATCGTTAAAAATGATCGCGTTTAAGTGCCTCTTGTTTAAATAAACGTTTATTTGCGACTACGAAAGGCTACGATTTATAACTTCCGCTACAAAAACCGTAGCAAATGACTACGAAACTACAGAAACACAGAGCACGTTTGAAGGCACAATCAAAATTTCACCATCACCCCCATTTAAGGATGTAAATTAACAGTAATGAAGTAGGCAATATTCAGTGAATATTGCCCTACAAATCAAAAGGGACCCCTGACTACCTGAACTCGCAAGGGCGATAATGCCTTGAACTTAACTCCGTTGTACTCATACTTACGCCAACGTAAATAACGTAACTATTGCATGCGATTTTAAACCTTATTAGCTTTGAAATATGGGATTTTGTGGGTGATTTTTGGTGCTGGCAAGGTGCCCCGCCACTTCATTTGGGGAAATGCTGGCAACACTGGCTTAAGTGTTGCACGCTGTTAAATTAATGAGGCAATCTGTGTCGAGGTGCCTCCATACTTTACAAGGTGGTAATGTGTTCTGAGCGAGCTCTCTGTAATGATTTACAAATCGTGTCTATGTACTTACTGTGTCTCGTGTTAACTTTTTTTCCTTGTTATTTGATTTGCAATCAGTGCTTTCACTTCACTATGAGCAAATGGGTTGGTCTTGGGTCGA
Organism: Chrysoteuchia culmella; assembly: GCA_910589605.1. NCBI lineage: Eukaryota > Metazoa > Arthropoda > Insecta > Lepidoptera > Crambidae > Chrysoteuchia > Chrysoteuchia culmella. The sequence continues at coordinate 10,744,635 of OU342664.1, read as the reverse complement.
GTGAAGAGTGTGTCTCTCAGCAGAGACATCTCCTCTCTTATTCCTCTTAAAGGATTCCTTCCTTCTGAGGTGCTTGTTATAGCTTCGGATTAGAAGCTGTGATGCCAGCATATTCGGGTGTCTGTCCAATGTAATCCGGTATCTCTGAGTTGCATTAAACAATCTCCTCCATAACTGTACTTATTTCTAAGTGTTGATGTATTTCGGAATTAGTGATATACCATGGCACTGCGCTGATAGTTCGAAGTATCATGTTTTGAGCTCGTTGGTGTAATGCGATGTTTGAGTTGCTGGCACTTCCCCAAAGTTGGATACCTTAGGTCCATTGTGGTTTGAGGACTGTTTTATATATTAGGAGTTTATTGTCAAATGAGAATTTGCTGTTCCGGCTCAGGAGCCACAGGAGATGGCTGTCTTATTTTTCTTATATGATCTCTCCAGGTAAGGCATCTTTCAAGGTAAAGGGCCATATATCTTACACAATTTTGTTGAGGTCGTGTTAGCTTGAAAAAGCAAAACAATATTCGGATACATTTCAAAACCTAGTTAGGTATTAACTTGTAACAGCATTTTTCTCTCATTGACACTCGTAAAATAGAATTATAATTTATTTATCTGTAGTTTTGTAAGAAAGATATCTACTTAGAAATCTTCATTACAAAACCAAGTGCAACTTACTTACGAGTAAGTTCAATAAAGAACTCAGAATGGTTCTTTAACAGTGGAGGCCCAAATCTATACTAATAAGAGAAAGATTTGATTGTTTGTTTGTTTGCAACCAATAAACTCACAAAACTACTAAACGGATTTGGATGAAATTTGGTACACAGATAGTAGATAGCCTGGTCATGAACATATGTTACTTTTTATTCCGATATTCCCACGGGAACGGGAACTACACGAGTGAAACCGCGAGCGGTCGCTAGTACGTTTTAAGTAGGCCGTTTAACAGACAAGACCGAGAAAACTGTTGATCATTATTTTGTTTATCGACTAAACAATTGATCAAAAGCGATAGTCAACCAAATAAACCATTGATATTTTTACATTTGTTCGAGTGATCATTTGGACGAAAAAATAGCTAATGTTGTTTATGTATGTTGTTTTATTTCTATGTAATAATTATATTATTTTGTTTTATTTTATCTTTTATTGCTGCATTTGTTTGTGTGCTATGTGTTGCTTATAATAAATAATATTCGACTCTTCAAAAGACCAAAATAATTCACCTATGACGAATAGTTCTCTCGGTCTTGTGTTAAAATGCCTTACGAATTTCGGCCTTCATTGGTATTTAAACTCCTTATGACGTTCATAATACCGGTGGTTTTCATATTGCTAAACGTGAAGTCTGATGTGCCGTAGACTGTACATTTCCCTCGTCGAGTTAGCATCTTCAGACTGCAGCCCAATCAAACTATTCGTGAATATGTCCGTACCCCTCTTCCTCCCTTTTCCCAATGGGGAGTGGGGGGGTAGTTTTCGACCTACAAACGCGGCAATTAGCTGAACTCATCCTGAGTAATGATCACCAGCCCGTGATTAAGACGGGCCACTGTTAGTGATACTGTGTGCCCTATTACGTGTGCAGAAAGTCTGTTATTATTTATAAGGCTACATTTTGCATAATAATAATGTTCTGATTGATTACAGGGAGCCTACCATCTCTTGGCGCAGTATTGTTTTAATCTTAATCTTACCATACTATTTCGCACTACGAATCTCTTAAAGTAAGCTTGTTTTGTTGATGGAAGTTGTGAGACGTCATCGCTCAATCATCGCCTCCAAAGCCTTCTTTTTCTACCGACTTCGAAAGAGGATCATAAAATGGTAGAAAAGAAACCGAATCACTACTTATTTAGTCATTAAGAGCCAGGTTCGCCAACTGTTGATTTGATAATTGTGTAATTCGTGGGTTATTAAGTCGTTAATGTAGCTTTATATTCCTTCAACTATGAACACACGGCTGAAATGCAATTTTGACATTAAAATGACTTTAGCGTTAATTAATTAGTTAATTCGAGCTTTTGTTTATATAGAAACGATTCATATTCTTAGGTTGAAGGAACACATTTGTTTTTTTTTTAAACCTGCGTCTTGCACGATTCTTGATAGCAATTCAAGTGATTGTCATGGCCATAAGACACGGTTGCCTACAACATACGAACCAAAACATGGTTGATAAGTACGCAACGCCGTTTGTTTCAGACCACATCCATTTCGTTTATTTAAGAATTACTAATATTTATTTTTATTAGGTTTTAAATTTTGAACACCGAGGGCGTAATTTTTTTTCTACTCGATACGTTTCGAGAAAGCTAGGGCCCGTATAAATATGTACTTATTAAAAATATCTATATAAAAAACTAAAATGTAAGAAAAATAAGTGTAAAAGAATATATATTTCAAACAAAACTATTCTTTATTGAAAAAAATGCAGCTTAGCTTCAGTTTCACTAACAGTGAAATTGCTGTCAATGATAGCAATTCTACTGATTGTCATGGCGACAAAGACACAATCTCCTTCAACATACGAACACAGACCCTCCAAGTGGTTTTAAGGTTGCCCAAAACAAGGTTGATAAGTAGAAGCATTGTCTTCCCTCGCAACGCAGTTTGTCTCAAACCACACCTATTAATATAGGGATCGAATAGATTAGCTAATTCTGCCCTTTAGAAGTAGATAAATCGGGTTTTTCCTTCAAATTAACCGAATTTATTTGGGTAGAGAAATTAGTGTTAATTTATTTAGCGAAGAAATAACATGGGAGAGGTTAATTTGTTTTTTAAGTTCTATAGTTGTCATTTGCATTTATTAAGGTGAACGAAGTTTTTGTTTTAACAATTTAGATTTTTATTAGATAATCAAAGCACAATGCTTTTTTTCTATTTAAGTACTTATAAAAAACAAGAAAGTTTACCCGTAATAAAGACAAGAAGTTGTAATTTTTCTACCTAAAATTAAATATTATCAGCTTAATTTTAGTTTATTTGTGTCAAAACTAAAAACATTGTAAAAATAAATAAAGATTAACTTTAATTTTCTTTAAGAGGCAGTTTCTGGTTTTGAGTGATTTTGACTGTTTCTTTACATATTGGGAATCCAAGGGATTCTGGAGCTGGTTGGGGGGCAAGTAACAATGTATTAAGACATGTTACATTGAAGTTTATTTCAATCTTAAGAAGTGACCGCGACAATTCATTGATTTTCATTGTAGTGAGACATGTTTACATTTTAATCGGTGTACTCCGTTTATATGTTCTTGTTTACTCGGAATTCAAAATATAAAATTTTTGATAAATTATACAGCAAATGATCCTAAAAAGTGGCCGTGAAGTTTTTTAACCGACTTCAAAAAAGGGAGGAGGTTCTCAAGTCGACTGTATTTTTTTATTATTTTTTTTTTATGTATGTTCCACCATAACTTCGCCAGTTGTTAACAGATTTTTATAATTCTTTTTTTATCTGGAAGAAAATGGTTTATGTGTGGTCCCATATAATTTTTACGAAGATCTGGCTAGTAGTTTTTTCATAATCCTGAAAAATATCAATCACCTTTTGGCAAGTAGTCGTATACCTAGATGACATCATTGTTGTGTATGGGCTGATTTTTAGTGTAAGTAACGGCACATAATGTAACAAAAAAATCTGAAATAAAAACATTTTATAAAAAAAAAACAAACCGACTTCAAAAAGTAAAAAATAAAACTTTTGGAGTCGGTGCTAGTTAGCTAAGGCCAAAAAAATATAGTTAATAGAAGTGCAATGTAGAATGCTTTGGCTGGCACCGACTCCAAAAGTTTTATTTTTTACTTTTTGAAGTCGGTTTGTTTTTTTTATAAAATGTTTTTTGTTAGTACTTTTATTCAGAAATACATAGAAAAACTTAGTTCAAAAGTCTGCACTTTTAAGAAATTATGAGCAAATACGTCGTTGGATATCTAGCACATACAATAGAGTTAAATACACATATGAGAAGATTGATTAACGCCTAAACACTTAGAAAAACAAATAAAAATGATTTAGCTTCTATGAAATTATTAAAACAATTTAAGTTCACCAAAGTTCACGGCGCCCGTGAAAAGTCCCAACAAATAACTCTTGACACTCGCGCTTGACAGAGAAGAAGCTCTATGCTACAGTCAACTATAACTACTAACTACTACGTACATCTTATGTTTTGGCGCGCACTGTTCATTGAAATAAAACAACTTTTACGGATATCAAACGCGCTATATTTCCACGAACTAAGTTGTAATTGTCCGTATTTTTAGGTTTTTTAGGGGTTTTTTGATTTTCCCGACGTTTCGGCACCTTTACAGCTGCCGTGGTCACGGGATGACAGTCATCCCGTGACCACGGCAGCTGTAAAGGTGCCGAAACGTCGGGAAAATCAAAAAACCCCTAAAAAACCTAAAAATACGGACAATTACAACTTAGTTCGTGGAAATATAGCGCGTTTGATATCCGTAAAAGTTGTTTTATTTCTACTAACTACTAGTATACTATAGTCACTGCGCATCTTTTGTTTCGCCGCGCGGGGGTCAAAATATTATGGCACAGTGAAATGAACGACCTCTTAACACGTTCACTGCGGGAGAAGGCACAAAAAGCCCCATGCGTGGCCGTAACCCAATGAGGCAGCGAAAATTTAGTTTTTACGTTCAGTGCGGGGAGCGTATCTCGGCTAATCATTGGAGTAAGACAGAGACAAGTATTGCTTTCTGTTTATCTCTTAAATTTGAATAATATGGAATACTTGATTTATGTGAGGGGGAAGGGGGAAGAGGGAGTGCGGGAAGGGGTTCATTAGACCTTTGACCCTTTTTAGGCCCCATCCGCTCTGAGTGTGGACCAATGTTAACGGGCAGTGACGTGCCGCACACGAACAGTGATAGTTGATTGTTTATGTTTGTAATGTTCGTGATGTAATGTTTTTTTTGTTTGTTTTGTCAAGGCATAAAAGAAGCTTGATTTTTTATTCGACTCGTATAAAGAAAACTATACTTTGTAAGTACCTACTAAATATTAAAATGTATATAGCAGTCGAAATTCTACGCCGGCACCTCATGGTCATTACAAAATCGGTGAATGCAGTAAAAAAATTCTCAAAAAATTAAGGATGATCTTCTACGAACGTTTTCATGTAGCTACATCGTTTAAGGTACCTGCTCTTCGTGCTCCGTTTTAAATTTCCACCCTGTATAGTAATGAGAATGAGTTGCCGGCGAAATAACGAATTAGTGTTTTGATTCGGACAACGTCGATAGCATTTTTTATTTAAAACGTCATAAGGCGAAAAACATACTTACATTCAAGAATATAGAATACATCATAACTGGTCAATATCCATAAAAAATATATACGGGACGAATTGAAAATCAGATTGCACCTCAAGTTGGTACCTACGTCATTATATTCGTCTCCTAATTCAGTTCCAATAAGCCCAAGTGGTACCTTTCGTTTTTGTTTAACGCTTGTCCATACAACTTTCTTTGTACAAACGTATTGTTACGCACTTGGGGACAGCCGTGTTTATTCAACACCCACTGCCTCCAAGATGCGGTCTGCTTAGCTAGCTCAGATGGGCACGAGACTCGTGGGAGTGTGCGTGAGTTCTACCTTGATGGCTGTTACACTCGGAAAGAAAATATTGAGATTAGTTCACTAAAAGGTTCTAATTCTTACTTCTAAAGAGGGCGCCACCAACACAGAAGTGTTGGATTAAATCAAACAAAGTGATACATTTCTGACAAAAATTTTGAGTATATTGATGTTAAACCACTGTTATTATTTAAAATTACAAACAATTCTTTCTAAACATTATTAGCAGAAAACATGGGCACTATTAATAAAACTGATTAAAGGTTAAAGAATAAAAGTTACATGTGGGTATTCATGGTAAATTATTTGGTCATGACCTGGGGAAACAAGAATTAGTGGAAGTGTCCTTCCATGAATCTATTCTGAAGCTAAATGTAAGATCTTAAGTTACTTCTATATTAAAATTACATTAATACAACCGTTTTACATGTCGATGAAATTCTCAAACAAAAAGTACACAAAAACATACGGAGTTCATTGTTTAGCTTACGCAGCCATCCTCCAAGGTGTTGGTGCACTGCACTCACTCTCCCATGCATCAGAGGAGAACACTTCTACATTCCGTGGCCTGAGACGAGACACACTGCTTCAAGGGGACACGTGCATCAGCCCAGGGAAAGTTGTCAGAAATGCAAAAAAAAATACTTAATTTCTGGCTTAAAACAAAGGAGCGACTCTCTGAAACAAAATAAGAGAGCACACGATAATTCTCAAGAAGTTCCACCATGAAGCGTGAGACTCCAATCAAGACGAGATGGCATGAAAAACTCACCTGCCGCTCCATATTAAAATTTTTGAATTTATATAAAAAAGAAATATTGGCACTAGGCCATATCGATGTCAATCACCACCTCATTTTCATAACAATTAGATTGGATCCCAATCAAAATTTCCTGTTTCCAATATAAGTCGCACCGACGCCGAGTATCGAAAGGAAAAAGGTAAATCACCGTCACCGGCGACCATAGACGAGCCGAACCAAAGACAATGATAAATTGTTCCAGAATTTTCCACAAAAAGATTTTTTTTATTCTACAACTAATTGAAATATATTTTGATAAATACAGAAGACATACTGAAAGTAAATTAAACCATTACAATTTTAAAAAACATTAGACAATAGCAATAAATATGCAATGAGTAACTTTCACAAAGACAACAAGTTGTGATTTATAACATTAAGTTATTGTCTGTGACGAAACGTAAAACGTCAGATGTCATGTCATTCGCTGTCAATGTCAAAGCCACTCAAAACAATAACACTGGTAGTTGTTATTTATTGTGAAAATATTGAAAACAACAAAATATTACGGAATGAACGCTAAAACTTTGGTAAATACGTGTAAAGAATGGTAAACAAAACACTATCGTGTCTGGGGTGACGGTGTATCCCGTGGTCTGTTCTTGGCGTCGTTGATGGTGAATTCAACACAGGGCCTGAGCCCAGTCCTGCGAATAGACCACCAGACACACCCTCACTCCAGTCTCGAGAGTGAAAATACCACGGTTGCGTATTATACACGTGTAAGAATATTCAATTTTGAATTTAAATTTATTTGTCAATTACTGCTTATAAAGTCATTAAATTAATATTAGAATACATACTCATTAACATTCTTCTTCTCCTTTCTCCTTCATTTAACCAAATTCTGTTAAAAAATGTGATTTGATTATCTGACAAAGACGACTATTCTTAAGTTAGTTATTTCCTGTTTAGCAGATAATAAATTAATAATTATTAAGTAAATTTAACATTAAATTCATTATATTATTGAAGCTTATCGATATTGGTTTATCAAAATATTAAAATCGATAATTAATAAAAGTAAAATACTAAAAATATGTTTTGGCCAGACGATTGACAAATGGTCAGGTTTCCATTTACTTCCTGTTATTTTCCTTAATCATTTTTGTTTTACAAATATTGAACATATATTGTATCTTGTTAAATTAAGTTATAAATAATGTTAATAATATTTATACTATAGTTAGTACAAATAGTTTATTTAAAGTATGTTATTTTCATAAAATAATTAATTTGACACGTTGGCGCCACGGTAGCAAATTTATTATTTTTACGGATAAAGTGGCGGGAGAATCCCCCGCCTCTTTTGGCTCCCTCTGAGCATGGAGGACACATTTTCTGAACAGTCTTGTGTGGTGAGTCAAGCAGAGCGGTCTAAAAGCTAAGTACTATAATACTGTCTAATTCTACTTAAATATTGTTTTATTCTATCTTAATTTAATACTGTTTGAACTTGATTCACTTTTATTTAGAGGTCTAGCTAAGTGTTTCCATACTGTTTTATTCTACCCTAATTATTACTGTTTTATTCTCCCGTAATTGTCACTGTTTTATTCTTTTCTAATACTGTGATATTCTCGATTAATTTTATTTGAGGTTATACTTGATGTTCTCCTTAAGAGTAAAGATTATGTTAATTAAATGTGTTATGTATTTAAAATTGTGTTTTAAATAATCATTATAATTGAAAGAACATTTTTAAATTGTCGTTTTTATTTAATAAATTCCAGTAATTGTTGAAAGATTTCTAAGGTTTTATTTCTTTATTCCTCGTATAACAATACTTTAATTTAACTACAATTGAAGCTATTTAACATTTCCAGTAGAATTTTAATTACATATCCATTGATACTTATGGTCATAATTTCTAACACACGCAACAGTATTCACACCCGACAATGTAATAATCGTGTTCCATCACTAATATAGCTTAAATCGGTCAATTTAGTATTGCTAAAGATCTAAAAGACCCCCTAAATTAATATATTTTTTAATTGTTCTTAATACTCGAGAACGGGGCGAAGCTAGAATCATATTGGTTGACAGGTGTAGATTGCTTATTTATAAATCTATATGCACTACGGTAAACCTCTACGATAAAACAATAAACAGTTTTTTTTTCTTGCGTGGTGGGGCACAATGGACCTACTGCCGCACTGAACTTCAAATAGGGTAGGGCTCTTTGGACCTATTAACGCACCAGAATAACAAAAGTGTAAATTTGTTCTCGCAGCCAACGTGTTAATATGAGTGCGCTTTAAGAAGAAAAAAGAAAGCATCTACTTTTCGCTCTGAAAATTTTTGGAAATACAGATTACAATGCGGTCATCAAAGGTAGGTAAGTATTACATTTGTTTTATTTTTTTAATAATCCTCTTCGATCGTATACAATACAAGGCTCAAAATGTATAATATACATCCGTATTTACTATACGTATTGGAATCTTACAACAAATTCATGTGTGAATATTAGATGGCAGAAACACATCTATCGCGTTGGTTTACGGTCGAAATTCCGATACAATGTTAGTATCGGAACGGAATTAATGTTGTGGTTTACATGCCGGAGGGCTAAAATGGTTGCATAAGTATAATCATAAGATGACTATAGATACAATCCATAAGTATTTGGTGATAATGTGAAGACTTAGCCTTATTTTTAGGTTAGTAGAAAACAAAAAATATGTAGCATAATTCCGCAAGAAAAAAAAATCTGTTTAGGGTCATTTTACTCACTCGGTGCTGGTATTGCACGGTCTAACAACTCCTGAGGATGCTCCGTGTGTGGACTAAACACGAGTAGAGTAGTCGGTGAAGGCGCAAGGTGTGTCACTGTGTTGCATCTGCATTTATTTGCGGGCGGGCGGTGCATCTTGCATGTAAGTTTTTCTTGCGGAATTATGCTACATATTTTTTGTTTTCTACTAAGATATGGATTTCCGCCAAGTAACGCCTGATTCTATCAATTTTTTTTAGGCATTAACTACTCGAAAAGAAGAAGAAAAACCAATATTTTATAAATAAATACTTTTATGATTTTTGGAAAACAATCGAAAAAGGTTAATTTATCTGATGCGACGATCAGAGTCGAATTGCCCATTTACAGTCTGTACAGCTGACCACGCCTGTCGTCTCGAATATATGCAAACACAGTTCCGTTCACCTCCGCTTCAGTGGCGGGGCATCTAAAACAGTCATTTTAGGTGCCCAGAACTCAATCAGTTCACGATTTGTGTTTGAGGAGGCAAGGGCTCTCTGGGAGGTTGAGAACTTGTCCGTAACTTCGATAACTATCACGTTGAAGGATATCCCTTATGACTATAGGCATAAGGATCAAAATACGTCGTTTTTGTTGAAGGTTTGAAAACGTCGTTGGGTGAATGTAGTGGGTTAAAGGGAATTTCTTACTACTCAGTTCGATTTGATTGTGATTGAAGATTGGGCTGTGTTTATGCACTTTTATTTACATATTTGACGGTTTTGACAATCTTTGGTTAGAAATAGTTATACGTCCAGCAGTGGGTATCTAAGTGTGAAATAAAAGCGATATCAACATGTATATGTTATGGTATATGTAAAATACTCAAACCATAGACATAAGTACTTAACTTCTGCCCTTTCAAATAATTAAAAAGTTAGTTCATAAAACAACTTTTCCGAATGCAGGACCACCATGGCCTTTAAAAAGGATGTGCCGAAACGTCAGAAAAACCTTACAATAACACAAAAATTCAAAACAGGATTATAAATTTGGAAAACTTTGTTTTATCCAATAAACAGTACCTACCTACGCGGCAAAATTCAAGATTTGCAAAAAGTATTTGCTCTACTATCCTCCAGTTTAATGTGGTGATTATAATAACCTTATGTTAATTAATGTGCGAGAAGGCATTCAATTCAATTAGTTAGTCAATATTTATTATTACATACTACCGACCTCTTCAAAAACTTGCGTTCTGCTTAGAAACATAGTGCTCTATTTTAATACATAAAACTCTTCTTTTAAAAGTCTTTAAAACTGTGATATCGCTTAGCAATCCTAAGAAGATTAACCAAAACATTCGAGCTCACCTGGCGTAGTACAGTAATAATAGATGAATGCACGACAACACGTGTCTCGCATATTTTATTAACGCCCCAAAGGAGACGAATTGAGAATGTTAAGACTAGCTGACACACGCCGGCGCCGCCGCGACGGAATGGAGAGCTGCGACAGAATAGGTAAATGCGACAAAACAGCGATGGATAACTCCCCTGAAAAATACACCTGTCTACTTTTTTTCTATGTACTGTGGAGATCGTATATGTGTCCGCACTACAAGCAGGCCGGTACTCCGCCGTTGCTGGCTGGTTTTGTGACCAATGTGACGCGTTTGCGCTACTTTAATAATAAAACGATTTATGATCTTTGATTTGCTATTTTTAAACTTATGATAAATTTTAAATAGAAAAATATTGGAAAAAGTCAACTCGGCCAAAAGTGAATTCTCAGGTGGGATTCACTTGTATAATTAAAATAAAAACAATGTTTACTCGATAATATATTCAGTAATTATAATGATTCTCAATTTTACAATTTATTTTATCTGACAAGGCGACCGTCCATATACACGCACGACTGGCCTCTGCTTTCTCAATTTTATATCATAAACAAAACCAGCCAGCAACGGCCATGTACCGGCCTGCTTGTAGTGCGGAATATACCTAGGATCTCCACAGTACCATCCTGTTCGGATGACGGCTGGCTGTCAATTCGGCGATTTATTAGAATTAATTGCTTTGTCTTGCATCTTTGCTGAGTTTTGCCAATTTTAGCAATCCATCGAGTGACCTATTGACATCGCAATATATGGAAATGTCAAACAAAAAGATCAAATCGTTTTTTATCGATTGCTCAGGGATTTCATAGTGATAGGAATCGAATTAGAACCCCGACTAAGCAGTGACACAGTTGTTTTTTCAATAAAATAGTAAGGTAAATGCAAATAAACAAATCATAAAAAAACCACTAGAAGTACGAAAATAACAAACAAACGCCTCAAAACTTTGAAGGATTCAAAGGCATGAAAAAGATGCCATGATGTTTAAGAGCTTCTTGAAGTTAAGTAGCGTTTGAGTATTCGGCTAAAAGACAATGTAGGATTTGCAATCCTACAGAACTTTCCATCCTCACACCAAGACAGGCACACGTATCCACACCAGGGATCCTGAAGCCGAATCCTATCCGCACGCCACGAACTCCCGTCTAGCTATATGTCATCTGTCAATATCTCGTTGACAACGACAGCTACTAGTGTTGCCCTCATGCGTTGAGTGTACCCTTTGCCATAGGTACAAACACTACAGACAAGATAATAATAGAAGCAATAGTACAGAAAAGAACCTGTGTTCTTGCTAGACCTTCTTGAATACCAGCCGTGCCAATCTTCTAAGTACTTTTGCAAAATCACTTTCGAGTTCGTATTCGAATTTTGAATTTTGTATGACGAACATTATTATGTAAGTCTGATATTTCACGTGCGAATTCAAAGTACCTAAGGTATTCAGAATACCAAGGTACTCCACGGCGGTTTGTCGTGATGCTTGGCACACTACCTTTATTTAAAGCGGGTCTGAATCATGCATACTACGTAAATATGAAACGGTTGCAGATGTAATATGTGATATTACTTTGAATCGAAATTGGTAAAAAGGTGTCTACCTGCCTTAATTTATCATATATTTTGCGGTAGCTTGCTCTATTGCAACATTTTATCAAAGAACGGTTATATATTTTATTAATGGTCCCCGTCCATTTTCATAGCAGAACCTAAGCACAGAGACAAATTGACTTATTAGACTTTCAATATAGAGAATGCTTCCATTGTAGGTTTACAGTTTTATTTTTAAAATGTGGGTGAATCGTTACATAATTTCTGTACTATCCTCGTTTTGGGCATCTCAATACGTTTGGCTTGCAGAAAAATAAAAATGAAATGAACTTTAGTTAAGTGACTTTGAACATTTTAGGTAAAGCGCTTTTGAATTACCTATGAATTTGTATGTAGGGAGGGACCGAAACGCAAAAATGTAAAATCATAATTAGCATTTGAATATTATGGAGAAAGATAGGAAAATAAAGATAATGTGATACCTACGTCAGATGATAGAAAGAAGTCATGCAGAGGAATGTAACGATTTACAGAGAAAGAAGAAAATCTGTTATTGTAGAGAGATTGTAGTAAGAATAAAAGAGTATCTCTGTCTACGGGACATACATCTAGGCAAACTTTAAAAAAATCTATCGCAGATTATAAACGACATAAACTAGCACACATGCGCTTTAACCATGCATGGACAGCTTTAAAGTTCTTTATTCAAAACACAGGCAAAGAGGTTTAATCCAAACTGCCAGCGCAAAACCCTCTCAACTGTAGCACTTCGTAATTTCGTCTAATCCGATATACAAGTTTTAACACCCTGGCCCACTCTGCCCGCGGCTACAAAAAAGGGTCTCTGATAAGTCTCGAAAAACTGCACGTTTTCACACGGTCACATCCTGTAGTCCAGGAGATATGGTCCTGGCTTTATGTCATCGGTACCTAGTATAGGCAGTCAATAGGCTACACACTTTGATATTGTGAGAGCGCCGTCATGTCGTTTGTGATAGCAGCGATTTCTCTGGCTTGCTGTTGACAGACCGCATCAGATGTTTTATGAAACTCTATTTCGATCCTTTGATCTCTTGATCGGTTAGCCCAGATGCGGAGAGTTTTGGTTTTGGGCCTGGATGTCGTTGGCTGTTAATAAAGTCCGTATAGTAAGCCGTAAAGTAGCAAATTACATGTAACTGTAGTGTATGTATAAAAGTACAGCAATGTAAGCTTTTGTATCATTTAGTGATTAGAAAGTAGTAAACTTTTATATTTTCTATATGAATCATGGAAAAGTAATAAAACTTTTTAAAGTCACACTAGCTCTAGGACTAAACAAATTAGGAATGGAAATTCTTCTATCACCGTCCCTGTTACACCCTGTTAAGCTAAAGAGAGAGAACATGCAACATAATTGAAATCATTTCATGCCGGACCTTCCTGTTCGTACCCTTTTAAATGATTTAGAAGGGATTTCAGACCTTCATAATGGAGTTTTAAATGCGTCTTCACAATTTGAAAGCTTTTAATTAATTGACGCAAATACAGTGTCATTACAAATTACCTACAAACAGTTTAGTTTCAAACATAATTTTAAGGTTTACCGACATTTTTTTTTTGCAACTTACATTAGAAATACGTACATCTTATGTTTTGGCGCGCACTGTTCATTGAAACAAAACAACTTTTACGGATATCAAACGCGCTATATTTCCACGAACTAAGTTGTAATTGTCCGTATTTTTAGGTTTTTTAGGGGTTTTTTGATTTTCCCGACGTTTCGGCACCTTTACAGCTGCCGTGGTCACGGGATGACATCCCGTGACCACGGCATTGATATCCGTAAAAGTTGTTTTATTACATTAGAAAGATTATAAAAATAAAATTTTAAATTGTTAAGTAAAAGTTTACTCAACTTTTACTAATTTCAGAGCTCGCAACCTGAGATAGTTATGCAGCATCATGATACATGACTAAAATACTTAAATTCTGATAAGAATCCAGAACTTAAGATTGTCGATTATAATCTTTAAGTAAAACTAAATAACTAAAAAGAGCATTAGTACTAATGATAGTTATCCGAATTAACGGAAATATTTTTTTTATAAAACTTAAGATACGGAAAATGGTATAAAACGAAATGGTCATAAAAAAAACAGCATCGAGTGTAGGATATACCTTTGCATATGTAAATAAAGAAATACAAATCAAAATTCAGTAGTAAAATGTCGTTTCAGTTCCTACCGTTAAAATTTAAAAATATTGCAATTAAACAATCCCAGAACTCGAGCTATGAGACAACTTCGAAACTCAAAAGTACAACAATGTTATTTTTCGTATAAACCGCCACCGCAATCTACAAAAGAAACAAGACGAAACTTGGAGCGCAGTCTGACTCCAATACAAAGGGGAGCGAGCTCGTTACCATTCATAATTCACGAAGGGAACTCCTCGTACGTTTTCCCATTAGAAATTTTATATAAGGTTTTTATTGCGTCGCCGCCATTGCTGTCGTTCCCGCTAAAAGTTGCGCTGCGGTCGTTTGACAGGTCGCGAGAGCGCGCGAATGCGGGATGCGCTCATGCGAATTTGGAATTTAAAAAGTAAAACGGTGAAAATGTTTCGTTGCGACATTGACACAGAGTAGAAAAAGCCGAGGAAAAAGCAAAGCGCAATATTGCTACTACGCTTTTTTAAATAAGACAAAAGTATTTTGAAATAGAAATAAAATAGAAACCTTTATTGCAAGACTAAGTGTACAACAGTTGTTCTTATCGTTAAGTACTTATCAACTTAGGCCCCTTTTTCGGCCACAGCAATTTACTGGAAGGCACCCAGTTATAGACAATAACTTAATTATACTAACAAGTAACGTACTTAAGCTTAAACAGGAACATAAAAATTTAAAATACAATGTTAAACTATAAGTATCAGATTTTTTTAGATACCTACGTATGTACGTACATATCGTATATTTTTTTTATCTTATAAGTATATATCTAAATATCTATGCACTGTGTAAAGAGTTTAATATGTTTTTTTTAAGCAAGATATTCGTTAATATCACAATAGCAGTTTTCTATTAAATATTGATAAATATTGATTATATAAATTATTGTTTAGGAAGCCTTGGGCTAAATATTAATTTACTTTAAGTTAACTTTTAATTCAGGTGAGTTTAAACTTCTGTGTAACAACGGGCTTTATCTCGCATCAATTAAATTTGTTAAACAAACCGGCCTTAAAGTTGGGTACTTTACAGCGCAGTTTTGGGGAAACAAATTTAGCTGAAAATGAAAACGGCAAGTCCTTTGCGGCCTAAAAGTTAATTTGGGGCTTAGAAAACATAGTCAAAGAGTAGAAATTTCTACTCTTTGACTAGCTCTAGAGCTAATCACACACATTCACAATACTGCCGTCGTATTGGTAAACGCAGTACTTGCAAAATGGCGGTTTTTGGGAAAACGCGGCTAAAGGATTTATTATAAAGAAATACATTTAAAGTGAATATTTTTTCAAAATGCATTGAGATTTTATTAAATTAAACTTGTGTGTATATTTACTACTAGTTTTTTATACATTTCGTTCAGTATTACGTGATTTGGGGTCGATTACGGTGTTTAGTCTTTGTATCCGAAGGAATTTATAATGACTATACCAAGATAATATGCAGTTTGTGTGTTGAGTACTGCGTTGTTGCCTAGAACTGGCTAAGAACTGCATTTCTAATTTTACTTTAGTAACCCATAAAGAGGTCCCGAGAAAATCAATCGCAATTATCAATTCTACGTGATTTTCAATCGCAACTGACCGTTTAAAAACTATTGAAGTCATAGCCAATGCGCGTCAAACCAAATGGTCGCAAGCACATTGAAGACTGCTTCAATTGCACTACAATTGCGATTGTCAATTACGTAGAAAATTGTAATAAAAGTATTTAAAATATACACATTATCTACACTAATATTATAAAGAGGAAAACTTTGTTTGTATGTTTGTTTGTTTGGTTGTAATGAATAGGCTCAAAAACTACAGGACCGATTTTAAAAATTCTTTCACCATTCGAAAGCTACATTATCCATGAGTAACATAGGCTATATTTTATTTTGGAAAAAAATAGGGTTCCGTAAGATATTTGGGTTTTTCGGACACAAGGTGTAAAAAATCAACCAGAAAAGTTACTTATTTTGTGTACGCTGCCTAAACTACAAAAGATAGAACCATAAAATGTTCTAATTAATTGTAGATCTTATAAATATCTACAAGAAAGTCCGCGACACACTATACCTATATATGTCGAGTGAGGCGCAACAACCATTTTTTTATTTAAAAATCTTGAATTTTTTTGGACTACATTTAAACGCGTTTATTTTACTCATGCTATTAATCCTTATCAAAATAAATTATTGCATCACTAAGTACAGTTTATGTAGATAATATTTGGTTTTTGAATGATTAAAATTGGACGTTTGGTTTTGAAGTTATGGCGAAATTAAAATATTACGATTTCTGCTGCACGGCACGGCCCGTTGCGAAGGCGTCACCAAGACGTGGGTGCGCGTGCGGGAGGGGAATTTAGATCTTATGAGTAAGGTACCCGCGCGGCTCAGACGCGAGGTCGGCTCCCTACGCAGCGGTCGTGCGCGAAGTCTAATAATTTTCGTGTGATTTTTTTTTAGATTTCGTTCTTAAAACTACTCCTACGCAAAAGTTCTTCTCAGAGCTAAACAACATCTCTTCTCAGAGCTAAACAACAGTTCTTCTCAGAGCTAAACAACAGTTCTTCTCAGAGCTAAACAACAGTTCTTTACTGAGCTAACCAACCGTTCTTTTCAGGGCTAAACAATAGTTCTTTTCAGAGCTAGAATATTACACGCTATTATCATTTTCTTAAACATTTGAAAATGCCTAAGAGAGCCAGGTCTCAACTTTCTAATCATAGTTCTCAAGCACGGGCAGCAAGAATACGTCCTATGGGAGAATCTTCACCTGAACGTTCACAACGCCTTGCTGAACAAAATCAGAGAAACTCTCAGGTACGCGCACGAGAGTCGAGTGTCGAACGTTCGCAACGCCTTGCACATCAAAATCTGAGAACCTCTGAGTTACGTGCACGAGAGTCGAGGCTGGAGCGTTCCCAACGTCTTCATGAACAAAATGTAAGGACCTCTGACTTACGCGAACGAGAGTCAAGTGTCGAGCGTTCGCAACGCCTTGCCGAACAAAGTCTGAGAACCTCCGAGTTAAGCGCGCGAGAGTCGAGTTACGCGCGCGAGAGTCGAGTGTCGAGCGTTCGCAACGCCTTGCCGAACAAAGCTTGAGAACCGCTGAGCTACGCACTCAAGAGTCGAGGCTGGAGCGTTCCCAACGTCTTCATGAACAAAATATAAGGACCTCTCAGTTGCGCGAAAAAGAGTCGAGAGTCGAGCGTTTGCAGCGACTTAGAGCTCAGGCAGAGAGACAGCAGTTGTACACAAATAGAGTTCGCAATCAAATTTTAACTAACAGCAACAGACTGGCTTTCAGATATGACCCGCAGGTTGATTATGCACAACAAGCGTCCGTCCAAATCGGAGTCATGAATAGGACCTGCTCTAACTGCTCTGCCAAGAAATGGGCGGACGAACCTAATGGTATGTGCTGTGCTTCAGGTAAAGTTTGTCTTCCTAACCTTCAGGAGCCGCCACAACCAATAAAAAATCTTTTAACTAATAACCATCCATTATCTGGTAATTTTTTAACAAACATACGTAAATACAATAGTCCTTTTCAAATGACTTCGTTTGGCGCAAAAGAAATCAGGGAAGGAAATATTATGCCCACTTTTAAAATTGTCGGTGTCTGTGAATTGATCTGGGAATCATTTTGCTGACCGTGTCTTTCCTGGGTAGGCTTTTTGCAGTGGTAACCGACATCCACGCGGGCGGAGCCGCGGGCGACCGCTAGTATAAAATAAAGCAAATAGAACATTATTATAATGATTATTAGTCTTATAAAGTACTCGTGGAAAAGGCACTTTTAGCAGTCTTTTATGATATTTGAGTTTAAGTTGTCACACTCTGCTACATCCATGGTATCTACCAAATTAGCAGACTCTTCAAACGCAGAAGTCGTGCAAGTACTGTATTTTTAATATGTATTTAAAGAGTGCTGCGTTTTAACCTGGTAATTATTAAATAATTACTGCATTTTATTCAAGTGAATGATGATTACCGCCTTATTTCTTGGTACATAGAGGTAATTCAGTGCATGTACTGCGTTTATAACTAATAAAAGTCTCACTTCCAATTTTTTTAAATTTTTTTTTTGTCATTATTGTGAAGATTAGTGTCTTAGGATACCATTTCAAGCAAAAAACCAAAAATGATTTTTTGTCGAATACTGCGTTTACTATTACGACGGCAGAATAGTAATTTAATAACTGTTGACAGGAACATAATTGAAAAAGTTATGACGCAAAACGGAAAAGTACGTACTTTTGGTCATAAAATTATAGGACGGTTAGAGTTATTACAAATCTGGTAATAATATATATACTTCTCCCATACCTTTATCTAGATTTGTAAAGTTTCAGAAACACGATTTTATGCTACGCCTTGACACTTTTTATTTTCGAAAAAATCCAAAAAATACGAAAATTCAAGAGTATTCTCAAATAGGGTTCCATATACAACAAATACAAAATATAAACAAATAAAACAGAACGCGTAAAGTCTTGCGCGGTCACTGATACAGTTAAAAGAGGTCTTGAATAGGTGGTAGGAAAAAAATCGACCATTAAAAAGTACTTATTTATAAGTTTCTTTCAATACTATTAGCGGTACATAGAAATTGAACCGTCCGAATCTAATCTGTGGCAGTGGCGTTTATGTACATTAAATTTTCCCGCACTACATTTATTTTATGTTCGAAATTAAAAAGAGTGTCTGAAAATTTAAATGTTACAATAATAAGAAAGTTTGTTAAAGTTTTTCTTCATAGAAGTTTAAAACTGTCTACCTTATTCTGAAATGAAACAACAAAAATCCGAATAATACTTCAACTTTAGTTAAAAGGCCCTTGTTTTGACCATAACGCAGTTAACAAAGTAACTGTTTTTTTATTGCATATACGTCAAAAGCTCAGACAAAAAATTTGCTACTAACTTACTCAGTTAAAATAATAAATAAATAAAAACATTACTGACATATTATTATTACTCACCACAAAACTCAATACAGCTAAGAAGCTATTGATACTTTGGAAGTCTATAACAAGTTCCAAAAGCTTTCCTAGCCACCAGAATATTATGATCGCGTAAAACAATTGCTCGGCGTCGAATATAGGTACAACCCTGAACTCATGTATTGTCGCGCGCAGGTGTCATCCCTGGCATTTCGCTCGAGGACCTCTATTAATTAAAGCGCTGTGTAAACCGAGCTTTATCGGGCGCTCGCACCGATTGTAAGGGAACGTGCACATGGTGATATAAATGGACATACTGTTTTAAACATTTAAGTAAAACAGTAAATTGTAAACCTACCTCTCAAGAATGTGTTTGAATTGAAGCACTACAAAGTAGTAAGAGGTGCTTTTTTATTCAATGCTTGACGACTTAAAAAACTAAATTTTGTCTTGGGGCCGAACCATGACTCCTTAAAGCGATTCAGTTCCGATAGTGCTTAGGATGAACACTATCGAAACTGAATCGCTACTGAAAAGGTTTTGGTTCGGCATCTGTTACTTTTTTATCTACATTTCCGCGGTAGGTGTTGGTACAACAAACTAAAAATAACCTTTTTTATATTTATTATTTTTTTAAAACTTTTACCCGGCTGCAGTATGCCATCCCCTTTGCCTACCGTCGGTGGCACCCAATTAGTGAGCGCCAACCCGCCGCGCCAAAAATTATGCGGTTTAACGGTACCCGCGCAATTTTGACAAATGGCCGTTCCGATACACGCTCCGCCGGCCGCTGATCGATTACTCTATTAAAAACGATTCGGTGGCTTGTGTTTAATCCTGATGACATTAATTTGTTGGAGATAAAACATTTGGGATGCTGATTTGTTTTTCAGGGTTCTTTTTCTAATAACTGGGCAGCCATTTGACCACCATCACCAAAACCATTTGTTTATTAAACAAGATAGTCGTACGTCTATGCGCAGCTGAAAAGAGGTTATTTAAAAAGTTACATAGAAAACGTTTAATATCACAAATAAAAGAACATTAACAGGTATTTCATTTCGATAATAAATTATTCCTTTAACCTTAGTACTTACCGAGAAAACGATTTCCCGAAAAAACTCTACTGGTCAACTGGGAAGTTCCCCGATTGTACTAAAAAGCTGTAATTTTGCAAGCACGTCGTAGAATTAGAATAAAATAGTTAGATATTGAAATGCGAGACAACCAGTAAAGTTATAATTCTGAAAATTAAGAGTAAATTCGTGAATTAAAGTGATCTCAAAAAATGGGGAGTCGCTCGCTATCTCTACTTTAACAAACTTTTTAAACGTTCTAGCTCATATCTTATT
This sequence comes from Chrysoteuchia culmella, assembly GCA_910589605.1. Lineage (NCBI taxonomy): Eukaryota > Metazoa > Arthropoda > Insecta > Lepidoptera > Crambidae > Chrysoteuchia > Chrysoteuchia culmella. The sequence goes on along the minus strand of OU342664.1, from coordinate 10,724,076 downwards.
ATTGGTGTCATAATGATTTAAATTATTTCTAGACAGCTGATCAAAATTTATCAAGGTGTCAGTGCAATATCTTGTCTTAAAAAATATTGTTTAAAATGTCTTATCTTATAATCTATATCTGAATTAAGGTAGAGAGGGTAGAGAGTTAAAATGTTGACCTGTGAAAGATAGATGTTGCAAAACGCAATGGTCATTTTTATGAATATATTTTAATTATTATGGGTCATTATTTGAAAAGCATTCTTCACATAATAAAGATATTAGTAAGTTCTTTTCGTAGCGAAAAATATTTTGAGTTATACAAAAAATATATATCACATGAAACTTGACTTGACCCAAAATTAACAAATAACATTCATAAAACATATAAGTACATTAGTTTAGAAAAGACTAATCAATTCACTTCTACACCAGTAAAGTTCTAGTCACACTTCATAACATTTCTTCAAATTTTAGTCAAAGCGGGCAGAGTAATCTCCTGCAGCTAGCCTGATAACAGTTTATTTGCATAAAAGCTACAAAGTCGAGGGTAGAGGCGACGGCCATAATACGTGCCACCAATATGCCATTCATCAGGCGACGCCGCTAAACACCGACGCCCGAACAGATAACCGCGCAGTAAACCGACAACAATGCCCAACCTCGCACTCAATAAAAGATGATAACGCATGAAATATGAACTGACGACACCCTTCTGCCGAAAACAACGTCCAAACCCCAACATACAACACTATCCCAACCAATTTTGAATCCAAATTTCCCTAGCTTGTGGCCACACTTAAGATATTTCGTGTCTAGACGCTTTTTAACGTAATGAACAAGAGTTTACTAAAACAAACTTCGGTACTTTCGCATACGGTTAATTTTCATGATGGAAATAAAGTTGCTTAGCACGTTTCGGACCGGAGTGCTGACGGCGCGAAACAAAAGCGCGCGAAACGCCCCCATTGGTGGAGGAGGTGGGCGGACTCGGGCGTAATATGGCGGAAATATTACGAGAACCAAGCCAAGGGTGGTTGTGCACGGTCAATTATAGATCAACGCAGTAACTCAGCTCGATGGGTCTGTGAGGAGGAAAAAGTCGAGAAAAGTATACTTAATTACAGTTAAAAATAAAATCAGAATATTCTTTAAGTATGTAGGTTCCCTACATACTTATAATACTGTTCCCATTGATGAGGGTCACCTTCGTAATCCAAAAGATTAATAGTATATTTTATTTAAATCAGATCAGAGCCACAGTTACAAGACACGAAGCACATCAACCACAGCACAGGAGATGATTTTTTCTTTGAAATTACCCTGTAATAGTAAAATTATTATTAAATTATTATCTTGTTACATCTCAAAACAAAAGTTATTACAACGGCAAAAAGGTTTTTCATCTTTTCAGCTCCAAGAAAATTCATGATAGGGTTGATCCAAAAATCTTCTATTGACGATGACATAACGAACGAGATAACACTTTAAACGTTCATGACTATCATTTAGAGGTTTTTTTTATACAAACGTAGCAAAAAAATCGTGTTTTTTCATAGGGATAAAATTAAATTCTTACTTCAGGTACTGCGTAAAAGTCATTGGTGGCAGGGAGGTCCCTCCCCGTAAGGTTAATTACCCACCGGCCGATAAGGCAGAGGCTCGCTAATTACGTACTTATGGCGGACTGAAATTAAGTTATCGTCTCGGCGGGAGAACGACGCGCGCTTTGTTTGCGTTCCGTTTTACGGTTAATATGTACGCGGAGATAAAGCTTAGAGCACATTTGTAACAATGAGCTGAATAGGTGCAAATTAGTCTGTAAGCCTTTTTAGATTTGGTTAGAATTTAGCTGCTTGTTAATTTTATACGTTGTTTATTACTAGTGAAGCGACAACGACTACGTGCGCTTTGGTATGCAATGAAGACCGAAAAAATATTAACTTCTAAATAAATAACAAAAATTTTCATATTCGCAGAGACAAGTTTTTGTCTTATACATCCAATGGATGAAGAAAAACCATTTAAGTTATTTAGTAAATTACTTGCCTGAGGGCCTGAAAAAAGGATAAATAGATTGCATTTTCGCGTCAATATTCGACGGCCTGTTTGGCGCTGGGGTACTAACCCCGCCTTCTGCGCCAGAGGTCCCGGTTCGATCCCCGGACAAGACAAATATTTGTGTGCATGAACATGTCTATTTGTCTTGGTCTGGGTGTTTTAATATGTATATTAAGTATGTATTTACAAAAAAAAGTATATAAGTATGTTTATCCGTTATCTAGTATCCATAACACAAGTTCTTCATGAAACTTAACGTGGGACTAGATAATTGGTGTGATTGTATGCGAATATTTATTTATTTATTTATAATATTGATTGTTGTATTAATGATTATTAACTAGTTTCTATTTCTGCCCGCGGTTTCACCTGCGTGGTTCCCGTTCCCATAAAAATATCGGGATAGAAAGTAGTATATGTTTCTCTCCGTCCTTTCAACTAACTCTATGCCAAAAATCAAGTCGATTGGTTGCTTAGTTAAGGCGTCTAGAAAGGACAAAAACACACCTTCGCGTTTATAAAATAATATTATAGTTAATAGTTAATTTATATAGTTAACTAGGACAGATAGTTAGGATTTCTTAAAAAAATGTGCACTATCCCTATGACAAGAACGAAGTCAGCTTTATGAGATAAAGTCTAACAAAGAGTAAGATAATGGATTCCTCGCGCAAACAACCGCGAGGAGACTCCATTTTAATCGTTTAGCTTAATTTTTACTCTATTTTGTATTCAAACATTGACAAAGGAATAAGATAGTCTGCTTTCGTCTAATTTACTATGAAAACGAGTTACTGTACGAATGTACGATATACGAGTACGAATTACGAGTAATAAAGTTTTTCGTATTTTTGTTTTATGAATGTGAAATATATATGAATAAACTTAAGATTAAATGGTTTCAAGTGCACGACAGCAAAATTCGTATCAACACACGAAAATCACCAGAGAGAATCATCACTTTATTTAAAAATAAAGTGATGATTAAAAAACTTTTTCCAAATAAACTCGAACGTAGATAGAGCAAGAGTAACAAATAGTTCCAGAAGTAGGTAAAAATATTTATTTATTTTCTACATAGAAAGAAGATACTAACACGCAAACAACACGGCTGGCAGCTGAGCTCCCAAATAAAACGCAATAAAATAAAAAGATGCCGGCGACAAAACGTAGATACTTATACCCGAACAAACTTAGCCGCTACTTACAATACTCCTTCTGCCATCTTGTGACAACGGAGTAAGGTCTAAGATGGCGAACGATCAAATTTTGGCGCGTGAAAAGTAAAATGGCGCTCCTATACATATTTACCACAAAAGCGGCTCAGCGAAAGATCGCGGGATCCGTTCCCGAGTTTTATTTTCCGAGCTCTAAATGGAGCCGGTGGAGCATTTAAATAAGCTTCGCCTGAAGTATGGTAATGTCAGTAATACGCGGCAAGAAACCGCGCGAATGCGAACACACGGCGGCCATTTTGAATTCCTGAAATTCGGAGTAAAGAGGCTTCATTAATATACACAAGATGCAAGATATTTGTGCGATGGAACATATGCTAGCGACATATTTAAATTTGTTGTAAGTTAAGAATAGACTCACAATATTTTTTCTCGAAAAGTTAGAGCTGGCTGAGTAATCTGAAACTCAAATAAACCGCGCAGCTCTAGACATAATACTTTAATCTTTTTTTCGACAATATCATTTCACAAAACTTAATGGATAAATTACTGAATTGAGAATTCCATGTTATGAACGTCTCAAACTTAAAGCAAATCAAAATGTTTATAAGTAAGTACATACATACAATATAATGCATGAGTGAGGTGGGACGTTCCTAACCAACAACAACAAAGAAAAGACAAATGAAGAAAATATGTAATAGGCGGGTGTTGCCAATATACTAAAATAAATAAAACTCGCATCTAGCGTTTCTGCTCGAGCTTTCTCGAACTCAAGTTAACTCGAGAAATTTGGCTTCATTCGAGACGAGAAAAAATGACCGGAGAATTCTAGATTTTCGTATTTGAATTGCGCCAGACGACGAAAAATATGAAACTGACTTTCGGACGAGTCAAATAATGCTATAATATACTTGAAAGCCTATTCTCTAAGATAAAACTAAATTTCCCTATTACTTAATAGGTTAACTATGCTTCTAGACTGGTCTAGTTGAGGAATATTCAATTTAAAGTAAAACTGATTTTATTAAATGCAAGTAATGATGCCAATCGAAAATAATAAGTACACCTATGCTACGTTATGTTTGATTGATTTAAAGGCTCAAAAATTAGTCTACTGTTTGTTAGGTTAGTAAGGTATCACTAACTTTGTCAGTAGATAATTTTTTCACGTCATCTTTGTAGAAAAAAGTCTTTATTTAATGGTTGCTCCAAATGTTTATTTACTATCCTTAAAGTACACGCAACTTTATAGCGTTTGGAGGTTAGTAATGAAAGTTTTTCTTAAAAATATGTATATATATCAATTTCTTAACAAATTTAATTTAAATTGATAATATAATAAATGACAATATTAATTTAAAAGACATTGAACTTTTTTATATGGAGCCTGGCCTAGTTGCAAGTTTGATATATTTTGGTGTACACCTATGAAACAAACGCCAATGTACCGAGAAAATAATTACAAACGACAAATACCATGTCACTAGTAAATAAATTATACATTTCTTGGAAGATATCACTTTGAATGTGTAAAATAAAATGGTAAACTCATTTTATTTTACACATTCAAACTGAATTATTTCAGAGGGCCATATCTTAGCGCAGTATTGTTCAAACTTACCATGATATTTCGTACTACAAATCTCTTAAAGTAAGCTTGTTATATGACGGAAGTTTTGTGCCGTCTTCGCTCAATCATCGCTTCCAAAGCGTGAAGTGAGTCAAAATGTGACAACTTTAATAAAAACAAAACGCAATCAAAACGTTCTTATGATATGATGGTTTCTAATAGATGATGGTAGGCCCGCAGAAGATATAACTATCATTTACGACATTTTATCGAGGAGTTTTGTTGTTTGTAAATATCTTCTCAATGTTGATTGGCGTATATTTCATAGGTGTCCACCAAAACATGTTTTTTTTACTTAAGGTGTACCAATAAGGTTTAATGTTCTTTAAATAAATATACATATAATTACAAATCATAACAATCGCTAATTACTAAGTTTAGATTTTTAAGTACGTATGTAAGCTAATTTTAATCTCTGTTCCTTTCCTTACCTAAATAAGAGGCACCAAGTTTTACCAAATATTGATTGTACTGCGATAAAAGTATCACAGATTGAAAAAAAAGTGTTTTATTTTTATTGAATTTCTACAGATTGAAACAGTTTTAATTCAAAGATTCGAGACCCAAGAAAACTCGATAATTAAGCCTCGAGAATTCCCGAAGCTGGAAAATAAAATGACGAGAAATCAGAAACCCTACTCGCATCTTATCCTAAAACCTCACTTTTTGTAAATTCACCGTAATTTACTATACTTAGATACTCGGAGATTAAGATAATAAGATTTCGCTAAAAAAAGTATGTTAATTAAGAACCGTTACTTTCCCACACGCTCAAGACTTATTTAATTAATCAAACCACCGAAAGCGGCCACATGTCTTCGATTGAACTCACTTTTTTGTCGTATAATTAGTTACAAATTATGGCGCAAAAACGCCCGCCTTGTGACACCGCATCAGCTGATCCGGTCACGGCCAGTCTCTCGGAACGGCTGAAGTATGCAGCACAGACTGCCAAACAAAATATTTTTAAGTTTATAAAGGAAATACTTTTTTTTGAGATAACATTTAGAAAAATCAGCAATGGCAAGTTAGAGTAATTTTTTACTTGTTTTATCCTACTAATATTATAAATGTGAAAATATGTCAGTTTGTTTGTTTATTTGTTTGTTACTCTTTCACACAAAAACTACTGAACGGATTTGGATGAAATTTGGTATGTCGGGACTTCAAATAGTGGACTAACACATAAGCTACTTTTTATCCCGATATTCGAAACGAAACGCAACCACGCGGGTGAAACCGCGGGCGGCTGCTAGTAACAGATAAATTTTAATTCAAAGTTCATGTAAATGCATAAAGTCTAATAAGCTAATTAATATATTTAAATTATAAAAGCTCTTGTATGCAATAAGAGTTACATTCTAAAAAATTCATAGGTATGTAATGTAGAGCTTGAATAGTAGATTATGCAAGGGGATAAAGCAGTGTCTTATGTCACGGGCAGCATATTGAATCCTGAGCGAAATTAAGGATTCTGTAGTTAATTAGAAGGATCGAAAATCACCGATTTTTTTCTTTAGATATTTAGTTCCATAGGCAATGCAATGTAATTTTCATCATATCTGGACCTCTATTTTTGAACCACTCGTCGCGCGAGTGGCGAGGCGAAAGAGGAGGCTATCAAGCGATTAGCGACCTTGCATGCGTAGACATAACACGCTTTTCGCTTTGTCCCTCGCGCACTCGCGTTGGGAGGCGGTACTACTGGCTAAAAGCGAAGCTATGTATATACGGGCAAGGTCGCTTTTACGGAATACGGAAACTCAACCGTAACATAATTCCAATTTCAAATGTTTTCTTGGTGCTAGGAACCCCGATACATACAGCCATGTTTATATTTTCATAGGAATAAAATGTCTATCAATTTTATAGTTAAAAACTCCTTGGACCAGGAAGTTATGCCTTGAACAGACTTGCTTTTTTTTTAAACTATTTTTGATAAAGTTTTTGTTTACATTTTGGCGTTCTAAATCGAAATGTTACCATAATTACACAAGGGAAGTTCCATACAACATAAGCTCCTTCCGGGCATTAATAGCTTACTTTCAAGTTGAGAATATTTGATATTTAATACGTGCTATTGATGCAGGTGGTGTATAAATTATATTAAAGACCGAGTTGTAGAAATTATAGTTAGTGATTTTCTTTGAACGTTTATTAACTATGATTGATAATTTTCATTTTTCGTTATTTTAAAAACTTCTCCCTACAAACAGGTTAGGCATTTCTAAATAATCCTAACTCTGCACCACGTTCAGTCGCACGCCGCACAGCGTTCCAAGTGGTCCGAATCGCTCATCCCACTCCTACCTAATTAGCTTCCGTAAGCTGTAAATCTAACCTATACTGCCGCCGTCAACGCGCGCGCTTTGATCACGCGCCTCGTGAAACGGAACGGCAACCGAACAAATGACTGAGCGAACGGTTTCTGAACGCGGCGTTTAATGTCAAATGTGGCGGGAACCGGTAATTCCCCCTGTTCCGCTATGCATTTGTTAAAAGTCACTTAATTACGTTTCAGTTTGAAAATGCGAGGATGTGGGATAGTAAAATAGTTGAAAGTAGACCGGCATATAATCATTAAGATAATTTGCTTCAAAAAGTTTAGCTGACATTATCTTTAGAATAATGGGCTGTTAGAGGCACTTTTCAGTAGTAATTTCTTATAGTAAATGTGATGTGAGTGTGAGACCGAGATTAAATGTCAGGAGCTCAAAATGTACTATTAATCAACAAGAAAATCATATCAAAACTTTGATTTTGAAACAATAATGTGAATGTGAAGGAATATTTATTTAAAATATGGTCACAGAGGTTTTATCTCGTTGTCTCGTTTCAACATTTCGCACATTATATCGGCATTAGTTTTAAAAATTTGCGTGGTCAGATCCTGATATTTTGAAGTCATTCTTTAGACGACGTTCTTCAACACAAGTAAAGGATACCGCCATAAAGACTGTATAACGACACCAAAATATTCGCTAAATGCTCACTAACCCACCTAATTGTATTTCCTACTAGCGGACTCGGCGAACTTTGAACCGTCTCAGAATTGTTAAATGTTGTCTAAATCCGTATCTCTTATGCCATATACATAGTGTAGGTTCCAGATCATTAATTTTTGATATCATCATCATACATACTACTGATGCAGAGCGCGACCTAACTGATTTTGTGGTTCGTAAATTAGATTAGTTATTATTAGCGTTGTCTCAGCATATTTATAGATCTTAGAAAGGCTTTTCCTTCAAGAAAGGCTTTTTCAATAAAAAAAAACTTGAATGTTTAGGAATACGAGGCCTACCACTGCATTTACTTTCTATTATCTTCAAAATCGAACACAAAAAGTTAAAATATTGGCACAAAGACTATACAAAAAAATTGCCTTATAAGACTAAACTAAAAACTAAAAAAACTAAACCTTATATAGACCCAACCGCAATGCTGTATGCCGATAGCGAAGTACTAACTGTTCGCCAATTATATATATATTTAACACAATTCTTAAACGAATTAGACACCTTAGGTCCTTCCCATATACGTGGTACATCCTCAAGAGCTGGAGCCGCTGCGGTGCAAGCACAGTTCCTCAAGCGAAGCAAATATTCGTCGCTCTCAGTAAGCCACGAATTTGCGGCGCTTGCCGTAGATCTTTCCATAAGACTGGTCCACGCTTCAGGAGACCTGAGAGCTGGTGCCTATCTTACCCAGCGGCTGAGTCTTTGCATTGAGCGGGGCAACAGCGCCAGTGTTCTCGGTACTATGCCACGCGGCTGTGAGTTGGACGGCGTATTTTTGTTATAGTTTATAATTTTATATTTAACGGTTTCTTGTTTTTCTACTAATTTGTAAATATTTGTAAGACAGAATGGTTCTTCATTCTTAAACAGCAAAAGAAATTGAATATAATAAAGAACAAACCGACACTAGTACAAGTCGTAGACAAAGGAAGGTTTGCAATGTTGAATCTTTTAAGAAAATATATACAGGCAGGTTTTTTTGTGTTCAAGGTCCAAAACTGCATAATGAAACTAATTTACTCTAAAAATTCATTCTAAAAATCGGTTTGAGTGCAAAAATATTATTCGTATTTGGTTATGAAGCTGTCATATCTAGAGACTGAAATTCTATATAATAAATGTTTATTTAAGAGACGACGGATAACGGAGGACTTTTTGTCCGCTACACGTCTTTATTGTTAACCAAATAAGATTCAACTTAGATCGCGTATATCCATAGAAAGTACGCGATAGTCCTCGTTATTTATTCAACTCTATGTTCTTAGTAATAAGGTCGTGTCGCGGACAAAAAGTCCTTCAACGTCCGTCGTCTGCGCAGGCCGATAAGTAGCTATAAGTATTTTTTATTATTTTTTTGGTAAAACATCATTGGAATGAACTATTATTGTACTGAGATGTTATCTGAGGGTGGAGGTTATCTGAGTGTACTTTCTATGGTTCACCAGTCTCCACAAACAAGGATTGTGCAAAGTATAGTTCTAGTATTTTATAGTTCTAGTAATCTGATTCTAGTGTACTAGTAATCTGATTATTGTGTTTTCTGCACCTAACTTGTTTGTGGTGAAATAAATAAATATATTATTTTAAATAAATATATTATATTAAATATATTAGTATTATTATATTCTAACAGCCGCACGACGCCCACTGCCTGCTGGTTATCGGCCCCCACCAAAGAACTCCACAACGATCGGTTCTGCGCTGCTCGCATCCAGCGGCTACCCACAACTTTCACCAGATCGTCCGTCGGTCCACCTTGACGGACGCCTACCCACAGAGCTTCGCCCGGTGCGCGTTCGCCATTCCAGCCAGCGTAGCATGCGCACCGCGACTCGCTGTCGACGCTTATCTCGCGATGTCTGTCCCGCTCATAACAGTACGGTGTGAGCGGGACAGATAATACGCTCGCGCGAGAAAAGTGTCGAGGTGCTCATGCTACGAATGCAGAACCATTCCACCCAACCACCATCGATTCTCATACCTAAACAGAAAGTGCTCATTCGCTGAAGAACCTTAGGCAAGGCACTTTATTCGTATCTCTTATACCTCCGAAACTCACCGTTTGTTCCCACCAATTGAAATGAGCTTACAGTCTTAAACGAACGTAACACGTAAGCTTAGTTTGACAAGAGACACTATATTTTCTTGCTTTCCACCAGTAACATATGTAAGAACTTTTGTATGGACTTTTTTGTGAGGTAGGTAATGCAATTTTCTATTTTTGCAACTCTACATGATAACATTATCAGCAGATGTTATCGATTAAGTTATAAATTTTTGTAACTCTACCTAACAACAACAACAACAAACAGCGGCGCTTACAAAAAAACTCCGAAATACTGCACGTTTTACCATAAACACCGCAACAAAACTCCTTCGATACAGCTAATTTAAAGTTCAAATTAAGAACATGATTTTAGTTACTCTGTGGATACCGCAATTACCGATTATTTTTTTGTTAAATGTTTTACCGGCCCTAGCTTCTAGGGCCTTCATCGTCACACACGTGACAGGCAATACAACAAATCCACTGTAGCCTATACGAGTAGCGTGAACGCACTAATTACGTGACCGGTCGGTAGGCGTTGCGCGCCTAATCGCTCTATCATATCATCCGGCCGCCCAGAAACAATCAATTAGAGGCGATCCCCTTTCAATTACCCCCAAATACCCCCTGAATCTGGACGTAATTGCCTCGCCTCCTCCCAGTACGCGCCTATTACGTAGTTCGGTAGCATAGCAATTCCCTTGATGGTTGATATTAAATGGCATGACTAGCGATTTGATTTATAAAGTTCTAAAAATATTCGGAACCGAATATCGCGTTGATTAATCAATCGTCGATGATTTATGTTAGGTTTGGAATGACGCAAACTAACTGCTTATTATACCATCATCGAATCAACTGAAACCTTATTACGGCAGTTACATGCGCGTGCGAGACGCGAGACGATCCGCTCGCAAGATGGCGGACGATCAGTGTTGCCAATTTAAATATATCAAAATATGTAGAGTGATGTAAAAATGTGCTAGGTAAGCTTTTTTAAAGCTATATAAAATGCAAATATAACGTTAAGTTTTATCCTACTAATATTATAAATGCGTGTCTCGCGCTCATCTAAATGACGCATTTCGATGGCGTAAGAGTCTTTACGACAATCAGCATGCATCCAGCTGTTTTCCATGTCCTTCAACATTTTATCACCGGTTCTTTCACCTTCCACCGTGTCATGGGTCTATATAATATTTTCACTACGTTTTTTTCTTTCAAATTACAAAGATTACTTTGTTCAGCGCGTTTGCCAAATTGCAAAAGAGAATATATCAGGGCAATTCATTTTCCTATTTTTAGGAACTACCTACTAATTAATTTTAGCCAGTGTTTAACTGATCACCAATGGAATCATCCAGAGAATTTTTTGGTCTGGCTTAATATTTTTTACATTCAATTCCTGAAATTTTTTGCAGAGGCACTATATCATTCAGCATTAAAAGTCTTTTTAACACTTCTCCAGGCCTTCATAAAAATATTTCCATGTTTTTATGGCAACAATATTCCCATCCCGACACGTAACCTCACCCATCACATCTCGACACCTGAGTCGTTGACAGCCCTGATGAATGGGCATCCCATTGTAGCCGGACATGACTGCTGTCAAACTCAACCACCTTAAAACCCCAACTTTATCCTCCAGCCACAGAGTTCAAAGTCGCGTGGCAGCTCCAACTCCAGCTTTGTATTGTTCGTTAGGGTTTCACGCCCCTGGCAGGTCATTATATTCAGATTAAGTACGGGGATATTGACGACAAAGTGTATTGTTTCGGCTCCAAACTTGAAGTAAAGCTAATTCTGTTTGGTGCCCTAACTTTGTAAATTGTATGCCTCTACATCTTGCTAGGAGTTCATGTTTAGCTGCCAGAGAAATGTTTTTTGTATTAAAACAAAATATACTTACATTATATACAATTCCTAAGGAAGCAAAAGAAACAACATAATGCTAGTCAGTTAATTAAGCGTAATGTGTAAATGCAAAAACTTCCAAAACTAAGTTTGTACGTTCGACTCTAAAAATAAACTGACGTTGCACTTTTCCTTTTTAATAGCACACACAACAGCTTTATTTACCCTGACAAAGTAATTGCAGTATGTGTTGTATTACACCACATAAAATCATTGGTTGTACCTATATAATATGTTCGCAGCATATATATAATTATATTCTTTGGAATTGTTCCGTTCCGTGTGAGAGCCGATAAAAAATAAACAAAGAGTTCGTAAAATGTTTTATAGACAAACTCATTTGTAAAACCTACAAATAAAAAGTAAAAAATTACATCTTTCCAAAATCAAAACGCCGCCAAATTTGACAGGGTCATCACTATTCACTAAAAATTTTCGGAATGGCGTTGTGTCGGTTAAGTGTGGTGGTATAATGGTGTATAGTGTGTCGTACCATGGACTCTACCGCTGCCGCGGCACTAGGTGTGTTTGTGGTTCTGCTCCTGTTGGCAATTAGATGGAAATGGAGGTCTGCCAAGGTACAGGTTTGACAGATGATTGACAGCTACCAGCTGTTGTGCATAGCTGATTTTTAGCAGTGGAAGTGGATGGGGTTATAGATTATGTGAGTCTGAATTTAGGGAAATGGGTGTCAGGGGGAGGGAGGGGTTGTCCCCACTCCCCCGACAAAAGCATATAAGCGGAAACGCATAGTTGAATCGTGGATGGTTAGGAATTGGGATGGTGCTTCCATAAATTGCTTCAGCAAATCTTTACAAATTACCTACATACCTACAGTTTTAATAGGATTGAATCAACGCTTTATATTCTTGAAAAAAAAAGTTTGTCCATGGCTGGAATCAAAGTTTTTACAATTAGGTTAGGTACAGTTAAGTACAGGTTAATTAGGTACAGGGCTATTTGAGTATTTTTCTTAGATACTTTTAACTATAACGAACTTTCTTTTGCTTGTTTAAAACCTGTATATAACTTATTGTCTTAATTTCAGAGACCATCGATTCCAATTTTTTGTATTAGGACGAATCAACAACCAAAACCTTATTTAATCTCCTATAGGTACTGGCAAGCAGACATATTATAATTTATTAAAATTAAAAATTCCTATTGTGTCTCGTTCATTGCCAGCGAAAGGTTTAACTACTTACCTACAGTTGAAATATGTTGAAAACTTGGTTTGTATTACTGTCTGTTTAATTCCTTCTGCACGCAATACTGAACAAATTTAAAACAATTTTTTGGCAGAGATAGTACATAACTTTAGTTACCGGTTTACGTTCAGAATACATTTCGGGACAAAATCCGCCACTTCCAAGAGAAACAGTAAAAAGATATCTAATGGAATAGAAATAACTTTATCCCCGAAGATCATGGGATCCTAGTCATTACAAAATGTAGTAGTGTAGGTATTATTATCAATCGGCACAAAATAGAAAAGCAAAAGCGATGCTCGAAAACTTGCCTCACTCACCTAGGGTGGTATGCATTGACTCTATAGGTTTTATTTGTAGCATTTTGGAATTTTATTGACACTATTTTATTTTTATTTTATAGTTGCAACAGCTAGTTGCTTGAAACTGTTTGTAGTCCGTGAGCCCGCTTCAAAATTACCTAGGTACGTCATAATATGACATCACGAAATGCAGGCACACGGTCGGAAAATTTTACTGAGCGAGGATCGAAGATTATCGCACCGCCCAAAATTTGCCGAAAGTTGAAAAAATCGTTAAATATACTATGTAGCATCGGTACGGCCAATGTGGTATCATTTGCCGCTCTCTGTCTCTCTCTCTCTCGCAAACTTTTTGTATTGCCAGGCGGAGACGGAGTGCCCTCCGCTCGCCGCCGGTGACGCTGGTGTACCGGCTGTGCCCCCACCTCAACGTGGTGCAGAGCTTCTCGGTAGAGCAGAAGGAGAGCGTCGTCTTTCGTATCTCATTCCTCCCCTACTCTCATCTTTCATCCATCTCTTTTTTTAACATTCACTAATGCCAAGTGGAGACGGAGTGCTCCCAGTGCTCGCCGCCGGTGACGCTGGTGTACTGGGTGTGTCCCTACCACAACAAGGTGCAGAGCTTTCAGATAGAGCATAATGACAGCGTCGTCTTTCCACTGTCTCTCTCTTTGTTATTCCTCCCATACTCTCATCTTTTCTCCCTCTCTCTTACTCTCTATATTGCCAGGCGGAGACGGAGTGCCCCCCGTGCTCGCCGCCGGTGACGCTGGTGCACCGGCTGTGCCCCCACCACAACGTGGTGCAGAGCTTCCAGGTGGAGCAGAAGGACAGCCTCGACGAACACCTCGACGTGCTCACCAGGAAACTCGCTGAGAAGGTAAGCTTTGGCTATGTACTTGAAACTACAACTTTTTAATCTTCCACCTACTCTCTTGATATTGGCGTGGAAGCTTGTGTTCTTTTCGTGAGTGCTCCAAGGTTTTGTCGCACGTGGGCTTATTAGTACTGAATATTTTGTATTCGCATACAGGAACTTTTTTTATCCCATCCTATCACGTCCGCGGATGATCTAAGAACTTTTAATTTTGTCTGAAAAAAAACGGCAAAAAATTTCTAGGCTACAAAGATCGTGGCCAGAAAAATGCAATTAATTTTAATTTTCTATTTTCCTTTTAGATAAAATTCGTGTTTGGAATATTTAGTCTTATTTTTTGGGCTCTTTGAAATAATGAAATGAAAATTTTCTCTCCCAATTTCCTAAATACCTACTTATCATTTATCACAAATAAATGAATTTAATTATCAACGTTAAACCAGCTATATACCTACTTCGTTATTTGACTTTCTCAATATTTTTAACTTTGAACTTTAACATTTTTACTCTGTCTCACCAAACAGGAAGGTCGTCTTCGCCTCTCCAAGTCCAAGATCCGAGAGACTCAGTACGAGATCGAGAGTCTCCACGCGATAGACCACGACGTCAGGCTGAAGTATAAGGAGATTATGGAGGCGCTACGTACAGACCTTCTGAACAACGAGAAAGAATGCAAGCGGCTTCAGGAGCAGATCGAGTGGGTGTCGCGTCGGAGAGCTGAGATTCGGGAAGAGGTGGGTGGTTCGAAAGATCAGACCATGTGGGCTTGGTTCCAGAAATGTATGTCATTAAAGCTACAGACCGCAACATGAGCTAGATCAGCACCCCTACCGCCTAAATATTGCTATTGCCATCGCTATTGCTATCAAACTTCAGATTCTCATAAAACCCTTCAACGATAGGGTTTTGTCCAATTCACTAAATATTTCTATTCATGTATTGGATTGACTATTGCATTTTTAGTATGAAAGTGATAGCGTTAGCGAGAGCCCTTGTAGCGGGTATGAATAATCGATATCGATAGCGATAGCGATACAATAGTGTTAGGCGGTTAGAGTGCTAGTTTATCATAAACTTTATCCTTTAAATTAATTTGTGTGCTTGTAAATTAAACCAACAGTTTGAAACAATTAAACAAACGGCTATCATTTGTTTTTGTTTTTGTTTACTCTCTTATTTATTTTACAATAACAAGCTCGCTATCCCATTTCCCATATAAAGTCCTAATCTACTTGTGTCAATATTCACATTTGTCGAATAGGTCCACCGAGGTCAGAAACTATACGGCGAAGCGGCAGC
This sequence comes from Chrysoteuchia culmella, assembly GCA_910589605.1. Classification (NCBI taxonomy): domain Eukaryota; kingdom Metazoa; phylum Arthropoda; class Insecta; order Lepidoptera; family Crambidae; genus Chrysoteuchia; species Chrysoteuchia culmella. Next base: position 10,708,561 of record OU342664.1, on the reverse strand, counting down.
AGAATTAGCCAGCAATCTGGCTGAGCTACAGCGGGGCCGGCTGGCCGACAGGGTCACCGACAAACCGCAGCGGCAGCACTCGCTCACCTCCCTGCGGCACCGTAAAGAGCCCCAACTCCCAAGGGCTTCGCCCGTTCGCTCCATAGTAATCAAATCCCCGCCAGGATCGCCCGAAGCGAACGCGTCCAATATTGACACGCTCGCATACAAATGACCTCTTCTAAACTCATGTCAGCCTGGTACGTTTCTTGTGATGGAGTTTTTTATTTATTTTGATTTTTGTTTTGCTTGTGTCGTTTTTTTTACTTGATTTTTTTTGATTAAAGATATTGTTTTTATGAAAATATTTTGCATATTTTTATAATACAGAAGTCGGTTCTAAAAAGACACTTCTTATTTTGACATATCGCACACATGGACACAAAACCACTGCAGCACCCTCCCCTTTATAGCTCTCGTTAATTCCGAGGGTTAAAATCCCCGAAAAAGTGAGCACTTGCCTTGTTTACAAGGTTTTAGATTTTAATTTAGATTGGGGTAAGCGGTCTTCGCGCGCCAAATGACGTAAGTGACGTGCAAAATCGCGGCAAAATTGGGTTCTTTTACGAGGGCACTGAGTCGGCTGGGTTTTTAACAAGGGGAACTTTAGGAGTATCCATTAAAATCGCATTCGTATGTGATCACCTAATACAATATCATCAAGTCCGTGCAGGGGCGCTTTGTGAATAATTTCGCGGCAATCTGCTCGCGTTCGAGTCGGATTTGTATAATTTTATAATTTCATAATTGGTCGCTTTAGCGGAAAAGGGCCAATCTCGCAAAACGGGATAATTTTTCGGGTTTGAATAATTTATAAGTAATAAGGGCCAACTAAAAAGGAGAACTATTGTGCAATTAGATTTTATCTTAAATTATTCTTATATTTACTTGTAATGTTTTATTATTTTGAAAATAATTGTAAATTGGCATAATTTTTCATCCTTAAATAAAAATGGATAGAAAATAATATCCCGTTTGGCTGCCAAAGGCTTATTTTAATTTCGTGAACTTAGAATCTTGAAATGTTGGTACGAAGTAACGTCTTATAGTACAGATAAAGGAAAAATTGCGAAAACCGTAAATTTTTAGTTACATCATATAATAAAAAATATTTTACAGAACCCTCGGTGCGCGAGTCCGACTCGCACTTAGCCGGGTTTTTTTTCTCTAACTGCCGGAACGGAACAACAATGCTGAAAACAATTGTTGCATTATGACCCCAGACTGGGATAAGATGTGGTAGCTAGATAGGCGGACTTAGAACAATGTCCTACCACCATAGATCTACCAAGGGGGACAAATCGGTGGGACTATGGGTAATAAGGGATCTGATACGGTGGTCACTGAATAAATATATCTTTACCTGAAATATTCATTCTGTGCTGGTAAGTGGTGTTCGAAAATTTGGAACGAGGAGAAATAAAGTCGGTATTTGATACACGATGAAAACAAAAAAAATGTTTTTATCGTGTGTCAATTTGTTGTTTTTTTTTCTAGTATAATTTCTTGTTTAATATTTATCACATAAAAATAGCATTGTAACATGCAAAATTAAAAATTTATAAACAAATAATTTGACTCGTCCACCTTGTTCTGTGGTCGACACGGTACAATCGGAGAACTTCCCGGTTGACCAGTAGAGATTTTTTGGGAAAAGTTTTCTCGGAAAATACTAAGGTATAAGAAATAATTTATTGTTCCAATGAAACACCTGTTGATGTTCTATTATTTGTAATATAAAGATTTTCTATACATATATTACTTTTTTAAACAAAGCTCTCTTAAAAAAACTCTACTGGTCAACCGGGAAGTTTCCCGACTGTACCTTTAGATAATAAATATATTGTTAACTATCGGGACCTCATCTTAGAAATCTTCTTCGATACGAGATTTTATCGATTTTTATCATTTTTTATGAATGACGGGGAGACTCTTAGCCTTCATCATACATGATGTTAAGTATTGATAAGGCTGAAGATGGAAGCGAGCCTCTCCCAGAATCCTCAACCACTGAGGAACTGGCTATCTTATCTCGAACTGCCGGAACACAACAATGCTGAAAACATTGTTGTTATGGCGTCAGGCTTAGATAAGATGGTGGTAGCTAGCCAGGTGGGCTTACAACAAGTCCTACCACCAACCAAACCAAATACAATATGTACCCCCGCTGGGAATCGAACCCGGGACCCCTGGGTCTGATACCGGTGGTTGTACCACTAGACCACAGAGGCGGTTAGTTTGTCTTGGTGGAGTTGACTACGAAGTTAGCCGTTGCCTATCTAAGTACTTATTGTGTTTTTAGCTTGCATTTCGTAATTCACTTTTACTTCTTTGTTGAAATGAACGAACCTTTTTTGATCGCAACAAGTGACATCGTACCCTGACTAATTAAAAACACTACAGAGCATCTGCACTAAGCAAACACCCGTGACCATTGTACTCGCGTTAGGCTGCGTCTACATTGATGTAAGTTTTTCTGCTTTATAATTATATAATTAATATACAGTGGTGGTCACATGATTTACGGTACTAGCCGATTTTCAAACAATCGAGGTAACTTTGGAGCCTTGCTTCTCTGCCAAGGATTGACCGAGCTGTGATCTGATAACCACTCGAGTGACGCGGCCCAAAAAGCGTTTACACTGTAGATGTATCGCGTCTTTTTTTTAAGCGACCGTTACTAAAAAAAAGAGCGCCGCGCTTCAGTAAAATGTTTCTTACGATTTAGATTCTGAAGTGTTCGTCTTAAAGCTATGTTTTTATTACTCTGTGTAACATGGCGCTTTGAATGTCGTTTTTTGTTTTTCAATTTCACGTGAGTAGTGTAGAAATAATCATTTTCAAACATTTAACGAAATTAAATTGCACCTTGTTGCAGTAAAACATTTTTCATTTAAAATTTATATCGAATTCTACTAATTTTATAATATGGTAAGGTTGGAGCTAATATTCTACTAAAGGCGAAAAAATAAAAGATTCCTGTGATGATTTTACATATTAAAAAAAAAATTGACATTTGGCGACTTTTACAACACAGAGTACGGACCAGACAATAATTTTTTTTTTATTTGGAAATGACATCTTCATGGTGTTGCTAGTATGAATAATATGGAGCCTAATTCGTTCCGAATTTGACAGTATGCGTTCTTATTGGAATAATGCTTAGATTAAAAAGAAATAAGTATTTTTTGAGAGGAGCAACCGTCTTGGGACTACAGTCCCAAGATACAAGCTACTGTCAAAATCCTTCTGGGACTGTAGTCCCAAATTTCTCTCAAATGTGACCATACAGGATGTCGCATTTGTTCCCATCTGTCACCACTAGATGGCGGTGTGCCCTCTTGCATGGCGCTATAGAGTTATTTATGTAGTAATATAATACCTATACCTATATCAATAAAATTGTCTCCGTTCTATGAGATATGACTATAATATCATTCTCACGGGATTTTGGGAATTTGTACCAATCTTGTGCCAGGTTAAAACTTATATAAATAAATTCAAGTAGTAGTATATGTGTGAACATTTTTTAAACCACCTGTAGACGTGGGTTATCAAACCTGTTTTTGTGCACCAGCGGCGAGTAGTTGTGTTGTAGACAATCGCCGTAGGTAAGTTGTTTACCAATAGCCTTTTGTTATCAATTTGTCATTATAGAATAATGTAAGTATTTTAGTTAATTATAAGTTTAAATCTAGCATTCCGGACAAACCCTCGTGGTTTTTGGTTTGCTATGATGCAAAATATTGTATTTGTATGCTAAATTAAAAAAAAAATTGAAAATCAGTGTACATTGAAGAAAATGTTTGGTTTGCTCGGATCGCAACTCGCCTCTGTGAAGCAATGAATTGACATTAAAAAAAACATCCAGTTTCCAGTACAGTGAAGTATGAAGTGGCATAAACTGTAATTACAATCCTTGATAAGTAGTCAGTGTCTAGTAAAAAAAGAAAAAGTGGACTTGTAAAATATTAGAGAGAAAATAAGGACTTAGAATAGTTCTTCGAATTTGGTTGATACGGGGAATCCATGCCAAATTTTTTGATCGACTGACATTTCCCTTAAAACACTTGGAAAATTTTCATCCACTATTTTCATTGACACTGACGATGTTCAGACAGCAGACGTCATAACAACAAGAAGTTGACACTTGACTGGAAAAAAAAAACCACATGCCGTATATCTGCCCCACCACGCGGTGATTAAGAAGAGAGAACCACTACCAAATTGTGGGTGGTATTTGATGCATCGTGCGAAGGACAAAACGGAGTTTCTTTGAACGATACCTTAATGATAGGACCCAAATTGCAAGCAGATTTACGGCACGTTGTCTTATAATGGCGTTTAAATTCTATTTGTTTAGGCGCTGATATCGTCGTAAATACGCTTCTAGAATGCGTAACATGCTCCATCTAACCGCTTTCTTCATTCGTCAAACATATTTAACAAATACGTTTATCTTAAGTGTTGGCGCGCACTGTTCATTGAAATAAAACCACTATTACGAAATGTCATCCCGGCTCCCGTGACCACGGCAGCTGAAAAGTTGCCAAAACGTCGGGAAAATTCGAACTTTCCTCGTGAAATATAGTGCGCTTAGAACCCGTAAAAGTGGTTTTGATCAGATTTAACAAAATTCTGAATCCAGAATTCGAAATAAAACTCAGTTCTGAACACACCCTAAAGTTGTCAATGCGTTTGTTTTGGCCGGGGGTTGCAAGTGATTGTAATTGTGCGGGCAAACACGCAGAGCTTTTTTATACTTAACTGCTGTTAGCTGTTTGACGAGCTTTTGAGAATATTTTGTTTTTTTTTTAACTTGCTGCATGTCAACAGTTCAACACCTCAAACGCAATAAATGCATTTAAATTATATTTTTATTACTTTATACAACATTAAGGCAACTATGGAAACCCACCCCCTTTCCTCTGACTGCCATTTTTTTATGCAATTACTTACAATAGCAATAACATTTTGTACTTTTATAGGTAATACTTAATAAAGTATGTAACTCTTTGTATGGTGTATGGTGCTGCTGTAATTTAGCGGCTAGCGCGTTCACTCTGTTAAGCAACTTTCCCGTATAATATAGTCCCATAGTCGGCCATGGGATCGGTGACCAATATTTACTTTACTGTTTCGAGCTCCGTAATTATCAGTTGAGCAGGTTAAATTATTTACACGTGAGTCACCTTGAGCTACGGAAGAGGAAAATCATACGACAGAAACCAACAAAAAGCTAATCGTCAATACTGTATTTTCGCTTTGAATCATAATGTGATTTAAACATGAAAATGGCATGTGGCTTTTATGTAAAATAAACTAGCTTCCGCCCGCGGTTTCACCCGCTTGGTTCCCGTTCCCACGGGAGTATCGGGATATAAAGTAGCTATGTTAATCTCTGTTGCTTAGTTAGGGCGTGAAGAAAGGACAAACAAAGACACTTTCGCATTTATAATAATTAGTTAGGATTAGGATTTATACAAATTTAAAGTAAACATCACAGTCGCTGCTAAAGACAGCTAACGTCACATTATCGTCAGTTTAATTTTCCTCCGCCTGTAAATCTGAAAGCTATCAAAAATAAACGAACCATCAAAATTCATCCGGTTACTCCTTCCGGTCGCTAACTGATTCCTAATTGTAAAACGCTTGCCGACGGAATAATAACATCAGAATTACAACAAACTTAACATTTTAATTTTGGATTTAGTAACTTTTTTAGATTAGCGCCTCTCAAATACTTTTTCACGGCAGAATTACGAAACGAGATGAGCCCAATAGTAAAAAGTATTATCTAAAGACTCGCAACGAATATTCGGCCATTATTCGGTATTCGGCCTATACGGTCACCTTTTTAATATTCGGCCGGATATCGAATATCTGCATACTATTCGTACCGAATACTTAAGTATATAATTTTGGTAGTGAAATAATTGAAAAATTAAAGAAAAAAAATATTTATTATAAAATAATACCGAACTACATACACTTGCCAAATCACGCAACGGTAGCAATATAAGAGAAAAGAAACTCGTGAGATTTTAGTTATAATATGAATCAATGGATGAAGCCGTGACCTCGAGAGATGGGCCAAATCAATCTCTCGAGATCTCGCGAGATTAGTTGAACTATTTGTTTCCTTTATTTATTATGAAAAATATACACATATTTATTTTTACCAACGACGGTACGGAGACGGTATTTGCGTTTGGGGTGAGAGGATGTTTGTTTGATTGTTTGTTATTTATGATTAAAAGTATATTAAAAAATATATACTTTAATCAATAAGAAACAATAGATCGCAAGGTGTCGTAAAAACACAACTTAAAACTATTTTTGGACGTTAGTTTTTTAAAATGGTTTAAAGTCGCGCAGAAGTTTGAGAAGTCTGTTGTTCTTACGCCTTATTTTTAGATTTTTTATATTTCTGAAATCTACACCAGCTTGTGTAGCATGCGCACCTCGACAGAGCTTTCTCGACATTTTTCTCGCGCGAGCGAATTGGCTGTCCTGCTCACAACATACTAATAAGAGCGGAACAGACATCGCGAGATGATAAGGGTCGATAGCGAGTCGCGGTGCGCATGCTACGCTGGCAGGTTTCCATTTTTGTCTATTATCTACATATTGCGTTCGATCGACTCAAAGTCAAGAGTCAGTAATTATATAACTTTTAATAAACAAATACTTGTATATTTACTTAAATAAAGTAATTTTGTACTCTGGAAATCGACTGAAGTTCCATTCAAAATCGAAAACGTTCGGAGTATCGGTAACATAGGTACTGACTTTTCACGTTGAATCGAATTAGATCGCAACTCGGATCAGTCAAGACAAGAGTGGATATAATCATAACTATTATAGTATTCCGTGATAGTAACATTAGAATTTCCAGTTTTTTTTTAATGAACAACGGGGAAACTCTTAGCCTTCATCATACCTGATGTTATGTATTGATAAGGTTGAAGATGGAAGCGAGCCTCTCCCGGAATCCTCAATCACTGAGGAACTGGCTATCTTATCTCTAACTGCCGGAACACAAGAATACTGAAAACATTGTTGTTATGGCGTCAGACTTAGATAAATAGTGGTAGCAAGCCAGGCGGACTTACAACAAGTCCTACCACCAACCAAAACCAAAACTAAAATTACAAGCTATTACATTTAAAAAACAACCGTAATCAAACATCAGATAAAAATAGCCTCAGTAGATGAACAGGGGAAGTTTTGAAACAACTCTACGTGTCTCGTACCGCTAAAGGAACCGTCGGACGCAATGCCGTGATGTAAATAAAATAAAAATGTAAATGAACACCCCCCTCCCCCCGCCGCGCCCCGCCCGCACTTCTGTGCGGATGATGCTTTTACACGGTCGACCAGAGATTTCCAAACTTCACATCTACTGTTTGACTTAGATTTTTTATCAACAACGAGGAGGCGCTTACTCTTCATCAAACCCGGGGGCTAATTGTGTAATTTTAAAATCTATCGCAATCCCTTTCAATTCGTCATTTGAAAGATATTGACATACTTCAGGCTGTCACTATTTGACATTTGAAAGGGATTATGATCGGGACGCGTTTTGAAAGGTATTGAATGAACGAAATTGAACTGTCTAAGCAAATTGACAGACGAAAATATCTTTCAAATAAATGGAGAAGTGTCAAATTAAGTGTCATTTAAAACATCATTCGTGCTGAAAGGGATTGCGATTGTGTTACACAATTCCATAAATCACTATCACAATCACAAGACCTTTAAAAGGGATTATGATAGATTTTGAAATTAGACAATTAGGGGGCCGATTTTTTTTTTTACTTTGAATGGGTTTGCTTTTTATCCTACCTATTCAAGCTCAGAGGCGAAGACAAGATCCACGACGATGGAGCGAGCTAACCCAGAAAGTGCCGATTCAACCTTGGTTTGAAGGTGGTCGGGTTATAAGTACTCGGAAATACAGACGCAGAGAGGGAGTGCTACTCCTTTGCTGTGCGCAATATAAAAGATGTTGAGTACCGTTTCTATACGATGTTAAGTAATGATAGGAAGGTGGAAGAGAAGTGGACGCGTAGGTACCTCTCCCGACCGGAATCCTCAATCACGAAAGAAAAATCTCAACCAACCACCTGCGGAGGACAACTTTACATCGAAACCTTCATAGTACGATTGCTTGTTTCTGCGAAAGTTTTTTTGTTCGACATTTCTAAACATCGAACATCTTACTTATTACATACATACTTACTTATTGAAGATTGCGATAATAATAATAAACCCTTATTAAGACTTTTTACACGTTTTTACAATCACTAATTTAAAATTACCGTCCAAGTGTCCACCGACAGAGGCCTTCTCGCCACCGATACCCTGTCCATAGCCTCTCCGGGCCAGGTCAATCCGGCTACCGTCTTTATCTCGTCAACCCACCTTTTGTGTGGCCTCCCACGCTTCCCTTTAGCGTTCCTTGACTAATCTAATATATAAAATTCTCGTGTCACAGTTTTCGTTCCCATACTCCTCCGAAACGGCTTGACCGATTCTCATGAAATTTTGCGAGCGTATTGAGTAGGTCTGATAATCGGCTACTATCTATTTTTTATCCCGAAATTCCACGGGAGCGAAGCCCCGGGGACAGCTAGTCTAATATATAAAATTCTCGTGTCACAGTTTTCGTTCCCATACTCCTCCGAAACGGCTTGACCGATTCTCATGAAATTTTGTGAGCGTATTGAGTAGGTCTGAGAATCGGCTACTATCAATTTTTTATCTCGAAATTCCACGGGAGCGAAGCCCCGGGGCACAGCTAGTTATACTATATAATTCTGTGCGTGGATGCCAATAACACATTGCTCCACTTGTCTTTACCCCTCACCGTATGTCCTGTCCATCTCCATTTTTGTGTCTTTATAGTGTGGGTTATATATTTAGTTTTTATTTTACTCTTAATATTTTCTAATTTTATTTTAATTAAAGTTTATTTTGTCTGATAGTTTTATGCCCAACATGCTCCTCTTTATAGAGTTCTGACAAGTTTCCAATCTTCTGGTGTATGCCTTAGTCAGGGCCCAGATTTAGCATCCACAAGTTAGAACGGAAAGAGCACAATTAGTGTTAAACACTTTCTGTTTACGGGTTTTTCAGTATTTCTCCGGTAGTCAGGTAGTTCAGTATTTAGACTCCCAAAATCTCTTCCTAGCATTACCAATTCGGGTCTCTATTTCTTTTGTTGTTAGGTCTCTTGTAGATATTAACTGTTCTGTATAACTATATTCGTTCACATACTCGATTTTAGAGTCAAAGTCAAAGTCAAAGTCAAAGATTTTTATTCAAATAGACTTATAGATAAGTACTTTCGAATAGTCCAACATTTTTTTTCCCTACCAGCCATTCAGGACATCTTTTAACTGATAAGAAGAACGGCCGCAAGAAACTTATCAGCCTTAGCAGAAACAACAACATTTACAATGGAACATGTTGTTGCCAAACACAAATCTACAATCTTGAAATATATTTAATAAAAGAAGAAAATTTTCTCATACTCATATTAGAATATTTTCCTCTTACACTATTTACAATAGTATGTTTAATGTAGGTATCACATCCATGCATTTTGGTCTTTTAAATAGTCATCTACCTTGTAATAACCTTTGCTTAAGAGCGTTTTTTTAACATATATTTTAAATTTATGCAAAGGCAGCTCAATAACTTGTTGTGGAACTTTATTAAAAAAGGCTATGCCTTTCCCCAAAAACGAGCGTCTACATTTTTCAAGCCGAAATTTTGGAACGGCAAGCTTATTCTTGTTTCTAGTATTAAAATTATGAACATCGCTATGCTTTATAAATAAATCATGATGTTTCCTTACATATACTAAATTATCATAGATGTATTGTCCCGCCAAAGTAAGTATATTAATCTCTTTAAACAAATCCTTAAGAGAATCTCTACGTCGGAGTTTGTAAATGGCGCGCACAGCTCTTTTTTGAAGTATAAAAACATTTTCTATATTAGCTGCTGAGCCCCACAACAACGAGTTGTTTGCATAAATATGGGTTTTTGTTTTCCGTTTGTCATTGCTTATGTTCATAGTTAACCCCGCTTTTGGCTTTCTGTGTCTAGTTGGTTGAGCATTGTCTGGAGGTCGCTCTTTGATATCGAGAATATGACTAAGTCGTCCGGTATTCTGCGTTGATAGGAATTCCACGTCCCTCCCAATTTAATTATCAAAAAATTTATGAAGATTGTGATAGGAAGGAATCATGTATATCCTGATATTTTTTAACTTATTTTCAACTAAACAGTATTTTCGATCTTTCTTTTTTTTCTCTTAGCCTTATTCATACCTGATGTTAAGTATTGATAAGAATGAAGATGGAAGCCGTGGTTGTCCACGTGAAGATTGAATCAAAACTCCCGTTGTAATTGTATTGAGATTGCCCGCCCATCGATCGCCTAGATTAGTTTTCGAATATTCTCTGTCGATCGAAAGGTTTATAAAGCTAGCCGCTGGCAAGTTCTATATTTACCTTCACTCCCAGTCCAGCATGACCACCGATCGATGTTTATTGAAACTTGATTAAAATCAAGATCTTCTCCACAGTTTGAGCAGCGCTGCCCGTTTCCACTCGTAATAAGCGCATTAAGGGTGGAAAAATTTAAACTCGGCCCGAAACTTTCGCGTTTTCTTTTTGCATTAAGAACAAAAAGAAAAAAAAAGCGCCTACTTAGAAGGGTGCCGAACTTTAATATCCTTCAGACGAACAGGCTGAAACGTTACACTCGTATTGCTTCGAAAATACGGCCCATTTTGCCTCAAATAGATTTAAAGAAAAACGTGGGAGGTGAATTATAATATAAACTGGTTGTGTATGTGCTGCTTCGCAAATTTTAAAATGGGGATTTCTCTGGGGAGGGTTTGGAGTTGTTTTCGTGATATTTATCACCTTTCTTGGTTATGAAGGTACTCGTAAGTTGGTAGTACGTATGTACCTACTTAGGTACATTCTGGTAAATTACATAAATCTTAAAGTTTTTTATTTCTTATTTATTTAGTTTCCTGAAAAAAAACTTAACTTTTACTACTTTACCTACTTACTTATACTTAAAATCGGTCCACAAACAATGAAGTCTATAAATAACCGTTACGAAATCGAAAGTATTTTCAAAATTTCCTGAAAAGTTTTCCGATTTTGCAAAAAATATAACTGCTACATTTTTAAATAAATACCTAGTTATAGGTACATATATATCGCAAAATCTAGAGAAAAAGGCGAGGATACGGAAAAGTAAGTAAATAGTATGTATTTTTCTTCTCTGTCCATAAACTTGATGTCGGGGAAAAGAGAGAAGGTGGTGACTTTGGAAAAGACAGATGGGTTATTGGGCAAAAATATCCTGACTTCAGGAAATAATTATGTAGGTACATACTGTAGATATAACGAAAACATCGTTACGTTTAGCGTCTGAGGAAATAAACAATTGCTTAGTTTGGGCAAAATATACTACACTACTTGGTTCGGGCACAGATTTTAATAATACTATACGTTCGGGAAAAGCATACTATTACTAGTTTGGTTGGAGTAGTGGCAGCACTTAAAAATCAATCGGTAGGTAGAAAATAGAAATCCGCCTCCCTACCGCGCAAGTGATGTCGGCATCGACATCGACTCCATTTGACAGATGGATGTGACATATTGATCTTAGTCTTTGGTAAGTTTTCATTTGTGTCAAAAAGAAGCAGCAATGTGTCACATCCATCTGTCAAATGCCGACGTCACTTGCGCGGTAGGGGGGCGGATTTCTACCCAGTATATCGGTAGGGGCCCAGGGGCCGTACCGCGCAAGTGGCGTCGGCATCGAAATCGGCTTCATTTGACTTCAACTTACCACACACACACATTTTACCATTTTGAAAGTGTAAGTATATCATTCAAACGGTTCACATTGAGAAAAAACTGTTTTAGAAACCTCAATGTATTTTTAAAGACCTATCTATATACACACATACATATGTAGGTTTGATAAAAAAAATATTTTCAGTTTCAGTTCCATTTGTATTTATTTTTAATTTGTGTATAAAAACCGTAAAGCGGTTACAGAATACATCTCTACCAAGTTTCAACTGTGTAATCCTCATAGTTTTGGAATAAAGTAGCTGTGACATTTTACCACTTTGGAAGTAAATATCTTTCAAACGGTTGACTTTCAGAAAAATCTTTTACCATCTTATTTAAGTCTGACGCCATAACAAAAATGTTTTCAGCATTGTTGTGTTCCGGCAGTTAAGAGATAAGGTAGCCAGTCCCTCAGTGATTGAGAATTCCGGGAGAGGCTCGCTTCCATCTTCAGCCTTATCAATACTTAACATCAGGTATGATGAAGGCAAAGAGAATCCCCGTCGTTCATTAAAAAAAAAAAATGTGCTATATTTCTAAAAGTGCCAACTATATTTCGTTCAAACCAATTTTCGTTGAAAGTTTTTATTAAGATCTACAGCATATATATATTTTTTAATTTTTCAGTCTCTTATTTCTAAACTAAGTTTTCTAAACCCGGTTAAAGAACTTCAGACCCATCTCACTTTTAAGCCACGTTTATAAGTTGTTTTCGAGAGTCATCACGAATCGTCTTACTCGCAGGCTCGACGACTTCCAACCTCCCGAACAAGCTGGGTTCCGAAAAGTTTCAGTATCATAGACCACATCCATACGCTGCGGCAGGTTATACAGAAGACCGAAGAGTATAATCTGCCACTTTGCTTGGCGTTCGTGGACTATGAGAAAGCCTTTGATTCGATTGCTGCAGTCTCTCCAGAGGTGCCAAGTGGACTATAGGTATATCGAGGTGTTAAGGTACTTATACGAACATGCCACCATGTCGGTCCGATTACAGAACCAGAGCACAAATTCCATCCAACTGCAGCGAGGTGTGAGACAGGGAGACGTAATTTCTCCGAAACTGTTCACAGCTGCGTTGGAGGACATCTTTAAGCTTTTGGACTGGAAAGGACGCGGCATCAACATAAATGGCCAGTATCTGACACACCTTCGTTTTGCCGATGATATAGTCCTTATGGCTGAGACCCTGGAGGACCTGAACACATTGCTCGAAGATCTCCGTAGTGCTTCCCAAAGAGTGGGTCTTAGGATGAACATGGATAAGACAAAAATCATGTCGAATTCCCATGTCATACCCACTACAGTTCACGTTGGGAAGACTACACTCGAAGTTGTTGACCATTACGTTTACCTTGGACAGACAATCCAGTTAGGTAAGTCCAACTTTGAGAAAGAGATCTCTCGTCGAATCCAACTCGGATGGGCAGCATTCGGGAAGCTCAGTAAAATCTTCGCGTCCAACTTACCTCAGTGTCTCAAGACGAAAGTCTACGACCAGTGTGTGCTGCCAGTGATGACTTACGGCAGTGAATCGTGGTCGCTAACTATGGGTCTGATAAGGAGGCTCAATGTGACTCAGCGTGCAATGGAGAGAGCTATGCTCAGCGTTTCCCTGCGTGATCGAATCAGAAATGAGGAGATCCGCAGGAGAACTAAAGTTACTGACATCGCTCGAAGGATTGCTCAGCTGAAGTGGCAGTGGGCGGGACACATAGCGAGAAGAACCGATGGCCGTTGGGGCGGAAAGGTTCTAGAATGGCGACCGCGTACCGGACGACGCTCCGTGGGTAGGCCCCCCACAAGGTGGACCGACGATCTGGTGAAGGTCGCGGGAAGCCGCTGGATGCGGGCAGCGCAGGACCGATCGTCGTGGAGATCCTTGGGGGAGGCCTATACCCAGCAGTGGGTGTCATGTGGCTGAGACGACGACGACGACGATATATATATATATATATTAAATGCACTTTCGCCTTCAGGGGACGGCCATTTGTTTGCGGGATATATTGCTTGTATATATATATATATATATATACAAGTTTCAACTGTGTACTCCTCATAGTTTTGGAATAAAGTGGCTGTGACATACCTACATTGGACAGACAGACACAACGAATCTAAAAATAGATGGCATGGACATGGATAGGCATGGACGTAAAAAGTTTGGTAGAAATGGTAGGTATGAGTTTATGGAGAAAATGGGAAAGTTTGCGAAAACCTAATAAAACTAAATATTTCTTAATAATAAAAATATTAATTAGAAAGAAAAATATTACTTCTTATACTTCTTCTTCTTATTGTCAGTACCTACCTACCTTATATTAACAAACACACAGACAGTCTCAAATTCAGATTCACAATTCATATTTAATTTTTATTATATCCTTAATCATTTAATGGTCCATTAAAATATAAATCTTGTCTCTTCCTCTTCTTGGTGTAATTTCGCGTCAATATATGTATTTCATCAACTCAAAATCATTTTTTCTATCATAGTTCCGATGTTTTCTATCTGGTCCTGAAATGAAATGAACATTTCAATTCCACTATTTAATCCGCGAAACGTAACCTAAACGTCGCGTCGCGCGCAGAGTCAACAAATTTATATTAATTAGCTGAAAGTACCAGGATCGCATTTAACCAGGAGTTCTTTTAGACATTTTGAGTTTTTTTGATAGGCAGCAGCTTTTTAATTAGGTATAGGTATAACTCCAAAGTTCAAGTTCGTTCATATTAGATTAAGTGGGATTCATATCCAGAGCGACATGAGACAAGTTGCTTTTTTCTAGTATATTTTCTTGTTTAATATTTATCACATAAAAATAGCATTGTAAAATGCAAAATTTAAAAGTTATGACTATCATTCAAATCATGACTTTGATACTATATGGTAAACCAGGGTATGACGCTGGAGCTGGAAGGTGACCATAGGACCTCCGTTTAAAAACGTCACAACCGCATCGAGTTTTGACTCGTTTGATTCGTCATGATGAGTTTGGTATGAATGCAATGATATAAAGTTACGTTCAAAGTAATTTGCGTTGAAATCTGTGACAAGACTGCACACATACACAACAAGAACAAAAGACACGAAAAAGCACGAAAATGAAAGACAGCAAATTTGAATCGGACTATAAGTCACTGGTACTTAATCTGATTTTGTTTTTTGACGATATTCAAAAATTTTCTATTATACCTAACTCATGAAGTGTCAGGTGCGTGGCATACATAGCATCTGTCTAAAAATTGTTTTTTAAAATGCAAAAAATACCTCCAAAGCGTGTTGACTTTCGACCGTCTCGTGTGGGATGCTCATCTTTTCCTTATATTCGTGTATGAATTTCTGTATATTATATATCTTTAATGCTATAAGATGATAGTATTCGGAACGCGAATCCGCTAACTCGTAACTTCGATTCTCTACCGCTCTTAGCTTGCTTAGAATTTGCTCCGAATTTGCTACCGAGACAGGGTTATTCGAATCGTTTATCACCAATGCAGCTTGTAACCTGCAAAACACACTAACTATTAATAAAAAAAGTAGGTTCAACCGCCTCTGTGGCGTAGTGGTAACATCACCGGCATCAGACCCGGTGGTACTGAGTTCGATTCCCAGTGGGGATATGTACTGTATTCAGTTTGTCGTCTTCGTATCCATTGACATAAGCAGTGCGATCGTTTTCGATAATTTGGGCTTGCTTTATAGCTAATGACAACTAGGTAAGTAAAAGGTATTGATTGTAAAACTTAGGTTACGGTTAGTTTTATCCATAATTTTAACAACTAGGCGCACTTGCGCCAAGCTAGGTTTAGCCCAGAGTTAGTGCATAGAAAATTAGCAATAACTCTGGGTTACATGTGTTAACCTAATAGTTAGACGCAAGTGGGCCTCGAGGTCGTTTGCCCACAGGCGCCATCAACGAGACGAGATGACGGCGCCGAGGTAGCACAGGCCGTTTGACCACCGGGCGACGATCGAGCTTGCAGTTCACATATAGGCAGCTTCAGAATGTTGGTATAACTCGGTCATGTTAACTTGTCACCTGGCTTGAATGATTTTGTACAAAAACGAAATAATGTGCCTAGAGTATTAAGGAACTAAAATTATCGAATCGCATGTTGAACGGGTCAGGCCGTAGTATGCAGCGCTTCCCTCAAGGGACTTCTTTCGTGGCGAGGTCTCTAGATGTTTTTGGCAGCGGCCAGGTCAGTATTTATAACCGACTTCAAAAAAAGGAGGAGGTTCTCAAGTCGACTGTATATTTTTTGATGTATGTTTTAATATACTTAACGTCGTCAGTTGTCAACCGATTTTAATAATTCTTTTTTTATCTGAAAGAACATAGTTCAAGTATGGTCCCATATAATTTTTATAAAGATCTGGCTAGTAGCTTTTTCATAATCCTGGAAAATATAATTTACGTTTTGTCATTGTTTACCTAGATGACATCATTGTTGTGAATGGGCTGATTTTTAAAAGACTCCAAAAGTTTTATTTATTAATTTTTGAAGTCGGTTTTAATTTTTTTTTATTAAAAGATTTTTTAGAGTAAGGGCCTTTCTTTTACAGTCTAAAAACTATTGACTATTTCTCAAAGCAGTTATATTGAACAAGGTTAGGAGAGGAAGTAGCGAGTTCCGTGCCAGGTGCCAAGTTAACTTGACCGAGAAGTATGTGTCGCTATTGGTATCGGTACTAATTTTTATGACGTGACGTCGCGGTGACGGTGACGGCGGTGGACACACGGCCTTATCCTACTAATTCCTATCCTATTCCTACTATAATATAGCACCTACATACACAAAAAAAGTCTGCGATCACTTA
The DNA here is from genome assembly GCA_910589605.1 of Chrysoteuchia culmella. Taxonomy (NCBI): domain Eukaryota; kingdom Metazoa; phylum Arthropoda; class Insecta; order Lepidoptera; family Crambidae; genus Chrysoteuchia; species Chrysoteuchia culmella. The sequence continues at coordinate 10,691,803 of OU342664.1, read as the reverse complement.
ATGATTTTTATACAAAATACCAGTTTTTGTAGAGGGATTAAGTAGGTAGTATAGTAAATCTTGACCTATATTTTTTCAATTTGGTACCAGTCAAAAGCTAGTGTTCAAGAATTCGACCAAATTGAAAAAATATCGTTGAAGATTTACTATAATAAAAAACCCCTCTACGAAAACAGGTTTTTTGTATGAATCATTAAGTGATCACAAACTTTTTTGATCAGATGTTTAGATGGATGGGTGTACGTTTGTTTCTCTGTCACGCAATAGGTAACTAATGAACGGATTTAGTTAAAACTTTATAGTAGGTAATATAGTTTACATATACTCGTACCTTAGAATAACACATTGGTACAGGCTACAAACTTATCCTGATATATTCGTATTCCCACGAGAACGGGAACCACGCGGGTGAGACGGCGGGTGGCCGTTAGTATAGTTGTACAATCGGAAAACTCTACGACTTTCCGACTCTACTGGTCAGTAGAGTTTATTTGGGAACCGTTTTCTCGGAAAGTACTAAGGTTAAAGAAATAATTGATAACTCAAATGAAAAACCTTTTATTGTTCTATTAGTTGTGATAAAAACTTTTTCTAAGTATATATCTTTAACTTTTATAAATAAAGCTCCATAAAAACACTCTACGGATCAACCGGGAAGTTCGCCGACTGTACCTATGTTTATAAATAATGTACCTATTAATTCTTACATTTTTTTTACGAGATGATCCCTTAGGCCAACTGTCACTAAATGCCTCCAGTCTAGGGCTTCTGGTTCTGTCATTTCTGTTAAGGGACCGAAAAATAGACCGTGTATTATAATAATTATAATACTTATTTATTAACCTTTTACCAAGATACTGCACCATGGTTACGACAAGTTGACACTTAACATTTTACCTAAGTACCTACATCCAACTATACTATGTGATCCTTTTTTAGTAGGAAGTTTAATTTAGACAGAATGGAAACGAGATTAAGTCAAATTCTTGAATACTGTGCTTATGAACATTATACCAACAATGGTTTCGTGCCAAGGTTCCGGATTCGATTCCTATGATTTCCATGTAAACATTTTGTTAATAATAATTTTGGCTTAACGTTCCTGTTATTTGTTGGTACATATATGATTAAGTTGCTTTTATACCGATTCAGTAAGTAGACGACTGACATCTTGTTTCCTATTAAAATGAAACCACTACGATGTCCATCGAATAATCGTTGCTATAGGATTTACGGTAGGCGCCTAGATAATAAGAAAGCTGTTATATTTGACGATAACTGCGCGTGCGATTAAATATCAAAGCCATAAATAACATACAACTAAATTAAAATTAAAATAATGTGGTTCAACTAAGTAACTTGAAATTTAATTATCTACGTATCCCTGGTACTTTTACTTACTTTTTTTTACCTCACTAAAGCAAAGCACGTGAATTCAACAATTTTCAACTTTACTGCGTTGTTTTAAGAGCGTTGAATGGAAACTTTGAGATAAAAGAACTTGTTTGTTTATTTTATTAGTCGCCAGCTCACCACTAACCTCAAAACTTCACGATAAGTTGACTTTACGCTATTTTATGTTTACTATTAAGTTTACTCTTCAGCAAAAGTGTGACTAATTTTAGTTACTTTAATTTACGTATCTGTACATTTAACATTGTGTATGTTTTTATATAGGTAAAGGTAATTAAGATAATATCAAATAGGTACTTTGTTTTGTTTCGCTTGATTCTAAAACAAAATAACTTGTTGACTATAGTAATTGATTTAGTAAATTAAGGCAAGTAGGTACTTACTTTAATAGCCTGATCGGGAATGTATGTAGGTAATGACCACTGAGCAAGTAATCAGTACGTTTTTTAAGAGACGGCACTTCCATATAAGCCACTAAACTGATTTATGAACGTAGTTTCTACCAGAGCTTTTTTAAGAGGTACCAACATAACAGTGTCAGTTGTCAAAATGACAAGGGATTAGGGATGCACCCCTAACCCCTAAACATATACCTATCGATATCGATAACACTTACACTATTATAAATGATCACATTCCACTCGGCAGTTCTTAGTTACCTATTAGTATAGTATTGCACAAATAAAACAAGGTTCTATATGATTCATGTATTTATGATAAATCTGTAGGAATATTGGAAGGCAGTATCAGGAAGATGAAGCAGCCACTGATAGAAAGGACAATAGCGGTGAGCTCTTCTTCCAAAATGGATGTTATTCGCCCGGGTACCGGGATCCAACCGAAGCTGGTCTGGAAGTCTTCGTCCCATGACGGACATCTAAAATATAACAATATCGATAACTAATAACTTGACAATGACACAGCACTATGACAATATAGTATAAACTACAATATTGTAATTTTAACTGATAATACTATTATTATTAACATGTTTTTACTCAAATAGACTTTAAACAATGTTTTTATTAAAACAATTGATTATATTACCTGTTCAGCTCAAGCGGGAATTTAGCCATAATATTACCTTGTTCAACCTTCTCACTCTACGGACACAACAAATTTCGCACATTCGCAAAGATTTGCCACCTTATGTATCTTTGTAATTAATAACATTATTAAAATTATCTGATCAAAATATTACGTTATCACCACAAACTATAGGATGCTAACGCATGTTATCTATCACTGACAGATAAAGTTAAATTCGGCGGCGCGTCACATGCTGGCCAACATGACGTGACGTATAATACTGCTAAATTACGGTGTCGTTATAATAGGATGGGACAATCTATTAAACTTCCTTAGAAATCATTTTTGATTCATCGTTTTGTCGTAATCGTCGCAGTTTAACGAGCCGCTTCACTTTACTGGAACAAAATATCGTGCGTTTCAATTCAACAAAATATTGTTTAGTTCTATAGTTTATTTATAGAAAGAAAGAAAAGAAAGAAAGAAAAATTGTTTAATGGTTATTTTACACAGTAGGAACATTACATAATTGCATTACACTATAAAATAACCAAATTGGTCGCTACTCAGGTATGCTATGACCTGACACAAGGCCACAGCTCTGGTCTTCCGTAGCGCCAACGTGTGCCAGTGACAATTTTGCGGCACATGCATAGCGTAAAGATTACTATAGTTATACCTAAAATTAGTATTTAAGCTGTATCAAAAGTAAATATATAATAACAATATTAAAGTTATATGCGTATTAACAAACATCAAAATTGTGTATCTTAAATCAACATATTAGTGAAGTTAACAGTTGCACTATTACGATATCCATAAAATCACCAATTGTGTGTGTCCCTTTTAGGAAATTTTAAACATTTTGAGAAACTGCTAGTTACAACCGCAACAAATACAGCTGTACAAAATACCGAATGCACGAAATACAGATGTAAGTACGAAAGTACGAGACGGCCACCTATGTGTTAGATTTCTGCAAATGAAGTAAATGCTTTTCAAGTTGATTTTTGAAAGAATTAACTGTTTTGGAGTTTTTGACCGGTGGTGGAAGATTGTTCCAACATTTGGTGGCAGCATAACGGAAGCTGCCACGAAAGGCGGCCGTTTTGCACCGCGTATGAACCAAACGTGTACCGAAGCGTCCATTGCGGTTAGAAAAAGCAAGCTTTTCATATAAATAGGTTGGCTGTCTTTTTTCGATAACACCAAAAAGCAATGTAGCAAAATGAAGAGTTCGTCGCGATGCCATGTTCAAAAGTCCAAAGCTATTAATATATGGCGATATATGTGCTCGCCGTGGGATGGAGTAGCAAAACCTAATACATGCGTTTTGCACACGTTGAATAAGTTTTCTAGAACGTGCGAGTAGACATGCATTAAACACAGTGTCAACGTAGTTTAGTTTTGAAAGGATCAGCGAGTTACAAAGATTAACCCGAATATCTGTGCTAATAAAATCACGAATTTTATAAAGAACGGAAAGTCTATAGAAACAGTTACGTACAGTTTGCAATAAATATATACAGTTATTCTTTATGAGTGTTATTTCATAAGTGTGTATTATTTTATGATCCTAAAATTTAGTGATTATAATTATGTCATATGGTTGTAATAGGGACTTGAAGATTACAGTACAGGTTTTTTGCAGGTTTTTGTTGTTGTCGAGCATTTTAGTTTATGTTCTGTACATTTCTGTACTATAGTATGTACAGTCAGCAACAAAAGTCCATGAACACATCCAAATTTTCAAAACACCTGCACACTAGAAAGGTTCATATGTAACTAAACAGGCTGTTGTACAAATGTGTAGACGTTTGGGAATACCAAAGGTCGATGTACATTTTTTTTACAAAAGTAGCTGAACATGTTTAATTACATAATAAAACTGATCTGTAAAATATAAAAATTTGCTGAACAAGTCTGACTACATAAATCTACTGAAATAGGTAAACGTTACTCCTTTAACAGAATTATTTTATGCCGTTTGTGTTCATTAATAGGCACGTTGTATGGCATCGTTTACATATGTAACGATGTATTTTATAAATAAAACATATGTAAACGATGCCATACAACGTGCATATATCATCTTATATCATCATAAATAGTCAACAGGTAGAACAATATGTTCGATCTTATAGTCCGATCCCTACGCATTTCTGAGAACACTATATCTAGGAAATAAAATAAAACAAAAAACTTTTGAGATTATGTTATAGACGTAAGTAGATATTTATAATTGAATTCAGTCAGTCATGTTATTATCAAATATTTCAGTGGGTATAAATTGGAGCTATAGGAACGATCTACAAGTAACACCGCAAAAAACCTTGTATGCTATGAAGTAAAACTATTAAATTGAAAAGGATATGGCTAAGAAACTGCCGTTAACATGTATATTAACGTCTTACTAGGGCGTAGCATTAAAACATTCATATTTTAATTATTTTGTGTTCAATATTCACTTTCATGAAATAATCAATTAATTAAAAGATTCCAAGTTAGTTTTGATGTTTTTGTTTGACGTGAAGAATTTCCGTATTACGAAATCAGTAGGCAGAAACCTTCTTTTATATTATATTTGTGTAAACTAAAACGAATAATATTAGAGAATTTATGTTTCTAAATTATTAAAAAACTATGATATTCTTCATTTTGTTTGTTCATAACAGATCACTAAAACACAAAATAAGTACATATATAATAGTAATAACCTAGGTTCACCTATACGATTGACAGTAATGAGAAACCACACACGAGTTTTTTTTATTAAATAGAGCAGTGGCAGTAGAAATACTCGTCCATATATTTTCCATGTGAGAAAATATCGTGTTTAAGTAATATTTTTCACGTGAACTTCCGAATTTGTCACCTGCGTTCAGAAAAAAATTGCCTAAAACGTAGCCTAAATGAACTAAATATAAAACGTCAACCTGACAGGCGGAGGAGTTTTTTCATGATTTTATTTTCAAGATTTTAACTGTTTCAAAAGTTCCTGAAACTTGTTTCATACCAAATACTAATATTTCGCTATCCATTATTATATATTAGTAGGTTCAGTGTAAATACATTGCTAGGGCAGTCGTCCATACAAAATTTAGCCATCTCTTTTATATAAAAACATTTTATAAAAAAAATTCAAACCGACTTCAAAAAGTAAAAAATAAAACTTTTGGAGTCGGTGCCAGCCAGGGCATTCTACATTGCACTTCTATTAACTATATATTTTTTTGGCCTTAGCTAGCTAGCACCGACTCCAAAAGTTTTATTTTATACTTTTTGAAGTCGGTTTGAATTTTTTTTATAAAATGTTTTTATTTCAGATTTTTTAGTTACATCATGTGCCGTTACTTACATTAAAAATCAGCCCATACACAACAATGTCATCTAGGTAACCGACTACTTGCCAAAAGGTGTTTGATATTTTTCAAGATTATGAAAAAACTACTAGCCAGATCTTCGTAAAAATTATATGGGACCACACATAAACCATCTTCTTTCAGATAAAAAAAGAATTATAAAAATCTGTTAACAACTGGCGAAGTTATGGTGGAACATACATAAAAAAAAAATTAAAAAAAAAAAAATACAGTCGAATTGATAACCTCCTCCTTTTTTGAAGTCGGTTAAAAACTGAATTCTACAATCCTGAATAAAGCCACCACCACACCTTGGAGTGTAACTTCTCCTTTATTATTTTTTTGTAAAACCTATTAATAAATGTCGTAAAACACAATTGAATTGAGAACCTCCTCTTTTGAAGTCGGTTAAAATCTAAAATAGTAAAAGAGTGTAAAAAGCGAGAGGCTGGTATAAACAAATAACATGTCAATGATGTCACGACCAAAATTAAAGAGACAAATATTATATGACAATGCTGTACTTTTTTCGGTGATTGTCATCAGTCTAAATTCGAAAATTGGTCCGGTCATGATCTAACAAATCACTTTTAGACGATACTATGCTCAGCAACTTTTGGAACTATCTAGCCACTTTTGGAAATATACTGTCCAGCAACTTTTGAAAGTTTACAGTCCAGCCACTTTTAGAAGTCTACTGTCCAGCCACTTTTGAAAGTATAGTGTCCTGCCACTTTTGGAAATATACTGTATAGTTACTTTTGGAAATGTATAATGTAAATGGAATTTCGTTTGTAACTATGTTCAGTAACTTATGTACAATTCATGTGCCTAGTGTCTTTTATAACGTTATTTTGTTCGGCAAGTTTCGTTGCTGACTGTACTACAAAAAAGTAGCTTAGGGTGTCTTCTTTTAGATTCAGTTGAAAAATTTACCACCTTTTTCCACCCCCCAAGGTTAGGATAAAAACCAAAGACACTTCGATAATTCCATAATTATCATTATATAAAGTGTAAGCCTTCAAGAACTGCCTAAAAGTAAACTAAAATGTATTCCACATGCTGTTGTAAACATGTTAAAAGCACCTAAAGATCCCAGAGTGTTTCTCTCTTATTGTGACAATGTAACAAATAGTTGTGAAGAGAGTAATTAATTAAAACACTTTTTCTCACTTGGCATAGAGGATTTTTTTATTCATCAGTTCTATCATTGAGCGACTAATTCAGATAAATTTTGATCCAAAATAATAATATTTATCATAACTTGTTCGAAAATAATTTTGGCCAGCCTTCCCATACAAGATAGAACAGTGTGCGTCACGGCCCAATCTCTATCTGTAATTCTTTCCTTTTTCTGTCTTTACACGCCTGATGAATAATTTGATAAACATTAATGACAAATTATTATATTATGAATATTAGCATATATCCAGTAGGAAACAAATAATGACACGTTCAATATGTAATCTTCATGATTTTTATTTTCATTAATTACAAGTAAAATGGCTTTCTCATTTTGATAAAATAACTTTATGAAGTATTAATGACTTAAAACACTGATTGAATCTTCATAATAAGTTCATATTAATAACTTAACAGAAATATTATACGTTTATTTACACGAAACAAATATTCCACTATACTCATCTCGTACATTTCCTATGTAAATTTTCTTTTACCTGCGAACAATAAAAAAATATAAAAATAGAGCAATACATAAATTAAAACAAAACCACTTTTTCGGATATTTACCGCAGATTTATTCACAAGACTTTAGACTGAATATTCCGTGTATTTTAAGGATTTGTTTTCCCGTCGTTTCGGCACCTTTTCAGATGCTGTGGTCTTGGTCACGGGATGATAATAATGATGACGATCTCATATGTACCTGACAGAAAACAGCTTCTAGAGGTCTATAACGGCTTGCATGTCAGCAACAGCGCGGTCCGTCTCCTTGTCCTCGGAATCCGACACCGGCTCCTGGTCTTCTACCACTTGCATCTGCGACTCTTGCTCGCCGTCTGTTGTCATAACGGGTATTAGTTAATAGGATAAATTTACACATTAAAGGCTAGTAATATTACTAGCAAAGATCATCACGGCATTATTTTTATGAACAACGAAGAAACGCCTAGCCTTCATCATGTAAATTTATTCATTAATGTTTATCAAATTGTATTTACATGTCATGATGAAGGCTAATCTTTACCCCTTATCAATACTTTACACCCAGAATTACACTTTACATTGTAAACACACTTTCCATTTTAAAAGCGTGATTCTTAAATTCTTGATGTAAAGTAATGACAAGGCTGAAGGTGGAAGCGCGTCTCTCCCGGAATCCTCAACCACTGACTGACTGAGGAACTAGCTACTGGAACAACAACAATACAGAAAGACTTGGTAGCTAGCCAGACGAACTTTGAAGAAGTCCTTCCACCAACAAAAGTAGACCTTGTATAAAAAGTACCACTTGTATATAAAGTAGAGTAGACCTTGTTCTAAAAGTAGACCCTGTATAATGTTACCTTTAAACTACTTGCAAAACTATGAAGTTACCTTCGGAGGCAGCCATCGTGAGCTGCAGCGTCCAATCGTCAGCCGCTGCGGAACTGGTTATCTTACCTCATAACTGCCCCACAACAAAACTGAAAATCCAACACCAAAAGTACATAAGAATAGCATATAAAATTACCTTCAGAGGCAGCTTTCGTGAGCTGCAGAGTCCCATCCACGATCTGCCCTGAGAGCACACCTTCTAGGCCAATGACATTCATCTGCTGCCGCATCTTTTTGGCTTCAGCCTCGAGCTGCTGCTGGATGTACAGCTCCTTATGGTGGACCTTGTTGTGGTATTTCAGGTGGTGGGCTTTTGTGAACTTCTTGTTGCAAGGGCCGCATCTAGACGAATTTATTGCATAATAATTGACAGGTTGCAATGACGAACGTGAAGAAATAAAAAAGCGTACATAGACACATACGTACAGTCCGCAAGGTCTAAGCTGAGCTTTGCATTTGTGTGAGTGCACATAGATGTACTAGTAGCAACACCTGTTGCTTTTTGTTTTTTTTTACACGATACCTACAAAATATCTATGTGCACTCACACAAATGCAAAGCTCAGCTTAGACCTCGCGGACTGTAACGGGTTGTAATCTCTCTGTAAATCTAGTTTGAGTTTCAAAATAAACCAAAAGACAGTATGTCAGCCGTTTATCATTTTCAAGACATGAATGAGTGAAACGACTTGTCCACCTTGACAACTTGACCATCAATTTACAACTTCTAACCTCTTTCTTTCTTATGTTCTACAAGTTTAGACAGGGCTTGTATAACTGGTTAATTTTTAAACCTTATCAGCAGCATAAGGAGTGTTTTATTAAGGTTTGGCTCTAACTTATCCTTAAGAAGTACCGGTTTCATGAAAGAGCAAAATTAAGGGGGTTTTGAATCAATTAACCGGTTTAAAGAGGTTTCTTTTATTATTATTCAACTGCAATATATGCAAGTTGAAACCTGCGCGCTACGCGACATAGGTAGGTACTTTTCGCGACTTTGGATCAAACCTGTTTATTTAGGTTTTTGAACGGCTTTTATTCACAATACGTAGGGGGCGGTTTATGGAAAAACCTTAATAAAAAACCCTATTAACCGGTATTTTTAAACCGGTTCCAAGCCCTGAGTTTACGTACTTAGAATAAGTAAAAACAACTTTCTTAGTTAAAAAAAAGGGTTAGAAGTAATAAGTTAGCTGTCACTAAACTGCAACAGACCATACATTTATCTTTGTACGAATTTCGTCACTTCGTCATCCCAAGCAGACAATTGTAATCAGGCAAGTTGTTTTACTCATTCATGTTTTGAAAATGATAAACGGCTGATGAACTTTCTTTTGGTTCATTCAGAAAGAGATTACAACCCGTTACGTAGTTTTTCGATGACGCGCGTTTCAGAAACCGTATTACAGAATGTTTTTGTCTAACGGGGAGAATCTTAGTCTTCATCCACTGGGAATCAAACCCGAAATAAGGTACCTCTGGGCCTGATACTAGTGATGTTACCACTAGACGACAGAGACGTTTGAAATAATTTTACAACTATTTATTTTTATTTATTTTATTTATGGAAGACCAACAGCGTGTTATAATTACAATATTTAGTACAGTAGGAAACAGATAGCCAATTACAGGTCCTCGCTAATAACAGCTATTTAAAATACTGAAACCTCTATTAACAAGGACATATGTATGAATGAAGAATATAAAAAATTTAAGTTACCATAATACCACAAGCTGTACATCGAACTACAAGTATTACCAACAACGATCTGTATAATCTATTTAGAACTATATAACTTAAAACTATGGGTCAAAAAACCTCAACGCATTCTTCGCTGAAGTGACACTAGTGTTGAATAAATCAAAGTTGTGTAAGCTACTTAAGTGGTTAAAGTTATCGCTAGCACGCCAAATATATTCATTTTGCCTGTAATTCGTGTGATCTGGAGGTAGGAGCGAAATGGAGTTATTTCTTAAAGATTTAGAGGGCACTCTTATACACAGATTACCGAGTTCAGAGCAGTCAATCGAACCGGATGTAATGTTATGCAGAAACGTCAAGTCATTTATGTCGCGTCTCAACGAGAGTGGCAAGAGATGGTGCTTCCGGCAGAGTTCGTGGTAGATTGAGGAATTATAATAATCTTTGGTACGGAAGCACAGAAATCGAATAAACTTTTTTTGGACGTTTTCAATACGTGAAATATATATGTCGTAGTGGGGATTCCAAATTTGACTGGCGTACTCGAATATACTGCGAACGAATGAACAGAAAAGGATTTTTAGAGTTTTGATGCGAGAGAACTCTTTTGCACAGCGCATAACAAACCCAAATGACTTAGAGGCTCAGTAGGCCTAGCATGAAAGGCTTTTATCGACTCGATAACGTGTCACTGTCCCGCTCACATTGTAGCGGAGTAAGCAAGACAGCATGATGCGCTATATCATATCGCATGATATAGCGATGTTCATGCTAGGGGGGCTGGCCACAATATTATCGACATGCTCGTCAAACAGCAGTTTGGAGTCGTGGAGAACACCCAAGTCGCGCACTGTATATTGTCTTTCCAAGTCTGCACCCTTAAGAGAGTATTGAGATAATATTATATTTCTTTTACGTGCAAAGGTTACGAGGCAGCATTTAGATGGGTTTAAATCCAGATCGTTAGCTTGGCAATAGGACTCCAGTCTATCTAAGTCCGACTGCAATGCTATTTCGTCATCCCTTGATCTGACATCTGCATAGATCTTCATATCGTCCGCAAAACAAAGTAAATGGGAGTGTTTAAGACATGTGTTAATGTCAGCTATAAAAATCACAAACAGTAATGGCCCAAGCAGCGATCCTTGCGGGACACCACTGGGGACAGTAACCCAGCCAGATGTGTAATTGTTGACTACTACAGCCTGCAATCGAAACTCAATGTAAGACGTGAACCATCTAAGCAGGTCACCACATATACCGATGCGTATAAGTTTCGATATATACGTTTTATGATTAATTATGTCAAAGGCTTTACTATAGTACTATATAATTATCTAGCCCACGTTAAGTTTCATGAAGAACTTGTATTATGGATACTAGATAACGGATAAACATACTTATATACTTTTTTTTGTAAATTCATTCATAATATACTTACATATTAAACACCCAGACCAAGACAAATAGACATGTTCATGCACACAAATATTTGACTTGTCCGGGGATCGAACTCGGGACCTCTAATAATCTTAGCAGTTTACATGAGTGATATAATATGAGACTTACGAGTATTTCTTCTCCCCTGTGTGTGTCAGCATATGGTTAGCGAGCACGTACGAGTACGTGAACGACTTGCCGCAAACCGAGCACTGGTACGGCCGCAGACCCATGTGCAACCTGTCGGAAAAAAATACATATTATTATGTAACAAAAATATTATTATTAAATAAGATACACAAAACATTTTTAGCAAAAGTGGGGCTCGAACCCACGATTAAATGAAAGATTAGTCTCATGCTTCCCCAAGAGGGGATTAGCTTGAAATTTAAAGAAAAAAAATAAAAAGGGAAATATAAATACCGCATCTACTCTCGTGTCGATGGACCTTTTGATGATTTCAATCTTTCCCGCCACAAACTCGGCCTTTCGGATCGCTGCATCGAGTTTAGGAGCTACGTTGCCTCAGATAGACAAACAGACAGATACACACACATGTCAAACTTACCTGTAGCTTTTGAAAACCTTTTCAGGCACCAGTCTCCTCACAATGCAGGTCACAATTAAATAAATAGTTATCTATCTCTGTATTAGAATTAAGTGCACCGATTGTGATAAGAAAATAAATTGTTTGTTGTTTATAACACCCCTTTTAATCGTGTCAGGGTTAAGACTAGTTTCTTGCCTGCTGACGAGAAGTATCTCGTTAAATGGTCTCCCGCAAAGACCTACGTCTTTGCGAACCGAAAACCCAGTGCTTAAGCTGTAAGTATTTTTTAATTATGTATCCTTAGAGAAGTGATGAGGAAACAATAATGAAGTTTGTACCTTTCATGTCTCTGCCTAGTGCCTTAGTCGCCAAACCGTCGCTCGGCAAACGCTAAAGCAAGTGTAACATGTATCTATAACAAAAGGAATATATATCTAGGCCTAATTTGGACTAGGCTGGATATACTAGGCCTAATGTGAACTTAACCGTATATAACTCAATTACGCGAAAGCGGCTGAACGGATTTGAATGAAATTTGGCACATATATAATTACTAGCTGTGCCCCGGGGCTTCGCTCCCGTGGAATTTCGGGATAAAAAATAGATTGTAGCCGATTCTCAGACCTACTCAATACGCACACAAAATTTCATGAGAATCGGTCAAGCCGTTTCGGAGGAGTATGGGAACGAAAACTGTGACACGAGAATTTTATATATTAGACTAGCTGTGCCCCGGGGCTTCGCTCCCGTGGAATTTCGCGATAAAAAATAGATAGTAGCCGATTCTCAGACCTACTCAATACGCTCACAAAATTTCATAAGAATCGGTCAAGCCGTTTCGGAGGAGTATGGGAACGAAAACTGTGACACGAGAATTTTATATATTAGATATAGACTGGATAAATGAAACAATGCATAGTTATTCTCCCTATGTCTCTACGGGACCGGTGACCAAGTGGATGAAGTCGCGGGCTTCCAATGGTCCTTTCAAAACACTGACGATTTAAAGACCCTCTTGCTCAAGCTGTAAAAAGTTGATATAGAAGCAAGTCACTAAGGATTTAAATTATGCATTACAGTACCTTTCATGTTTCTGCCTGGTCCCGTAGTCGCCAAACCGTCGCTCGCATATCCTACACTTGTACCGGTGTGCCGCAACATGTGACGTTTTAGTGCTTCGTTCATAACGCACGAGTAGCCGCACACAGATGGTCAAATTCACAGATACAAGTCAAACTTAAAACACCTCTCTTTTTGCGTCGGGGGTCAAAAAACAGTCCTTGACGAGCAGTTTCTCGCTGATTCTCCTTAGTCTCCCACCATAGGACTTTGGGAACCGAAAATCCTGTGCTTAAGTTGTGTAAATTTTAGGCCCATTGCGCGAAGCCAGGTTAACATTTGAGTTAGATGCATGAAAAAGTAGCATTAACTCAGAGTTAAATCTGTTAACCTAGCTTTGCGCTAATGGGCTATAATAAAGTAACCTTAAAGAAATGATGAGAAGACATTGATGAAGATGGTACCTTTCATGTTTCTGCCTGGTGCCGTAGTCGCCAAACCGACGCTCGCATATCCTACACTTGTACGGCCGCTCACCGGTGTGCCGCAGCATGTGACGTTTCAGCGCTTCGTTCATAACGCATGAGTAGCCGCAAACGCTAGAGCAAGTACCGAAACCCGAAGAGATATATAACTAAGCCTATTATGTTTTTTTTTATGGATTAGGGTCAAATTGACTAGACCTGATATGGATTAGGCCCAATATTGACTAGGCCCGCCTTTAGCTGATCATTAAAACGCGATATGTTACAGCGATTTATCGCATTTACCTGTCAAAAGACACAATTGATTTGACATTTGAGTATCGCGTTTATCGCATTTCGTAAGTGCTACGGTGCTACGGGGGCTGATATAAACTTAGCCTTATTCTACCGACAAATTCAACTTTATGCTCTAAAATAATAATAATTATACACGGACTTACACCGACAGAAAATCCGTCTGCGCAGGTCCATGTTTGAAATGATTGCACTCGCTGCTACAATAAACTCTTACCTTTAAAACAGCATAAAAATCTCACCTTTACAGCCAGCCTAAAAGTTTTCACTCTCTGTTTGAACTAGCAAAATATATTAGGTTTATAAAACACACACAATCAAAAACTATTGTCGGCAACGGGCTGGCAACTAATAACTATTATTATTTCCGAATAAAAGCTTAGATTAGATTCGTTGTGGTATCTTAAGGTGGAACGATTAAGTTACAAAAAGCTGAACGGTCGTTAGATGGCGCTACTTTCGCTATTTAGTAGTTTTTATTTTTTTGTTTATTTTTCTTTGTATCTTTTTAACTCAAAATACTTTAAGCGCATTCTATAAATAAATATTGAATTTTCGAAACCAACATTTATCTTTTTGTAGTACATTAATCATCCAAATATCTCGAGAGAGTGTGTCTGTCTTCAAATTTTACTAATCACTCACACATGCATACTTTATTTCTGAGTTTCTTGTAGTAGAATATTTCGACCTAGCTAAAAAAGATCACGTAGCCCAGCGGTCTACGTACTCGACTTAGATATCAAAGAGTCATGGTTCGAAACTTCTGATGATAGTTTTTTTTTTTATTTATTATTATTGTTTATTTAAATAACATTACAATATTAATTTTGATGTATAAATTGCAACAAATGCAATTACAACTTTTTTAAATTGCACAAGTGACAAGAATGTAATTGATACTCTAAATTTTAAGATTTCTTAGTGAGTTTGCCCAATAAAATATCTATATTTTTTTAAACTACTGCTGAACAGATTTTGATTAAAATTGCAGAGTTTCCTCAATAAAAAAAGTGGTGGTGGTTATTGGATCATCATGTTACCGTTTTCTATACTTCTATACTATATAATATTATAAAGAGGAAAGATTTGTATGTATGTATGTAATTAATAAACTCAAAAACTACTGGACCGATTTCAAAAATTCTTTTAGAATGCTACACTATCCCTGATTAACATAAGCTATATTTTATCCCGATATTCCCACGGGAACGGGAACCACGCGAGTGAAATCGCGAGCGGCCGCTAGTATTTTTAACCGACTTCAAAAAAGGAGGAGGTTCTCAATTGGGTTGGTATATATATATTTTTTTTTATGTATGTACACCGATTACGCCGAGATTTCTAAACCGATTTTCATGATTCTTTTTTTGTTCGATGCAGAATAGATGCCAATTGGTCCCATAAAAATTTGGTTTCGTTTGACCCAGTACTTTTTATGTTATGAGCATTTTTATATATTTCATTTCATTGTTGACTTGGTTATAATATAAACGATAATTTTGTTTATTATTTACATGAAACCTTATCTAATCTAGAAAAACCCTGCCTATTACCTAATAGCCTATTACAGACACCAGGCTATCTACTATCTGTGTACCATACTTCATCCAAATCCGTTCAGTAGTTTCGGAGCCTATTCAATGCAAACAAACAAATTTTTCCTATTTATAATATTAGTATAGATTAATACATAAAACATGTAAGTAAGCAAAAATGTCCCAAAAAAATATTACTATTAAGTACTTACCTCATAATGAAATTGTATTATTCAACAAATACTTAATTCGTAAAGCAGCGCAGCGAACACCGGGGTTGCAAATGATAAAATATCTATTGTGTTTCGTTTTCCGATGCCTGAGAGGTTATAAAATAAAAAATGCTAACCTCTTGTGTATATTAAATATGTACTATGTAATGTTAAGTACAATCTAGATAAAAAGTACTGAGATCGCTCACATTCATTCATGCGCTGTACGGTGAAAATGGTTTTTGAAGGCTAACTGACCAATAATTGAGGCAAATTTAATTACCTTTGTTCATTCGAGCAAACGGCTTTTCGTGTAAGAGTCTTTCACGTTATTAGCTTTTCGCGCAAATGTCCTGATTCATAGTCGAAACATCAATAGTCAAGTGATATGTGACGTCAAATTCATGTTTTGTATTTGGTTTAGTCTATGTTTATCTCTATCCTATCATCATACTTATGATGTTTTAAAAGGCTAAGTAAAAATATCATAAGAATTAGTACTTGAATACTTAGATTGCTTTCTTAACTTTCTTAACGGTAAAATTAAGTCTGTTATTATCATTTAATACGTTAAAATTGTAATATTAATAATAAAATAAATCATTAAGATCGTTAAATCATTAAGATGTACGTAAAATAAATCATTTCTAGTCAGAAAATAAATTTCACTCAAAACTGAAATATTTCAACCCGTTTTGAAAGATTTCATAAGTTTCGTTTATATTTCATTTTCATTTCACTGAAATTTTAGTCAGTAGTATTGACCATCCCTAGTCACAACTCACAACAACACAACGAAAAAACACTATAAACAAATGACAAATACGGATCGGTCGGTGTTGTCAGTACGTAGATGTGATTCCGGACAATTTAATACCTATTTGAAAAAATAAAATATTTAAATATTAAGTACGTTACATAATACAAGTAAATTTTATTTGCACAAAGCAGATAAAATTTTCTTTTCTTTTTTTTTGTTTATAAAATCTTATTTTCCATTTTTTGACAGTGATGGGAGAAAAAAAGTTTTACGCATAAAAAACAAAATGTAAAGTCGTGTTTAGCATTTTTTCAAAATCGGAGTCAGGATAAATCCTACAAATCACAACTTTATATCATAATCCCAAAGTAAATTATTACTGACGAAACTCATCTCTTTTGGGACGCAACGGCAACACAGCTGAAAAATCTAGTAAAGAGAAATTTAAACAATTATTAAATCGAGACAAACGTAAGAGCGGCAACGTCGCGCGTTGCGCGTCTTAGCCGCATGGAATGGCAACGTCGCGATTTTTGTATACGTACACGACATTTGTCACATACACACACGTAATATTTGCAAAAATTTTGTGTTCATTTATAGGTGATTTCTGAATGAAACAATGTTTGTTTATTAATTAAGCGCAAATGAATACCCGAAAAGAAATAGTTGCACATATATTTAAGTATTAATTCTGTTAATCTACCAAGATTAACTCGACTGTTTTTTGTATGAAAATCGTTCCACCTTAATCAACATTATTAATCTACTGTCATTTAATAATTACAATATATAATCAATCGCATTATATCCCTACAAAAAGCACATAAACAATTTTGCTAGTCCCCCCAGAGTGTTGCCTAAGTCTACCACTCGCCTCTCATGCTTCTGCCTGCTTCCGAAGTCGCCGAAGCGTCGATCGCACACGCGACACTTGTACGGGCGCTGTCCGGTATGCCGCATCATATGACGGCGGAGTTCCATGTTCAGAACGCACGCGTACCCACACACACTGTACCCGGAAACGGTTTATTTTCTACTATTCTTTGTTTTTCTTTTTTGTATATCAACACTTTGCAAATTATCTTATTTGTTTAGTGGCAACACTTAAGTTTGAAATTGTAATTGCAGTAATGATAGTGTTTCATTACGACAATATTCTGTGCCGAGTCATCGAATACTGTAAATCATTTTGTAGCTTCTCCGTTTTTATTACTGTTCTTTTTTTATTAATTAGAGTATTTTTGGAAATGGTTTTACTGCTTTCTTTTTGAAAATAAATTCAATGGTAGTCAAGTAAATCAAAACAAGAGTTGCCATAAACAAATAAATTACTATTTATTTTATTTCCTTAATCATAATTATTAGTAGTGCTACATTCAGTAAATGCTTAAATTATATTCTTGAAGGTTGTGATGTGGGTGCGGACACGTACTGCACATAAGAGTTTACAAAATAATATTGTAACAGCGAGTGCAAAATAATTGCGACATGGGCGCAGGCTTTAAGAATTTTATTTACTTTTATATTTAAGCATTTTACTTTATAAAACTCCCCTCCCGCACCCACATCTACCTAAGGAGATTTTAGGGGATATTTGCATCGATATAGAACACTTCGCTTGAGCAATTTTTATTCCTATGTTGAACATTTATTAAGTAACCAAAATATCAAATTGATGTATACAAAGAACTTTCTAGTTAGACCATCTTTATATGCGATCTGATAATAAATTGAAACAAAATTGCTACACTAGGTAGTTATCTTATCTAAAAAGTAAAAGACAACCATGTTGAGTTTACGACCAATAAGAACCTTGTCACTTTTACAACTTTACTTTCTTACTTCATTGGGTAAGCTCCATTATAACCAAATAACGCCACGTGAGCGACTGCCAACGCGAAGATGCGCAGTGCGGCGGGAAAAAAATACCGTCGGACATCTTGACCCCCACTCGGCGAAACAGAAGATGCGCAGTGACTAGTTTTTGTAATACTGCGCATCTTTTGTTTCGCCGTGCACGTGACAAGTTATTTGGTGGGTATATAAATCCTGCGTTTGGTCACATAGGACATTTCACCAGGTATCGACTGTTTAATGTTTACGAACCGCACCGCACCGCTTCGCGTTGGCATTCATATCGCTAACGTAGGACGCCTTAAAGTGCAAAAAGCGGCCACCGAGACGCTTTTTTGACAGTTTTCTGTCAGTTCGTTAATAAACCGTTATACGGAAAAGTAAGACATTCTAATATTAGCTTACTTTACTTGAACTGAGATAGTGTGTCAGGAACTGGGGGCCTACTACTGCCATCTCATAGCGCAGTATCGTTTCAATCTTACCATTCTATTTCGTACTTCGTTTATAGTTCGTACTCGTTTATGCTTTTTCCACTAGAAGTTTTGTAACGAATTCGCTCAATCTTAAATGGCTAGCTACCACCATCTTATCTAAGTCTGACGCCATAACAACAATGTTTTCAGCATTGTTGTGTTCCAGCAGTTAAAGATAAGATAGCCAGTTCCTCAGTGAGGATTCCAAAGAGGCTCACTTCCATCTTCAGCCTTATCAATACTTAACATCAGGGCCTCAATTCTACTAAATAAAGAAAAATCTCCAGACAGCTATCATACAGAAGTCATACCAACGAACTACCAGAGTCAATTGGTATTCTATTAAATTTGTTTGGTTTCACGACAGGATGACATCTGGATGATCATTACATTAAAATTACATGATAGATGCATGATAGGTGACATGAAATCGACATGTTATTTGCTTCATTATTCTCTTTCGGAAAAGGCAAAGGGAATTAAATATTCTACAGCCAGTGCTTTTTTCAAGATTTACAATATTTTTTTTATAAATAAACGTGCAGGACGTGTTTTTTAATTTCATTTTTTTACAAAAATCTTTTTACAGCTTTTCGTACAAAATCTAAAGGTATTGTGCCTTTTTTAAACGTGAAAACACCTTATAACTTTTTTTTATTTTGCATTTTACAATGCTATTTTTATGTGATAAATATTAAACAAGAAAATATACTAGAAAAAATCCCGTCAGGGCGACATGTGAAAACACCTATTTGATTACCGTTATGTTGTTACCTAAATGGAGTGAGGTCCTCCGCCAACTCCCTGACTCCAGCCTTCGTCAGTCTGAACGTGCGCACAAATTCCGAGTCCGGGAGCAAAAATAGGTCAACATTTTGACGTAATGTCGCGCGATCTCGCCGTCGATTTCGTCGCTAGCTTCTTCGTCTTTATCTCTGTCAGCGATTTCTAATAATCGCCGACGCAAAATAAAATTTGATGGATGCATCTTAACCAAAATTCCACCAACAAATGTGAAGAAACACTTCACCCTTCTACAGACGAAATATTTGCTTGACTAGGTTACTTTTGAAAATGACAAAACACCTGTCAATCAATGGTCGATCATCGGTATTTGCAAACGTCAAACAAGGAGTAGCATACGGATTTAACGTCAAGTGATTTATTATTGTATAATAGACTACCGATTGGTTGGATAGTATTTCATTGGCCAACCAATGATCACTTATTGAAGATTTCTGGACAGTAGACTACCGTTTGAGAATTTGGCGTCCAATTGATTGTCCATTAAACTACCATGTATTTAGCAGAATCGGGCCCAAGGTATGATGAAGGCTAAGAGTCTCCCGTCGTTCATAAAAAAAAACTTACTTCAAGAGGATCGTAGTACGAAATAGCATGGTAACATTGAAACAAAACTGCGCTATGAGATCACAGTAGGCCCCTGATCTTTGAGCGGCCGGACTGTGGTTAATGTATATTAATGGCTTACAAATCAAATTGGTTGTTTCAAAAGCATACACAACAGAACCAAACCGATTACACTTCAATTTGGAGACGAAAACGTTAATAGATGGTAAAGTAAGGAAAGGCTAGTTTTGATTAGCTCGTCAACATTAAGACATTCATTAATCAAGTGAATGAGGCATCTTAGGGTTAGACCACATCTATCAGCACGCTATCGTCTTTTTCCCGCCAGAACCGCCATTTGATAGAGCGAGAAAGACTGATGGAATGCTATAGCATGCGCGTGCGTCAGCATCGGCGCGGCGGTGCGATAGCGTTCCGTCAGTCTTTCTCGCTCTGGCAAGTGACGGTTCTGAGCAACAGAAAAGGATAGGGCGACGGAAAAAGGTGATGTGTGGTCCAACCGTTATCCAGTTTTACTGCCTGGGTGAATCTAGGGGGGTTTTGATCGCCGTCATTGTCCTCAACATATTCTCATATTTTTAGAGTAATAAAATTCTGTCCTCGTGTCCAGTTACGAATATAGGTCCCATACGAGTAGCGTTTAGCAGCATAACCTTTATTTTCGCACTTAGCATGCATGACACTTTATATGTCGAGGACAATGACGGCGTTCAAAACGCCCGTAGATTCACCCGCCTAACAAAGCGAGGGGATATCAATGCTAACGCATGATCTATTTGGTGAAATTATATTTGTGTAACAGTCATAGTAAAAGAAATTGTTTAGAAATGGGTTGAAAATCAAATTATTACCTGCAAACAAATGGTTTGATACCCAAGTGGCGTCGTATATGAGCTTGCAAAGAAGCGTTCGAAGTGAACGATGTGCCGCAAGTTTCGCAAGTGTGCCTGTAATGGAAATACCATAATTAACAATAATATTTTTTTTAATAGAAAAATATTGGAAAAAATTAACTCGGCCACAAGTGAAATTTACCATAAGTATAAAAATAGCATTGAAAAATGAAAAAATTACAAAATCATAACAATAATAAGTTTACTGTTGAAGTATTTCATTGTGCTGACGACCGACATGATTAGCTAAGGTTCTTAGCAATATTATGTTAGTAATAGTTAGTATTCTTTGGGAATATAAAAGAATACACACACAAACTCATTAACACTCAATTCGCTGAGAACATGCTTCTCAGCATAAACATTTTTGCATTCTTCATTTTTTGTGTACAGTTTCTATGGCTTAAATAAAAATACTGGTGCTCAGTATCATAAATGAGCAAGCGTTGCGTCGCAAGCTGGCCGACCCATCCCAGTCCTTATCGCGTTTTTATTGTGTTGTGGTTTTCTATACTAATATTATAAAGAGGAAAGATTTGTATTTTTGTATGTAACGAATAAACTCAAAAACAACTGGACCGATTTTGACGAAATTTGGTATAGAGAATCCTTAGACCCCAAGTAGTAACATAGGCTATAAATGATCCCAAAATTCCCACGGGAACGGGAACCACGCGGGTGAAACCGCGCACGGCCGCTAGTACTTTATATTTTGAATGGAAACAAAGCAGTATACTCTATTAGGAAATTCTTCTAACTAATGCTACGGCCTGACTTGGGCGTCGCGAACTTTTGCTTTTTCCACGACAAGTCTGGCCAAGCAATAGTCACCTTTCAAAACACGTAGTGAAAGGTGACTATTGCTTGGCCACACTTGTCGCGGAAGTAGCAAAAGTACGCCACGCGCAAGTCTGTACGCGACGCGCAAGTCTGGCCGTAGCATAAGAGCACAATACAAGAGAAAGTTATTGCTACAGAATATATTTTAGATTGTTAGCAACACTTACGTCTTTTCATAGTTATACTTCTTCCTTGGTTTTTGTTTTTTCTTAGGCTTGGGGTTGAGTATGTGTTCCGGGATAGGCTCCGAGAAGGCCAGAATAGTCTCTTTGAGCAATACATCTTCCCCTTGCTCCACTTTGGGCTTTAGTTTTGGCGGAGTAGTTGGATTCTTGCGGGGCCGTCCACGCTTTTTTGGTTGTCCATGCAGCTAAAAAAAAAAAATTGTTGAATAGAATCTTTTCAGTTTTATCCTAGTGAAATACTACTCAATACTCAATTATTTATTGCATTCCATAATGTACACGAAAGATGGTGAACATAAATAAAAGATCATCATGGACCCTGACGGGCACGCAATAGGGTTTAGAAGAGAGGAGGTGCTAATTAACATTAGATAGCAAAGTTTTACATCCAAAAAATAAAAAAATATATAATAATTAGAAAAAAAAAACAATTATGACACAAAGTAATTTTAGATGACAGATTTTTAAATACCTTTTTTTATTTAATAGTGTCATTGAAGTAATCATGTAAACTGTAATAGTAATAGGTTACCAGCTTAAATTTTTCTTCACACTGTTAATTGAATAAAACAATTATTACGGATTCACAACGTTATTTTTATTATAGTTTCCCGACGTTTCACCACCTTTCTAGGGGTCGTGGTTACGGGATTATGGAACCACGACGTAAAAGTTGTTGTTATGTTATATTTAATACTTCATCCCTTGATGAGAAAATAATTATTTTCGAGGTCCAATTGCAAAATCGAAAAAATCAATCTACATAACTAACCTTTTCTGCTTTTTCAATAGTCTCATTGTCAGACCCAATGTCATCATCATCACCACCAGGGGTGAAGTCAGGATCATTATCAGCATCAAAATCTGTTAAATAAATATTAACAATATAATATATTATAGCTGTTATGCCTTCTTCTGTCTCTTTTTCATGTGTTTTCACTTAGTGCAATGAAGTTTTTTTTTTATTAAAATATTCAATTAATTTTTTAACTTTATTGCTAGCAAATTAAAATGGTGGTGGACCAAAATTCTAATTAGCAGTTTAGTCAAAGTAGAGACAGTGTAGTAAATGATAGTCTTGGCACAGTCTAGCTATAATTCCCTTACATACAGTCGTCCGACAGATACGTTTGACAGAGCAATTGTGTGGGGTTCACAGGGAACGAAGCTCCCATACGCTCACTCGATACCATGCAGGGCCGTGCATACCATATAGGCAATTAGCAGTGCCTACCTTATTAAAAACATAAATAACATGCCACTAATTTAATAATATAAAGTTAATATAGTTAAATATGGTTCAGATATTCTATAACAAAATGTCTATTCAACACCTCACCCAATATGTAAAACAGCGCCATCTAACGAATAGCTTGCTCAACGTCGTAACTTTTCCTAAAGCTAAATACTTAACTAAGGTAGGCAGGCTCCGGATTGCCTATTCGAAGCAAGAGCGTTTCATACAACATAAATTATAAAAAGTATTGGTCAAGGTAATACGACCGCGTGTAATGTTAACCGAAAATGTGTACGTCGTCCTAAGACATGCATGTATTCTCAATTTAACTGGGTTAGGTAAGCAAGCCTACACGGCGGCCAGGCGGCCGAACGAACTTGTCGCGAGATAAACCGACGACCCCCGACCCCATATCTCTCACTCGCTCCCATAGTTCGGACTGCAAGTTTAGTTGAAGGAGTTGCAACATTATTGCGCTGTCTTAAGAGTGTTTATTGACATTTTCAACCACACTTGTTAATACGAGATAGAAAACTTTTGCAACAAGAGTGCTGCCGGCCATGTTTTTGTTTTTAGTTTGTTTGTTGACATTACGCCCGCACGAGTTAATTCGATAATTACATTAATATTTACTTGTTTTGTTAATTTCCTTCCGTGTTTAGTATTTGTGCTATGAAAAAAGGAGTTGGTGTGTGTGTTTGTTTGTAAAATAAGTAGTATGCAATTAAAATATAATTGAAAAATTAGAGTGTGCCGATTGTGCTGAGGATTGGATTTGTTTACAGAAATTACGTACGGTACACCTTTCGAACAGTTATGTTATTTTGCTCGTATATTAAACCTGGTATTCGTGAGTGATGTGAGTGAAGTGACATAAAACAAAATTAACAAAATTAACAATGACATCGTCTATGTGACTTTTTAAGAGTCATGTTTATTATCCATGCATTCTTGAGATATCTGTGGTGGTGAAAAATTCGTTCGACCGCCAGGTGCCTATGAATAATTATCCATTTATACCTAAGAAGCATGCTCACATAACATTATTTACAGCCTGACGAATACGGCAAAAAAGTGTATCATTACTAGCGGCTGCCCGCTGTTCCACCCGTTCCCGCGGGAATATCGGGATAAACAGTATCCTATGCTTTAATTCAGGCTATCTACTATCTTTGTGCCAAGTTTCATCCAAATCCATTCAGTAGTTTTAGCGTGAAACAGTAACAAACAAACTGACATACTTTCGCATTTATATTATTAGTAAGCTAACCTCTTATGTTCAAAATTATAATCGCAACTACGACTAGTTAAAATCTATAGTGAAAACCAAATGCATGCCCCTGATACCATGATAAATGTCCTGTCAAATACTAAGAAAGTCTTGGCAAAAGCAGCATTGCGCGAAGTTTTGTCCCATTGTTACTTCCTTTGTTAAACTGTGGTCTTGGCTTTTGATAAGACCCTCTACCTGCTAAGGGTCGAGCGAAATCTGTCAGCATGGAATAACATTTTTATTTATTTTATTTTTATTTTTTATTTTTTAAGAAAAAGGACAGTTTACAAGACTCACACTTATACATAAGTGAAAAACATGATCGGGTACAAGTAGTGATGTGCCGTTCCCGGGAATATTGGAAACATTGGGAATATTCCCAGAAGCGTTCCCGGCAATATTCCCAAAAGCGGAAATTTAGGGGAAAATTGCTTGTGTTGTATTACAGTATTTTTTTGTTGTATGCTAACCATTCTATTGGCAATATTACAAGGCTTAATGAATATGCCAAAGGTTAATTATCTCTTATGGCGAAAATTTCCAATTTTCCTGGGAATATTCCCAGTAAATTTCCAATGTTTCCGGGAATATTTCCAATACCCATATAGTTAATTATAGTAAAACTGTAAGCGATCGAATTCTATACATTGAAAAGAATTAATAGAAAAAAATACCTCCCTCCAGGGGTCTTCTTAAACGAAACCGATACCAAAAATATAGTTTTTGAATTTTTTGTCTGTCTGTCTGTCTGTCTGTTGTCCGCGTTTCACGCAAAAACTACCGAACGGATTTTAATGAAACTTTTTTTGTTATACAGCTATTGGTCGTCGCCAACATATAGGCTATAATTTATTTTGAAGATCGCAATATCTGATGTGGAACCATAGCAGTCCAGTCAAACTATGAGAGATATACAAATACGGTCTTAAGGAAAATTGTTAAGCGTGATGAGCATTTTCTATTGACGTACAAAGTTTGAAGATCTGGTAAACCTGATGTGGAACCCTAGCAGCCAAGTTAAACTATGAGATACAAACATAGCGTCTTAAGAAAAGTTGTTTAACGTAATGAACATTTTCTATTGACGGCAAAATATCGAAGGTCTGGTACACCTGATGTGGAGCCCTAGTAGCCCAGCTAAACTATAAGAGATACAAATATAGCATCTTAAGAGACATTGTTCAGCGTAATATGTATTTTCTTTTGACATACAATCTATACTAATATTTTAAATGTGAAAGTGTGTTTGTTTGTATGTCCGTCTTTCACGTGAAAACGGAGCAACGGATTCACGCGTTTTGTAGTATGTGGGTAGTTTAGGAGCTAGAGAGTGACATAGGCTAATTTTAATCCCGGAAAGTAGGGCGGTAGGCTATGTGATATAATTTATTAATGTGTTAATACGCATATAAATAAAAAAAAAAACAAAAGCTTATTAGCCTAAAAAATTAAAAATGCTGCCGAAAATGGCTCCGTAATTTTAAGCATAACGTTTATTGTCATAATATCATGTTCCATAATTTTAATACCAATAATCATCATGTTCCATAATATTATCGCGACGCATAATTTTAAAAGTCCTAATATAGTGTAGGCTAAAATTGTTTGTCATAAGTATGAAAAGGCATACATTTAAACAAACGCAGAATAGCTTTAAGCATAATTTTTAAAAGCATAACTAATGTAAAGCATAATGATCACAACGAATAATATCTTAACGCTTATTTTGTTTAAAGCATAATAAATTTATAGCATAATAATCACAAGGAATAATAGAATTTCGTTTTTTTTTTAAAGCATAATTGATGTATGCAGGCAAGCGTGCAGCATGCAAGCAAGCATGCAGCATGCAAGCAGGCAAGCAGCATGCAAGCAGGCATGCAGCATGCAAGCAGGCAAGCAGCATGCAAGCAGGCATGCAGCATGCATGATTTCTGTCACGGCTCCGGCGCTGCGGGGCTCTGGCGGTCCCACGCGAGCTTATCGTCGCAGATGGTTTTCAGTCACCAAAGATCGCGGGCCGCTCGCCCCTCCGCGCTTACGCGGGCTTAAATTACACTCTAGGGGTAGGGCATACAAGACTGCGTGGAGTCGGTTTTTAGGCGATTCGTTTCTGTCACTGACTAGTATGCAAATAAATCAAAAAGTGTTTTTTTTTTTAATAAATAAAAACTATTTTTTCTGGCGCTTCACCAGCCGCTGACGCGGCACGCTCGCTACGCTCGCTCGGCTCGCGCGGCGTTTTGGTCACAGTTCTAACCTAACCTAACCTGAAACGTCTGTTACAGTTTGTTGCTGCGGCCCCCCGTCCCACTTCACTGTTTTTTTCCAAAATTTTTGAGAGAAAAAAATCTATATGTCCGTCGGATTCCTATTTAGTATCTCCGGAGGCGTCAAAGGGGGGGTCGAAAATTTTGTTACATTTTAGCTACGACGCACCGTTTTCGAGATATTCGCATTTTTATAAAATTCATTTTTGAAAATTTTACCTCCCTACCTATAAGTCCCTGATCCATACAAAATCTGTTGAAATTTTTTTAAGTCCTGCAAATCTTTGTGACTCCCTAACCCAAAAGTATAATAGAAATTGTTATTTATCATTTTTTTACCATACAAAAATTTTAGGACTACCTATAATATGCCAAATAAAATTAGGTTTTTCTATAGTTATGGCAAATAAAATTATGCTAAAGGATTTTAGGACTGCGTAATATTAGGCCAAATGAAATTGGGGATTTCATTATGCTTCATAATATTATGCCTTTAGACAGTTATGCTACTTAAAATTTATGCGAAGGAAAAAATATGTGACATTAATGTTATGCTATTTGATGATTATGCCAATTGATGTATGACAAACGACTTAAGGACAATCGACATTATGCGAAAAGTTCCGCCCCCGCCGAAAATCACTATTCCACGCGGACGAAGTCGCGGGCAAAGCTAGTAGTTATTTTTATATTTGTATACAATTTTACAAAATGAACATATATAATTTGTTTGTTCGTTAACAGTTTGTAGAAAGTAATCATTATGACTAACACAGCTAGCATAGCACTCTCGACAATCAAATGTTTCTTTTGTTTTAAACTAGAGAAAAGGGGAGGGGGCGGCGCGGCGGGACCCTCCCCTCGCGGCTTAAGCAAGCGCATGCACATACTTGTTGTTGCGTAACCGTGGGATTAAGAAGAAAATATAAATAGCACAGAATTTTTACCATACTTGAAAATATATTATTTTGGAAACTTTGGGAAAGTTTCCGGGAATATTGGGAATATTCCCGTAAGTTTACAACGAGTAAATTACTTGGAAATGGGAATATTCCCAGCGGCACATCGCTAGGTACAAGACACGTAGTGTGGCCTAAGTTACAAACTGCCACGGCATGTTAGGTTCACAAAAAGCAGTTTATGAAACAGTTCATGAAAATCAAAAAGTTATATAAACAAGTTATACAAACAAAAAAAAGTTATTTAAACAAGTTTTTCTGACACTCTATAATAGGAAGCAGCAGGTTTATTATTTATTTACTATTATTTACAGAGGGGACACCAGTAAGGCCGGACAGGTGATCAGTCTCCATAGTCAGAACCATTTCACCCAGTTCCTCAAAGCAGCTGGATACAGATAGAGGATAATAAAAGCATAGGTGCAGTTCTGTGCTGCCAGATGTGGTCCAACCCCAAAGCCTTGTTCTATATTCTACCAAGCATTTGTGTGGAGATTTAATTTCTAAAACTAAACAAACCTTCAGCATCTTCCTCAGGAGGTTCCTGTTTCAATTCCAGAGATCCCGATGCAAGAAGTGTGGTAAGGGCTTCTGGCTCCTTCTCCGTTTGCTTCGGTTTCCTCCTCTGGTATGGTGATAAATCTAAAATGGATAGTTTTTTAGCACACTCTAAATTAGTAGTGAGAACTACTAATTTAGAGTGTGCTAAAAAACTATTTTGTCTATTGACCACTTTGGATATCAATTATCTTTCAGCACCCCCCATTTCTTTTTACTTAACCGCACACATCTCAAAAAACACAATTTTTCTGGGCCCCTTACCTACTCGAGGCCACCAGCGCTTACAAGGAGGCATTATAGCCTACTTTGAGAAAGGCTACTCTAAATAATCTAGAGATTGGCCAGTAACAAACTGACAGTGAATTCATAGGAAGCTTGTACAATCACAGAAGCTGCTGGTCATCCACTAACCCTTGAATTGAATGACTATCAGTGTCTGGCATTGTGAACCTATATGCCTGGCCAAATAATGCGCACATGAATAATAATAATAATTGCATACAATCACACCAATTATCTAGCCCACATTAAGTTTCATGAAGAACTTGTGTTATGGATACTAGAAAATGGATAAACATACTTTTATCCTTTTTCTTTGTAAATACATACATAATATACAATTATCAAACACCCAGACCAAGACAAATAGACATGATCATGCACACAAATATTTGTCTTGTCCGGGGATCGAACCTGGAACCTCTGGCGCAGAAGGCGCGTTTAGTACCCCTGCACCAATCAGGTTGTCAAATTGAATTAGGTGAATATCGCCTGAAAGTGCTAGACTAGAAACTTCTGAAACAGTACATGTAGCCAGATAATTTCATTCAAGTTTTTTTTTGTGTATTTGTCTTCAATCAGTCCTAGAACTTTGAGAAGGCTTGTTGAATGTTCCATTGGAGAGACATTCAATTTTAAAATGTGGTTTTCAAGTAAGAATAAAATAGAAAATTTAAAATTGACTTTAAACCAAATGTTCCCTATCATCAACATATATTTATTGATTACATTGCTAATTGCTTACAAAGATTAATATAATTGTAGAAAAATTACCAATCTGCCCTTGCTCATTAGGGTATTTCCTAGGCCTCCCTCTCTTCTTGGGGCCAGGTGCTTTTGTAACGACTGAGCTAATGTTGTTAGCAGTCCTGGTGACAGTGCGAGTCCATTGAGCTGGATCATGCTCCACAGGCAACTCATATTGGAGAAGAAATCCATTCTCCTGCTTTATAGTAATTGTCTCAGTTTCTGTTGCTAAAACAAAAAATTAAATAAACATTGATCTAAAGATTATTTTTAACAGATTTGATAGAATCTTAGTACTCAAATATTTCATACTAATTCAATAAGATAGCAAGCTTAATTTTGACAGGCTTTTGGGTTAAAGAAATTAGTTATTTACCTGTAGATGTGCTAGGGTTAGAGACAGATGCAGAACTCTTGATAAATTCTTCCAAGCACTCTTTTAGAGTATCATTAGATGATAAACATTGTTGTTTGAACTGGTACGCATAAGTGAGGCGATCTACGCAGGACAAACATATCAACGTGGGCAGAGAATCGTTTTTTGTGACCTACAAGAAATTTTCGGAATAAATTTCGCGGACGGACACAAAATTTCAATCAAATCGCTAAATAGGGATGTCAGCAAAAAACATTAAATTAACTACAAAAACACAATATAGCAACATTTATGTAGGAAAAAATTACGGGGTGGCCATCGCAACCATTTTGGTGTGGTCATTTTTCATACCTCAATGCCGCAGCAATACGTGTATTTGTCGCCGAGCTGTTCATTATTTTCATCCCAATCGAAGAGGGAAACCATATCGCCTGTCTCGAGGCATACTCTGCAAGTTAATTGCCAATCCATATTTAAATAAAATACAACAAAGATAGTAGATTCACGATATTATTTTAGCATTTTCTCAAACCGGAAACTAAAATCTGGCAAATGTGACAACGTGAAAAAACCAAATGTTGTGCGTCACTTCTTGCATTCCGTTACATGCAGTAGGTAAAGTAAATGGTACCGATTCTGATACTAATATTATCGTTTTCATATTATTTATAATTTTCATACTGTAATAGCTCTATAAATTGTTGGTTTTCTATAGAAAAATTACAATGAAATTGAATTTTGTCAACATTTTTAGCGGAATTTAAAGTTTTCTAAAAAGTTAATGATTCAGTAAAGTTGGTCATTCAAAGTCCGAAACGTCAGCTTATACAATTCTACCAACACTCAGATATTTTGGTTCGGCCCCCTTCCCCTTCAAAATGTCAAATGCTTGCAAATTACAACAATAATAAACACGATGAAATTTATTACAAACGCCGCGAATACTAAATAAAGTTCACAAAAATGGAGTTGTTTCGATCAGATC
This sequence comes from Chrysoteuchia culmella, assembly GCA_910589605.1. NCBI lineage: Eukaryota > Metazoa > Arthropoda > Insecta > Lepidoptera > Crambidae > Chrysoteuchia > Chrysoteuchia culmella. Next base: position 10,661,092 of record OU342664.1, on the reverse strand, counting down.
AATACTATATATTTGTTAGAAACGAGTCAAGTTTGTGGTGGAATCGATTATCAGGAGGTTTTTCTGTCAAATCAGGTACACGATTTATTTTACGATTTTTTACCTTTTTCTTTGTTCTTTGACCTAGTTACTCCGATTATTTAAGAAAAATTAAATTAATTAAATTACCAGTTAATTACAATTATTATGAATGTAGGCTTTATTGTACCTCTTACCTACTAAGGTTTTTAAAACATCTTATTCAATTTTATATTTTATGCATGATTATCGTTCTATTTCTAGCATGGGATCTTTCGGATATCGAGGATATCGAATGCTTAGGCGTTACAGACGGCATTATTGGCCAAGTAGAGCATTCGACGATATTTGAACCAAGACTCATTATTATCAAAGAAAGTGTACCAGTCGGACAAATATATTTTCACCACACAATTTACAAAATTAAATCAATATGTTTTCTGAATATGGGCTCTGTAAATCAAGAAGTGGAACTTTGTCCTTGTACCAAACATGGTTCTTCAAGTTCTGTTTCAAGTGCAGCAAATTTAATAAATAAGAGAATGGGTGGTCGTTTATTTGAAAACTCAGCATTTCTAAATAAAACAGTTGGCGCTGTAAAAAACGTAAGCAATACCATCAAAACTACTACTCAACAGGCTGCCACACAGGTGATCTAATCCATAAGAGTGTTGTACTATTTTATATTTTAATCACTAATTATCAAAGAGTCATTAGTTTTTTCTTCATAGGTAAAACAAACAGTGAAAAAGCAGAGAGACCCAAAGTTATCTGAACGTTTTGAGAAACGTCTTACAGATGAACTTCACAAGATCTTTGATGACTCTGATAGTTTCTACTACTCTCGCACTCTCGACTTAACAAACAGCTTGCAACGACAATATGAGATTGAGAAAATGCTCGAAACAGAAGAAGGTACTGGTAAACCAGTGACTGACATAACAAGGTGGTGGAAGCATGTGGATGACAGATTTTTTTGGAATAAACATATGTTGAAAGATATTATTGCTTTGGGGGTGAGTTTACTTGTATAACATACCTATTGAAAATGTTGAAATAGATGATAAACCTTTCGCTGGCAATGAACAAGACACAATAGAATTTTTATTGTCATAAATTATAATATGTCTGCTAGCCAGTACAGGGTAATAGGTAATTCTAAAGAGCATAATAAGTTCATTTTATTAATAATAATCAAGCCTGTTTTTTTTATATGTTATGTCAGGTAAAGATGTGTATAAATATGTATTGCTAATATACTAACAAGCTTGTTATGTATGTCTAAGTGGAAACAGATATTTTGTGTATAGTGTCCAATGGTCTATTAAATAATCATTTATCTGTGTATTTAACTGTATTTTTTCCAAGACTTATATAAAACATCAATGGAACATGACCTATCAGCTACATAGTTCAATGACCTCTGTGGTAGAGTGGAACATACACTGGTTTTAAGGTGTCACCTACTCTTAGGTCCTGAGCTAAAGTACCGGTACGGGCAAATGTTTGTATGATGAATACGAGCATCTGTACCTGAGTCATGGACATTTATATATTTCTACACATAAATACTTATATATATTTATAGCCATTATATTTTATTACAAGCCACAATAAATTATTACAAGCCAACCAATTAACACAAGCCTTTCAATGCTCACTTTGGGGCTAGGTTAATTGGTGTGACTGTAAGAATTTTTTTTTTCTTATTTATTTATTTGCATAAAATATGGTAATACAAAGTTGTTATAATTAGGTTTCCAACATATTCTGTCAAGTGGTTTGACGTGCAAATATTTTGTTGAAGTGATACAAGTTATTACGAATGCTATTAATCCAGATACAATTAATAAAAATAGGTACAGTTAACAATAAGTCAATAATTAAATTGTGGATGTCAATGTGATTAAAGTAAAAATGTCAGAAATTATATTACAATTGTCAATCATAACAACAAATATTATATTAAAGTTCCTTCTAATTTTTTAAATGTCAATGATTGTATCGTTTAAATAGTCATTTTTACAATAATATTTTTTTAGAATTAGGACGTGAAATAGTTTCCCTTTGAATTTATTAAGGGGCAGTTCCTTAATATTATTCGGCAATTTATTGTACAGTCGTATTGCCATACAAAATGAGTTTTTTGCATGTATTGTGAGTTTTTGTTGAGGAATGCACAAATCGTCGCCTTTTCTTCCTCTATAATTAAAATCTAGTTTTTTTTTAAACAGAAGACTGTTTTTTTACAAATACACAAATTTCGTAAATATAAAGGCATGGCAAGGGCAAAATATTTAATGATTTAAAAAGAGGTTTACAAGTATCCAAATAGCCAGCACCACAAATTGTTCTAATACATTTTTTTTGTAATTTGAAAGCCCGATGCATCTCCACTGAGTTTCCTCACAGTACAATACCATAACGTAGAACCGAAGAGACGTAGCCATGGTAGACAATGAGAGCAGCTTCCTTTGATGCAACATGTCTCACTCTGTTTTGTACATATACAAAACGATCAAGTTTACTAACCATTAAACTAATATGCGTTTTCCAATTACAATGACTGTCAATACTGATCCCTAAAAATTTCGTTTCTGTCACTTCATCAATATTATCATTATTATATCCTTTGTCAAAATGCTTACGTATAGAGTTATGAGTTTTAAACTGAATCTTTTTTGTTTTACTTAAATTGATATTTAGATTATTAATTTCGCGCCATTTTAACACTTCTTTCACGTTACGATTTGCGATATCTTGTATGTCATTTTTATTATCGGATTTTATTATAAGAGTTATTTCATCAGCGAATAGTATACATTGTTGATTGTTAACATTTGGTAGGTCATTAATGTATAATAAGAATAGTAACGGGCCAAAAATGCTTCCCTGAGGCACACCGTAACAATTCTGCTTATAATCTGAGACAAAAGCTTCCCTCAGATTATTGTTGCTGGTTGAAAACCCAGTTATTTCTACTCTTTTCTAGTCTTCGAGGTAACTTTTTAACAGATCTAAAGCATTTCCTCTTATTCCATACCATTCTAGCTTTTTTAATAACAATGAGTGTGACACAAAATCGAAAGGCCTACTCATATCTAAGAAGATACCTAGTGCATTATTGCCTTGATCAACTGTTTTACTAACTTCTTTTATTAATTGGAAACAGGCAAGAGTCGTTGAGCTACCTGCTCTAAAGCCATATTTAAGTAGCCCACAAGAAGAAATGAATGAAGTTAATTTGCCAAGTAGAACCTTTTCGTATATTTTGGCAAATATGATGATTAAAGCTATTTGTTTGTAATTTTTTATTTCTTCTTTTGGTCCTTTTTTATGAACGGGTTTTACTATCTAATGTTTCAAGCGAGATGGAAATCGACCCTGTGTGAAGAAAGAAAGAAAGAAAGAAAGAAAAAACATTTATTAGCCACATACACACAGAAGATACACACACACACACAACAATACAAGGAGCTACAATATTAACATTTAAATGAAAAACAAATTAAGCGTGCAGGGCCAATAAATACCCCGTCTCAGCATAATGCTAGTAAAAGATAAATTTATCAAATGTGTCAAAGGCAACGTAGTATAAAGCGCACTTTTTTTAATTATGTCAGTTGTGAGGCCGTCATGGCCAGCTGAAGGGGTATTTTTCAACCCTTTTATTATGTCATATATGTCATTCTCAATCACTGGAGTCAGATATAGGCTTTTCTTATCTTTATACTCTTGCTGTGAGAGTTAAGTAAAACAATCCTTTTTTTTCTTTTTAAACAGAGTCCAGCATGTGACCAATGGGTGTTACCGATAATCCAAGGCTACGCACACCTGTCGCAAATAGCAGTGGAACCAGCAGACATGAACCCGCTCAACACTGAATCTCTTGCTAACACAAATGCCTGTGATGAAACTTTCACTTTGGGCATAATTTCTAGGCGGTCTAGATATCAGGCTGGCACCAGGTAAATAATAATATGTAGAAGTTCTATTCTTCTACTATATTCAAGCTGAACCAGTATAATGTTAATAGTGAAGAAGTTTTTTTTTACTTGCTTGTCTCTGTAATGATAATTATATGCTGTAATTATATATTTATTTATAAATAAACAATTGCAAATCACACCAATTATCTAGGCCATGTTAAGTTTCATGAAGAACTTGTGTTATGGATACTAGATAACGGATGAATTTACATATTTTTTGTAAATACATACATATTAAACACCCAGACCAAGACAAATAGACATGTTCATGCACACAAATATTTGTCTTGTCCGGCGATCGAACCCGGGACCTCTGGCGCAGAAGGCGGTTGTAGTACCCCTGCGCCAAACAGGTTGTCTATTTATTAAGGCATACTGCCACTCAATTTCTAACTCTTGTTTATTTATTATTTATTACTATAAAACACTTATTATTTATTTAAATTGCTTATTTATCTATTACTTTTTAAAGTAAGTTTTGACTTTGTTTATCTTTGGACTGTGTCGTAGTTAGTGTTAGTAGTTAGTGTCCTAGCTAGTTTGTGCAGCCCCGTCGGAATAACAGCACTACTGTCTCACTTTGCCCACCTGTGAGTGACACAGTAGCATTATGCTGAGACGGGGTATATGTTGGCCCATGCACACACTACTATTTGTGATAATGTACCTATTTAATCATATTTTGTGTAAGTTGTGCCTGTTATTATTATTATTTTTTCTGTTCTACTTTTTTATTCCTTGTCATAATGCGTGTGTATATCTTGTCTCTTTTGTGTATGTGGAGAATAATTGTTTTTCATGCTTTCTTTCTATCAATTTATGTAAAAAGGGGAAGAAGATTTTATGGAGATTACCAAAAATATCTTTGAGTTACGAAGTCACGAAGTCTAACTCTAGTTTTTTTGTTATATATACCTAATTCAGTGGTTGTTATTTAGTAATGCATTCATTTTATAGATATAATATTTATTTATTGTTATTTTTAGCATAACATTTTATAAAGCCAATAAGGAAAACCAAAAGTCATAACATGAATCAGACTAAATAAAAACCATTTTATTAAAATTCTATTTATGCTACAATAATAATCTTGATCAAAACAACATTAATTTTACACCAAGAAATTTCATGACTCAGCATAAAGTAGAGCATAACGTTTTTACATTTGACTTTTTTAATTGTATTCATTATAGCAATATATAATTCAGGTACAATCGTCGTGGCATTGAACCCACTGGAAAAGTTGCCAACTACGTGGAAACCGAGCAGATTGTCTCAATTATATGTTCCGATAGCATCCATAGAGCATCTTTTGTGCAAGTAAGTAGTTCCAGTCACGTCAGTTTTTACACTTGTCATACGAAAACCACCGCTATTGCTGCACTTAAAAAAGTAAAGGGGTTTCGATATGATTGAAACCTATTCTCTATTAGTAGGATTAAGATACAATCTGTAAAATCCGCTGAACGGTATTAGTAATTTCCGCGATTGTACAGTTACGTCACGAGCAATGATACGAATACATTAAACAACCTTATCACATTGAAACACACAGAAACAAAACTCTCTTTGTCAACAAATGTTATTCAATATTGTAATGTGACAAGGTTGTTTAGTGTTTCTATATTATTGCACGTACGACGCATTTTTATCTCTTGTTACCATGGAACTTAGCAAGCAGCAAGAATCACAGTACAAGAGTATGAAAAAAATGCTTAAAAATAATTATTCTATAATTATTTCAACTTCACTTTACTCATAGTTGATATGTCTGGATTTCTATGCTATCGAGTTTACAGTCAACAGCACGTCCGGCTTTAAACTTGCCCTACGAAAACCGCCACTATTACAACGATATAAAAGCGCTCCCAACGTCCAACTGTAAAGCTTTACAGTTGGACGTTGGGAGTACTGTATATTCGTGTAACATTGAAACATGAAATTAGAAGCCTTGAAATTTTAACTTTTTAGAAAGTCATCTCAAGTGTAATCCGTTATGCGCAAACCATATTGTTACGTAAAGTTCCGCTTCGTTACAAATGGCACGGATGCCGCTTTAGTTTAACTACTTTCATCTTGACCTAAAAAAATAGATTAAGCTAATAAATGAAATACTGCTAATTACGAGATTCTTTCTTACTAATCTGTTCTCAACTTTTGTCTGTTTCAAGGTCTAAATATACCGTACGACTATAAACCGTTTTTATGGGCATAGCGAAATGACGCATTGACGGTACATTTAATAAATATATTAATTTAAAAAAAACAGTATAATGTCTTCTTCTTATCGTATGAGGATTAGTGGCCACCTCTAGTGTCAGAGTTTATCAGGCCGCCTATAAGGCCTCTGACTTGGCTTAACGACTATTATCAGATGATAACAGCCGGGACCGACTGAAACCGACCGTTTAACAAGTAACTGGGCCCCTACCGCGCAAGTGTCATAGGCATCGACATCGACTTCATTTGACAAATGGATGTAACATATTGCTCTTGATCTTTGGTAAGTTTTCATTTGTGTCAAAAAGAAGCAGCAATGTGTCACATCCATCTGTCAAATGAAGCAGACTTTGATGCCGAAGCCACTTGCGCGGTACGGCCCCTGATCGATAGCGACGATCGTATTCACATCGATCATAACAACGAGTCGGACCGTATATTTAGGCCTTAATGTTTCGGCTATACGCTCCGTCTTACGTGATAGCATGCCTGCACAAACCGGTTTCCGCAGGGAAGACATAGCGTATTGTCCCGGCTACACGCTTCGTCTTGCCTGCTCACTCACTCAGGTAAGACGGAGCTTGTAGCCGGGATCTAAGAGATAAATCTTTATCTGTATACGTTTTTTATTCGAAAGTCTCTTCTGCAGGTTCGCGGATCAGTGCCGATTTTCTGGAGTCAGCCCGATTTGAAATTCAGACCGCCACCACGTCTAGACAGAAGTTTGTATATGAATTTTAATAATAACTGCTCAACCGGGGGGAAATAGTGAAAACTTGTGAATTGCGACCCCTAAGCACTCTTGGGTGCTTAAAGCACACTTTAGGCCATCATTAGGGCTCTTACAAGTTGTCGCCTTTCTCCTAGGCATAAGGGCACCCAAACATTAACAACAACACATAATTACTATAAATAAATATTGAACAACTTCACATACATTTATACAACTTAAAATACTGATTAATATCGTTTAGGTGAAAGTTGAGAGGATATGCTTGAAATGATAAACTAAAGTGATGTAGAGAAATAATTGACTTAGCTTCTTCCAGGCGAAGATGAGACCCACACAGCCTTCAAGAAGCATTTTGAAGAGGAGTTGAAGCTATACAAGAACGTCTGTATAATAAACTTGGTCGAGCAACAAGGCAGAGAACGTATCATATGGGAGGCGTATGGAAACCACGTGCTCAAGTATAACAGTCCTGATATCATTTATGCTACCTTTGACTTCCACGAGTACTGGTGAGTTTGGTTTTTCATCATGATCATCATGTATTGTAATGTATCCAGTGGGTACCGCGTAAGTGTCGTCGATGCCGTCGACTTGTCGAATATGGGCGAAACTCTTCACACGCGAGCGCTGATGCTACAGCGCTGTCTCGGTCACTCACGGAGTCAAGTATTAACTGATTATTGAAAAGGAGTCTTATTGTTAGAACGATAACGTAGAAGTTGTACCGTACGAAATCGTCGTCGGCTTTCAAAAAGAAATCGACAACGATGCCGACGACACTTACGCGGTAGGCCCGCAGGTAACACTACTGGGGTACCGGCATGGGACTCTAAATTCGCGCTTAGACTCGTATATAGCCTATACAACTCGTGGCCTACTCGGAAGGCCATCGCATGGAGGAATCAGTAAGGCTGACGTCGTTGCTGCGATACTTTTTAAGAACTAAACATAACAAAAAAAGTCTGCGTCACTCGATGATTTTCATAAAAAATACCTGTTTTCGTATAGGGATGATTAGAGTAAATCTTGATACGGAGAATAGGCCATGATCCAAATGTGGATTGTTGCGGTTCACGACTGCGAATGCAGGAGGCCAATGGGTTTAACGTGGCTATTTCAGCTCGAAAGTACAACAAGAATTGTTGTAAGAAATGCCCACCAAGCCCACCTATACTATACTCTGATTTCTAATTAGATGGACTAAAGTGACAGCTTCCGGCGCCCTTTATTATTTTTATGTTGCCAACTGAAGAGCGAAGTGATGTGACGCGAGTGATTATACCGATTAAATTGAATTATTGCTCATCAAAATGATTGTTAAGAAGTATTTAATCTAATATTATTTAAAGTAAAGAAACAGCCGCAAGAAACTTATCAGCTTTAACAGAAGCAACAACATTTACAAAGGAACTCGTTGTTTAAACACAAATCTACAATCGAAAAAATCGGATCGCCTCGCCAATAGTAGGTACATACGTATCGCAACTTTGGATTAAACGGGTTTATTTCGGTTTTTAAAGTGCTTTCATTACAAATACGCTGAAAGAGGTTTTCGTAAAAACTTTAATCAAAATCTCTATTAACCGGTATGTATCCCTGGTCACTGAATCATTCGATTGATTTTCATTTCAACTTTGGCACAAATTTTATCAATTAAAACCGAAAAAAAACAAAATGAAATTAATTTGAACAAATCAGATTGTGAAAATCATTGTTCTGAAATCAACAGTAAAGAGACTATTTTTTGTTTTCCGTAAAGTGGTATCATTACTAATGTCACTTTAGTCCATCTAATTAGAAATCAGAGTATACCTTATATTATAACCACCGAGAGTTTCAGTAGCTCTATAGGAAAATGAGTTTTTTCTAGTACAGTCACGAGCAATGACATGTATACACTTATGGTAAATTTTTAAATAGAAAAATATTGGAAAAAATTAACTCGGCCACAAGTGAATTCTCAGACGGGAATCGAACCCGCGACCTTTGGAAATCCGGTCCAATGCTCTAACCGCTGAGCTATCGAGACTACTCGTCTGAGAATTCACTTGTGGCCGAGTTAATTTTTTCCAATATTTTTCTATTTAAAAATTTACCATAAGTATAAAAATAGCATTGAAAAATGCAAAAATTAAAAAATCATAAAAAATGTATACACTTAACCTTATCCGTTGACGCACCCAGATACAAAGCCCTCTCTGTACACAAATGTCATTCAATATTGTAATGTGACAAGGTTGCTTAGTGTTTCTATGTAATAGCACGTGACTAAACTTATAAAACTTTTTGAAAAATACAAACAGCAGTGCGTGTGCCAAATATAATTAATAAATTAACCCTTAATATAATTTAATTTCTTTTTACCTAGCCGCGGAATGCACTACGAAAACGTCAGCATATTAATCAACGCTATCGCTGACATCATCGGCGAGATGCGATTCTGTTGGCGCGACGACCGAGGTCTTATCTGTGCTCAGAATGGCGTGTTTCGTGTTAATTGTATCGACTGTCTGGACAGGACCAATGTGGTTCAGGTAAGTTAATTTTATAAGTGCATTTAAAACTATATTTTGATTCGATCCGGCTCGAAGGACCATGCTTTTTGTCAAAAATTAAACTGCTAATAATTGAAAAATTAAATTATGATACGTTTTTTAATTACTTTAAATTGTCATGGCAACGGGCCTAAATGCGTGACATGCTCCTTCTAATCCTTTTTAGGGTTTCGTAGCCTAAAGGCAAAAAACGAAACCCTTATAGATTCGGCCAAATCGATGTATGTCACAGCCACTTTATTGTTTTCTGTGGTCCTTAAATTCTGTAATAACACCATCCTTTCTTTCAGACGGCAATAGCCAAATACGTGCTAGAGCTCCAACTCTGCCGTCTCGGTCTTGGCACTCCTGGTAGCGGTCTACCACCAGCTCTGAGGCAGGCTTTCCTTACCATGTGGGCTGACAACGGAGACATCATATCACGGCAGTATGCTGGGACTAAGGCTCTTAAGGTAATGGAAATAAGGTCGAGATTTGAACGTTTTTATGTGAGTGTATCAGCTTTGAGGCAGGCTTTCCTCGACAAGTAGCAGACATCATATCACGACAATTTGCCGGGACTAAAGTTCTTAAAATAATGGTAATAAAGTTGAGAAAAACAATTTTAATTGACTTTTTAACAAAATAATTGGTTGATTAGTATGGGGGTTAACAGCACTTTAAGATTTATTTGCCATCATTTATTAGTAAATGAAAAATATAAAAAAATACTGTGGTTTTTTTTTTCATGTGTGATATATGGCTTACGCTTAACCGATTTGGTCAGAGAGTCGTCTTCTTTGTATGAAACGGTATACAATGACATCACGCGAAGAGCGCGCGAATCTTGAAGTTAAAACACTTGTAAATCCGGAACTTCTTATCGTATTTGAATGAAACGAATAGAGTTCAGTTTTTATACGTTTAAGCTATACTGTTACAAAGTTTCAAGCGATTTATTGAGCCTGTTGTTAATCCCCATTATTTTACATTTTGGCTCTTCTGTATAACAATGAATAATTAACTTCAAATTATAAGTAATATTGTTATATCTCAAAATAAAAAATATTGGTTATGAACTTTCGGTAAAATATTTTTTGACAGATTGTATGTGTTTTTAGGGCGACTACACTCGCACTGGCGAAAGAAAATTGACAGGCATGATGAAAGACGGAGTAGCGTCGGCAAATAGGTAAGTTAATTAAATTATTCAGTGATAGTTATAATTTATAACTTTTTACCTATATCTTACAAAAATATGCTATTGACAAATCGATTGAGTATAAAATCTATACTATTTAATATTTAATAATATTATAAAGCTGAAGAGTTTGTTTGTTTGAACGCGCTAATCTCAGGAACTACTGGACTGGATTTAGAAAATTCTTATACCATTAGAAAGCTACATTTCTCCCGAGTGACATAGGCTATATTTTATACCGATATTCCCACAGGAACGGGCACCACGCGGGTAAAACCGCGAGGATCCGCTAGTGTATAATAACCAATATGTTTATAAGACTGCGGACTCTTTTCCCGCCATAGATACATCATCCGCCATTTTTATGACGCCATGACACAGTGTGCCATAGACATTGCTCTTGGGCAGCCAGTGAACATCGCGATCATAGACGAATTCGACAACATTTGGTGGAATTTGAAAACTGCTTCGACAATGGTAGCAGTCAATTTGGACACAGACCAACCAAAATTAGAAATGATGCCCAGTTATTTTGGTCATCCACTGACTAGTGAACTTGCGTCTGCGCAGATCGCGTACGGATTGGGGAGGTCAGTTAATATTGGTTTATAGATTTCGTTTTTTCTATGCCTTGGTTTTACTAAAAAAAGTTGTTGCGACCTCCTCACCGTTTTGCTGAATGTCTTTTTTTAATCTAACACCACTAAAAAATTTTTCATTGGACTAATTCATAAAAATACATTTTGATCAGATTTGGTTTCTGTAGTTTATCGCACTACTACTCACAGTAACGCTTTGAAAATCAACCTAGGTTTATGCTAAGTTATGTTATGCTTTTAACTAAATTTGAAACGATAGGAAAGATAATATATTTTTATTTTTAGTAAAGAAACAATAGTTTTCTTTTTTTGTTTGAACATTTGTCGAAATATTTTAGTTTGGTATGGTACTTCTATTATTCAGCCATTCAACATTTTGATAAAATGAATTAGTTTACTTGAATGCTAATAAACTATTAAAAAAAACCTGAATAATTTATAACCTACGTCTGTATGCATTATAATTTGCTAAATATATATTAATATTTAGCTTTCTGCAAGCAATTCTCGGAAAAAAAATGGCAGAAGTCCTAGCGTTTGACGCGAATTTCTTAAAGGTGTTAGGACCTTAAGCGTAGTAGTTTTGATTGCACTGTCTGCTCTGTACAAATTTCAAATTCCAATTCCATTTCCATGAATAAAAAAATAAATTAATTTAAACCACTCGCAAGGAGTATATCTCGTGGATACCTATACCCAGCAGTGGGTGTCATGTGGCTGCGACGACGAATCGGAAGGCAATGTGGAGAAAAAGAAGATACTAGTTTAGGAAAGGAGAATTAAAGAGAGGGATAAAATACATATAGAAACAGGATAGATGTATGAAACTCGAGGTAAGTTATTATTATTACAATTCATGCGTTGTCCCCAGGTATTACCTATCGACTTTCAAAGACGCGCTCCGCCAAGTGGCGATCGACGTGATGACGGGGGAATCCCGGTCCATTCCCGAACAGCTGATCGTGCCGGATTGCACGAGATGCACTTCCGTCAAGGTGCTCATGTTTAATGTGCGTGCATGTTTACACGCTTGTGCCTCTATGGTTTAATTTAACATTAGAATAAGAATTGGACTGTGGGTCAACTCATGCTATAGTCCATGCCAGATAAGTTTGCAAAGAAGGTCATTGACCTCTCAGCGGGCACCTATTAAATTTAATATTTCGTAAAAAGTTTGCTTTTGTTTTTTCATTTGTTTCAAGGACAACTTGTACCACGATTCTTTTGTTTACCTGTGCTTAGTAATACGCTTCATAGATTTCTGTCGCTCGTTTTTGAGTAAATAGATTACATTGGTACAAGAGGGCAATAACCTTCTTTGCACGCTTATCTGGCATGGACTATAGCGCATAGTCGAAGCGCATCGTAGCGTTAATCTAAAACGTAACATAGCAAATTCACCCTTATCTCCACAATGTAATGCACATATTTCTTCTTGAGATAAAATGAAAACGCGCAAATTTGTGCATCTGAGCAGCATGTTCAAATAATAACAATTTCCCGTACAGCAGATCGTGCCGGATTGCACGAGATGCACCTTCTTCAATGTGCTCATGTTTAATGTGCGTGCATGCGCTTGTTAAGTATTTTCAACATTTTTCAAAGAAAATTTTATATTTTTTTATACGTTGCGATGCGGCTGTAGTATTCGCATTGTGCAGAAGCCTTGTATGTTCACTTTTTTTGCAGCATCAGAAATATTCCCCTATATTCCTATTTATTTTTCTATGGACGCACTGAAACTTAACGCCACGTTCTTGGTCAACTATCTAAATCAGCATAATCATCTTCCTGTCCTTATGATAGTTTTGGTTTGGGTTAACTTTGTGCACTCCACTGTCACCTGTCATCTTTCATTGACTCCCTTCTCCTCATTACATACTCATACAGTCTATCCATATTTGCTTTCTTCTTTTTACTATTGCCATTTAATCCACTCTTCACTTGTTCAGTTTTCTAATTCCTGATTAATCTCCTACATCAACTAATTATTACCAATAAATACCGTTGCTTTCATTGTGTACACAATAGGACCAAATAGTACCAGACACAGCAGCTATGGCGCAACACGTCAAGTCTCTGATAGATGACTGCAAGAAGCTGTTGGTGGACACCGAACCGGTGTTGGGATCGTGGGGGCTTATCGACGCGGATCCGAGGTCAGTCACCTTTGTAATTTCATTTTATTTATCTATTTCAGGCAACTAATTAATGGATCATACCTATGACATTCATATTCATTCATACCTACGGCACACTTATGCGAACATTTGGCGTTTTCACGATAATTCTGACCAAGCTATAGTCACATTTCAGAACACGACCAGAAAGGTGACTATTGCTTGGCCAGACTTGTCGTGGCAGTGGTATACAGGGTGGAAATTTGAACCGGGGCACGAAGTGCAGGTACCTTCACCGATGTTTTCAGAAATTTTGAAGTGCATTCACCTATTTTGAAAAAAAAATTACAGTCAACAGAAAAAATATGAGTTTTCAAAAATATTTATTTTTATGGCGATCGATTCTGTTTCTCATGAGTATCAAAACACTCTATGACACCAACTGACGTATGAGCACTAGGAAAGTCAGAAATCTCGAAAAACTATTACAAAACAAAGCTCTCTCTGTCCACAATTTGGTCCAGTACAATACATTTTTTTTGATATGGCAATAAGCAGTCATACATGGAAATAATAGTACTTAATGGTTAACAAGTATTAATAACTATAGACCTATAGTGCCAGTAATATAAATATTGTTTACAATACATAATAGATAAGCTGTTAAGTATTATATAATATTAATGCAATTGATTAAACTGAGCAGCGAAATCTGCCCCTCTGCACGTGTTTCTTACACGTTCTAAACTTTTATTTTGAAACAATGTTATTGTTATGTGATAAATTCTAAACGAAATATGAGACAGGCAGGTTAATTTTTTCTTGTTTAAAATTTATCACGTTGTATACATTCTTTCTTTCAGTACGGGCGACCCACATGAGACAGAGATGGATAGTGTTGTCCTTCTAACAAGCGACGCGTATTACGTAGCGGATTACGACGAAACTTCGGATCGTTTGCTGTCCGTACAACGGGTGCCATTACGTGACGTCACCGCCGTAGAGTTGGGGACTCTTGACACTAGCGCTGCTTCGGTAAAATACTATTGACACACTGAAACTAAAATCTTTCGCTTTCTCTGCAAAATCACTCCTTGCCGGCCTGCAACAAAAAGTTTTGGTCCACAAAAAACAAAGCCACTTCTTGCACCTTTACACCGTTAACTCTTCATCTTTTTTCTTTAATAATAATAATTTACTTCGGAATTCAATATACATCTCAAGCTCCTCTATTCTATTCCTTTTCCCCACCTTATCTTAAAGTCGGTTTTTACTTTCGTTCTTCGTCCTCTCATTGCACTCTGCGTTCTGCTTCTAATCTTTCCTAAGAAATTCCTCGTCACTCTTCCGACTTTCTATCCTACTCGTTTTCTGTGCATGCTGTTCGGCTATGGACCGCACTACCGGAGGGTATCAGAAGGGCTCAAACTCTAAGATCATTTGGCGATCAAGTTAGAAGTCATTTCCTTTCACTTTCTCATAATATATAGATAGATACATATTGCCTTATTTCCTTTATCAGTATTGATCTGCGAACATATAAAACATGGAAGCATTTCTGACGATCGAAAATGACACCACGAAAAGTGCCTTAGGTGGGCGGGGTCTTTAAAAACTGTATTATTTCCCGGATCACTATGGTTTGTGTCGTAGTTGAAGTAACGTCAGTGAAAGCATGTCAAACGGGTCACGAAAATTATAAAAAATGCCGTCATGCTTTGTTAAGTCTGGTGGGATTACTTTTCACATCTAAGTTCTACGATTTCTACAATAAAACTTAAAAAAAATTATTTTGTATCCCGTACAGGGATGTGATTATGCCGAATGAAGTAGGTAAGTAATAAAAAAATAACTAAAGTATGTTATTCAATGTCTGTTTAAAATTACAGATTTTGTAATTGTTTTTCTTTATTATGTCTTCATATTTCTGTTTTTTTTAAGCTTTTTAATTAAAAGCTTTTATTTAACTTGCAATGTATGTATGTAAGTATGTTATTTCGGGTGGAATCTTGCAACTCAATTTTGAAGTAGATATCTTCAACCGATTGAGCTGAAATTTTGTATACACGTTCAGTTTAGATGACAATGCATGGTCAGATATGTGACGTCACTCTAATTCAAATTTGGCGGACTAAGTTCTTAATATAATATTTTTATGTTGTTTTATTTTTACCCATCCTTGAGAAGAAGTGGTATTGAATAATATTTCTTTTTCAAGAAATATAACAAAATATTATTATAATAACAAAAAAAAACATCTACTTAATAAGAAATAATTAATATTTTGCTTGATTATAAAATAAATGTTGCACAGTTCATCCCAGCTAGTGGTTAGCTAAATTTCGTGACGCATCGCATTATATTCGTTCTCGACACCAGTGCTAAATAAAAAAATGGCCAATAACTCAGCATGTACCGAGTCATTTACAAAATGGCGTAAATAGCGAAACGCTGCAAATTACCGACCTAAACTAACCACTTTTAAGGTTGTTTTTGCGTGTAGATAATTTTCGTGTATTATTGCCACAACTTGTCAGTTGTGTGCGTATCTCTTTTGTGAGAAAAAAGTGTCGATAATTATTGGAGGCTTGTATGAAGGGACTGCTTCCATGTTTTATATGTTCGCAGGTATTTATGTATTAATATTATACTTACTCTTCTTCATTCATTTTCTTTCTTTTTGCACCAGTCGAGTCATATTATTCTATTATATACTCTCTTTCACCTAAGGTTGCCTGGAAGAGATTGCTACGTAGCAATAAGGCCGCCTATTATATGACTACTTTTTGTTTGTGTTTTCTCTGTATTTTTGTTTCATCGTGTGCAATAAAGTTTATTTTATTATTATTTATACAGACCTATTTAAGGTCACAGCGCACTATAGCAGTGCGGAAAATTATTTGTATGGAGCGACGCGGCGCGCTGCTCCCCTGACGCGACGTTCTGGTGCGTTTTGACCTTTAGACTAATTTATATGTTTACACCTCTACCAACCCGTCTGGCCAGCGTGGTAGCAGTAGGCTAATATCCTCCTATGAACAGGCTGATGATGATATGTTTATACGTGAGTTGTATACACAAAACCAACACTTGAATGTCCAGAAGCGCTTATGTCGTTTGTTTATTATAGTAAGGATAATAATCATTGTTTCATCTTTCCCTACCAGCTATTCGGCGTCGGCCGCAAGTCCACCAGCGAGCCTCTCTTCTGTATCCGCATCCACTACCTGCACAACAACGAACCCGGCTACTTCCACATGTTCCGCTCCACCTCGCTGCGGTTCTTCAACAACATGGCCGTGGCCATCAACACCAAGGACGAGATGATCGGTCAGTATAAGAAGACCCAATAATTGGTGCTTATCTGATGTGTAGTAGTAGCTATACTTACCTACCAGGGGCGTGCATTGGTTTTCCAGCGTAGTAGGCACTGTAGATCTAACTAGTAACTTTGGACTTATCCTATCCTGCTACCGAATATTATAAGTTTTGAAAGTTTGTGAGGATATTTGGATGGAGGAATGTTTGTTACTATTTCACACAAAAACTACTGAACTGATTAAGATGAAACTTTACAGCAATGTAGCTTATATATCAGAAAACCACACTGTATGCAAATATTTATAATTATCCTGATATTCCCACGGTAACGGCAACCACGCGGCGAGTGAAACCGAGAGCGGCCGCTAGTCATAAATGATAAGGTTCGTAATATTTAGTAGGAATATTAAAATGCTGACGAGTTTGATTGTTTGAACACGCTAATCTCCGGAACTACTAGTTCGAATTGAAAAATTATTTTTGTGCTGGATAGTCCATTTATCTCGGAAGGTAATAAGATATTTAATACCACGTTACGATTAATAAGAGCAGAGCATTCATGTAAAACGTTACAGAAACGGGAAAAAAATATTAGTTTTGGGAGCTTCCGTTGCGGACGGTGTGTAAACTGTTAAAGTTATGTAAAAATCATGTATGACGAAATTATTCCCCATCAAAAGTTCTAAAAAAAAAGTCCGCGACAGCATATGTCTATGTTTTATGGTTAACTCACTATAACCATTTTTCAGATAATAATTTTTTTTCGAAACTAATGTATTATTTGAGAAGCTGTTTTCATAAACATGATATAAATCCTTATCTAAATAAATACGTTAATCATCACAAGTATTTAATTTTGAACAAAATTGTCCTTTACATCATTAAATTTTAATGAATATCTTAGGAAATATGATAGTTTTAAAATAACTCCTCAACAAAATAATTCGCGACCAAATTCTTTCGTCAGGTAGGCATGCTTACTTTATACTGATATATTCCGGAAGTTTAAGCTAGAACGTTACACGTACAAACAGCGCCCTTCTTGCCATGGGCGGTTTATACTTGAGCAATACTTTTTCTAAATATGTTGTATTCTTGTATGAAACGCTGCTTGTTTCGAGTAGGCAATTTCGAGACTGCCTATCGGTAGGTATGCAGTATTTAGCGTAAGGAATATCTTAGTGGGTGAGTGTTGAATAGAAGTTTAAACTAAAATAAAATAACTTTAACACTTATTGTATATTTATTTAGGTTTTGAATGAGGTAGGCACTGCCTAATTGCCTATATGGAATGCACGCCCCTGTTACCTACCTACCGGTGTCGCCTGCGCGCGCGCGCCCCCCTTTTCTTCGGTAATAAACGTACGCGTGAACTAAACAGTTGTGATATTTGCTCCCATCTACTTCATTATCTCATGGAGATACATACTATCTATACAATTTTAAACTTTCGCGGGGCATTATAAATATACAAAATTGAAACGGGTATTAAACGCGTAGAACGTGATAGGTATTTCACCTACCTAATTTTCCCGTCGTTTCGGCCAAGTTACATGTTTACAGTTACAAGTTACTAATACCCGTTAAAATTTTGTCAAAAGTGACACCCTATCCAAGTCCGAGTCGGAATCGGCGACTAGGAAATACCTCCTTAGCGCCAATATTTCTTCAACGTTATCAGTTTTATGATGAACACAATTTAAAATTAAAAGTTCGCCATTCGAGATTAAGCGGGCCAATGAGCGTCGTGAGAGCGTTCACGAGCGTTCCGAATCGTTGACAGGTTTCCACTTTCATGAGAGCGATATCTGAATCTGTACGCCTGTTTCAATCAATCTCAGCTCTGACTGCGAGCTGTCTGAGCTGAAATTGATTATAGTCTGAAATGGAATGCACCCAAACAATAAGTTTTAAATAAAGTGAGAACAAGACAAGTTGCGTTTTTCTAGTGAAACTAATATTATTGTATATTTTCAGAATCTTTGCACTCCATATGCGAATCTCTGATGGTGGCACGCGACGTTGCCAAACTTCCTCGTATACCGTTCAACGATGGCGTCAAATTGGAGAGAAAGAAGTCAAAGGTATTATAAATTGCCTCTTGATATGAGTAGTACGTGATTATGAATGGTTTGCAATATATTTTCATTCCCTTACGATTTTAAACCCAGCATCAAAGAGGTTAGGTTTAAAATCAATTGAAGAATGTTTATCCTTATTAAATTAAACCTGAGCTGACACCATCTATCTAACTTGAATAAGCTTTATGTTTCGTGTACACAATACTAATGAAGAAAAAAAAAACATTTAATAAAACTTTTTATTAATAAATTAAAACCGACTTCAAAAAACTAAAAAGCAAAAAATAAACCTTTTGGAGTCGGTGCCAGCCAAGGCAAGGAAAAATAAAATAGTTGGACCGCAAAGATGAATGCCTTGGCTGGCACCGACTGCAAAAAGTTTTTATAAAAAGTTTTTTTAAAGGTAGAACAGGTCTCGTACCTACGCTAATAACCTTATGTCAACTCCTCATTACCTTTTACAAAGCTGCTTTTCCCGGTGCACGTTACTTATTGAGGGTTTATGTTGGCGAGGACCAACAGCTATTTAACAAAAAAGTTTCATTAAAATCCGCTCAGTAGTTATTGCGTGAAACTTCAGCTCGAACAAGAATCTAACAATTACCTGGATGATATAATTGTTTCATGACTTCCATGACATTAGGCCCCATATCTCCGAAGATTATCATCGGATCTCAATGAGACTTATATGGGACAGTGTACCCGATCGAACAAAAAAACAACTATTAAAATCGGATCACCAACACCGGAGGAATCGGTATACATACATCGGACAAAAAAAAAATATCGTGTTGAATTGAGTACCTCCCTCCTTTTTTGTTGAAGTCGGTAAAAATTAAAACTTTATTGTACTTATATTAAAGTCCGAAAATATTGTTCCTAGATACTTCCAACCCAAGGTTCATCAGGTGGATTACGAGCCTCTTTGTACTTGGATCTATCGCGATTGCCCACACTCACTAGGAATGTAAGCGAGACGCAGTTAGTCGCTGATATACGGAGCGTTGGTAAGTACTGCTAACAATAATTTTGATGGATCTTATCTCTAACTGCCGGAACACAACAATGCTGAAAACATTGTTGTTATGTCGTCAGACTTAGATAAGATAGTGGTAGCTAGCCAGGCGGACTTACAACAAGTCCTACCACCAACCAAACTGAATGTTAGACTCTATCTTATATATCTACATCCTCTCCCTCACCTCTCACCCCACCCCAGGCTGCTCGTCCGTGACCCCCACCAGCGTGGTCCTGGACCAGATCCTCCGCATCAACCCCCGGAATACCCACGCGGAGTGCCGCTGTGTCACCGCGGTGAAGCGCACCATGCATGTTAGTCAGTGCCCGTCATTATTATAATATGGATATTAGTTCTAAATGCCGTGTAGTTTGTGGTAGGAAGACCCGTGTAGTGCCGGCTTAAGACTGTATCGACCAAAAAGCGAAAAAAGCACAGTTACGGTTAACATGATATTAATGAAAATAGTTTATTTACATAGTTAAAGTTTACATAAAAATGCGCTCCAAATTCTACATACAAAGGACATCAGGCATTCTGGTCCAAAAACAGAAAAGTGAGCGGCCAGATCCGGGATTATTTTCAATAGGTAGTTCCTAATAAGACCTAAAAAATATATATGGCCTTAACCCTGTCACCGCATGAGCTGAGTAGCTATTTCAATTTCAAGTATAAAAATCTGGACAAAAAAAAGTGAGCGGCCAGACCCAAGATTATTTCCAATAGGTAGTTCATACTAAGGCCTTAAAAAAATTATACGGACTTAACCCTGTCACCGCATGAACTGAGTAGCTATTTCGAGTTTAAAAAATCTGGACATAAAATAAGCGCGCGGCCAGACCCAAGATTATTTCCAAAAGGTAGTTTATACTAAGGTCTAAAAAAATTATATGGACTTAACCCTGACACCGCATGAACTGTCAAAAAAATCTAGACAAAAAAAAGCTATAGCTAAATATTTTGAAGTTGTATTGAGTAAGAATTAAAGATTTAACTAACTGCACACTTAGTCTGTTCCTCTCTTTGCTCCACTTAGTATTAATCAATAAAAAACTATTTCCACATTTGCGTTATGTGGCTTATATAACATACGCCGCCGCCGCGCCACCGGCTGGCGCGCACGCTCGTTTGACTTTTGACCACGCATGCAAGCCGCATGACACGAAATTTTCAATGACATGACGTGCTGAAAAAAGGAGGACTTACAGTAGGTAAGAGAGGACAGAAAGTCAAAAAATGAAAAAGGAGGACATGCCCTCCTTTTGGATACATCTGGCAACCCTACTTTAGGGTCGATGCAGTCTTAGCGAGGTTTAGACTTGCAATAAAACTGTGGTAAAAAGGTGTTACCACTGTGTAAATACATATGGCTAAGCTAACTGCTGCGAGTGTTCGACTTGCGGACCTTTCTGCATGTTATTTATCCACCAAAATAATGTAATGTTAACGGACCAGCAAGTGCTCTAGCAAGAAATAGCAGGAAGAACTTGCTAGAATAGCACTGTACCCTTTCATCCGTGGGGGTCGTAAGAAGGCGAATAAGGGACCACAGCCTTGAGGAGACAGGCAGAAGCGTCTTCTTCATAACTTTGTCTCACTGCGATCGTCAACCCGCCTGCTAAGGCATGACGTAGCGATTATGGCAATACCCCCTTGATGATGGTGACTAAATAATAATGTAGACTTTTATTATTTGTTATGTAGATAAGTATTTATTTTTTTCTAAAATAATTTAACTAGAAGAGCAGGTTCGGCATACAGAATACTAGAAGAAGAAATCGTTCAGAGTTCACTTAACTCTGAGCGATAAAACTAGATCGTTGAAGTTTCGTTTAAGGTTACAGAAAAATGACAATTTATACTTTGTAAATACTATTGAAACTTCAGCATTGATGTGCTTTTCTCATTTCTGTCATCCATGACAATTCTACGAAATACAAAATGAGTTAAACAATTTTACTTTAAATTAACCAAACTATCTGTCAATAACCAAACTGTTTGACAGCGTGTTTGGTATTTCAATCATTAACGTTACTAGCTTGTTCTTTGAGAAATTTTGCGAACTGCTTCCTATCCTTTTCCCTCTTATTCCTATCACTCCTTCCTATTCCTATCACTCCTTCCTATTCCTATCCGAATCCGTGAAGTTTCAGACCAAAGTAGCATTTGTGCTATTTGTATGAGTAGTTGCTCTGTAGATCCAAATTCCAGCATCCGATTACTCTCCGGAAACTTATACCAAAATACTAAAGCTATTCGTACTGACAGTTCAATGATTCTGATCGGCAGTATGCAAACGCTCTAAAAGTCTGATCCCCTTCTCCATAAGCATTTTTTTTTAGGATCAAAAGCCCTGAACAACATGACAGAGCAGTTCAGCAAGCTAAACAAATTAAGCCATTCCTTAAACGCTCGCGCCAGGCCAAGTCTCCAACTGAAGTTCGACCAAGGCACCGCTAGAACCAAGAAGATGTTCACGCTAGGACAGAACAGAACTGACAAGAAGAAGGGAAGCTTGTCCGATGGCATGAGCTCGGATTGCTCGTCCGATGATGAAAATAGGACGAATATCTTTGAACCTACTTTGGACAACTTCGAAAATAGTCAGCAGTATATAGGTTAGTGGTTTGTACATTTCCCGAGATTTGTAGTTCTTAGTTTTAGATTAGATTAAATTGAGTTGACAAAATGAAGTGAAGCTTGTCTGTGGGCATGAGCACTAACTGTTCGTCCGATGATGAAAATAGGACGAATATCTTTGGACAATTTTGAGAACAGTCAGCAGTACATACGCCTAACGGTATTAGCTTGTGCTATCTCTATAGCTTCCAAAATTCAAACTCTCATAAAACACTTCAACAACAGGGTTTTAGTCTAATTCCCACATATTTCTATTCATCTATTGGATTCACTATTGCATTTTTAGTATGGAAGTGATAGCGTCAGCGAGAGCCCTTGTGAGGGATTTGAAAAATCGATAGCTATAGCGATAGCACAAGCTATACCGTTAGGCGGTCGGGGTGCAGATTCATAGACCTATATCGAGATAGACGTAAATAGTTTACCTACCTTACGTGTAAAAAGTTTGATCCACGATCAAAGTTTTCCGACCTTAGTCCGCTTGAGACCATTACCATAAAAACACGCCTCACTCACAAAGGAAAATGGTTAATTGTGCAGTGCTTTCCGGCAAGAGCTAGTCAATAACATTTCCACATCACTTAATCTTGCTCGTGACGTCATCGTAGGTACGAAAAATTCGACACGCTCGGTTCTCATACAGTTTGAAGCGCTCTTTTCGTCTATCTCGATATAGGTCTGTGATGATAGGTTATTCTCTAAGCAAACATCCTTGATATTCACGGCTGAAACTGAGGAGATCGCCCCCATTTTCAATACTATTTGACAGCTAATGTAACATTCAGTCATGACAACAGCGTCGATGTATGCTTAGAGAATAACCCCCTAGATTAGATTAGAGTTGACAAGAAAAGGGAAGCTTGTCTGAAGACATGAGCACTAACTGTTCGTCCGATGATGAAAATAGGGCGAATATCTTTAAGTCTACTTTGGACAACATCGAAAACAGCAGCAGTGTATAGAAAGATAGATAGATAAAACACTTTATTGCACACACAAAGATACAGACAGAGCACAAGAAAGCGGTGAAACAAAAGTGCGCAAAGGCGAACTTATCGCTAAGAGCGATCTCTTCCAGACAACTTTTGATGTCTAGGAAAAATAAAGAGAGAGCGAGATGCAGTTTACCAGCAACAAGCAAAATTATCATTTGCTGATAAATATTAAAGAAGGTATAAATCTACATAGACTACAGATAACCCTATATAAATATATATTATATATAAGCATATGAATAAAAATATATACTATATCATTCTAGTAATAATATTATACTTGATAAAATTAAGGTAGTTGCAAACTAGGACTTTAGTCAGAAAATGCGAATGCAGTTTGGTCTTAAATATGGCAAGTGACTTTGAATGACGGATCTCATACGGGAGGTTATTCCAGAAGCTGACTGACTTAAGCGTAAATGCATCTTTGTAGTATCCAGACCGTGTGAAAGAAGATTTCAGCAGGTTGTCAGTCTTGGACCTGAGAGGACGACTGTGATCAACACCAAGAAATTGGAAACGTTCCTTGTGGTAAGCAGAGGTTCGAGGTTCATACAGCACATTAAATAGATGTGAAAGCAAAGGACATGCTTCTCACGCCGCGCGCCGCTGCCTTATTGAAAGCCACCCGATTTCAGTCCTGAATTCCGAGATATGATCAAACTTGCGCAAACCATATATGAAGCGTATATAAAGGTTCTGCAGACACTGAAGCTTGTCCAGTTGATCCTGATTGAGGTCACTGTACAAACGCCAGCATAGTCCAGAATTGACAGGAGAAGTGACTGCGCAAGTTCGATCTTTGTACTCTCAGGAAATAGGTTTTTCCACCTCCGTAAAGCACCGGCAGCAGCGTAGACCTTCCTACTGACCTCTGCAATATGAGGTGACCAAGAGAGGGTAGAGTCAAATAAGTCTCCCAAGTTAATAGCGGAATCACTGAAAGAAAGTCGAACGGAGTCAAAAAGGAGAGGAGTCACATGGACGTACTTAAGCTTGACGACCTGTTTTGACCCGCCAATAATGATTGCCTGTGATTTGTTGGGATTGACACTTAAGCCATGTGTACGACTCCACTCGTTTATAGTCGCAAGGTCATTAAGGGATGCAATCAAGTCGTCTATATCCTCAATGGGAGCTCGAGAGTAGATTTGCAGGTCGTCAGCATAAATGTGATATTGGGAAGAAAGGAGAGGAGTAAGGAAATTGATAAAGATGGAGAAAAGGAGGGGGGAAATAACACCACCTTGAGGGACGCCAGCAGTGATGTTGCAGGAAGCGGACAATTTGTCGTCGACTCGGACACACTGCCCTCGGCCGACAAGATATCTACGGAACCACTCAACCTGAGACCTGAGACCTGACACCGACCTGAGAACAGCCCTCAGCATCGCCAAGAGTACGTCAAAATCAACAGTATTAAAGGCGTTGCTGAAATCTAAAATAACCAAAGCAGTGAGTTGTTGATTTGACATACCCTCACTGATATCATCAGCTACCTTCATCAAGGCGGTCACCGTACTATGCCCCGGACGAAAAGCAAACTGAAAAGGACTAAGCAGGCGGTTTACGTTGACAAAGCCTGATCTGGTGGAGGACAAGACGCTCTAGGACTTTGGAAATAAATCGAAGAATTAAAATAGGACGAAAGTGTGAGAGCACAGAGGGATTTGAGGTTTTTGGAATAGGAATAACTACCGCCTGACGCCAGCAGCTCGGGAAAGTTCCGGTGTTGACCGAAAAGTTGAAATATGGCAGAGCATAGGAATGACACCAGTCATGCTAAGTAGGATCATACGCCGACTAATTCCATCCACTCCCTGTGCATTTGACTTAATAGCCATAATGTTTTTCTCAACCTCAAACTCAGACACCGGCCTAAAGGAGAAGTCGGAATGATGTAGTGGATGCATGGCGGATAGGGATTGCAGAGTGGATTGCTTAGTATGATTTGGGAGAAAGGAAGGGGATGTGAAGTGGTGGTTTAAAGAATCAGGAGCCAAGTTGTGTTGTGTACTGTTGGGGGTAAACATTCGTTGCACTCGGCCGGTATGACGCGCTCACACATACACGTGCAGCTCCATATCTCTACACGGATCTGACTGGTTTTCACTGTAGTCCGAGCATAAAACAGTAGCAAGCGCGCGCGTAGCGGCGCGTATCTGTGAGAGTGCGTCATTTCGACGACCGTTTGTAGTCAGAGCAAAGACCGTTTGGACATATAGATTAGTTTTTTATTTATGCTTTCCACCTGCGGCTTTGCAAAGACTGCTGATGGCATAGTATAAACGAAAAATAACGCTGCCTTTTTAGTGAAAAAGTAAATAATAACAAAAATAAATAATCAACAAGTATTCAAATGTCCTGTCGCTCGATAAGTCGGATCGTTTTTTAGTTTTGCATTTGCATATGTTGCAATGTGTCGAAGCTGGAAATATATTATAACGAGACGTCTTGACGACCTGGTTAGCGCAAAGGGTACAAAGCTCGCCTTCTGCGCCAGAGGTCCCGGGTTAGATCCTCGGACAAGACAAATATTTGTGTGCATGAATATGTCTATTTGTCTTGGTCTGGGAGATTAATATGTATATTATGTATGTATTTACAAAAAAAAGTTTAAAAGTATGTTTATCCATCATCTAGTATCCATAACACAAGTTCTTCATGAAACTTAACGTGGGCTAGATAATTGGTGTGTTTGTATGTTGTATGCAATTATTTATTATTTATTATTTGTTTATTTGTATATTAAAAAAAAAACATTTTAACATCGTTATTCCAAATATCTTTAACTTAATGTTTCCCATTATAGGTAAAGCAGCATCATCCCAAAAAGACGAGGTCGAAGTTGACTGTGATCTAATAGAAAACCCTCTATACTCATCGAAAATAGAACCACAAGAGAAAGAAATTTTCGAGACCACCACGGTTATTACTAGCCCTGTTGACAAACAAATTTTGAAGACGCCAAGTAACGTCAACAAATTTAACCCTTTCGACGCCAAAACTTCCAAAACGCCCGAAATACAGGTCGAATCTGATGGTAAACCAGCGCCTCCGAACAGTCTGATGCTCTCACAGAAACTATCGCATAGCTCCAACGATATAAACTACGAAGAGAACCAAGAAGGCATCAATTACCATCGCTCGAACTCCCAGCATGAGATAACGCTAAATATAGCGCAGTCGCACAGTGAGTCTGCGCTTAAGCAGCTGAAGAATATAGCGAGTCCAGTTTCTAGCGCTACGAGAGAAATGGTTTTGTCTCCGCTATCGAAACTGGCGAAAGGTGTTCAGACTCTAGGAGCCAATTTGGATCCCAGAAAGATCAAAGTAAGTTGTGGGAAAACTAGGGGGTTTCCGTACTTACACGTATTCGGCTCCGATTCGGTTTGGCTTACGTAGTAATTATATTGACTTTTGTACGAAAATGAACCGGATTGTAAAGTGCACAAACGACTTTTAGTAATTAATATTTATTATGGAAGATCACCTCACGAGGAAGCCAAAAAAGTTAGAGAATTTGAAGTTAAAATCATAGTAGTAGGTACTGTTATTTACTAATATTTTCGTAAAAATAATAAAATCATATATAAATAGAAAATAGGTTCGTTGTTTAATAAAAACAGTATGTATTTTAATTTTTATTCAATATATATTATTAAGAAACAATAAAAAGGGTATCCGAATACATTTTAAATATAAAACATAGTGGCTAGTGTCGTCAACAATAGGTACTTGAATCAAAACCGCTTAAATGAAAGGTTGCGTCTTCCTATCAAAATCAAAATCATAACCTATACCACAGAATACTTAATAGTACAAGTACAGAAGGTTCACTTCGCAACTCCAATCAAATAAATTGCTAGTCTAGCTCACGACGCAATAAAGTCCAATTCACGTCGCGCTGCGCTAAATGCCTAGCATTATATTCACCTACATTCTGCGACTCTTTCTATCGCGTAACTCGTATTCTTTCTGACGCAGCTAGGGTTGCCTCTTTGTGATTCATTTATTTATAGGTAGACTTTGTGTCGGCATATGCATAGTATAATCAAAAGGTAGATATATTAAAGGTTAATAGGTACCTACCAAAAGTAAAAAAAAAATAACAAACCTACCTATAACCTATAACGACAAAACAGAGCGTTAGTCTCAAACATCAGAAATTCGTTTAATTCTATCACACTCGTGAAAGATTATTACACCAACCTACGTTCCTACTTATTTTCGTAACCTAAGTAGGTAGGTACCTACCTATTTAAATATTAAACCTACGTAATAAACCTAACATGAATGAGAATTTCATAATAATAATAACCACTTTAAAGTAGAACTTTCCTTTCATCGTCCTTAGGGAGCGTAAAAAAAGTTAACTTTGGATCGCGATTCGTTTTTAAACAGTTGAACACTGCACAATATTTACGAGCTTTTTTTTTACGTGTTGCCATTTTAAATTTAACTTATTTTAAGGTAGTTAACTACGGAAAGTAGGTGACAAACAAAACTCGCGCGTGCGTCACTGCTCGCTCGTGAGTCCCTACTAGATTGGCCCCGCCGGAGGGGCCGCCGCGCGTAGGTATGTTTTCGAGCATACACGGGGAGTGAAACAGGCCTGCCTATATATACACCTAAATCTTTTAAAGATTTAAACGTCTAAATACTTTTGTGTACTTTTTAGGGTTCAACAGCAGTAAAACATGTGACTGAACAACAATACGAAGAGCACAAAAAGCTGCAAGAAAAATGGCGCGGCTGCAACACTCGCCTCGTCGCTTTGTAATGGCAGTGTTGCCAGGTTAGCAAAAATGTTGTCAGGTAAAAAAAATGCTTTTTGGTATAAAATTCCTTACCTTATATAAATAATTCTGTGACAATGCGTAACGTGTCTCAGAATTTTTTTATGTATAAAAAAGCTTCCAAAAATAAGGCTAATTTGGTTTAAAAGCAGTGTTGTAAATGGCCAGTTGACGTCAATTAAATGTTATTTTCAATTGTTGTTATGAAAATTACTTATAAAAATAGATGCTCGATTAGCAATAGTTTCACGAACGTGTATATTCTGTCCTAGTGGGGAATTGTTATAGAGAAATTAGTTCTGTATTTATTCAAATTAGGTTAATAGTTCATATGGTTGTATTGTAACAAAGTGTTCTAGGATTATACTTCCGTATAAAACATTTAAACATCTTATGCTTATGTCTCAAAATACGTAATTAAAATTATTTAATGTTATCTCGAATTTGGAAATTGCACATTGAAAGAGTGAGATCATAATAATAATAAAATAATTACTCGTTATAACTTTTTAATTTTGCATTTTACAATGCTATTTTATGTGATAAATATTAAACAAGAAAATATACTAGAAAAAGCAACTTTGTCTCATGCCAGGGCGACATGGGACAAGTTGCTTTTTTCTAGTATATTTCCTTGTTTTATATTTATCACATTAATTACTTAGCTGAATGATCATAAGGTCTTTGTCTGTATCCTCGATGTCTATATTATTGGTAGTTCGTATATCCTAGAACAATGAATAACCAATCCAAATACATTCCTTATTAACCTCATAAATAAATGTGATGTATATTAACTCAAATGAAATGACATTATCAGTATTAAAAATATTGATTGCCCAGTGTAAGCAAATAACAATGTTATTTATCATGGTATTACTTTGTTTGTGTTAGTTGCGAAAAAGGACTTATTAAATTAAACATTTGGATAAATTTAAAGTTTAGATCTACACACATATTTAATGGCCCACCCCGTTATTTTCATACAAACATGCTCACTTTGAGACTCAACATATAAAAGTCAACATATTTCTTCAAAGATTTGTACGCTAATGTTTAGGTTAAGCGTTCGACTGTCCAACGTTCGACAGTCGCGGAAGAACCCGGTCAGCCACCTTTAGAATAGAATAGATAGAATAGAAATTGTTTATTTGCGGAAAACATTTTAGATCTTGATGATATCTCTTGCGATATGATAACATTTCAGTTGTCATCGCCATGCATTATTTATTATAATATCCAACTATTATAAGAAATAAATAATATGAAACAAAATTAAAATAAATAATTCATAAACAATTTAAGGGTTGGACCACGTCTGCCAGCACGCTATCGCCTTTTTCCGTCGCCCTATCCTTTTCTGCTGCTCAGGACTGTCACTGGTCAGAGCGAGAAACACTGACGAAATACTATATAGCATGCGGCAGCATCAGCGTTGCGATAGCATTGCGTATACTACCGTGAACTTCCGCGATTGTAGGTAAAAATCGGATACAGTGTACATACATGTTCCACCAAGTAACGTCAGTTTCTATGAAATCTTTTAAATCTGTTTGAATGTATACGGTCAACAGCAACTACTGTTTATACAAAATGTCAAAGGGCTCTGAAGATTTTTGTAAGGTTTCGCCATGTTGTATTTTTTTTCAAACCGCGGCCACATATGATACCTTTGTAAATCGATTGTTTATATCAAGACAAACACAAAATTCTCATTGCCAAATATCTTAGGGTCACGTTTCAAAGTTATGAGCAGTTAAAACTGCCATAGGAACGTCAAAGCGTCACTGATACAACTTTGACACTTGGAAACTAGATACTTTACGAGATTTTGTCAAAGAATATATTGTGTTTGTATTGACATCAACAATTGATTTAAAAAGGGTTCAGCTGTGGCCGTGATTTTGAAAAATATCAAAATGGCGGAATAGTAGGTATACCAAAATCTTCAAACTTTTTTGGTTGGTGCATTGTTGTGTTCCGGCAGTTAAAGTTCCTCAGTGAATAAGGATTCCGGGAGAGGCTCGCTTCCATCTTCAGCCTTATCAATACTCACATCAGGTATGATGAAGGCTAAGAGTTTCCGCTTCGCTGATTAAAAAAACCCCTTTCAACAGACAAATCTAAACTGAAAGGCTGTCTTAAAGTCCTAAGTTGATGGGAGAAATTTGACAGATATATAAAGCTGCAGCTGCTGTTGACTATACAAGTTTATATATTTTATATTATTTCTTATACAGGTGTAAAATTAAAACGGGTCTGTAAGGGCAGATATTAAACCATTGTAGCGACATGAAAACGTTCTTAAGAAACCATCCTATATATTTTGAGGAATTTTTAACTGTTGTCACGGATAAATTTTAAATAGAAAAATATTGTAAAAAATTAACTCGGCCACAAGTGAATTCTTCGATGGGACTCGACCCCACGACCTTTGGAAACCCGGTCCAATGTTTTCATCAGGGCTTGTAACCGGTTTGAAAAAGAGCGGTTAATTGCAAAAACCGCTTCCGACGTATTCGGAATAAGAGAGCTTCCAAAACCTAAATAAACCGGTTCAATCCAAAGTGCGAAATGGACCTACTACTGGCGGGGCGATCAGGCAAATAGCGACCTTCCGTATGTAGACAAAAGCTCGCTAGTCGATTTACCACTCGCGCGATCGCGTTGGGAGAGCGGTATTTCAGGCAAGTAGCGAGCTTATGTCTACGTGACAAAGGTCGCATTCGCTTTGCCACTCACGCGCTCGCGTTGTCTCGTTGTGCTTAGGTACTTATAAAGAGCGGAAAAAACCTATTTAAATATAAACCGCTTAATTGATTCCAAACACTTAATATTGCTCTTTCATGAAACCGTTTTTTTAAGGTTTCGGTAGAGTCAAACCTTAATGAAACGGTTTCTATGTACTCGTTGCTGTACCGGTTTAAAAATTAACCGGATAACAAGCAAGCCCTGGTTTTCACAGATTTTGAAAAAAATTGACAGTCCGTACTTTTCTCGTGAAGATTAAAACACACTAAGACACCAACGGAGGTTTGAGTACTAGACACGTCAGAAATCGCGAAAAACGAGAAAAACACGCCCCGCGTCGCGCTACACGCTTCACCTACGAGTGAAGTAATTAAATAAACTTTTTTTTATTAGCGAATGTGTGAAATTTTTTTTTCGCGATTTCTAACTTTTCTAGTATTCATACCGCCCGTAGTAGTTATCTTACAGTGGTTTGACTCTCATAAGAAACAGGATCGATTGGCATCAAAAAGAATTTTTGAAAACTAAAATTATTTCTGCTGACTGTATTTTTTATTCATAATCAGTGAATGCAGTTCAAAATTTCTCAAAAAAATTAAGGATGCTTTCCTAAGAACGTTTTCATGTAGCTACATCGGTTAAGGCACCTGCCCTTCGTGCCCCGTTTTAAATTTCCACCCTGTAAATTCCAAATATAATCGCTGTGAAGATCATTCAATTTATTCATTATCTTATTGATGGACAACAATATTAATATAAATATTTTTTAGACTGAGGCTGTTTTTATTAACCATGACAAAGCTAAAATAATAAAAAAATTAGATTTGATGTTTATGTTTAGTACAAAAAATATATAGGGTAGAAATATGGCAATAATCGGCCATCTTTATAGCTTGGCTGATAAGGCTGAATTTTATGGGCTTCATATTTTTGTATGTGAGTAAATTCAACTTTACGCTGTTAGCAATAGAGATCACTGTGGAATAAGCTTTTTAGGTCTGGTTGGAGACGTTCACTAGAAAATTAATTTACACAGGCAGAGACAAATATCGATACGAAACTTTTCATTAATACGATGATTCTGTAGACTTAAGACTTGCGGCTAATGCTTTTATCTCAAATATTATGTAAAACCATTTATAGATAAACATTTATTCTAGATTAATTTTGTTAATAGTATTCATTACCATGTTGTTATAAAATATACATAGTAAATACAGAATATTACCAGTTTACAGACTAAAAACTCAAGCAAGTGTCAAGAAAGTAATCTCGTAATTTTATCACGGGAAATTATATAGATATTCTAGACAAAGCGGCTTCGCTTTTGTGAAAATTAGGCAAAATATATTGTCAACTATTAGCAAATAACGTCATATTAGACTGTTGATGCACCAATTTATTAGCAAATTTGATAATACAACTTATTAATTACTATTTTGTGATTTTTACGTTATTGAAAGTACAATACCCGCCGATAAACAATGCAAGGTAAAGAAGAAGATAGAAGGCTTTGTAGAACGTTATTTCTGTGAGTGACAGACAGCAATATTGCATAACGTTAATTTATTTATTTGTTGTAGGTACACTTACCGATTAAAGTTATTAATAAATTTATTAACTATACTAAATACACGAGACAAGACTTTAGTACAAAATTTGCGTACACAGCATGCACAATAATTTCAAACTTATGCGAATTACAACAATAATAAAATTAATAAGGGCAGTTCACCGAGAAGAAAAAAGCTCGAGCAATTTTTAGATGACACTCGAAAATAAACTTTACTACCATTTGCCTCAAGGTACTACTCGATTCCGCTCGCGTGGCCTCAAGACCGCGCGAGCTTCTTTGTGGATTTAACATTAAAGTTAAATCTAAAAATTAAAGTTAGAAAGGAAGCAGAAACGACGCTTCCTACTACTACAAGCCAGTTATCTCCTTCTTTTTTATTATTCAATGCCGGATGCTGTATTAGCTAATTTTGTACACTCTTAATCCGTTTTATAGCTTATATTTATATGGCAACACTTATCAAACTACCGCGAATTCTAACTATGAAATAAATATAATCATGATTTATATTTTACTATCGAAGCTTTATGAAACGTATTTACAAAATAGTATTGTATTTAGAATAAATCTTACCGATTGCAAATGGCGTATTTTATAAAGAAATAACTTGTATTGTGTGCTATTGCTGTAACTGTAATTTATCCTATTTAGATACTTTTCACATTAACTAAATTACTATAGATGGGTTAATATCAGTAATTTCGATCTGCTCCTTCCAAAGGCAAGATTAAGAGGTAGAAATGTTATTTTATTACCTACCTTTTTGACATAATATTCAAGTTTTAATACAAGATCAGTATTAATTGCACATTATTTATTATATTTCTAATTCAATTCCAGTAAAAATAAATATGTAGATACATTTTATGTCCAATTACTGATTATTTTAAGTTTCAGTTTATTTAGCGAGAGTGAATGAAAAAAAAAGTTCTGCTTTTCAAATAGTATGCATGGAAATTAATTAGTTGATTTGTTTATTATTGTAGTCATGTTTTTAGACCAATGTTGTTCAAATGTATTGTATACAATAAAAAATATTACATAGAATTAAAATATAATTAAACCCCGATTTATTTATTTATTCAACAATAGTTGGTAAATCAAAATAATAAATCTCAAGTTAGAATATTGTTTTTCTTCTGGAAAAAAGCATATTTATGCGTTAAATAGTTTTATTGAATCGGTAATTTGATTTTAATTCAGACATGCAATGTACCTTGTACCTACATGTTCAATAGTTTACTATCGCCAACTATGTATTTAAGTCTGTATTGCAGTATTTTATGTCAACTTCATAACGACTTCATTAACCAAGCAAATATAATAGAATACCTATGTATAAATCTGATGTGTTTTGTCTGTGATTGTTATTTATTTAAATGAGTTTTATTTTTACTTTAATAAATAGCTTTTAACAAACACATTTGTATTTCAAATTATTATAGCTACCCAAATGTAATTTTCTGATGATAGAGCTTTAGGGTTGGACGCGACGGAAAAGTGCTGTTTCGTGCTGCTACACACCTAGCAGCACGAAACAGCACTTCTCCGTCGCAGGTTGGCTAGAACATGGTCTCGCCAGCGGTATTTAAACCGGCCCCTCTGGTCGGCCCAAACACGCTTTCTTGACTGCTCGATCCTCCTTGAATGCTCTAACCGCTGAGCTACCGAGACTTGCGAACCACCGTCGAAATTCTCCTTTATATTTTTAATACGCTGTAGGCCAGCATTGTCACATCAATGCTAGGAATATCCTTGCATTCGAAAGAAATATCTTTTCAGGTGTTTAACGATCGATTAAGATGCAACAGCCAATAATTTATGATTTTTGCATTTTTCAATGCTATTTTTATACTTTTGATAAATTTTAAAAAGAAAAATTGTGTTATTTTTAAAAACTACTGCTTTTTATCATAATCTACTGATTTTTACAAAAAAACACTGCTTCTTTCAAATTCCATCTGGCAACACTGCTTGGTGGTGCTGCTTCCTACCCTATATAAAAAAGTACTCTGTGGTGCTGCTGTCCATCCCATTGACTTGTAAATATATGGACCAGCCATACCTACAAAATTAGCGTGCATACCTATATTATGTTTGGCGCATAATATGGCCGCTCACCCTAGTGTTGTACCATATTGAATAGCTGATATCGAAATAGTTACAATTAAAACTTATAATAAATATACGTTTTAAATATTAATTTATACTCCTCAGAACAAAAAAAGGCCGGCTTAGGCCCAGAAATGGATTTAAAACCAACTACTTCACTTGCTTTTTTAAGCATTTATTTGGCAATTGGGGTGGGAGGTTACATAATGTAGTGCGAAGTCTATCTCCAATAGTCTTACGTGATTATGTAATTGGGTTTAGCGCGTTTAATTAAGTTTAATATATAGATAAATAATTATTATAGTATTTCAGATCTTTCGGGCCGACAGTTCGTACGATAGACGTTAAAAATTTTCCCACTTGCGAGTATCGTTCCGAAGTAAGCACCAAAAGTGTTAGCGCGCTAAAGCATGTGGCCGCACTTGCGTGTATCGTGGCATTGTCCGAAGCTTCGGGGCGATACACGTAGGTACGGCCATAGCATAAAAAGGGGCTAAATTTAATAATCAAACTCATTCTTATGGAATCCGTTTGAAAGGTAAAAGCATTTTTTTTTTAAAGAAAACAGCTCATTGTCTATGTATGCCTATTTTAAGCTACATTAAAAGTAATTATTACTTAAGCAATTATTTTGTATGAAAGTAATTGTATAAGTTTGAATTACTTTTACTCAAGAAGTTAGTTGCCTTCTATTATAAATACGAGAGTTCACACTTCTATTTATTATAGTCAAGTGTAAGTAACTACCTACCTAGTTAATTAAAAGTAAATTATACTTATGCATTTTTTTCATACAAAATAGTTACTTAAATAATTACCTTTATTGACGTATTACTTACATTACACTTGACTATAAACACGTATGGTATACAGGAGTGAGAGGAGGAAAAATAAGTTACGTTTGATTGTTTAAAATATAGTATTACTTTTTTATTCATTTCTAAATAATACCAATTTAATAAAATAATTTCTAAACAATACTGTATCACAAATTTTTTAGCATGGTATCGGAACCTAAGATCGAGATAACCTTGATAATCGATTTAATAAGCAGTCCATCCATCCATCTCCAAAGATCCAAAGATTCTTTAGTAAAGCCAGTTTCAACATTTACATGTTGGTACCATTTACTTAGTGTCCGAGGGTGTGATAAACAAGTGTTTTAGGTTTTCCTCATAAAATTTTAAGTTTTTGATAATTATAAATGGAGAGCAAGGGCGAATTTCCTGTTTTCTTCGCCATACTTTTCAAAGGTATAGAGATTTGGCTTTGGCAATTTGCCTCTTCAAAAAATCTTTTGATCCTGTACATTCTTCCAAAATAACAGTTTCATCAATATTAATTGATTTTCTTCTTTGAAGATCTTCTATTACATTAACGAATATAGCAATCTTTTTATCACGTCTTCATACCCTTTCGTTTAAATTTTTTACTTTCTTCTTTAAAAGAACACTTTTCTGCAAGACTTAAATATATATTTTTTTTAATCTGAAAATAAAAGGAATGATCAGGTTTAAAAGACTATTTATTTTATTTTATTTTATTTTTATTTTTATAATTTGGGACATTAAACAGTTATATGCTAAGTAATATTAACTTAAATTAAAATACATCATTTTTATACCAGCATATAACCCACACCAATGTCCACGAAACTACTTATAAAACTAATAATAATTAACCTAGCCTATATTACATTAAGTCAAATATTATACAGTTTATTTATACTGACCATCGCATTGATTATTGTGAGATTGACTTGTTAGTATTTGTTTTTGCCTGGTTGGTTGAAAAATATTTGATAGGCTGAAAATGAACAAAAGAATCATTAATTACTTTCAATTTAATTTAGTTAATGATAAGGTCATGTGTGTAAATTTTTTTATCACTATTATACTGTACTAAAGCTATGTTTAATAGCAATTTTATAGCTACGTAAAGTAATATCACACATAGCTTATGTACAGTAAGTCAAACAGTAAAAAACAATCAATTTAATTCTCTTACTTTTACTAAGACAATTATAAAACATATCCTCACCGTAGTAGATGTTGACGCACCTTCTAGTGAACTAGTCATTTCTCGACTCTTTTGATTCTTCAAACAGATTTGATTAGGCTGAAAATATATAAATAGCTTTGATACAACTTCTACAAACTATAATAGGATTCAGAATAAGATAGAAGAATACACTATTCTGCTTTATAAAATTATTTACAATGTAAAAATCACTTACCAAAAGAGTCACGCAATCTTGTTACATCGAAAGTTTTCATCAAAATGCATCAGTGCAAACATACCAAATTTTATGTCGTGTGTTTATATTTTCTTGACCAATAGCCTCTATCCATTTCTGGTTCGAAATTTTGTTCGAAGGAAATCTATTTGACAAAACACCATTGATGAATAAAATGACAAATGTATCGATATTTCAACACAACCCATGACATCACTAATTTTACAAATGCAATACAACTCGAACTTTAATATGAAAAAAACTTCGAAATACCACAACTTAAAACAATATATGTCCTGATAATCTTTCAAAACAACTTTTTCTTATATTTCATTACACAATATCGTTTTAGATTCAACAGTAATTGTGAAAATTTAATACTAACCTATGGAGAGTCAATGAAGGTTGATTAATGTTTTTCCTTGCACCGTACTGCTTAACACAACACGAAGGCATGATGTTCCCAACTCTAGCAAGGCTCTGAATGGAACAGAACCAGGTTTTTGTGCGTATTTATCAAAAAATAAACAAAACTGTTGAGAGTTAATAAAAATTTGACAGCAGATCTACCACAGAACTTGGAACTAAAGATGGCGATGCCGGCACGCGTCAAAACGCTCATGACGTCACATGAAAATGTTGCCAAAATGTGTACTGTGCAAACACTATCCGTCTCTTTACCCATACGCAAACATAGGTGAGTTAGAAAGAGACAAACATCGATTTGATAAGAATGTATCGATTTAATATATATTTGTATAAGCAAATTTTATATAGATCTATAGGGCGCCTCCATAGTTCTGTTGTATCTCTATGGTCCATCCATCATATTAAAATTTACTCTGTGGTGCTGTGGTGCTGTAGCTGTCTTGCTTGGTGTTTGTTTCTGTCTGTGCTATTTATTTATTCCTTTCTATTTTGTTAACAAATAATTTACTATACGTGCATTACTAAGTGATTATTAGTTGAAAAAAATTAAATACTAAAAAATATACATTTGAAAATATAACTAGGTTTGGAAGATAACTTTCCTTATGTACGATTATTATGAATTCCGTAAGTTTTGACGCTCAGTGTCGAGTATGCTTAGACTACTGTGGAGATATACCGATCTACAGCGAAAATGAAGAATCTGATCTTTCTGCGGATATTTGTATGTATGGCGATATTCAAATAAAAAAAGGAGACAACTATCCTCAACATATTTGTAACAATTGTTTGGAAATGTTGCAAAAAGCAAAACTTTTTAGAAGAACTGCTAAATATTCAGAGAAAATATTAAAACAAATTTCAGGATATAGCCAATTTGATGAGACAGTAAATTCTGCCAGTGAAGGTGAAGATATTCATAGTGAGCATCAGTGTACAAAAACATTGATGAATTTTGACTCCACTTATGACACTGAAATAATTGATAATAATTCCAACAGTGAAGGAGATGTGACAAGCAATGAAAATGGAATGATTATGATCATTGTATCTGAAAATGAGGAACAAACATTAAAAACATCTGAATATAGTTGTAGAATATGTGAAATGGATTTTGAGTCTCAAGATGACTATACTCAGCATTTGGAAACAAAATACCACATTAACATGGAAAGGAGAGCTAATAAAATCCCCTGTGAAATATGTGGCAAAATGGTACCCTTGATGTATCACAAGAAACATATTGCAAAAAATTGTTCTGAAGTGGACCAAAAAGATACAATTACCTGTTGTAACCGTAACCTACATTTTAGTACACTTGGTGAGTTACAGAAGCTTGAAGAAAACACTGATAACCCAAAGCAACCACTCAAGCTTAAATGTACCGACTGTGGAAAATTTGTAAATAAATCTTACTACAAAAATCATATGAAATTACATGGCACAGATTTAGAAAAAGCTGCACTATTACGTACATGCCCATATTGCAAGAAGTCAGTTAGTTATTCATACTACAAAGATCACCTAAATAGAAAACATTCTGATGAAATGAATGATGATTCAAAACATAACCATGTCAAAATAAATTCTAAGAGACATCCGAAATTTGTGTGTTGCAAATGTGGAAAAGTTCTGAAGAGAAAATTATCATTAGAGTTACATGAACTTACCCATGGTGCTGAATTAAAATATAAATGCATGTTTTGTCCATATCGTGGCCTTCACCAAGGCCTGCTTAAAATTCACATTCGAACACATACCGGAGACTACAATTATAAGTGTACTCAATGCCCGGCAACATTTCTGACAAAGAGCAATCTCAACAAACACTCAAAAAGGCATAAGGAACCAGTTGATTTTATGTGTGATGGTTGTAGTAAAGGGTTTTATTCAAAACCTGAATTGGAGAAACATTATAAAGCTCAACATTTGGGTATCAAAGAAAATGTAATATGTGACATCTGTGGTAAGTCTTTTGGCTGCAGAAATACCATGATGTGCCATCAACTGCAAAAACATAAACGGAAACCATTGACTGATGGAAAAGGTCGACCACCTAACTACATACAGAATGAATTAAAAGACTCTGATCTGAATTGAAAGCCTACATCAAGAATAATTACAGGGAATGTTGGTTTGTAGTCTTATAATCATGTCAGAAAATTAATCACAGCTTCACCCCCTTTCCGGTGTCCGGTTGGGATTATTTTGTAAGCTCATTGTTTATGTATTATATTCAATTTAACTGAAAGTAAAGGTATTTTTATAATATAGAACTAGCTAAACTTAAATAAATAATAAATTTTTCATACAACTAGAGCCCACGCTACGAAAGAAGTTCTGTGGAATATTAAAAAACTAAAATTATCTCTATAGTAATAGAGCTTATTTTCGAATGATAAATGGCTCAGGCCGTACATTGCAGCGCTACTCTCAACGGATAAACATTCTTACTAGGTATTCGGAGTGTTAGCTCCACCAATCACCAATACCTATAACTTTATGACCTTTAGCGTCCTTTTCACACCACCGACCGCGACATCGCAGCGATAGCGAACTGCTCTAGCTCTATCTAAGGCTCTGCTATGGGATTGCGTAAGGTAATCGTATTCATTTGACAGTTCCTATCGTATTCGATCGGCTGCAATTTGTATGAAATTTGACACTAATGACATACAATATGATAATACATACGATTAGCTTACGCAATCCCTTAGCTGACTATAAATAAGTATCAGGATTTTTTTTATTTGAAAGCGATAGCGTTAGCGAGGGTCCTTGTAGGAAGTTTGAAAAATCGATATCGATTCGATAGCGAAAGCAAAACCACTTGTACATTACTAAAATTTGTGGCAAAAGTCACAACCGTTAGGCGGTCGGTAGGTGTGCACACAAATTATATAGGTGTAACTAATACAATCTGTGATATAGGTAGTACAGATAGGAATCCAATCCTTAAAACGACCCTTAGTTAGTGAAGTGACAGGGCACCCCAATGATAATGACATTTAGTGTTGTCCAAACTATCGACTCTAATGAAGAGTTATCGACATTACGAATTATCGATATTTGGTACTACCCTTTTCCCTTCCCTATACTGGACGGAATGAGAATTAATTTGGACTCAATAATTTAAATAAAACAAAGAAATAAACAGGAGCAAATGATTTTTAATCAACATACAAAAATTACTATACATTACTACTTATGCTTAATTACAAATTCAAAAAACATTATCACTTATGTAAAGATTTTTAACTTTTTATAGTTTAACTTTCTTTTTAGATTTTATGTTTACTTTTAATACAATAAATTATAATTCAAGTTGTATAAAATCGCAAAGTATTGACTGTTTTTAAAAGAGTTTGCAATATAAATATACACTCGGGGACTTAGGGGAACATCTAACTGGCCACCATTATTTTCATACACACATGCTCACTTTGCGACTCTATACATAAAAGAGCAAACTCATTCTAATAAAAAAACAATGTCAATACATTTTTGCAAAGATCTGTATGCTAGTTTCAGTTAGGCGTTTGACTGACCAATTAGCATTCTGAATGAGATAGGAAACCATTGCATTTGTCCATAGAGGCAGAACAATGCATGCTTCATCACATTCAATACAATATGATATGGCTACAAAGTAATGCTTTGCTTAAATGAATGGAATTGGAAATGGGAAGAGATTCTAATGGGTCAGCTTAACCTAAACATTAGCATACTGATCTTTGTAGAAATATATTGGCAAAGTGAGCATGTTTGTAAGGAAATAATGGGGTGGCCGGTTAGGTGTGCCACTGAATATAAATGTACCATAACAACAGGCTGATTTTGACATCTTCGCAACAAGAGTTGAGGGTGTTGAAATGTCCTAAGTGTTTATTAATTCTTTTGACTTGGTCATCTTCACATCATACCATGCAGTGAATCCTTTAGACACGAGTTACCTAAATCATTTGATTTTGTTATTATCACAATTTAACATAATGGTGATGATAACATTTTAATTTTGCATTTTACAATGCTATTTTTATGTGATAAATATTAAACAAGAAAATATACTAGAAAAAAGCAACTAGTCTCATGTCGCCCTGACGGGATTCGAACCCGCATCCTTGGGAGTCCGGCCCAATGCACTAACCAATTATGCTACAGAGACCTATGAGGACACGTCGAATTTTTCTAGTATATTCACCGTTCTACGGTGTTGGCCACCGTCGCTTCATCAATGAGAGAAATATCCTCGCATTCGAAAGAAACATCTTTACAGATGTTTGGCTATCGATAAAGATGAAACAGCCATCTAATTATAACATTTTAATTTTGCATTTTACAATGCTATTTTTATGTGATAAATATTAAACAAGAAAATATACTAGAAACAAGCAACTAGTCTCATGTCGCCCTGACGGGATTCGAACCCGCATCCTTGGGAGTCCGGCCCAATGCACTAACCAATTATGCTACAGAGACCTATGAGGACACGTTCGACACATCGCAACATATATATCCAAATGTGAAACTTGTCTTGCCTACAAACATCAAAATCAACATACAATTGGTTTGATGGGTAAAATGAACTACCTATTGGAAATAATCTTGGATCTGGCCGCTCACTTTTTTCTTGTCGAGATTTTTTAACTCGATATAGCTACTCAGTTCATGCGGTGATAGGGTTAAGTCAGTATAATTTTTTTTAGGCCTAAGTATGAACCTATTGGAAATAATCTTGGGTCTGGCCGCTCACTTTTTTTATGTCCAGATTTTTTAACTCGAAATAGCTGTGACAGGATTAAGTTATTTTAGGATTAAGTTGTTAATTTTTTTTAGGTCTTAATTAAGTTTACGATTATAACTATGATTTCCAGGAAGATTTCGGCTGGCACAGCGACTGCATTCTCTTTCAATTTGTTTGTTTTAGAACTAGGAACGAAGGACTGGGTCGACTCTTTCTTGCAAATTAGGTACATAACAATTAAGACATGTTGAGCTTATAAAATAAAAAATATATTTTATCTGAGCAAGTACACGTACATAGCTTTAATATGTAGTCAATACAATAAATATGTTTTACGTACCATAGGCACACTCGAATTCACATTTTTGGAGAGATATTTACTTAATCGTACAACAACAATATGACATCAAACCGATTCATATTTCACACGACAACATTAATACACTTTATAACAGTTTGAATATCTTATTTAGGCGTTAATGACAAATTATAAATCATATTTATAGATGAGTATGTCACAAAAACACTTAAAACTTGATAAACACGAAAACTTTTTAACGTGGAAAAACCAAGAAAATAAATATTCAACCCATTGACTATCCGTCAAATCCATTAAAAAAAAACGCAAAATGGCTTCCCAAACGTGGACGACTTTGGTGCATTCTATTCCAGCCATATAATCTATGGGTTTTTATTCTGGCTAATACCCATACCGGGTCGAGCCATATAAAAAAAAAAAAAAAGAAACTATGGGTGATTTCAACGGCTGGAGGCATTGACTTTGTATCTCTATGGCTGGAGGCACAAATTATATAGGCTGGAGGTGTGTGAAGAGGTGTAACATCATTAATCATGTTTCTATTTTCTTCTATTGCCGGTATGTTGGTACAGTGTACCAACATACCGGCAATAGAAGCATGATTAATAGGTGTGATCTGTGACTCTGCTGGGGCACGATTCTCGCGCCTTCGACATTTTTTTGAAGTCAAAAATCTGCATTAAATTAAAAGCTCATTCAAAGCAATCTTCGACATTATAGGATTATCAAACACAATTGAAACCTAAGGATTTTGACAGTAGTAGAGATTTACATTATTTATTTACATTTTTAATAAAGAAATTAAGGATATAAAAATGTAGAATTCGACATATTTCAGCGCGAGAATCGCCCCCTACCTAACCTGACATTTGTTGTCATGGACTGCTAATGTTAATTATGTGCTATCTGATCTGATCTGTGTATTTTTGTTTTGGTGCGATTGCAGTATTTTATTTGCGGTGTAAAAATTGAAAATATTTTTTTTGTATGCTCGAGCACGAGCTCTCTTTGTAAAATAAAATGACTACTTCATACTATATTTTGAAATCCCTAAAGAAACCAAAAAGTGAATTAAAGTTTCAAGAACATTTTGACCGATCTCGTGAATGTTTCGATAAAACCAAAGGCGAAATATCTTCCAGATGCAGAGTTTGTTTACAGAGAGGCACTGTAGATATCTACAGTAATCAACAAAATACTGAAAGTATTGTTGAAGCTTTGCAATCTATAGCCGGTGTTGAAGTCACAGAATCTGACAACAATAATTCAAAGGTGCTGTGTACTGTTTGTTATCAATTCATTAAAACTGCGATACTTTTTCGAAAGACAGCTAAGAGATCAGCAGAGATTTTAAAACAAACATTATGTAAGTCATCAGTAAAAGTTGAAATTTTTGTAGAGAATTTAGATAATGTAGGTCGTAATGACCATGATAATACTGATGAAGATGTCCCTGACGCAAGACCTACAGAAGCAGTCTGGTCAGGATTTAAGGAGGAAGAAATAAAATTTGAGAAAAAAGACAAAACTAAAAGCTCTTCTAAAGTTACTTGTCCAATTTGCAAAAAAGTCATTAATCGTACATATTATAAAGAGCATGCCACTCTTCACGATCCTGATCACAAAAAGTATGTGTGTGACGTTTGTGGCAAATCATTTAGACTACGATGTGCTTATCATAACCACAGTCTACGACACAGAAATGATTTTCCATATAAGTGCACATTTTGTCCATACCGGGGACGGTATGCGGAGCTTTTGAAAACTCATATGCGTACTCACACTGGAGATTACAGTTACATGTGTACTGAATGCCCTGCAAGATTTCTTTTTAAGAGCAATTTGAATAGCCACATGCTAAAGCACAAAGAGCCACAGTTTAAGTGTGACACTTGTAACCGAGCCTTTCATTCATCATTGACATTGCAAAGACATCATGAAGCCGATCATCTGGGCATCAAAAACCATGTATGTAATATATGTGGGAAAGCATTTGGTTACAGAAATGCTATGATGAAACATCAACGTCATGTTCATAAGAGAGAGAAACTTCTTTTTGGACGTATGCCATCTTATTTAGAAGCTGAACAGAAACAAAGTAGCTGAACTCAGAATAAATTAAGTGCCTTGGCTGACTGTGGTTTGTTTTATTATTACATCATCTTTCCTATTTTGTGTGATTTGATATTATAATAGTGCAGAATCTGCATTGCAGATACTCTTATCAAAACATCATTATTACAATTTTATCTATTTTTCTTTGAAACCATGTTAAACATCTCTCTCTCTAGGGCAGCTAAATCATTTTAAAAGTCGTTTTATGAAACTGTCTGCATACCGTCAAAGATACTAAACAGTATGGTACCATCGTAGGTAATTAAAATTGGTACTGGAGTCCGCACCACGAAAAAAGTCCTGTGGAATATTATGGGAAAT
Source organism: Chrysoteuchia culmella (assembly GCA_910589605.1). Taxonomy (NCBI): domain Eukaryota; kingdom Metazoa; phylum Arthropoda; class Insecta; order Lepidoptera; family Crambidae; genus Chrysoteuchia; species Chrysoteuchia culmella. The sequence goes on along the minus strand of OU342664.1, from coordinate 10,616,221 downwards.
AAAATGTAGTTTGCTTACTTCGCCTAGCATTATAGTAATAGAGCTTATTTTCGAATGTGGAACGCGACTGCAGCGCCACTCTCAGGGACTTCTTACGTGGCGGTGGCGCGGACTCTATATTTAATAAATAAATAAATCAACAAATTTGTTGCTGCGACACAGAATAATAAAGTACGTCATTCATTTAAATAAAATTGGTTGCCATGAACCTTTCCGCAGTCCGCACCACTGTGTTTTATTCTCCCCTTAGGGTTAGTTACATTACACCCGCACATTGAGTCACTACGCCGCTACCAAACGCGACCACAACACAAACTGCGGGAGCCGCTTACGCTACTAATGGCCGCGTTTGGTGGCTGACCTCGCGGCGCGCGGATACTCGGCCAGTCACCAAATTCTCTGACGACTGGTGGAGGCCGGCCACTAAGCCACTACCGGGTGCAACTAGTGGCTCTTCACCGAGCCACTATAGTAAGTAATCCTTATTGTAGTGCCCGCCACTAGTGGCTCAATGTGCGGGTAATCCGTCTGCCGTCTCACGAAAGATGGCTTGCGGAATTTTACTGGCACTAAAATTATCTTCATTCCGTAGTAATAGAGTTCATTTTCGAATGTCGAAGGCGACGCGCGAATACTCTGCCACAGTCGCCAAATTCTTCTCTGGCGACTGGTGGACGCCGCCAAGCCAAGCCACTACCGGGTGCGACTACTCCGCTAGGAGTAATTGTGTTCTGTGGACTAGTGGCTCTTCTTCAACGAGCCACTATAGTGAGTCTGAGTCCTCATTATAGTGGCCGCGCCGCGACTAGTGGCTCAATGTGCGTATAGTCCGTCTGCCGTCTCACGTCACGTCACGATAGATGGCGTGCTGAATTTTACCGGCACTTAAATTATCTCCCTCTGTTCCATAGTGCTTGCTAATGATAAACATTAGTGATGGGCCGAACATAGATTTGACCGAATACGAACATTCGGCCGAATATTCGGTAAAATTTTCACCGAACCGAATATTCGGCTGGTCTTTTACGCTAATCGCGCGAAATGGCGCGAATTGACGCCGGGCGCACCCGCCCGCTCCCCTCGCTTCTCCCGCTACACTTGTCAATACCTGTCATTATTATTGCATTACCTAGTGCGATACGAAACGGCACCACGTGCATTTGTTAAGTTTTGAATTTTAAGTTAATTTTAAGTTTGATTTTTAAGTTTATATAATTATTTTTTGTTTGATTCATCTCGCTTTTTCTAAAATGCTAGTCTTTGATTAAATAAATTTTTGAAACAAATTTTAAGAAATGCTCGCCACAACAATGTTATTTTACTATAATAAAATAAAAATATGATTTATAAAGAAATCGTTATTATAATTTTGAATATAAATTTCATTTCTTACACTTAGAAAAAGGTGAATCTACTAGAGAATTTCAACGTGTTCTCATAGGTTTCTGTGGCATACCTACTTTATTGGTCAGTCAGTGCATTGGGCCGGATTCCCAAGGATGCGGGTTCGAGTCCCGTCAGGGCAACATGAGAAAAGTTACTTTTTCTAGGATATTGTTTATAAATTATCACATAAAAATAGCATTGTAAAATGCAAAATTAAGAAGTTAAAATATTGCTCATAATCTTTGGTATTATTATTATTATTGGAGAGGGGACGCCAGCAAGGCCGGACGGGTGATCAGTCTCCCTAGTTGGAACCATTTCACCCAATTCCCCAGTGAAGAATTCACATAATCTTTGGTAAGTTATCATTTGTGTCAAAAAGAAGCAGCAATGTGTCACATCCATCTGTCAAATGAACCCGATATCGATGACATTGCTGACGACACTTGCGCGGTACGGGGGCTACAGCGGCCCCAACCCAGGGCACAAATTACCCCAGGGATTGAACAATAATAGAAAAATCATCTGTGTTTTTGACTTGTTTGTTGTGAGTTGTGGTTTTGTTCTTGTCATTTCAGTAATTTTTAGATTTTTTAGCCTACCCTACATTCATTAATTCGATAGATTTTTCTTCACTCATAAATTCGTGATTTGATTTATAATTATGGCCAAATCATATATTTTTCTCAAGATCCTTAAAAGGAAAAGAAACGAAGAAAATACTTTTATCTACATAAACACCGATAATGCATTAAATAAATGTAGAATTTGTTTGAAAGACGGATCTGTCCCAATTTTTTGTGATTCTGTAGATATTGCCGATGCTATTAGCGCTTTTGGTCAAATTGAATTACATGAAAATGATGGTCTGCCAAAACTATTGTGCGACTACTGCTATTCTCTTTTAAAAGGCGCAATTTTATTTCGTGAAACGGCTAAAGAAACTGATGCGAGATTACACAGTAAGACAAGTATCGTGGCCGAGTCGAATATAATAGGCGTAAATGAACAATGTCAAGACAATGCTCCTGTTAATGAGATAGAAAATCATGCTGATACTACAGCAGCTCTCAAATATAGATGTAAACTGTGTAAAATGGAGTTTAAGACCTATAAAGCTTACTTTATGCACAGTAATTCAAAACAACATAGGAACATAAGGGTTCAATGTCCCATTTGTTTCGGTTTGTTGTCTGCACAATCATACGAGAAACATTTGAGAAGGCATCAATCTGCCTCACATTTAGTGTGCGATGTGTGTGGGAAGTTGTACCGCAAGGACAATTTAATAAGGCATTTGCAGTTACATAATTTCGATCTTCCATATCAGTGCCAAGTTTGCCCATACAGAGGGAGGTATATGGAATCATTGAAAATACACATGCGAACTCATTCTGGAAATAAACCCTTTTCATGTGAAATTTGCGATTTAAGATTTTTAACTAGAAGTAATTTAAACAGACATCTTTTGACCCACAAAAAAGATAAGCCTTTTAAATGTTTCGAATGTAGCAGAGGATTTTATACACAAAGGGATGCAGATGTACATCATAAATCTGACCATGATGGTATCAAAGATTTTAACTGTTCCTTATGTGGTAATAAATATGGAACTAGAAAAGCTCTTATGCGACATGAATTGAGAGTTCATAAAAGAGATAAAATGGCAAAGGGACGTATACCACTGTATCTACAAGAAGAATTCAAGAAGTCAAAACTTTAATATAATATTTATTTCACAACACAGCAAATACTTTGTAAAAACAATATTAAATCTTATTTATAAATCGATTCAGATATTTATTATGTCAATATTTCTTATCTGCAGTCAACAAAACATAAACATGTAATTCAATAACATTATTATTATGGCAGTGTTTAGTCATTGAAATTAATATAAAAATAGAAACTGATAACACTATTCCATATAAATAATAGTTAAGTTGTATTGTTAGGCTTATATAATGTCAGTACATGGGACTTAATAAATAAATACAGGTTCTTTGACTAGACTCTTTGGTATTGTTTTAAATATTTTAAGTACATTAAAAGCATCAACATTAATATATAATACTGGACATAGAATTTTGGTGTTAATATTATCTTCTACCATACAATGGAAGTATATGAAGATATAAAATACTAGCTAAATAAAGGCCACTTTATCACGCTTGTTACATCTTTTGGTTTGACTTTCAAAAAAGTACTTATAATACTATTGAGAAGGCAGTTTTGTAAAAACTTAATACATTAAATATATTATCAAAAGTATCTCAATAGCATATGTGGTGCTGGTGTAAATAGGATTTATTTATATTCAAATTGCAGAATACCTGCCAGTTAAAAACATTCCTTACATTGAGTTAGAACTATTTGTGCTAGTTTTATTACTAAATAGGTATTGCAAAATCACACTGGTCTACACATTTCTCCCCTGTTGTTGCCTGATTTTTGGAAGCATATACAATGCACATTATAGATAGAATACAAAATCTAATATAATTTGATAGAAAATGTGTCACACTTTGCTTATTACTACAAAAACACTCTCATATTTAAATAATATGTCTAGAACTCTAGATACAGTATCTCAATAACAGTTACAAGAAGACACAATAAAGAAAGCCTGATTGATTAAATCAAAAATAAAATCATTCATAAGCGTACCTAATCATATGATGGATCTTTACACATAGTTGCAATGAACATTATTGCAAACATGAACTCTAGCATCTGTATAGACAGCATCAGAGTACACCAAATATACTCAATGCGAAGCACCACCACCTGCCAAATGAGGAGATACAAGACTCCAACAATTGAAGGGAGTGTCAGCAATACTGAAAACATTACTGGTAAATCTGAAAAAAAGGAAAGTATCAGGAAATAAACTGTCACTGTTAGATACTTATTATACAAAAACCAGCTTGGAATAGTTATTCTGAGTTTTATCTCTGTCATTTATCATTGGTTGGGTCTAAGATGTTATTCGGAAACAATAGTGATGGGTTGTCAGCCTATCGCCTATATGAGTTTGAGGTGTGGCTATGAGAAAGAAGAAATATTATAGAAGTCACTCTCCGGATGCACCTTTGATGCTCTGCCAACCTCGCAAGAGATTAATAGCGTGAGTGTATGTATGTATTAATGTCATTATAAACTCAAGCAAAAAAACAGTGAATAACGATGCCAAGCTTACATCAGCTATGTGGCTAGCTAGTCAGCAGGGTGGAAAAAAAGACAGTAGCTGGAGGGAAAGTACCCTAAATATTGATGTAAACAAATTATATTCAAAGGAAACATTCCTTTCAAAAATAAGATTAAGTGCATTCAAAGATTTTTCATGATTCACTTGCCTCTACCGGGAATCGAACCAGCTCAAATGACAAAATTACACCCTGTACTTTTATGGTCCCAATTGATAGTCTTAAGTATGAATACACCCTCTATAAGTAAGGGTTATAAAAGAAATATTAATAACTCTGTCTTACCTTTTTCACTGAGACTTCCTCTCCTGCCCAAAGTTAGACGGGCTGCTTCTATAATAAACAATCCCACAAGTACTCCATAATCTTGGCCCAATTTCGTTGGATCTTTCTCTACTTCATATGTTTCTATAATCAATACGGACTTCAAAATTAATGTTCCCAGTTCACATGTTGCGAAGAGACCGAAGTAAAAAGAATTAATATACAAAAGGATTTCATACGCTAAACTCGCGTTCACCATAGTTCTGTCCTGTAGAGATTATTTATCTTGAGTTAAATTAGGACAAAAACATATATAAATATATGAAATCGGGAGTAAATTAAAAATAGATAGAAAGAAAGGAGATGAGTGTGCCCGTGTGGAATTTATTATTGCAAATGAAATCAAATGAAATGAGTGACAGTTCAGTGACTGGCTGGCTGACTGACAATGACAGACAGATTAGACCACAGAATACTATTAAGCGAGTCACACATTACGCAGATACGATAATATTTTATCTGCGTATAAAAACTTATTTATCTGAAAGCACATGAAGCTATAGAGAATACTGGAGGCCAAACTCAGTTCTTAAAGTTGAAGCCAAGTAGGTATAACCTCAATTGACCTTTCGTTGGACTCCAGTGTGGCTATCTCATAAATCTAAATTTGCCCGGAGCCTGTTTCATAATAGTTAATGATATTAATTGCTAATATTATTAGACTCATAATAATAATAATATTAGTAAGCATTTTTCTGTTTATAAACTTTTTGACATCACTGATAAATGATATCTCTTTGACGTCACTAATATCATTAGACCTGAAAGCTTATGGAATCGAAGCCAATATGAAAAACTTAAACAAAGAGACTACTTTGCAACCGCTAAAATTAGTTATAACCTTTAGTAAAAAATTATAAAAATATAATAAACATAATTAATTACAAAAATTAATTATGCTATAGGCGTAGCAGCATACGTACTTAGCTGCAAATAAATAGAAATTCGTAACTTTTGACGCAGTCATTTCAATTTCATTATTCAATATTCCCGAGTTGTAATTCAATCTGTAATTTGTTAAATTATATTTCATTAAAATTAAGCTATTTCCATAAAATAAATTAAATCATCTCAATATTGTTTTCTGAATTTCTTCATTATTGTGGTACCCGGCATCCTCGTGCAATGGTAACACCGTATGTGTCTATGTCAATCAATCAATATGGTGGATATCAATTTCTAATTTTGTCGACTCGAAAGTTGCGATTCATATTTAAATTTTATTTTGATTTGTAATTTTTTATTTAATATTGATTCCATCTTGATTTTATTTTGATTTGAATTTTGATTTTATTAGGAGGACTATTTTGATGTAATTATTTAATTTTAATTTTATGATTTTATTTTTATAATTATTTTGATGAAGTTTTTATTTTAATATGAATTTAATTAATTAACATTAAGTATATTATATGGACACTGTCTGAAATAAAATGATTTTATTTTATTTATTTTATTTTTATAATACGACGTTTCTTGCTATCAAAACGTTATTCTATTCTGCATTTAAAAATATTAGGTCTTAAAGTATGAAATTGCCGTATTGTAAGAAGAATTTTAGGCAAATTTGAATTTTCATACTAAGTACTAAGATTTTGAATGATTTGAAAATAGCTTGTATGTACTATTTTTTTTATTGCATTGAGCTAATTTAATGTAATTAGATTCTTAATTTAATGTTAAGAATCAAATGAATTTAATTTAAAAAAAGCAAAATTAATTCATATTTAGCCACCGCGATTTTTCCCTTAATACCTAATTCCGATAATACCATTCGTCTATTCTACCGTTACTTCTAGCATAAACTGGGTATATAGACATAAATTTGAACTGATAATTCTGAAACATAATGACAATTTCATATTTAGACCAAGATACGAGATAGACCTATTATTATCATCGTGTAAACTGTACACATGCATACCTACACTACTATTGATACGTTTTTACCTATATTACTAGTTTTAATCTTTAAACTTGTCTCCTTTACATTGTAGTTGTATGGACACCCTATTTAGAAAGAGAGGAGGGGGACCTATGGAGCGAGATAGAATGCAGTCAAGGTCATTTTTTTTTGCTTCAAGTAGGTATGAGGAGTTTGGCCTCCAGTATTCTCTATAGCTTCATGTGAAAGCATCACACACTAGACAGATACGATAATATACGAGATGATACATTCACTCGAAATCTTGCAGACTGAGTAGACTTGTTTTTTTGGTAAGGATTGTTTATACAGAGTGTTTAAAAATGAGTTCGCGTTTTACGGAAAAAACGCGTTTATTGCTTCTCGATTTATTAGAAAGTTCGTCAGAAGATGATTCTGATTTTGAATTTGATGCACGTCTTGCTTCATTTTCTAAAACGCAAAGAATTTGGATAGAACGCCATATAAAGCGTAAAAAGGACCGAGGCGAATTTAATATCTTCCAGGATGTCTCAGATAACAAATTTGAAAGCTATTTCCGAATCCCAAGAGCAACTTTTATGGCGATTCACGATTTGATTAAAGAAGATATAAAAAAAAAACTAAAATGCGAAAATGTATTTCTACCGAAGAACGACTTGCTGTTTGCTTACTTTACCATAACAACAACATAAATAGAATGATTAAAATTCAAATACTTATTCACTTACCCCTGTTTCTAGGAGATTCAAGCCGACCTATATCGCTATTAAAACCTCATAATACAAAAAAATATACGCTTTAAATATAATAAAATTATTTAAGGTAAAATAAAACTATCTGTACAAGAACTTAATCTAAACAAAAGTACAACAACTCAAACTGTTGCCTTAATTAAATGAGAACACTCAGACAAGCTCCACCCACCAACTCTTAACTTTTATACAGTTTAAGCTTCCACCATCAGCCTACTCACTAAAATAACCGTAAAGAATACAATTATAAATCTTCACGTATCAAAAATATATAAAAAAAATTGTCTTAATTCTAACCGTTGAGGAGTTGTACCTTTTATCACCAGTTCATCATCATGAGATGATCTTTGTTGTGAATTCAATTTTGTTTCCTTTGAAAATATAAGTTGAATGGGCAAGTTTGGACACGTGCTTATAGTCTAGTATTGTAGTATAGCAAATATTGATGCTCAAAAGTTGAGACTTGGCTACAAGAGCTCATGAAAGGTATCGTTCCGTACAAAAGAAAAAACAAAAAAAATCTAACCTAAATATTGATTTATAAATATATAAAAGATGTACGAATTGAAGAAAAAGTCCCAGACCCTCAATTAGCACTTTAGACCCACTGTGAGCTTGACCGGGTGGTTCCCTCCCCTCTGGCCTCTGTCTCACCGCAAACAGTCCATACCCCTGCGCATCAGCCTGTATTTACATGCAGATAAAATCTGTTTATCTGCAGATGTTATCTGCCGGTATATTTGTATACGCAGATAATTATCTGACCATCTGTTGATATATGTCGGTGCCGACAGATACTGTACGATAAAATATAAATTATCTGCGCTGTGTGTGTGTTAGTTCATATGAAATGTATAGAGAGCGATATTGACAGATATGCGCTCAGATACAGATATCTTATCGTATCTGCGTAGTGTGTGACTCGCTTTACTCCTAGCGGAGGATTAGACTCTTAGGCCCAGCGCAAACCAGCGGAGGCGCGGCGAAGATACTGAGAATAAATCAATTTAAATTAAACCTAAACCACTATGACGTGTGGTTGAAAACGGCATGCTAAAGATCGATTATTGCGAAAGGCGCGCGCGCGTCGTCAAGCTGCCATGAGAGCAGGCGCGCTACTGCTCCGGTCAGCGCCGAACGGCTCGGCGCGCCTCTCCATGGCTCTTGGCGACCGGCGCGCATGCGCCGGCGCGGCTGCGCGGTGCGCCGCTCCGAACGTGGTTCCCGATGGCTCTTGACAGCGCTCAAAGTCGCTCAGACACCGCGGCGCGCGACCCGCGCTTCGCCGCGCCTCCGCTGGTGTGGCGTGCGACCAAGAACCGCGCTTCGCCGCGCCTCCGCTGGTGTGCGCTGGCCCTTAGGATTTCCCTCCTTCGTTTCGTTTGCTTTGATGCAGCTATAATTTTTTAAATTTATGTTTTTTTTTGTTGATTTTAACTCAAAAACATTAGAAAGCGGTTAAAGAAAAATGGTTTTGAACCTTCGTTCATGCCGTGCCGTACCTACGTACCAACATAGCGGCAAAGGGAATAAAGTTCAGAATCTGTGAAAAATAAACTGTCAACATAGTCTGTGGCAATGAACGGAAAACGCGCAAGTGGGTGATTTTGTCGCACCGCACGTGCTTTTTTTATTAGATTCTTTGTGTAATGCAGTTAATGCAATTACATTAACGTCGAAATGTTATTCTTAAGATTTAGAAGCTCATTTCAACTTTGACGAGCAGTAGTATGGTGAGTTATTATTTTTACATACCTACTTCGTTGAACCACGCGTTCTCTCAGCGGATTTTGGCTTTACTTAATTATTCTTGTTTTATTTAGCACAAATAACCAACCTGTCAATGTTTATTACTTTCTCTAGGATAGAAAATCGAGTTATTCCAAACCTTAAACTTTTCCGCATTACATTTCATTTAGGTATTTAATTTTTCTTGCACGGAGAAGTCTCCAGAAGTCGAGATGGAAATGCGCTCCCAGCTAATGCTAGTTGGAACGGAATACATTTAAAAAATCCTTTGCGGTGAGTTATTTCGAAAACTGAATAAGATCACGTTTACCATAACCTCTTTGTATTTTAGATCTTCATCTATTTATTGTTGAGTAACAAGGCTAATTAATCGTTTAGGGGTCAAATAATCGTTCGTTCGCTATTTTGTTTGTAGAGTCGAACGAAAGGAAAGTACATGCACTGATCAGTTTGATCTCTGCATCAAAATCTTTAGTAACACAGGTTGGTAACATAAATTGTTAAAAACTGACTTTCCAGTAAATTTGGTAGGTACTCTTTGTTTCTGATACTTCTGATCATTCAGGCAGCAACACCTATGTCAGCTTGATAAAAAAACATGGTTTTGACATTTGTGTTGCTAATCCTCAATTCCTATTGACCTGTTATCTAAAAACATTAGTAGGAAGTAAGGTCTCACGACACACCTAATGAAACCATAAAATTTTTCTTTATGGATAATGTCACATTAACATCACATGAAAGCATAAACATTGGGACACAAGTCTCATCCAAAATTTTCTGTTATTAATAGTGTTTAATTATTTCTCTGAATACCTGTGCATTTCACTTGTTTGATTAAAGAATTCCAATAATCGAACATTGAATTTACATATTGTCTTTTTTATCAAATAAGACTGAATAATATAGTATACTAGCGTGGGAAAATTGGGATAATAGTAGCATATGTTAGTCTTAGATACTTTATTATATTGACTTGTTGTATTCTTCATTCAAAAATATTATTAATCACAATCAAATACTTATAGAATCACTTAGCAATAATGTAACTTTCTACGTTAAAGAATTTTCAAAATTGGTTCAGTGGTCTCTGAGATTACTTACTCCCTAAGAGTACCAAAAATCATTCATTTCAACTGAAATGATTTCTTCAACTTTGAAGTAGTTTTTTTCATTATTAATTACAAATTTCAATTTGTTAAACCCGAACAGGATACCCGTGTTCAGAGAACAATGGAATATCTATGGTGTCTCATAATCTAGGGCCTGAGAGGTTAAAGGATGTCAATTTTAAAGTTTTATCCCCTATCGCGTAAAAAATATGGATATGGGCTTCATTTGACAGTTGAAGCTCATAAAATTATCTTATATGGTCATTTAACTGTCAAATGAAGCCCATGTCCATATCCATATTTTTTACGCAGTAGGGCCCCAGGTTTGGCTATTTTAAATTGGTCGTAGAAACTATTAATTTTCACTGTTTTAAAATGAAGTAGCTAGTCTTAGATGTCCTGTTATTCAATGGGTATGTGCATCAATCTGTACATCTTCTGCTTTGTCACGGCAGGCAAGGCGCATCCTGTCCTTTATATACGTATAAAGAGCAATATGAATCATATTCAGTGTTATTAATGCACTCTTTATCACTTGTTGTGACGCCACTGTGTTCAGCTGCATAATGCATTTCGTACGTTCTTCACCTTAGTTTAGCATCACAATATGCTCAATAAAATCTACTAGCGGCCGCTCGCGGTTTCACCCGCGTTGTTCCCGTTCCCGTGGGAATATCGGGATAAAAAGTATCCTATGTTCATAACCAGGCTATTTACTACCTGTGTACCAAATTTCATTCAAATCCGTTTAGTAGTTTCGGAGCCTATTCATTGCAAACAAACAATCAAATCTTTCCTCTTTATAATATTAGCATAGAGTATAGATGTTCAGTGTGGACATATTTTCAGATCTTTACATTAGCGCCAATAGCTGGGATACCAGTTTTATTTTATATACACTAATATTCCAAAGAAGTTCTAAAGAACAGCCGGTAGAGAAACGAAACGAGTGTCATTTCGCCTTTTCAGGGCATGGCAGTGACACCGCGTACTGTAAAGTACCGTAGTTCACCATTATGTGCAGAGGCAGGCGAAGAAGAACCTTTTTTTACTATCTTCTCTCCCAGTAACAGCAGGTTCTACTAAGAGCGAAACGTAGCGAGGTTCATTTCGCGTCTTTTCACGGGTTGGCATCTCGAAATATGAAGTACGAAGTTCATTCGCCAATATGTGCGTGCTTAAGAAAACAAAGTTAGTCATTTTATTTATCTGCTCTCCCATTAACTGCAATTCCCACTGAGAGCGAAACGAAACGAGGTTCATTTCGCACCTTTTCACTGGTTAATACTGCGAACTGAAAAGTGCCATAGTTCGATTTATAGTCGGATTAAAAAAAAAAGTATTTGTATACAATCACACCAATTATCTAGCCCACGTTAAGTTTCATGAAGAACTTGTGGTATGGATACTAGATAACGGGTAAATATACTTATATACTTTTTTTTTTTGTAAATACATACTTAGTATACATATTAAACACCCAGACCAAGACAAATAGACATGTTCATGCACACAAATATTTGTCTTGTCCTGGGATCGAACCCGGGACCTCTGGCGCAGAAGGCGGAGATAATACCCCTGCGCCAAACAGGTCGTCCAATTAATTCAGTAGACAGGTGCCAATGTCATTATGTAAAAATAATGCAGTCTTAAAATGTAGCTATAGTGATAATATAGAATTTGTGTACGTAAATGATAAATAAATAAATAAATATTTCTTACACTCACACCAATTAACCTAGCCCCAAAGTAAGCACTGTAAGGCTTGTGTTATGGGATACTAGGGTAACGGATATAAAAAACATATAATTATACATATGTAAGTATTTATGTGTATTATATATTTCATATATATCCCGTGCATGACTCGGTACAAATGCTCGTATTCACTCTATCGGGATTCGAACCCAGGACCTCAGAATTGGCGACACCTTGAAACCGGTACGTATCACTCTAACACGGAGGTCGTCGTGAATAGAATCAATACTTACTAAATTTTAACTAGATCTGAGCAAATCATTGCGAAAAACAGTTTAATAGGGCATGTTTATTTTTACATAATGACATTGGCACCTGTGAAATTATTCTACTGAATAAAAAATCCGACTATATGTGCAGGCAATGGCCAACAAACCTCTTTTTTTATTTAGTTAGGTAATATCTTAATTCTTTTAGTATTAGCAGCCCAACCGAGAGCGAAACGAAACGGCTCATATCGCGCCTTTTCACAAGTTGACAACTCGAAGGCTCGAACTATCGTAGTTCGCTACAGGTGCAGAGGCAAACAAATTTATTATCACTCCATAAAGACGGGACAAGGTTAAATTACAAAAAAAACATATGTACTTGTTTTGCTACACAAAAGCGTTGTCACATCACAATAACCGCTTCAGATCGAGACGTATTTTTGAACCATTCGAATTACATCCAAGATTCGCATGTGAATGCGGTGTTCAAAAAACCGACTATAAAACGTAAAAAATAAGAACGAAAACCAAAAAATACTCGCCACCATCCGTTCCACTCCACCAAATGAATCAAGAATCAAGAATCAAGAATTTATTTGCTAGAATGCGGTACATAAAAGATCTTAAATTTATGGAAGTCACATCACATTCACCAGGAGCTGGCATGCAAAACATTTTTTTTTTTTTTTTTGATAAATTATAAATTTAAAAATTTAAAAATTTAACTGTCACTTCGTATTAATTTCACAGTCGTCATTTTACTTAGTTTAGATAGTCTTAGTCTAGATACACAATCACAGAACACAATGTACACAATATTACTTAGACAACGAGAACAATAATTAATGGACGATATCATTCTTATGAATACTATAATAATCATTAAAAGTCAAACATTGTATATTGAAAATTTAATAATTGTATGACAGAAATTCAGAATGTCAATACATGTCGCTTATCTAAAAATTCCTTAACGCTATAAAAACACATTTTCTGTAGCCATTTATGTAGTTTACGCTTAAATTGTGTCACAGGCAAATTATGCAGACTATTGGGCAAGTTATTAAATATTTTAACGCACATAGCGTATGAATTTCGTATGCTTATATCGGTTCTATTGTTTGGCGGTATCAATTTATATGGAAATCTTGTATTAAAGTTGCAAACCTCTTTTTTTGTCAAGAATAGGCTCATATGAGTTTTAACAAAGGTTGAAACCTCGAAAATATATAAGCTTGGAAGACTTAATAATTTCAGCTCTATGAAGAGAGGTTTGCAAGAAGTCATTGGTGGCACATCACAGATTGCCCGAACACATTGCTTTTGGGCTATAAATGCTCGATTACTTTTTACTGAATTGCCCCATAGCAAAAGTCCGTATCGCAAGTTCGACATGGTGCATAATGGTGCATTACGGAACCAAAGGCACAAGTTACTTAACACCAAAGTCGATATAGGTGGGCCTATAATATTTGAAGAGTTCCCTTGATTTCTCCAGGATCCCATCATCAGAACCTGTCTTGACGACAGGACCAACTTGAAAGTCTAGCCCATTCAAACAAAAAAGAATTATTCAAATCGGTTCATAAATGACCGAGTACTGAGGTAACACACATAAAAAAAAATATTGAACCTAATTGATAACCTCCTCCTTTTTTTTGAAGTCGTTTAACAAAAGAATTCGCTTGCGAATCTTGTGATTTAAATACGAATGTAATTCGAGTGATTCAAAAATACGGCTCCAGTGCTAGTAGCAGAATCTGGTGTCAGCAATTATTGTCAGGTCAGCGGCCAATTGTGGTAATTGAATCAGCAAAACATGCGTGTCGTAATCTTAAACTATATTACATTTTGCTGATAGTTCAATTTATCTGTGTTTTGTCTTCAAAGACATAACATTGACTCCTCGCTCATGGATATTTTTATCATTTTTAGGGTTCCAAACATCAAAAGAAAACAAGTTAGCAGCGCCTGCTAGTTAGCAGGCACAAAATAGACTTCTAAACCACGTGACAGTTGTTATTGTTTTGTAGTGTAGAAACTAAAAAAGTACATTTGACACATGTCCAAGGTGTCCTAAACTCATTCCCGTTGACCGTTTGTCTCTATCTCTTATGGTTTCTGAGATCTCGATGCGTACATACATATGTACGTACGTACGGACGGACAGAGAGGGATTATAAGACTTTTCTAAACTTTAGAGTTTAGAAGTCTAAAACGGAGTCCTTTTAAATGACCACTTTGTTGTCCGTCTGTCCGCCCGCCCTTATTTATCTTGGGAATGCGTAAAGGTATCGAGTTGAAATGAAAACCATATAATTATTCTGGTGAACAGTCTGTTGGAGCTGTAAAAAAATCAAACTTGTACATTAAAGTAAAATATAGTATTGAAATTTGACAAGTAATATCGTCTTTTACTACGAATACAGGAAAAAAAAATACTTTTGTAATTAAATAATAAAAATATAGTCTGCAGTTCGGAAACTGAATTTCGGGAAAAGCTCGGGAACGCGTGGAGGTATCGAGTTGAAATTAAAACCTTGTATTCACGTCAACAATTTCTTGAAGCTGTGAATAAATCAAACTTCAAAATCAACGTAAAAATAAGCGAGGCCATTTATGCCGCAAAAAACAAAATTCATAGGGTACTTTCCGTTGACCTAGAACCATGAAATGGCAAGTAATAATTGTCTTTTTAACCGACTTGAAAAAAGGAGGAGGTTCTCAATTCGACGGATTTTTTTTTAATGTATGTTACTCGATTACTCGAAGAGGGCTGAACCAATTTGAGTAATTATTTTTTTATTCGAAAGGGTATACTTCCCATTATGCACTATTTATGTACTTTTATTATTTTAAGTAGATAAGTATCTTTTAAGATTCTTCAGTTTTAATGATAATTAAACAAAACGGTATCTTTTATCGAGTTTCTAAATATTTCTCAGTTATTTTAATTAACAGTAAATTGTTTTCGACATGGAGGATAATGGATATTGTATAAAAGTCTACAGTTAATTTTAAATGACTAGTAAAAACAATCTTGTATACACACTTAATGTTTCTTTCATTTTGCGCTTAAACAGGAATCTAAATGGAGACTTGGAATTCGGTTAATATAATAATGTATTTTATATCTTTACGCCATGTTATTTCAATATTCAATAATAGTATAAACATCCTCACATCAATGCAAATGGAATAAGCAAGGAATGTGTGTCGTGTTTGTTTTATAAAACATTACAGTCGGTGCTTCTGTTCACACACCAGCTTTTATATTATGTTTATACGATTTGCTATATATTGCAACGTCAACTAAACACGGTAGTTAAACGCACTGAAAATTAGTATATCTAAAAAAATATGCTGAAGCGAGATAGCAATGAGAAAACGACGCGCACGGGAGCGAGACCGATTTTGCAGATTAGGCAAAAAAAAAACACAAAATCAGTTCGTATTAAAAAACTACAACGATTTTTAAAAAATGCTTCTATACGATCCTAAATATTATTGGTGTCCACTTATTTAACCAATTTCCAATATACACTATTTAAGTTAGTTAACCCCATTTAAGAATAATCTTAAATTTTCGTATTTTTTAGAAGTCGTTTCGAAAAGAAAAAGTGTCGAGGCAAAGTCATAAAATCGTGTTTTTTAAACTATACGAATCTAGATAAAGGTATGAAGAAATATATATGCTATTACCAGATTTGTAACAACTGTAACCATGTTATAGTTTTTAACCGACTTCAAAAAAAGGAGGAGGTTCTCAAGTCGACTGTATTTTCTTTTTTTTCTTTTTTTTATGTATGTTCCACCATAACTTCGCCAGTTGTTAACAGATTTTTATAATTCTTTTTTTATCTGAAAGAAAATGGTTTATGTGTGGTCCCATATAATTTTTACGAAGATCTGGCTAGTAGTTTTTTCATAATCCTGAAAAATATCAATCACCTTTTGGCAAGTAGTCGTATACCTAGATGACATCATTGTTGTGTATGGGCTGATTTTTAGTGTAAGTAACGGCACATAACGTAACAAAAAAATCTGAAATAAAAACATTTTATAAAAAAAAATCAAACGGACTTCAAAAAGTAAAAAATAAAACTTTTGGAGTCGGTGCTAGTTAGCTAAGGCCAAAAAAAATATAGTTAATAGAAGTGCAATGTAGAATGCTTTGGCTGGCACCGACTCCAAAAGTTTTATTTTTTACTTTTTGAAGTCTGTTTGATTTTTTTTATAAAATGTTTTATAGCAAAAAGTCCATACTTTTTCCGAGTAGCGCCTTCTGAATTTATAGAATACTAGCGGCCGGTCGCGGTTTCACCCGTGTGGTTACCGTGGGAATATCGGGATAGAAAGTATCATATATTCATAACCAGGCTATCTATTATCTGTGTACCAAATTTCATCCAAACCCATTCAGTAGTTTCGGAGCCTATTCAATGCAAACGAACAATCAAATCGTTCCTCTTTATAATATTAGTTTACACAACACCACGGTTTAAATAAAACGAGACTTTGTATATTTTTCGTGCTTCTTAATAAATAAAGTATATCTTCTGTTTATATTATTTAAAGTTTTGTTTACGTTAAACATAAGTTTTATCTACCGAAAGTCCGAAAATAACGTAATCACGAGACTTATTGAAAAAACAGCCGAAGTATTGCTTGTAACGCTCTCATGCGATATTTATTCTTATGATTAGGTATTAGAACATGGTTTTGTGTGTTTGTTTTGTTCTTAATTATTATCTCATTATCATGAAGCGATAAATGTTTCAGATGGAGTTCGGATGTACGGCATTAGTTTACGGTATCAATGTGCAGTTGACAGCACATCATGGCTTACATTATTTACTTAATCACTTTTGTTTCGCACTTAGTAAGAGATGTTTTTGTAGTACAAGTTCCAATTCAACAATAGTTTTAATGCGGAGACATGAATTATATAGTAACTCTCACAGGAACATAACAATTCATGTCTTTTTATAGAAAGCTGTCTCACATCTTGTGGCCATGCGAAAACGGTTTGAAGTTGCTTGGATGAGACAAATATTTACTTACATTTTTGTTCAAAAACTGTCGATTGTATTGCTCGTTTGAAAGAGTCAGTAAACCCATTGGAACAACCTTTAGATAGGACTCATTTTGACGTACTTTTGACGTACTCAGGGTGTAGTCATGTCAATCAGTTTCTGTTTTTTTATCATTGATTAGTAAGGGCTCATTATACAGACGAGCAGCACTTTGCTGTCGACAGAGCCAACTGCAGCTGTCAATAGAGCCAGCAGCAGCTGACGACAGAGCTAACTGACATCGACATTGGTCGGCAGCAATATTTGATACTTCGACAACGTCGCAGTATGCAGACTGCAGTTGTAGCCTTTGATCTTGGTCACTAAAGGCGATAGCTGCAGTTGCCTTTCTCGTCAGCTGCAGTTGGCTTGTTGACAGCAAAACTGCTGCTCGTGTGTTTGGCCCCTTGGTTTTTTTATGATCGGTTTTGCACCGTCGATCGGCGCCCGCGCCTGTGTGCGGTTTGCCTTTGCAGCGGTGCTAGATTAAATCGCGATACCAGCTAGCCGAGAGCATAGTGCTCCAGGCTTTCCTAGAAACCGCGATACATTTTACTATCAACACCACTTAAGATTTATATTTGCGCTTCTACCCCCCTGAGGCGGAAAAAAGCGAATTTAAGAGGAGAATTAAATTGTCAGAGATGATCAGCTGAAACTAGAGAGTTAAAGACCACCCCACGATGCGCTATATATGTTACGGTAATTCTTAATCATTTTCAATTATTAATTTTTTATACCTTTCTTTAATTAATACTTTATTACCTTTAATTAATTCTTTATACCGCACATCTATACTAATATTATATACAGGAAAGATTTAATTGTTTGTTTGTTTGCATTGCCGTTCTGAAAGGCTCCGAAACTACTAAACGGATTTGAATGAAATTTGGTACACAGGTAGTAGATAGCCTGGTTATGAACGTAGGATACTTTTTATCCCGATATTCATACGGGAACGGGAATCACGCGGGTGAAACCACGAGCGGCCGCTAGTTATTAATAATTGCACTTTTTGTTGATAAACCTTCAAAGTCGTTCAAAAATATCGGTCAAAAATATCGATTTTTACAGCGTTTTAATATAACAAAACGTCAATAGAAGCAGGAGGAGCTTGGTATTATATTTTGGTACTTTTTAAAGAAAGTCGGCTCTGGCGCTTAAGCAACCGCTGCCTCGGCACGCTCGCTTCGCTCGCTCGGCTCGCGCGTCTATCGGTCACAATTCTAACATAACCTAACCTAGAAATACCTTTCGTAAAGTGATTTTCATAGTTTTAATCACATTGACCAAATCACGTGGTCAGTATTAATAATTACCGGTTATAATTAATAATTTTCACACTATTAACATTTACCGTGACATATATATCTATTAATAGCGGTGTGTTCATGATAGATGACAGAGGGGCAGCAGTTTAATATAAAAAAATACCTCATCAAGGTTGGGCCTTTCGTTAAGGAGCTTCACCATGATGCCTGCCACAGACAGACTCGTCAAACTTATAAAAACCCTCGTTTCCACAAGTTAAGGGTTAAAACCTCCTCTAATTATCTATTCAATAAGGGTGCACTTTATGATGACAGAGAAAGAAGTAAAAACTGAAGTTTTAAAACTTAATAATACAAATGCTGAAGGTTATGATGGAATAAACACTAAAATAATTAAACAATGTATTAATGAAATCCTTCCCATTATAACCTATCTTATAAACAAATCTTTTGATTCTGGAATTTTCCCGGAAGCCTTGAAGCTATCTGTTGTTAGGCCACTTTTTAAGAAAGGTGAAAAAGATGATGTAAACAATTATCGCCCTATCACCCTTGTCCCAATTTTTTCAAAAATTTTTGAAAAGTGCATGTTTAAACGGTTAGTAGATTTTTGTAACAAATATAAAATTATAAATGATTGCCAATATGGCTTTCAAAATGGTAAATCCACAACATTGGCAATATTTGATTTAATTAATACGATCTTGACTAGTAATAATAATAACTTTTGGACAACAGGGCTATTTTTTGACTTAACTAAGGCTTTTGACCACGTTTCGCACGATTTACTTTTAAAAAAGTTAGAAAATATAGGCGTGAGAGGTATTGCCCTTCAGTGGATATCGTCATACCTATCTCACCGGAAACAATATGTCATGATCAATAAATTAGTTAATAACGAAATTATATCATATGCTTCCAGTTGTCGTGAAAATAAAACAGGTGTCCCCCAGGGAAGTATTCTAGGACCTCTTTTATTTTTATTGTATATTAATGACATATTTGAAATTACCAATCATAAAATTATTTTATATGCAGATGACATTTCTATAATTGTGACGACTGAAAAAAGAAATAATTCATTGACTAATCATGAGAATGACATAAATAATAATATTAACATATTAATCGATTGGCTTGAATCAAATAATCTAAATATTAATCTTGATAAATCAGTATTTATTCAATTCAATCAATCTCAACATAAGAAATATAATTTTAAACTAAACATTGACAAAATTTATGAAGTAACAAAAGTGAAATTCCTGGGTGTCATAATAGATCAATTTTTGAATTGGAAAGCTAATATTGAAACCGTTTGTAATAAAATAAACAGATTTGCATATGCTATAGGTCAACTTACAAAAGTAACAAATAGGAAAACTGCTGTCTTATGTTATCGTGCTTATGTCGAATCTGTATTAAGGTATGGTTTGATGCTATGGGGTAATAGCACAGATCGGAATAGAGCATTCATAGCACAAAAGAAATGCATAAGGGCCATTTGTGGAATACTACCTGACGAGTCATGCAAACCTATATTTAAAGACTTAAATCTGATGTCTTTACCATCGCTGTACTTGTATGAGGTGTGTAACTTTGTCCATCAACACAAGTATCTGTTTGCTAAAGCATCGGATACTCAGAATACTAGAGTGCGCAGAAACAAATACAAACTTGTTTTAAAAAATGTACCTAAAACATCTAAATATAATAAAAGTTGTCTTGCTATGTGCATTAAAATATACAATAAAATCCCCAATGAAATGAAAGAGCTAAATAATACGTTGTTTAAAAAACAACTAACTAAATGGTTAAATAATATAAATACATATAGTGTTAAGGAATTTATAGAGTTAAATAGTTAAATTTACTGACATTCTTTGTTTTTATACTAGCGTGAATTTTCTATTATAGTACAATTATTTTAAAATTTTAATTATTGTTGACTAACTGTATAAATATCTAGACATATATATTTAAAATTATTTTACTTTAAGATTGACATTGTAAGTTTTATGATTTGCATACTATTACATTAGTGATACATGAGCGCTGTTACTGTTTAATGTTACCATCATTTTATACCATGTGTCATGCAAATAAATGATTTGATATTTTGATATATTTAAATTAAACTTGTCAGTTCTTGACATATTAAACTCACTAGAAGATGATTGAACTGTATTTCCCGATCTGTAATTTGTAACCAGTAGTGAAGCACTCATATTTATTTATACTCATATTACTTACGAAGAAAGCTACATTTTATTTGCCATCACAAATTAAGGTGGAAATTCGTTTGTTAATCAAACGAATTTCCACCTTAATTTATCTAAGAAAACAAAGTATTAAACAATATTTTTAAAGGAGCAGGTTCTCAAGTCTCTAATTTTTTTATGTAGCTATTTTCGTTTATGTAGTTATGTTTTCAACCAATTTTAATATTATTATTTTTTATCTGAGATAATATAGTTCAACCTTGGTTCCATAAAGATGTAGCTAATAGTTTTTCCATAATTCTGAAAAAAATATGAACTACGTTTTGTCAAAATTGTCGTTATCTAGATGATATCATTGTTGTGTATGGCCGGTTTTTAGTGTAACTACGGGACATAACGTAGGCAACAAAAAAATTGTGAAATAAAAAACAGCTAAGGCAAGTAAAATTACATGAAAGGTATAAGAAGTGCAATGTAGAATGCCTTAGCTGGCACCGACTCCAAAAGTTAATTTTTTACTTTGGGAAGTCGGTTTTTTTATGTTGTCTCTTCTGTAAAGTCGCTAAGCAAGATTACACTCGGATATTGTGAAACGCCTTGAACCTAGTAGCACAGGCCGCTAGCCGCAACCACCTATCTACGTATCTCATTCAGTCGAATACGAACCGGCCAGCTGGGTACATGAATCACAGACTAAATTCTTTATTTTTTATTCGTTTTTTAACATCTCCGCCCGTAGTCCATAGGCTGTGAACCTTATTTCTGTTTAAAAAAAAAAGAAGTGAGTTGGTTTTGTAAGAAAGTGTTGTGAAGTGATTTTTGTTACAGTTTTTGTTAGTGCTAAAGTTGAGGAGATATCCGTCGTTTAAAACTGGAAACTGTAACGGCAATTAATTACGGTATTATTTAACTTTTAAATACTTGTAGATACATAATTAATCGCATTGTTAATAAATATTAATAATTTGCAGTAGCCGACTAACTGGAATTGAAACTCGATATTTTTTTCGATAATTTTATACACATATTAGTTAGTTTGTTTGTAATGAAAACTTAGGGGTTTGTTAACTAATGACAAAGTTATTTGCTAGACATGTTTCTGTAGATTTATGAAAGGCAAAGAAAGTACCTATGCTAGTATTTAAATATCTTGTCGTTGTCTTCGATGATTCAGGATGAGTGAATGGTTTTTGTTTAAGAAACAAAGGAATTTTCCCTTTCATACCTTAAACAGCCTCAGATAGTGGTTTCTACTTCTGACAAATGACCGAGCCCTGTGGTCATTTGTCAGAATTAGTTTCAGTATAATGTTTATAATTAATATGCGGGGTTTGTGACAATCCATTGTTTGTTCATTTTGACAATGGCCTGTATCTATACTCAATACTCAATTATTTATTGCATTCCATAATGTACACGAAAGATGGTGAATATAAATAAAAGATCATCATGGACCCTGACGGGCACGCAATAGGGTTTAGAAGAGAGGAGGCGCTAATTAACATTAGATAGCAAAGTTTTACATCCAAAAAATAAAAAATTATAACAATTAGAAAAAAAAACAATTATGACACAAAGTAATTTTAGATGACAGATTTTTAAATACCTTTTTTTATTTAATAGCGTCGTTGAAGTATTCATGTAAACTGTAATAGCATTTATTTATAAGAATTTTTTTTAATTGGTTTATAAACAAAGAATGTTTACTTTCATTAATTATTAAAGATGGTAATTGATTATATATTTTAATGGACGCATGCAATGTACTATTAGATGTTAATTTTAGTCTGGAACCGGGTAACATTAATTTATTTTTGTTTCGCGACGGATATTTAGACGGATTATCTTGTCGTTTTTTATAAAATTCGCTATGCTTACGTACAAATTTGCAAACCTCTAAAATATATAGACAAGGTAGAGGCAGTATTGAATATTTTTTAAAGTATGATTTGCAGCTCTCCGTTTGTTCTATGTTGGCTATGATGCGGATTAATTTCTTTTGCATGGTGAGTAGCACAGCCGCGTCCGTGCTGTTGCCCCACAGCACCACTCCGTAACTTAGCCAAGCATGCGCGTAGGCGTAATAAGTAACTATTGCCGTTTCTATATCGGTAGTCTTTTTTACTTCGCGTAATCTAAAAATCTTCGCTTAATCTAACAACATTCCTGTACGTAGAGCTACTTGATAAACGTAAAATTTAAGTTCTGAACCACAATTTCATACTTCATTTCCATCTGTTATATATTTATTACATTCAAATTTCACAGACTTTAAATTTTCCCCCATTTTAGAGCAGTTGTCAAGTATAAAATTTTTTTTGACGCATCAACGCATGCGATTTTGTTATGTCATCATCATTTCAATCCAAGTTGTATTAATAACTGCTTAGTCCCCTAGTTGACAATGTATCTATTCAATTTCGAAGGAAAGAAAGTGATAGTCCCAAATTTACAATTAAAATTAGATTGTTACATATCGTGTTCCTTAATTTTAATCAGGCTGATGTAACCGTTCGGTCCGTAGGTTCGTAACCTTCTTTATCTCTCGTGTCAACCTACGCGATGTACAGTTACTTTCGTTTGGCATTTGGCTATTAAGTCTGTTGATAAATCTTGTGGGCTGCCATGTAGACACTACTGATTATTACTTCTGAATGTGGTACATAAGTACTTAAGGGATTCAATCCTCTTTCATAAGGAATAAGATTGAATTTGATGAGTAACTATAGAGTTTGAGGAGCTGTTTCAAAATCCAATTTTAAAACAAACTTATTAAATTTTCTTCCAATAAAAATTACTAGAAATCACCTGTGATTTCGTAATAAGGTTGGAGATTTCAGATCTCTATACAAACTGTATTTTTCCCTTTATGGTATATGGTACCCTCCACTAAGAGAAGATCCACCGCTCTCCTCTTAGTTAGTGGAAGAAAAGCTGAGAAAAGTTATGGTTTCGTACACGATATAGATACGATAGGAAAGCTGAATCTGTCTGCCAGAAAAGTCAAATGTATGAATACATCGGAGGCCCTACCGCACAAATGTCGTCGGCATCGACATCGACTTTATTTGACAGATGGATGTGATGTGACCTATTGCTCTTAGTCTTGGGTAAGTTTTCATTTGTGTCAAATAAAAGCAGCAATGTGTCACATTTATCTGTTAAATGAAGCCGATGTCGATGCCGACGCCAATTGCGCGGTACAGTCCCAGATTTGTTTGATTTATTCAATCTTGCTCTACACCCAAAACTCAGTAGTTCCAGTTTTTAGTGACTATAGGTACTCTTTCAAGTATTTTCAAGGATTTTTGGTTTGATAGGCTCAGAAACATATAATAAACTTAGATTGTTTATTATATATAATCCATTAATACTATATTTGAAAGACAAAACAAAACTTCCATCTTTTATTTCACGCTTGACTTGAAGTTTGTTAAGTAGGGTCGTCTTTTGCATGTAAATCTATAATTGTGTTTATGTTTATCAGCTAAGGCATAAAAGCCGGCCAGAAACACGTTCACTCGTAACTGTAGTATCGATTTTGTTGGCAGTAGCTATAAAATTGACATAAAGTTGATCATTAATATTATTATTAAAATTCCACCCTTGAAATATCAGTCGGAGTCGTAAACTGTCATACTTGGGCCTACTTGCGCCACGCTAGGTTAACTGCATTCAAGAATGGCATTTGAGTACGTTTCATCGTATATTCCTTTTTTGGTTGGTACCCCTGTATGTCAAGAGGGCGCATTCGTGTTAGAAACATCACTTCAAAACCATTTCGCACCGCACTCTAACTCAAGTTAAAATGTTGCTTGGTGCAAGTAAGCTATAGTAGAAACAAGAAAGAATAAACTTGACTGTCATTGTTTTGTCAAATCTTGTAGATTTTGCAACAATCCTTTGTAGTCTAGTAGTAGTAATAGTGGAATTGAAGCTTTTTTTTAAGGTAAGATTTGCTTTAAGGAAACATTTCCATATTTAACACTTGAGTGTATATGAATTAAGACCCGGCTGAAGGTCATAGAAGAAGCCAGGACCAGAAAAACGTTTTTCACGCGTGTGATGTTTTCAGCATTGTTCTGTTCCGGCAGTTCGAAATAATATAGCCAGTTCCTAAGGGCTGAGGATTTGTTAAGTAGACTCCTGGGAAAGGGTAAATAAATATTCTCGTATAGTGCCTGCTAAGTTTGTCACGGTTGGTTAAAACCGCTGTGACCTAATTGTCAGGCAGGGGGTGTCTGACCCAGCTTATTAGGACGCAATTATTACAAACTAGTATGTCTTTTTTCGGTCAGTGACACGGTATTTTTTTACAGTTATATGCCAAGTTTCATAAAGTACAATTTGCATGTTTTTCACAACATGCGACAATTACCGTCTACCTATATTGTATGTATGTACTATTACACTATTCTATAATTCGTGTAGGAATTACATAAATACTGGTAATGGTTATTGGGTAGATATGCCAATTTTGGCAGATGTACCAAACACGCAAACTTTTTTCTCCAAACAACCAGAAACTTTTCTTTTTTATTCATGACGGTTTTATTTGTCCACAGATTTGACAAGCGCCGTGCTACTACGCACAGATGACATTGCTGAGGTTATGATATCAGAGGTGTGCTAGCCATGGAGATGTCGCACCAAGGAGGTGCGGAGGCCGAGAGCCTCCTGCGGCCGGACCAGAGAAACGTTGTCGTCATGCCGGGAAGCAGGGCAATTGGTGAGTAAAAATAAATAAGTCATATAAGATATGGTACTTATAGGCGTTCTAAGTAGGTACAGTCTGTTCACCATAAGATGTCCCCAGGGGATTGCCAGCATTGCCTACGGTGCTTGCCAAAAATACAGGGTGTTAAAAGACCCATACCGAAGCCTTAATATATGCGTAGTGTACATCAAACTAGATAAGAATATGTGAAAATAATTGCTGGGAAACGACTTTTATTTTCGTTTTCAAAAAATGCATGTTATTTTTACTCGCAAAAAAACGCGTGCAACAACTTATGCGTGTGTCAGGAGGGTAGTAACTTATGCGTGTACAAGTAGGCGGCCGGGATAAAGTGTCTTTGATTAGTTTTGATATTCATTGCGGTTTTGTAACTTAAAACAAAAATCTTTAAAAGTAATGCGTAGTTGTACATCAAACTGGGAAACGACTTTTATTTTTCGTTTTCAAAAAACGGATGTTATTTTTACACGCAAAAAACGCGTGCAACAACGTAGGTATGCGTGTGTCCAGAGGGTACAAGTAGGCAGCCGGGATCCAGTTTCTTTGATTAGTTTTGATATTCTTTGCGGTTTTGTAACTTTAAACGAAAATCTTTAAAAGTAGATATTGATACTCAATAACTTAACTATCAGGTTCCCATATTTGGCCCCATACAAGCAAAATGATAGTAACGATGGGGACAATACGTGGCTTTCGTTTTCGTTATGGATCTTTTAACACCCTGTATGTACCTTTAACTAACCCCCAGGTACTCCACCACAGATTAATATGTTTTAATTCCATTTTTTTTTAAACAATCTAAGTAATGAAGCCTAAATAATAACATCACAGCAGGGACATCTTGCGCTGAACGGACTCTATACATCCCTATAGGATGAAATAGATAAGTAATTATGTTTTATATTTCAATTTTAAACTTGTACTTGTACACTTACTCTGGTGACGGCGGTGTTGCCAAATCTATTTTATCTTGATAATATCTTTACTTATCAATATTTTATCGGCAATTGATTTTATTACCCATTTTAAGAGATTAAAAAGAATAAGTAGGTGGAATTAACTTTTATTTTTAAACAAGTTACTTGGTGATACTTATCGCATTATCTGTCTTCTTCTTATCGAGTGAGGATTAGTGGCCACCTCTGGTGTCAGAGTCTATCTATAATACCTCTTGACTTGGCTTATCAACTGTAATCAGATGACAACAGCCGGGACCGGCGATTTAACGTGCCCCCTGAAGCACGGAAGCTCAGTTGTAATGTCACTTTACGGTCACCCATCCGATACCTGACCGGGCCGAACTTTGCTTAACAAACGTGACCGAATACGATCAGTCTGTCAAGCGCCGCCATGAGCGCTTCATTATCTGTTACGATGTGATATATTGTTATGTATGATACTACTGTGCTAACTGCTTTGTTGCTTGTTTATTTTACTCTTAATTATTGCTATGTTATTGAATTCTGACTAGTTTCCTATTAATACTGATAAAATGAAGTTAAGTGATTGGGCCACAGCAGAAATTTATTCAAGTAGGAGGAAATTGTATGAGCTCTATGCATTAAAGCACACTTCCTGTGATTCTGATTTAATTGAATAAAAGGGTCAATCTACTATTTCTTGTACCTAATTATGTCCCTGCAACAAAATTTTGAAAGCTCCAAAACAATCAGTTTGCTATAGAATTTATTACTTTTCCAGATCCTTATTTATACAGATCCCTATAGTACATTACTTTATATTCCGTCAATTAAATGTTACTAAAGCGATGAAAATTATATCGTTTTTTGGTAACTAAGGAGACATTATCACGGTGACATACCAAACGTAAGTCCCCTATGTTAGCAATATTAAATAATAATAATAATATAAAAATAGTTTCCAAAAGCTTTTATTTCTTCCTTTTTGACGTCGGTTTTAATTCTTTTTATGTAAAGTTTTTTATTTCAAAATTTTTATTTAACTACATCATTAGCTGTTCTACTTACACAAAAAATCAGCCCAAACAACAATGATGTTGTCATCTAGGTAAACGACTACTTGCCAAAACGTAAATTATATTTTTCAGGATTTTGAAAAAACTACAAGCCAGATCTTCGTGAACTATATTCATTCAGATAAAAAAATATTAAAATCGGTTAACAACTGCTGACGTTATATTAAAATATACATAAAAAATCCTTTTTTTGAAGTCGTAAAAGTTTATTAATTTTCCGAGCGTGTGAGCTGAAGAAAAATGATTATATCCAAACATTAGCAAAATAAAACCCTGTGGACCTTTGCCAGTAGCCAGTAAAATAGCAAAGTAAATAAAATAATGTAAGCAAGTGGACGCTACGCTATACAGAAACATCACTTAATTTGCCATTCTAGTCAATGTTTGACAAGCAAGAAAATCAACTGTTTTCCAATAAAAAAAAACCAAAATATATAATTTTATTTACTCGCGTAGATCTAACACTGCAATACAAAATAATTTCTGTCTGAATATTCGGCGCGTTTTGCATACCTTTTTTTTATATTAACACTAGAGCGCTCGCGCGGGCTACATCTACATATGTAGCCCACAGTGAAAGATTATTAAATAACTTTTGAACGAAACGCGCCTCGGAGCTGTCCTTCAGGTATTCCTCTAGTACGGATCGTCTCATACTTCTAATAGTGTGCCATCTTCCCAGGCGCATAAATGTAAGCGCTGTGCATTTTTATAGTAGGGCGGGACCGGTTTTGGGACAGATAAAAAAAATCAAAAAGCTAGACTGTGACGAAAACACTTGCTTTAGTATACATCATAATAAAAACAAGTTGATTCACTTAACAAGTTAAAAGAGTTGAACGAATTAAAAAGTTATTGATCTGAATAGGTCCGGTATATGTAAATTTATTACTTTTTCTAGATGTTCATCTTCAGTTTATAAATCAAAAAACTTAAGCAATTGTTGACTTTGATAATGTATTTAGTAAGACATAAAGTGAATTCGTCACATTATAACTTCTTTACTCTAATTAAATAAGTGTGCAAAATACCTATATCATAATGGGCTACATAATTATGTACCCCGCGCGAGCATTGCAGGAGAATTTTAGGCGCGGGTACTCTCGTGTTATAGAACCACATTTCAATAAAATGTAAATTCAAAACTTTCATACTTATTCTTTTCTAATTAGAGTGTTTTTACTTTTGTCGCCGTAATGCCCGTAAATTACTTTAAAAGTTTTAAATTTCACACATAAGCACGTGTAGGTACAAACAAAGTAGTCACCTTTAGTTGACGGTTGTACAACCTTAACATTAACTGTACGAAAATCACTCTTATTACAAACGTAATAAAGGCATGTGCTTGCTCAACTTGTTAAGCTTGATGTTCTTGTCCTTTACATCAAAACCACTCTGTAAATGTAGACCCTTTCAACCCTTTAAAGTGAAGTTGCAAAACACCTTTAAAACTCAGTAGGGGAATCTACCCTACGATTTAAGCAAACCTGTTTTATGTTTTACTTTAAGGAATCTGGATTCTTCCCCTTCGTAATGAGAGTCTGTGAAGTTCCTGACCGCGTTTTTGTAAGGAAAGTCAAATGGTTTAGTTCAGTGTACGTAGTGTTCGTTATTTAACTTACTTACTATTTGTGGGTTAGCTTTTCAATAAGTATTTAATTTTTGGAACACACTCATTTTCAATATTTATGTAAGTACGTACATATTTACATCAATATAACTATGGGTAATTTATACAACCAAACTAAAGTATCATAATTATTTGCCTCAGATCATTTACACATACTTTGTACTTACATTATATTCACAACCTAATGAGTAAATAAATAGTCGTGCTTGCTATTTTGTTGATAGCTGAGCTAACAATATGCCTTAAATTGTTGACATATTCTTTAACTACCTATAACTTATATTTACTGTACGTGCACAAACGAAGATTCTAGCACATAAACCTAAAATCCATTTGTTACACTTGAACAATAATTACATTTGTTTGTTATTTTCACAATATTCCTTGAATAATTTATCGTATTATGTTGTTGATCGTAGTTTCGATTTCTAATGTGTTTCTTTCTTTTCGCTTCCATCTTCAGCTTTGTCAATACTTAACATCAGGTATGATGAAGGCTAAGAGTCTCCCCGATGTTCATAAAAAAAATTGAAATTAATCCAAGAATTTATTTCAAAAATATTCAATTTAATTCCATATCACTTTCGGCGATAGATTCAAAGTGTTATCGATGATCTTTATGATAAGCAGCTAAAAAAACCATTCCACTTATGATTGCATATGATCTAGTTTTGTAGAAATTATCCAATATTTGGTGTTTTATTTAACCCAAATCGTAATTATAAACTAAACCAATAGATGCTAAATTCATGCTAATTGGCACAGCAACAGCTAAGTCTTATTATCAGTACTAATTCACATAAATCCGTTAAACGAAACGTTTTTTGTTAGCAAGTTCAACATAAAAAATACGGTTGATGTCATCGAAATGTGTCATGTCTATGTAATTTATCTGATCGGTGATGCACTAACATACAAGATGAGATAATAAAATGAGAGTTTTGTTAAGATAAGTTTTTTTTTTTATGAACAACGGGAAGACTCTTAGCCTTCATCATACTTGATGTTAAGTATTGATAAGGCTGAAGATGGAAGCAAGCCTCGCCCGGAATCCTCAGCCACTGATGAGGAACTGGCTATCTTATCTCTAACTGCCGGAACAGAACAATGCTGAAAACATTGTTGTTATGGCGTCAGACTTAGATAAGATGGCAATTAACAAAGTAAGTTCATATGGGAATTTTCAAAGACTGTTTATGAACTGAAATTAAGATTTTTGTATCACTGCTTTTAAAAGCACCGGAAACCAATAGATATAACAAAAGAGTTAATAGATTTTAATGAACTATTCTATTACCGACTATTTAAACAAAAATCGTACCTATGATAAGGTTTATGTCCTAACCCAGTCCTAA
This sequence comes from Chrysoteuchia culmella, assembly GCA_910589605.1. Lineage (NCBI taxonomy): Eukaryota > Metazoa > Arthropoda > Insecta > Lepidoptera > Crambidae > Chrysoteuchia > Chrysoteuchia culmella. The sequence goes on along the minus strand of OU342664.1, from coordinate 10,585,532 downwards.
CCACTTTCGGTTAAAATCATAGTGCGCCTTTAGTGCGCTCAACGTTATTAATTTTAAGTTTTTTTAACAAATTCTACAGCATTTTCTTTATAATCATTGCAAAGAAGTCTAAGCCAAAAGAGGATCATCTTACTGTATTGTCTTTAGAAACACGAAACAAGAGTAGATGCCAATTCGACTGTCACATCGCGACATTTGTTTGGCGACAGGAATATGTAATACATTTTGTTTGTTATAAAAAAGACAGTATCCGAAATGTGTTTGTTATTCGGTAAATAATTTATCGAATTAAACTGAGCCATTAATAATAGTGTCTTGTGTTTGTAACTCTTGAATTCTAGGTTGACTGAATGCTCAGTACTACAAGTACGATATAATTTGAAGAATATGAAATATTTTTCGCAAGTGAGTATGTACACACGGCAGCACGTCACGTTAGACTTTATTAGACCTTGAGAGCACTCTATGTTGCTCGTAATAGAGGTTTTCGATTTGCAAGTGTTAAGTTTTACTTTCAGTTTGCTGTAGAGTATTGTGGGTGTACTCTGCCCTTTTTACACTTCTTGTACACATCTTGTATTTTCATTGCAGCATTAACTCTCTTGACTCAACAACAACAACAATAACTCAATAACAATAGTCTTACATTATTTTATAACATCTACATGTACATTATGGTTTTGCAATAAACTATTGAGTATTGAGTACCGTAGAAATATCGAAAAAAACATCTTAACTCAGAACTTGTAAAGTAGTCATATTTAATTTTGTAAAAGAATTTATACAAAGTTTTTAATAGGCGTGCGAAAGTGCCGACTGTGTAGTGGTATGCGCAAAAGCGAAGCGAATACTGCGACAAAATTAAATATTTAATGAACCCGCACCGATATGGCGGTCTCAAGAAGTTCGTCTGCTTAGCGTCCTATCTTTGTGATATTGATACTTAGAAAATATTTCATATACTTATGTAAGATATATGTTTACATATGTGTATCATATTCTTATCTAAATTCGCCCTCGATCTGTGTAAGTAGGCCACTGTAACTAAACTCATAATTATTTTATCGCTCGTTATTGTTTCAATTCATTTTTATTACTTGAAGTACAGCCACATCCAAAACTGTAAACTTGTTTTTTTATATGTATTTTTTATCAGATTGAACAACTAAAAATAGACATTTAACTAGATAAGTTCTTTTTTTTTCATTTCTTATCCAAGTAGCCTTGTTCTTCTTGATTATCCAATTTATCTCTGTACTAGCGGCCGCCCGCGGTTTTACCCGCGTGGTTCCCATTCTCGTGGGAATATCGAGATAAAAAATATCCTATGTTCATAACCAGGCTCTCTAATATCAGTGTACCAAATTTCATGAAAATCAGTTCAGTAGTTTTGAGTTTATTCTTTACAAACAAAAATTTCCTCTTTATAATATTTGAATAGATATTAGTATAGAGAAAAAGACTGAAGACGCATTGCATTGCACCCATTCTGAAAGTAAAACTCCGCTTGTCGAATAAGCAGGGCTAATTTCGCATTACATTGGCACTGAATATGTATGGATATACTTTTTCTACGTACATCATTGTTTAGTTATTGATTGACCTCTTGATAAGCTACACAAAGGCGTTCTTCAGAATGGAGACCGGAAGACATGCCGCCGAGATAGGCATTAACTTTTGATCTCCATTTTTAACCTTCCATTATAAAGTATGACTCTTTTTTTAAATTGACGTTGGAAAACTTAACAAAAACTGAAATATTCCTTTTAAATTTTGTTGAAATTATGACGTTTCTTGGTATTATTTTGAACGTTCTTATTTAATCCTTGTGAATATAAACAAACCATATTTTTATCAGATCCGTTAGCATAATTTTTTTGTCTTTTTCTTTTTCAATATTTTGAATAGTATCTTATTTTTTTTTAATTTCGTCACTTGTGCTAGTGCTAAAGCCAGCTTTTCTTCGATTTCGATTTGTTTTACTATTTTGAATAAATGCATTCAAATAGTTATTTATGTAAATATAACATAACTTACCTGTACTAGTGCACAGGCTCGCTCCATGAATCAATAATGAGGGGTTGGGCCATAATCTACTACGCGTATACAATGCGGTTAGGTGGGTGTTACTTAAACTCATAACGACTGCAAAAGCAGCTGAATGCACTTCTTGACTTCATGGAGAAGCATGAGATAATAAATTTTGGTTCGTTTGTTCCTTCGAAAGTTCGTTTAGTTGAGTGTCCCACTGAATTTCGACAGCTAATTATTTCGACACGGTCTCAATTTCGAAAAACAATAGTTCGACTACTCACTACTTCGACAGAACATATATTCGACTCGCATTAGTCCGACAGAACTTACTTCGACAACACACAACTTTGATTCGAAGTACACTTATTCGGCGGATCTCTATTTCGACGGAACATATTCCTTCGACATTATACTGCTTTCTCCTTCTCTCTTATCGTATGAGGATGAGTGGCCACCTCTTGTGCCAGAGTTTATCAAGCCGCCTATAAAGCCTCGGGTGGCCTCTTACCTATAAGGGTCACCGTAAAGTGGCATTACAACTGAGCGCTTCCGTGCTTCGGAGGGCACGTTAAACCGTCGATCCCGGCTGCACTCGTTAAGCCAAGTCAGAGGCCTAATAAGCGGCTCCATAAACTCTGACATCAGCTAGCCTACCAATCCTAGCATGAGCGGCTTTAATCGACACTCGTAGCTCTATAACGTGTTACTGTCCCGCTCACCCCCTTAGCGGGGTAAGCAAGACAGCATCATGCATTTATGGTGCATGATATCGCGTGTTACAGCAGTGATCATGCTAGGGGGGCAAAGGTGGCCACTAATCCTCATACGATAAGAGAAAAGGAGAGAGACCAGTATAATGCCGAAGGTATATGTTCCGTTGAAATAGAGATCTGCCAAATAAGTGTTCTGTCGAAGTAGTATTCTTCGAAGTTGTGTGTTGTTGAAGTAAGTTCTCTCAGACTAATGCGAGTCGAATATATTTTCTATCGAAGTAGAACTATAGTTTTACTGTCGAAATTCAGTGGGACACTCAGTTTAGTTTCGGGACATATTGTCTGGCTATCGTAATTCGTCTTCGCAGTAGACCGTCTGATTAAGTTTAGGCCGATAGCGCTAGCCACTGCCATGCCATATCGAGCTCCTATTCTATTTGGTAAGTTGCATTTGAGATCTTACTAAAACTCGATATGCGCTTAATTCACAGAAATCGTACAATGTTTTTAAAAATATTGTGTAGTTCGGATTCATCTTTCGCGCAAGTATTGTGAAACTTACTACCTACGCAACAGAATAAATAAGGCTACTAGCGTATGACGCCCACTTACAGAACGTGTCATAAATTTTCTCTTTCCCTGTAATGAATCTTTATGCTATTGACATAAAAGCAACTTTTGAATTAAAATCAGAAAAGGAGTTGGATTATGATTGAAAAACGACAAGAGTTGTCGGGGGATTAACCTATACCAGAAAAAAAGCTTATATCGGTTTTGAATCCTTCATAGTTACATTATATTGTAGTTCTATGATAACAGAAATTGCTAAATATTTTACGGGTTTCTTGTTGGAATCGGCATTTAATTTCAAGTTTTCTGTGGCAATTTCAAGCCTCGGCTTTGAGAAAATGCCTCTTAGTAAGGATTTACAATGTCTTATGGAATGTCTCTTTTGGCGTAGTTTACTCACGAAATAACTTGTGAGTAATGCTAGTAATAATAGTCAAATATAATAGGAAAGTTTCTCATTTAGGAGTCCAATAAAAACATCCTCCTTTTATACTTCAAAAGTTTCTTTGCCTGCGAACATATCTTTGGTGTCTTATAGACAATATAGACAGCATTAGAATTACAGTGCTGATTGTAAAAATCAGATCAGAAATAATTGAAAAAATATAAGTCCAGAAACTTCAGGGATTGTAATACCATAAAGACAGAAGTGAAAACTTCCGAACTCGAAACTCAAATTTGCGTGCATTTATTGAGAACAGCCAATTAAAAGCTAAGATATTGGTTACCAAATCGACGACAGGTAAATTCGTACCGAAAAGAACAAGCCGCTTTTTGCATCGGGGTTTAAACAGTTAGCTCTCTACATGTGTCTTCCACGGGATTAGCCCCAAACGGCTCAGGCGCAGAATGTCCACTTCTCATAATGTCCACTAGTCGCAACAGGTCCCTTTCGCAGAATGACTCTTTCGCAAAATATCCCTTTTTCAAACAACTTGCTTTCTTCGGGAACAATATGCGAAAGGGATATTTTGCAAAGGACGTTTTGCGAAAGAGACATTCTGAGATAGGCACAATTTGCGAAAGAGAACTGTTGAGACCAGTGGATATAATTATCTTTCACGTTTACTATTATTTGTAAGGAGATAAGGTAAGAAAATAAAATATAAATGCAGGTGCGCTGTTAGATTAAATAATTATGGTTAAAGTCAGTTAAAATTATAATGGGGACAATATGCGAAAGGAACATTTTACGAAGTGCACTTTTTGCGAAAGGGGCGTTTTGCGAGAGAGATATTATGAGATAGGGACATTTTGCGAAAGAGACATTCTGCAAAAGAGACCTGTTGCGACCAGTGGACATTATGAGAAGTGGACATTATGCGCCTGAGCCTTCCAAACCCTTCCCCTTCCTTTCCAGTCAAGGTCAACTATCGACCTTCCCGTATTGCTAAAAGGTTAACCTTTGCGGTATGCCATTGAGATCTCGGGTTACCGCGCAGCTATCTTTGCCAATGTTGTGTCATCACTTATAATTAGATTACGACTTAACAGTAATTAACAAATGGCTTGTTTGTTGACATTGACAACAATCGTCTCAGTAGAAACTGTGTCAGGAAGATAAACGGTTAAATATTCCAAGTTAATTGTTAGTTTCTTGTCGAAGTTTTTAAGAAAAATGTGCAGTTATGGGACTTTCAAAAGGCGTAATGTCTTTTCTAGTTATGGTGAGTGCGTGTTTACATTTTGTGAAGGTTGAGGTGGGGAAATATCTTCTTAGATTTTCTAGCGTCATATATTTTGAAATATATCTTTGGTTGCTTATTTATTTTCTTTTCCTGACGTGACGCCATTTACGCTCAGGTGCCGTGGTCAAAGGATTACTGTATCTGTGGCAAATACTTGCCTTTAGCCTTATTCTCGGAAAATATCACAAAATCTTTAAATATACATTTGTCAAAAATATATGAAATACGTTATATTCCAAAGTGATTCATTTCAAGAAAAATATTATGAGTTGGAACAGTGGATGATTTTGTGAAAACAAAGAATGCTGAAGCGAATGCAATGCACACGCATTGGCAACTAGTTCAGTCGTAATCGTAATTATGATTGAACATCCAAGTCGGCTTCAATCAGAATCAATCATTGATGAAAATGAAGTGCTTCCTTTAATGATACCATTCAATGTAGTATAATCAAAAGAGAAATGACTTATAATCTAAAATCCTAAAGATTCTTGACGATCTGGGGGGCTAGCACGAAAACTTAAAGTATTCATCATATATACCTATATATATATTATCACGTAACAAATGTATGGCATATTGAGCAGCTTCAAAGAAACTACAAAATCTTACTAATCAGCTTGCGCGCCGTATTTGAATTAAAAAACAAATACGGATATCATGATTCGTGACGTGTTATTGCGATCGATGTGACAAAAAATACTTTGGATCGATGACTTTAAAATTGTATGTAACCTTTACCCATCCAAGAAAAAAAGTACTTACTTAAACACAATTATTTTAACCAGCATCTCAGACATATCTTCAACTCAAGATTGTGAGTTCAAGAGTTCATCTCATAAAATACGACGATGATTGGTAATATAACAAAGTAATGAACGTCATTCTCGACTGTACCAATAAAATTGAATGTAATGTAATAAAAATGCACTTTATGTACGCTTCATAATAGAGTATTGTTAGCTTTTGATGGATATTTACGTTGTTTAGTTGCTTGTAGGGATTGTGCAAGTGATTTGTGTTTGCATGTCGATAGATAAGTTGTGACATAAGTAGGTTTTTATTTATCAGATAGTGACAGGGATTTGGTAACTTTTGAATGGAATTCGTTGATTATTAGAGCGCAACGTATTGACGATAGATATCATAAAAAATGTAATGGATATTGATAAATACATTAGATAATATTTCAATAAAATATTGAATTGCTTATACTGATAAGGTGCCATCCTATCCAACTTATAAAATTATTCTTATTTTATGATTTAAAAAATTTAAATCTCTGCTTTTTGTACTAGAAAAATAACTAGCTTCCAAATGTCTAGTCGGACTAACTTAGAGACTAGTTAATTTTTTTAAGAATAAAAAATGTTTATTCTCATACACAGCATTGTGGATTGTGGATATCTTCAAATCTCTTAACTGTATTTTCAACTTTCAAAAAGCTAGCTAGCTTTCTTAGAGCATTTTAGTAGGTGGCCACTAATCCTCATACAATAATAAGAAGAAGAGCATTTTATTGCTTTGTTGTTAATTAACTTCTAGATTACCATTTATAACATACGTACAATGTTAGTAGCTATTTCGTTACACCCTGAAATTGTCAGGCCTGATCAAGTTATGCAATCTGGTGCTGGCATAAAGGGTGGAACTATGTGGAACTATCCCCGGGACATTGTTTCTGGGTCAAATATCTATTACATTATCCCGTTTGCACCTCTTGTGTGTAGACTATTTCGAAACAATTTCTCGATAGTTACGGTACCTTTTTGTCTTTTTCGGATTAGCGAATTGATGTGGCAGCAAAAAAGCCAGACGGTATATTGTTTTTTGTAACATTTTCATACTAACCTGTCTGTATTCCTCGAAAAACTTCAGTGTATTTTTCGAAGAAAACGGATTCTAAGTCTTTGATACATGTTACAATGATAAAATTCATTATTATTATTCATTAAAGTAAAATTTTGTACAATAGTAGGTACATAACGTGTACAAAGAATGTTACCTATATACCTAGTAAAAAAAAACAAAGAATTCACCAACACCTAAAAACTTTTTAAACTGGCAACTTCTCGTAGCTTTTGTGTTGAAAAGACTTGGATTTTCGAATAGGCAACTCCTTGTATTCGTTTTCAAAAGTCTCGAATACTTTTTCGGTGGTATTCGAACTTTTTATTTATCCTCCTTTTTCCGCAGGGTGGGTCGACTCGGAGGGGGAGAAGGCCCCGTTTCTACGCAACGAGCCCGTGAAGCTGACGCCCGCGTGGGAGGGCACCAATCTGCCCAATGACACGCTCAACTTGAAAGGTAATCGCCGTGACACGACACATACTTACTTTACACTTTTGGTTAACTAAACGAGGTTTTTTCGCTGAGTTACTAAACTATCGGTCGACTAAAAATCGCCAGTACGCGTAGGCTTACTTTACACTTTTGGTAAACTTTACAGGGTTCTTTTGAAGAGTTGGTTTGTTGTTTTTTCTATTAGGTGATTGATTGAATGGTTAAATGAAGACATAGAACTTGCAATAGCGCTTTCACAAATGTTATAAGTCAAGACAAGGGTGCAGCTCCTATCTCCTTAAAAAATATATCGTCTCTGGCACTTCGCCGGTCGCTACTGCGGCACGCTGGATCGCGCGTTTTTTTGGTTCACAGTTCTAACCTAATTTAAAGTTAACAACAAACTTTTTGTATTTAAAAAAAATACTGACTAAAAATAATGATTGTTAACAATGCACTTTAATGAAGATGAAACAGAAAAAAATATTGGTAGCCCAGTTTGGCTTTTTATGGTATAGTTTACAAAGTAACTATTTACTATCTGTTATATAGATCACTAATATAACAATGTAATTACCTTTGTAAACACTTGACTTTAAAAGTCGCATTATATCATTATCGATGAACCCAAATTACAAATCTATATTGGTACCGAAACCGAGACCAACTAACGAAACTAAAATTGATAAAACTCAAGTTATAATTCTCGTACACCAGTAAAGGGAAAAGACGACGTCTTATCATGTAGGTCGCAGGACAAGAAATATTACGGAAAATGTTTGTTGTTTAAATATACTTAAGCCGATACACGTGCGAGATTCAACGCTTCTTAAGGAGTCGAGGATCAAATCGAATAAATCCCAGGATTAGTAGAGATTTTAGTAGGGAATTGTGTTATCGTATTTAAAGAATGTAAAAACAAGTTATTCAAGTTTCTTTTAGTCTATTTCAGCTAGGATGATTCTTGTGACACTTCAAAGTTTGTCCGATTTGCGTATACTATGTCAACAAAACATTTATGAAATCATTTATTTAATATAATAAAAAAAATATTAAGACTACAGCTCTGGAAATATAAATATGTAGTAAAATCTGTGTCTATTATTTACATTTTAATTGAATACGATAGAAAAATATTTCATTTTTTAACTACAGGGTAGAGATGAGACACAACAGAATCGACAACTGACGCTGTTCATTTGTCGATAACAGTGAAAAAGTAGATAAGTACTTTGAATTTTATACAAAACAAAACTCTGCGAGTTTTTATCTTTATAAGGTTATCAATTCGTCGCGCATATAATATATATACATTTTTTTTCATCAAACCTATACGTGTGGGGTATCTATATAGATAGGTCTTTAAAAATAACATTGATGTTCCTAAAACAGATTTTTCTCAAAGTCAACCGTTTGAATGATATACTGCACAGACATAGATCTAAATAGACGACGCAAGTACCGCGATTTGTATGAAAACCGAGCGTGCCACTTTTTATGTACTTATAATGACGTCTACGCTAATAGTGATGGGGAAATCTCTTTCCGTGCTAATGTTAAGTCGATCGACTAAAGTATTCTTTAGTCGATCTGCGTTGCAACATTCATGTATTTTAGATGCAAGTCATTTTAGTTAATAATGAATAGGTAAAAACTTTCCAAATAACATAATTTTAACAAGGTTATAATTCAAATTATTTTTATTTTTACTTTTTTGCATTCACAATGAAATTTGGATTACCGAAAAAATTTAAAATGAAGTTTTAGAAAAAGTCGACCCGTCTCACAACTAGTCCGGGCGAATGCTCTTTAAATAATTCATTTTAAATTTTTTTCAGTAAGGTTGTAATTTGTATTATTAAAGGTGATTATTTTTATTAGATAGCAGCACAAAATATATACACCACTAAATTTAAATTAGTACAAAGATTTTAGGGGATCATAGTGTCCATTTAATATTAACAACGTGCGAGGAGAAATAAAACTACAAAAATAAAAACAGCAAACTTATAATTCATAACTAGTATTCTTCATAATGCAATACTGAAGGTAAATTGTACTTTTTGAACTGGATTAATTATGATTTAAAAACTCACTCTAAAACTCACTTCCCAAAAACACGTGAAAATAAAACCGTTAAAAAACTGTATAATGAGCAAGCGTAGTGCAATGCGCCAGAACTAAAACTGTACCCCATATCTAAATAAGAACACTCAGACAAGCACCACCCTCCAAATGCTATGCAGTTTTACCTGCCATCAGCTTACCTAAATTACTTGATAGAATACAACTAAAGGTCTATTCGTGCATGTAGTACTTAATAAACATGCTTTAACTCCTAAGCGTTAAGGAGTTTACCTTCCATCATCAGCTCTCCTAAACAACCTGAAAGTATACTACTCTAAATCTTTACGCATCAACGATATTTAGAAAATTATCCTCCAACTCCTAACCATTGAGGAGTTGTACCCTTCCATCACCAGCTTATCATCATGAGATGATAACTACCAGATGCAAATACTTGAAAATCTTTAGAAAATATATAAAACACCTAAACTAACTATAAAATTTGAGGGTTTCCTTCATTTCCCCTGGATCCCACCATCAGATCCTGACATGGTAAACTTGGTAACAATGGGATCATCTCAGGAGTAAACTCTTTCGAATAAAAAATAATCATTGAAGTATATCAATAGTTCGTGAAGATATTGACGCGTAAAACAGGAACAATCAGTGGACAACAAAGTTGTTTTTTCAGGATTCTAAAAAACATCTGAACCGTCTACTGTAAATTTTTCATGGGACCAAATTGAAACTTTTATCTATCAGATGAAAAAAGAATGATCAAAATCGGTTCATATTTGGCGGAGTTATCGTGGAGCATACATAAAAAAAATACAGTCGACTTGATAACCTCCTCCGTTTTTCGAAGTCGGTTAAATAGTTTTATAAGGTGTACATGCATTTTATGTAAGTTTTTTTTTTGTGCAACAAATTGTCAATCCAATCAATCCTGTTTTATCGATTATAATTTATAATCGAGAAATGTGTTTTAAAGAGTGGACATCACTAATCGATTTACAATTTGAAAAGCTATGCGTAGCACGGTATAAAATACTTACTCTGCTTCGATATTCATTGCCTATTAACTCAATACGTTACATTTACCGCGCTAAGTAAAACCCGCAGTCTATCACGAATTAAGCGGCATAGACGCGTTTGTACATTTTGTGGTTTCAATAACAAAATTTATTAATTTTAATATAAATTAAGCGTAATTTTATTATAAAATTACTTACCGGTGGAAGGAAACGTCTCCGTTTATTCGGTTACTCACAGATGTGGTGTTTTTACAGTTTTTAATCGCACAATTCGGCATTTTTTCAAATTTTAGATAGCGTTCCAGCTGTCTGTCACTGAGATAGCGGTCGGACGCGGACTGAGCCGTCATAAGTGTTTTTGGCTTATGCTGGGCACGCGAAGTAGATACAGTTGCGTCGTCTATTTAGATCTATGTCTGTGATATACTGTTATGTTGAAATTGCAAAAATCTAACAAAATATATGCTGAAGACCTTTATAAAAACTTTCAACGAAAATTAGTTTGAACGAAATATGTTTAGCAGTTTCAGAGCTATAGAACATTTTCCAAAACCGCAAATATTTAACTTTGTCATTCATACAGATACTATGAAAAACAAAGTTATTTTTGTAGACAACAAATTATAGTGGCGTTTTGGGTAGGTGTATTTAATATAATAATAATAATAGAAACTTTAAAGCGCACGAAACAAAAACACATACAGAGAAAATGAGAAAAAGAGGAACACACAATAGGCGACCTAATTGCTACATACCAATCTCTTCCAGACAACCTTTATGTGCGAGTTCGACTCGCACTTGGCCGATTTTTGTTTATACAGGGTTACAGGGAAAGTCGTACTGAATATTAAAGGACGTTATTATTTAGGTCATTTCTGATGAATTTGATCCTATAATATAGTGTCCGAAACTTAACCGTTATGGAGATATTGATATCTTTAAATTTTTTTTTAAATATCCCAATTTTTTTGCTTTTTTGCCAATCTTTTTATGATTAAGACTTCTAGGGTTCGTTTTTTTATGTATTTAGTTAGAAGACATGCCAATGAATAAAAATGATCAACAAAAACTCAACCCTCCATTAACAGCTTAAAATAACTGCATGACAACGGTATAAATTAAGTAATTTTTGCTATGTATTCCTAACTTTGAAGCGCTATGGTAAAAAAAAATTGTATGGAACTTATTCTGCAGATGATTTTAAAAACTTCTACGTCTTCTTAGCTATTCAAAAAGGTATAACACTAGCTATTAAATAGGCAAAACATTGAGCAAATAACAGTTCAGTTAGCAAAAGCTACATTTTCAGTTTGATGTAAAAATAGCTTCAATACGTAAATAAAAAAATAAAAACTGTGATATTTTTATAATTCATGTTCAACATGGCCGCCACTATTTCTTATACAAATTCTCATTCGTTTTCTTAAATTACTTTTTACAACAGATGTTTGCAGGCTCCGCCTCATTTCCTCAGCCGCATCAATAATTTTTTGTCGTAAAACCTCGATATTTGCGATTGGTGTCATTTCGTCGTACACTAGGGTTTTCATATGACCCCACACATAAAAATCCATCGGCGTTAAATCGGGACTTCTTGCCGGCCACGGTATGGGTCCACCTCTTCCAATCCACCGGTTTGGGTAATTTTCATCCAACCATGCTCGAACACTTCTTCTGTAGTGCGCTGGGCAGCCATCGTGTTGAAAGAACATATTTTGTCTTATTGCCAGAGGTAAATCGAGCATTAAAGAGTATAACTCCTCCCTTAAAAAGTTCTCGTACATCTCGCCATTCAAATTATCGGGCAAAAAGTATGGCCCTATCAAATAATTAGAAATTATGCCCATCCACACGTTGAGACTGAAACACTGAACATGGCGACATTTACCAACGAGGAATATGCTGACATCCTAATGTGTTACGGCTTTTGCGGAGGAGTGTCATTACGTGCACGTAATGAATACATGCTACGGTATCCTACTCGCCGAGTACCTGATATTGGCGTATTTGACAGAGTTTACCGAAGACTACGAGAAACTGGTTCTGTTCAAGTACGACGAACTGACGTGGGACGACCTCGTATTTTTGATGACGACGACGAAGAAAATAATGAAATTCGACGCCTTTTTCAAGCCGACCCAACCACGTCAACAACTGTTGTTGCTCGACGGCTCGGTATTTCCCAGTGGAAAGCCTGGTTCGTAATGCACAGTTCTGGCCAATACCCTTACCATTACACGCCAGTGCACGTAAATGAAGAAGGGGACCCGCTGAGGCGACTAGACTTCTGCAGATTTATGCTAAATGCCGATATTGATGATCCGGCTTTTTTAAAGAAAATTTTGTGGATAGATGAGTCTAAGTTTGACAAAGACGGTATCACAAATTACCATAACGCCCATTATTGGGCTCCCAAAGCGCAAGGTAATCCCAATAAAAAAAGATTAAAAGGATCGCAAAGGAGATTCAGTCTCAACGTGTGGATGGGCATAATTTCTAATTATTTGATAGGGCCATACTTTTTGCCCGATAATTTGAATGGCGAGATGTACGAGAACTTTTTAAGGGAGGAGTTATACTATTTAATGCTCGATTTACCTCTGGCAATAAGACAAAATATGTTCTTTCAACACGATGGCTGCCCAGCGCACTACAGAAGAAGTGTTCGAGCATGGTTGGATGAAAATTACCCAAACCGGTGGATTGGAAGAGGTGGACCCATACCGTGGCCGGCAAGAAGTCCCGATTTAACGCCGATGGATTTTTATGTGTGGGGTCATATGAAAACCCTAGTGTACGACGAAATGACACCAATCGCAAATATCGAGGTTTTACGACAAAAAATTATTGATGCGGCTGAGGAAATGAGGCGGAGCCTGCAAACATCTGTTGTAAAAAGTAATTTAAGAAAACGAATGAGAATTTGTATAAGAAATAGTGGCGGCCATGTTGAACATGAATTATAAAAATATTACTGATTTTTTTGTTTTATTTTCGTGATTTAGCTATTTATACCTCAAACCAAAAATGTAGCCTTTGCTAACTGAACTGTTATTTGGTCAATGTTTTGCCTATTTAATAGCTAGTGTTATACCTTTTTGAATAGCTAAGAAGACGTAGAAGTTTTTAAAATCATCTGCAGAATAAGTTCCATACAATTTTTTTTTATCATATCGCTTCAAAGTTAGGAATACTTAGCAAAAATTATTTAATTTATACCGTTGTCGTGCAGTTATTTTAAGCTGTTAATGGAGGGTTGAGTTTTTGTTGATCATTTTTATTCATTGGCATGTCTTCTAACTAAATACATAAAAAAACGAACCCTAGGAGTCTTAATCATAAAAAGATTGGCAAAAAAGCAAAAAAATTGGGATATTTAAAAAAAAACTTAAAGATATCAATATCTCCATAACGGTTAAGTTTCGGACACTATATTATAGGATCAAATTCATCAGAAATGACCTAAATAATAACGTCCTTTAATATTCAGTACGACTTTCCCTGTAACCCTGTATATGTATGTTCACCGAGTACTCGCAGAAGGCTGAACCGATTTCAATGATTCAAACGTTATAAAATCAGGTTTGATCTCAGTAAGGTCCCATTTTTGAAATTTTAAGATTTTTCAGGAAATCTTGAAAAAAAGTTTACGTTTACGTAGTAGTTCTTAATAGGCCCTAGATGGCGCTTTTTATTGTTTCTACGCCGCCGCAGGCCAGCATGCTTCGTCAATGCGCGGAATAAGTATCTAACACTGCCATAGATGGCGCGGTGTCAGATATAGAACCTGTTCGATCGTGGTTTCTGTTAAGGTGGTACGACTTCTATACAAACAAACATTACACAATTATTGGTTCATCTTAATAATACATAAATACATGTGCAACTAACTCATTTCAGTGATTTGTTTGCGCGAAATTATTAAAAAAATGTACTTTCATACATGAGCTATATAAATGCGATGGGTCACACACACATACGTAGAATTATTGAAATTATAAGATATTAGTATATTCGTGTTTTAGGTATGAATGTACATTTTTTTTAATTATTTCGCGCAAACAAATAACTGAAACGAGTTAGTTGCGCATGTATTTATGTATTATTAAGGTATGATGACCCAATAATTGTGTAATGTTTGTTTGTATAGCAGTCGTACCACCTTAACACAAGTCTTATTCTGACATAAAAAATGGGAAAGTAAAAAACTTGGTGCCAGCCGAGGAAAAAAATAAAAGTTATAGAAGTGCAATGTAGAATGCCATGGCTGGCACGGACTTCAAAAGGCTTATTTTTACGTTATGAATTCGGTTTTTTTTATAAAAAGTTTTTTGATACTACATATCAAATGTTGACAGCTTAATGTTTTATCTTACCACATAGGCACATACAATACTTTTTATTATGTTTAATTTGGATAATATAAGTTACGCTATGTAAATGGATTCTACGTAGCCGGAATAGAAGTATAATATATCGCAATTTCTCCAAAAGTAGCTACATTATCTCTTAGGAAAAAATCGATAGATAAGTGGATTGGATTTCAATATGGGGCATCTCTAGAACTGTTTAACTTGAAACGTCACAGGAATCATTCAGATCCTAGTTGAAGAAGACTGTAGTAAGATCACAAAACACAATAATGGGATTAGAAGTATAATAATGATGCGAATTTAATACTTGAACCACTGTTAACCTGCGGGGCTATTATCGTTGCAACAGCACTGCAATGGTGATACGTGACGAAAAGCAATTATCGCGCAATTTATGCTGTCGCATTGCTCTTGCAAAAATAGGTAATAACCTGCTTGGCTTTTTTGCACACGAATGGACTTATGTAAAACTAGTCAAAGACAAATATCCTCACTTTTGGCAGTTTTTTACTCAATAGATAAAGCTAACCTCGTTCTTGTGATAGTGTGTTGTAAGAGCCACGGTGATAAACCACACTCAAGTTATGTTTCCAAAAAGTACGGTAAACAATGCGTTTTTAGTAAAATATGTAAGAGGTTCCAACAATCGCATTTAGAGGAGAAAACGGAGAGTGGAAAGATAATAAATTACATAAAGAAATGTAACAATCTCGTTTCTATAGATAATAGAATTTCACGTTCGGAGTAAGGAAAAGGTTACGTAGGGAAGATGCATATTATTTAGAGTGGAAAATAAATTATCGTCGAACATAAGTAGGCAAATGCGCCATTATTATTCAGCCGCGGTCCGCGTCGTAAACTTAGTAGAAGAAAAAAAAACAAAATCGAAAAAAGGTTATATTTCTTATTCCCACTTCCAACGCAGTGGTTGCAGTTGATATAGCTGTTGTCACATAACTTAACAGTGGGTACATAAATGCCTTACTAAAACACATGCAGATTTCTCATAATAAATTTGTGTGCACCTAAGTATTGCTACAATATTTAAAAAAATCGAGAATAATCAATTATTATACCTCTCAAACAATCTAAATACAGCATAGAAAAGTTAATATAGGTAATAAATAATTTTCGACGTCTCGAACAAATTGTGCAATTGTGTGGGAAGGCGGAGGGTTCGAGTCACGTCTGAGCGATATGGAGAAAAGTTTACCTACCAAAAGTGTAAATTATAAAAATCACATAAAAATAGCATTATAAAGGGAAAAATAAAATAAAAAACTTTGATTTTGATTGTTATGAAAAAGTTTGACTTTTTTTTGTCTTTGATATTCATCTATCATTATTAGGTATTCAGTACTAGCACATAGCTGCCGTCCGCGGTTTCACCCGCCGCGTGGTCCCCGTTCCCATGGGAAAAAGAGATAAAAAGTATCCTTAGATGTTACTCTCCGTTCTTTCAACTAACATATGTCAAAAATTAAGCCGGATTGGTTGCTAAGTTAGGACGTGAAGGAAGGACAAACAAACACACTTTTTTAATATTATATTAGTTAGGATACGTAATTAATTTCCCATTCCCTATAATACTGACCCAAATATTGTAGGTCAAGTTACCCTTTATGTCGCTGGAATGGAATGAAATGGAATGAAGAGGCGCGCAGTTCCCTTTAAAAGATTTCACCCGCTCTTAATGGGCACAAATTGCTTTTTAAATCAACATTTACGATAATGTTCCTTGTGATTTGAGCATGGCATTGTGTGAAGGGACTTTGGGTTGGAAGGACTACTTTATATTTTGTTGAGTAGTTAGAGAGGTATGCAATAGTAGAAAACGAAAAATATGTAGCTTAATTCTGCAAGAAAACTTAGTTGCTAGAAGCACTGCCCGCCCGCCCCGCAAATAAATGCAAAACAGTGACACACCTTGCACCTTTACATGCAAGAAGCACTGCCCGCCCGCCCGCAAATAAATGCAAAACAGTGACACACCTTGCACCTTTACATGCAAGAAGCACTGCCCGCCCGCCCGCAAATAAATGCAAAACAGTGACACACCTTGCACCTTTACATGCAAGAAGCACTGCCCGCCCGCCCGCAAATAAATGCAAAACAGTGACACACCTTGCACCTTTACATGCAAGAAGCACTGCCCGCCCGCCCGCAAATAAATGCAAAACAGTGACACACCTTGCACCTTTACATGCAAGAAGCACTGCCCGCCCCCCCGCAAATAAATGCAAAACAGTGACACACCTTGCACCTTCACCGACTACTCTACACGTGTGTACTCACACGGAGCATCCTCAGGAGTTGTTAGACCGTACAACGCGGAATTAAGCTACTTATTTTTCGTTTTCTACTAAGATATGGATCTCCGCCAAGTGACGCCTGATTCTATCAAAATTGGTATACAATATTTGTGTATGTCTAATTTTACTTTTTTAGTTTAGTTTTTGATAGTGTAAGAAAATTGTAAATGTATCGCAACTTTTTGCTGACCTAATTCGAACTAAAGGGATCCTATTGACATCCTAAATAATACGATTTGAAAACCAGTTAAGTAACAAAATCTCTATCTTCATTGTAAAAATTATAACTTTTACTAACCTCTACCTCCCTTTCCAGGTATTGCGATGGATTTGGCACCACCCAAAGACAAATGGAACATAATCTACATAATCCTTTTGATTCACGGCCTTGGCACCTTGATAGCGTGGAACATGTTCATTACCGCCAGAGACTACTTCGCGAAGTACAAGTTGGTGGACGCGAAGGAGTACTCGGAACATTACCTCGCATACGTCGGCTGGGCGGCGCAAGTGCCCAACTGCTTGTTCAACTGGATTAATATCTTCATGCCTCTGAAGTAAGTTAATACCTTCATGCCTCTGGAGTAGGTTAATATTTTCATGCCTCATCAGTAAGGTATTCGTCATTTTGTAGTTAGTTTATCAGTTAGTTAAAAGTGAAGTCTCTAGTTCTATCATAATATTTTAGTCTCAACGATTTTCGACAATCCTATAACTTTCTCGACAATTCTTTTTTTTTTTTTTCTTTCTTTCTGCCTAGGCCCCGGCCTGAAAGTATGTTTTAACAGGTTCCCTGTCCCATTATCCACATATGATACACGGGACACTTTCTATACCAACACTGGCAAGTTCGTGAATCAAATATAAACAAAATTGAATATCAAATAATATGGAATAGCAAAGAAAACAAAATTATTTATTTTGGATTTTTTACGTTTTTCACGACCGAAATACCTCGAGATTTGCTATCTAAAAATATAATCTCTTCTAAATAACTAGCAGCAGTGAAATTAAAGAAAAAAGTACTGGACATTCCGCAATGAAAAATCTATGTTGTATGGGGAGAGGGCAGTAATCGTACGAAACGTATATTTGGCCTATAGACAAAGTAACATCGTTATGTAGCGAAACGACAAATAATTTCGTTGTCGTCTATACACGCCAATCAAGTAGTAAGACCACCTGATTTAGCGCGGCTTATGCCAATCCGCCAATCCCATACATTTAATTCTTTTCGAATTTCGTTCTCGTTTTCGAATTGTTACTTTGTCTAGCCTGCGCCTGGCTTTTGGTTCAATATGCTTGGTGCCTACTTAGCTTCCTCAAAACTTTCAGTTTGCGAGATGTTTGATGTTTGTCATAATGTCCTATGAGGAAACTCGTGTCTACGGTATTCTATGTTTATCATAATGTCGTATGAGGAAACTCGTGTCTACGGTATTCTATTCCCAAACTGATTCCCAACATTAGTTGACATTCGTAACACGTGAGATGAAAGGATTTACGCACTCTTTGATGTGCGCCAAGGAAAACGTTGTGGGATTAAATTTAGAAAATCAATAATTTCGGCAGTACTTGAATATTAATATAGAACGAGTTGTTGTGTATATCAAGGTCTGCACATTTTACTGTTATTTCATTTGCATATAAAATGGTACATCATGTAAATAGAGCTTATCAGTTTTACTACGAATTACTGTTACTTATTACGTACGCTCAAGATCGATGTGTAAAGCTTGATTTGCGGTCTGCTGTATTAGTCTAGTCAATCTTCCTTAGGTTGCTATTTCTTTCCGTTCTTTATAGCATCAAAGTCGGCTAAAGAAGTAAAGTGACAACTTGGTTAAGTAGTCGTAGGTATAAATTAATTGATTTGACGACCTCCGTGGTAGGTGGTATGATGTACACTAGGGATGTTACGGATGTGGTTATATCGGAACCGAATTCGAAATCGGAGTTTTTAGATTTGTTTTATCGAAATCGGAACCGGAATCGGAACCGAAATCGGATGCGTAGGCGGAAGAGAGATGTGTTACGGGAAGGTCTAAGAACACGAAAACGGTATTTTTTTATATACCTACAGGGTGGAAATTTAAGGTGAGGCATGAAGGGCACGTACTTTAAATGTTGTAACTATACTCTGTCTCAATCCAATTTAATGAAAAGGTAAACAAAGACGCCATTATTCCGACCATCGACTATTTAGTGATGTGGTAAAAATTAGACATTTATAAATCGATAAATTAATTGATTGCTTCGATTCGATTAATTGAATAGTATTATGTTGGAGCTTAGCGTTAGCGTTAGTGAAGAGTTTTTAGTTTATTACTTCTCAAGCCTCGGGAGATGGCGGTGTTTATCGCGATTATAGAGAAATAAAAGGGTTATATTGAACCGAGTAAAAATTACTCATTTTTTTAATTACATATAAACACATCATCATCACATAACAAATTGACAAGTGACTTTAACATAATATATGTAAGATCACTTACCATCACAAATTTATCATAAATATTAAAACAAAAAAAGAACCCGGTAATCATAGCAGTAAATAATTTTCAATAACTTAGGACATCTAAAACGTAGTTTCTTTGAAATACACACCAACCAACTTAAAAGTATTTAAAAGAAGCGAATAAAATACTACAATAAATAACTAAACAAAGGTAATAAAACTTTGAATACTTTAAGAACACAGAGTCAATATTAAGCAATGCCATACAAGCCACGATAAATTAAAACTACCTAGTAAAAATAAAACATAAAATCAGCCTATTTTGAGACAAGCAGTCAAGAGCAGACCCATCCCACTGGTGGCACCCATTCACGAGCATGAGGCATGAACCAGCCATGGCTTCGCTGATCACGGACTCGATTCTCACTCGTTAGAAATTATATTTATCCTACTTATCGAAAAATATATTTTCAAATTTTAAGTAAAAAGTTGTAAAATAATTTTCTACATCATAATCATGACATAAATATTCTTCGATTAACATTTAATTATAGTCGATAAAACGGAACGGTTTTTCCTATGTAGGCATACCTAGGTTACATAGAAATTGTGAAAACGTTGCTTTAAGTAAAATGATTCTACTTACGGTAAAGTAGCAATGACATCGTTTCGGCAAATTATGCACACGGAATTCCGCTATGTCCCATCCCTAACGGACCCGCGAATATACTTTTTTTTATATTTCAGATTTTTGTGATAATTTTTATCAATAAATACAGTGATATTTTATCTTCGATAACATAACTCGAATCATAATCGATATAATTGAACAAATAATTGAACTATCTGTTAGACATTTTACGTCAAGCACTATGCGACCATAGATTAGATAATATTTTTGCTTCGATTAATAACCTCACTTTTCTTCTTAAAATTTTCAACTAAATTTTAAAAATGTTTAACAAACTACGTTCTTTGAAACAAATTAGTGAGATATAAGTTGAAACCTTCTAATTACTTATGTGTGTATGTGTTTTTAAATCCATTTAGTGGCCGAAAGTGTGAGAATTTTTAATGAAACAGGTTTGTTTACATTTTCATTAAATTGGATTGAGACAGAGTATACATGAAAACGTTCTGAGGAAATAATTCTTAATTTTTGAGAAATTTTAAACTGATAACTGAAAATGGTTAGTTTTCAAAAATATTTTTTATGCATCAATATGCATACTCCTCATGAAACAGGATCAATATCATCATATATCCTGTTTCATGAGGAGTATGCATATTTAGCGCGGACTTTTCATGTTTTTCGCATATTCTGACGTTTCTAGTATTCAAACCTCAGTTGGTCCTCATACTCCTCATACCACAAGTCCGTTAGGCGGTCGGGGTGCAGGTCTGTATACATATAATTGTAATCAAACTCGAACATGTCAATTCGTACTAGACTGTACACATATTACAGTGTAATTTTAGCTGTGTACAATCTGGCACATTTGATAGTAACATAAATCATGTCTACAAGTATTTGCAAGAAACAGTGACAACATCATTAATGGCTACATGTTTTGTGATTTTCAAATTTTTGTACTCGACTGTACGATAAATACGAGTATTAATTTGTTTATGCCAGAGTCATGGCTGTTTAAATATATGTTTATAAGTATATTTTATCAATGAGTAGTACTTGCAAATATATAAGTATTACGACTTTGATCTATCGTTATCATCCCACTACCCAACGCAGCGGATTGTCACAGTTTGATTGTCTATTCGCATTTTAAAAGTGGGTATATCAACGCTTTACTAAAACACATGCAGGTTCCCATGAATTTGTGTGCACCTAAGTTTTGCGACATACCTATTTGTTATTGTTAATTTGGTGGTGGATTATGTTTAAAATGATGTGCGATGCCAAATACTATTAGAAAATAGATAAATGTACAGATTTTCACGTTTCTTATACATTTACGTGACAACCTTTTAAACAGCGCCATCTGAGAACGACCATGGCGGCATGAGGTGACTATTTTATTTGTTGATCCTGTGTATCTTTCATTATAGCAGCGAAATCAGTTTACTTCAGGATCACTGGTCGCTTATAGTTGTTCAAATTCTTCTGAAACTGTACGCAATTACCTCGCGAGTTCCTATAGTTTTTGCTGATACTAACATAGTTATTTGGAATATAAAATAAGTTCTATTACCAAACTGAAATTGACCACGCTTAAATATAATATGATAGAAATAACTAAAAAGTTTGAAAAAACATTTGCTAACTAACATTAAAAAGTTTCAATATCTTTGTTCCACAGGGGCAGCTTGACGACGCGCATAATATGGTCACTCATGATAGAGGTGGCCATATTTGTGCTGACGGTGTTACTGGCCATGGTAGACAGCTCAGCTTGGCCAGGCGCCTTCTTCTGGATCACCATGATATCTGTGCTTCTGATGAACTGTAAGTGTCAAAGGATTTTGATCCCTTTATGTACTAGGTTCAAATTACCATTTATGTGGCTATATTCGTATTGATAAATTGTCCATGATGGATAGATCAGCGCGGCCAGCAAACTTTCTGGATCACTATGATATCTATGCTTCTGTTAAACTGTGTCTGTCTACTGTTCTCACAGTACAACTAGTATTATCTTTTTACCATAAAAAAACATATTTTCCTTTTCCAGCGTTCAACGCAATCTTCCAAAACTCCGTGTACGGAATAGCCGCGCGTCTACCACCCAAATACACAGGGGCCGTGGTTCTAGGGTCCAACGTGTGCGGAACCTTGGTCGTGTTCATGTCCATGGCGTCGGAATTGTTCGATAGTCGACGAACGTCGGCTATCTACTACTTCATCACGGGGATATTCGTGCTGCTAATCTGCTTCGATACTTACTTCGCTCTTCCACTCAATGTAAGTATTTACAAGAGTTTAGCGGCACTATAATGAGATTAAGATAAGAATAGGACTGGCAGGGTGCCATTTTGTGATGTGTTTTGAAGTTTGTGAATTGTTTATTAAAAATAGAAATACTCTAAATTAATGAGCCCATTGATTAAAGGAAAGAAAGCATTATCTTTTGATTTTATTATTTGAAGTGAATACTTCGTAGGTATTTGATGAATAATTCAATCATAATAATCATAATTGAAAATATCCTTTACTCGTGCCTTGAAACATTTCTAAATTCAAATAACTTTTTCTATCAGAAAAAATATGATTTTAGACGTAAAACAAACACCCTTTCAGCAACGATTGACCTTGTTACGAAAATAAAAGACAAAATTGATA
The DNA here is from genome assembly GCA_910589605.1 of Chrysoteuchia culmella. Classification (NCBI taxonomy): domain Eukaryota; kingdom Metazoa; phylum Arthropoda; class Insecta; order Lepidoptera; family Crambidae; genus Chrysoteuchia; species Chrysoteuchia culmella. The sequence goes on along the minus strand of OU342664.1, from coordinate 10,562,702 downwards.
AAAAACAAATAGTACTGGGAATATTTATTGATCTTAAAAAAGCGTTCGACACCATGTCACATGAAATACTTCTAGAAAAGTTATTCGACGCGCGCTGGTATAAGGGGTAATGCATACAAACTAAATCAATCCTATTTATTACATCGTAGACAGATTGTTAGGATAGGCGATTGTCAGAGTGAACCGATATTGATTACTTGCGGTGTCCCCCAAGGCTCAATATTAGGACCGCTTCTGTTCCTTATATATATAGTTATCTCTGCTAAGAGTTGTTTGATCCAGCGGTACATATGATCAGTTTTTTGTTGATCCGCCAAAATTTGTTGATCCGACTCGATTTGTTGATCCAATACCTTAAGTATGTGAGTTATTGGCACCGTTTCGGATCAACAATTGATCGTCAACAACTATCTGGAAGTAGCTAAAATTTATACAAATCCACCCCGTACTTATTTGATCCAATTTAAACGGACCAATCACAGATCGCAGATGCGTTCATTGGTTCAGATCATCAATTTCTAAATCGGTATAGTTCGCGAGGTCTAAGCTGAGCTTTGCATTTGTGTGAGTGCACATGGATAGTTTGTAGGTATCGTGTAAAAAAACAAATAACAAAAAACAACAGGTGTTGCTATTAGTACATACAAGTAAGAGGTAAATTTCTATTGCAAACAAATATTTTCTATAGTACTGAGATGACTAGAATAGTTTTAGACTAGTATTAGACTATATTAGCCGATTCTTTGTGGAGTTGCAAAGTTGGCCCTATAGTAAAAGTCGTTCATACTCATGAGCAGAATCAGCAGAACCTTTTAGGTGGCTAAAAGGTTTTGCGCTTATCCATAACACGTTGTAAGTATAGCATGGGTATCTGCGTCCCAAAAACAAACAACCCCCGTTCCCGTGGGAAATTATAAGTAGCTAAAGTACTGGCTGATAAAATTAGCTATTGATGGGAGTCCCAGTAGAATTCGGGAATGGTTTAGATTTACAATTGGATCTGGTTGATAGGTGGCGTGATGTCGATAAGGTGGTACGAAGTTCGCCGGATCAGCTACTTATCAGCATCAGCCATTTTAATGTCACCCCTGCTGGGGCACTGGCCTTCCTCATGGATGGATAAGGAGGACGGGCCATAACCCACCATGCGGGCCCAATTGGGAACTGGTGGGTTTTAACGTTGCAAATGCAGCCGGGACCAACGACTTAACGCGCCTTCCGAAGCACGGAGGAGCTTAAGATAGTAAATTCCTGGTCACCCAACCTGTGACCGACCATTGCTAAAGTGGCTTAACTTCAACAATCGCAGGCCGAGAGCGCGAACCACTGCGCCACGGGCTCCTCAAACCAGATAGTTATAATATAAGTTAAATGGTACAGGCTCGTAGTACCCGAAGCCTTTGTTGATAAATGGGCTATCCATTTTTTTTTTTTTTTATTAGGACTCCTGTTGTTCTGGAGATTACCGCGTTCAAACAAACAAACTCTTTAGCATTGTGTATAACTAGCGGCTGCCCGCGGTTTTTCCCTCGTCGTTCCCGTTCCCGTGGAAATATCGGGATAAAAAGTAGCCTATGTGTAAATCCACTATTGACGTAACTACATACCAAATTACATTCACAGTAGTACGTACATCTTATGTTTTGGCGCGCACTGTTCATTGAAATAAAACAACTTTTACGGATATCAAACGCGCTATATTTCCACGATTATTATTTTTTTATTTTTTGTAGATAAATAAATCTATAAAAGTAAAGGTGGAGACAACATATCCTAATTTTTTAATATTTTTTTATAAAGATGGAGGTCGGCCCGCTTTCGAAGTTTTCTTGGCAGTTTCTTTCTTCGAAGGTCCTCCCAATTTGTGAACTGCCAGTAGAGTCTTTAGTTTTCTCTTTTCTTAATAATAAAGAATTAAAATAACAATTAAATCAAAATATCAAATCAATAATAATTTGTGCCATAGTAAATGTCTAACCGTATCCGAACGAAAATAAATTAACTTTTCGAGGGTAGACTTATAAGTAGCCAGTCATCCCGTGACCACGGCAGCTGTAAAGGTTCCGAAACGTCGGGAAAATCAAAAAACCCCTAAAAAACCTAAAAATTACGGACAATTACAACTTAGTTCGTGGAAATATAGCGCGTTTGATATCCGTAAAAGTTGTTTTATTCCGTTCAGTAGTTTTTGCGTGAAAGAGGAACAAACAAATAAAGAAACAAACTGACATACTTTTGCATTTATAATATTAGTAGGAAGGATGTATCAAGTACCTACTAGCCGACCACCACAATTAGGCGCATGACAGGAATGCGGTTACCTATTAAATATTAAAAACATAACTCTAATTCGACACCCGCACCCGCGAAGAAAGAAACTAAGAACACTTGTTACTTATATAGATGCAGCTTAGATGTCGTTTAAAGTTCAATTAGATTTCAAAAACATCTAAATATCGGTTAAACTATCAGAAGCATACATTGAAGTCGCACAACGACGTTGAAGTCAATGATGAAAAATACATTTATAATTATCACAAACTTACCTTTCGCTCAATCTTTCCAACACTCAATAAATCTGACATTGCCTGTTTGCTGATTGCACTTTTTTGCATTTGAAATGGATAATTTCTTAGATCTTGCCACTACACTGTAGTATTTGATAATGAGCCGGCCGAGTGTGGTGTGGTGTGATTTAACCGTTAAAATAAACAGAAAAAATATTGTCATCCCTATCTTTTTAAAGTAATATTTGAATAACGCTTTCTCTCTCTCGTGGTGGTGTGATGCCTAAAATTACGACCGTTGTTGATCCACTTGCAATTGCAACCGATAACTAGAGACACGGTATAATAGTAAGTATCGATCGGAAACTTATTCTCGAAAAATACTGGGGTTAAGGAAATAATTTAGTATTCAAATGAAATACCTATTAATAGTCTATTAGTTGTGATAGAAACGTTTTCTATACATCTATTACTTTTTTTACCTACATAGTAATCCGTGGGCCATTATCAAAATACCTACTTACCTATTAAACTATTACTAGGTAGGTACATATTTTGATAATGATCTACGGATTCCTATGTAGTGATCAGGGGGCTAATCTATGGCTATCGCTTTCAACTCGTCATTTGAAAGATATTAACTAGGTACTTCACGCCATAACTTATTATGAAAGAGATTGTGATCGGGACGCGTTTTGAAAGATAAACTGAATGAACTAAATAAGTAGTTAATTTGATGTTTATTTGGAATTGTTTAAGCAAAGTAACACACACAAATACCTTTCAAATGTATGGAGAAGTGTCAGTGAAGTGTCATATTAAAATTATTCTTTATTCAAGAAAAAGGGATTGCGTGTGCAACTTTAATTCACACAATTCCATAAATCGCCATCACAATAGCGTATGACTATCACCAGGTTTAGGTATTTTATTGGTTTAACTTAACAAGCAAAAGGTAATGTACAAGAGAATTTAGCTTTTCTGTATTAACTCTTATTGGAAATGCTCATCTACTTCATACAGGCACTAGTATTCATATTATAAACACTGGCTCGTCGCGTCGAGTATGCACGCTCTCAAGGATCAAGAAATGTGTAATGAGCGCCTGAGAAAAAACCGTTACGCGGAGCCACAAATATCTTACAAAAATGTAAAGCAATGGTTAGAGCATATAGCTGAATTCTGAAATATATGTAAGCGACATAATACGCTGTTCAAATATATGCCGTCCTGCTTTCAAAATTGAGCTTAGGAGCCAGTAAATTTCGACAGAAAGGTGGATCAACATAGTACTCTTTTAATTTCGCTGGATCAAACAAGTGTTGGAAAAGGACTATATATATACACATATATATATATATATATATATATATACATATCAATGATATACAAAAAACGAACCTAACGGGTGACATAGCACTGCATGCTATAATTTCACAAGCTCAAAGCGATTGGTTTAAATATACTTTGAATTCAAACAAAACTAATTATGTTATCTTTCGGCCAAAAACAAAAAAAAATATGTCAATTTTAAACTCCTTATCAATAATGAACCGATCAAAAGGAAGCCAGAAGAAAAATATCTTGGTATTATCTTTGACAACAGACTAAATTGGAAATCACATTTAGAAAATTTAAATCGAAATTAGTGTCATCTGAAAATTGCCTACCGAAGAAAGTCTGCTACCTTATCTATAACTCGCTTATCAAACCTCATATAGATTATCTAATAGAAATATGGGGTACTGCATCAAAAAGTAACTTAAAAACAATACAAACAGCTCAAAACAAATTAGTAAAAATTCTTTTTAAATACAATTTTCGCACATCGACTGGTAAAATATTTCAATATACGGAGATATTGAGTATATACCAAACTTATGTTTATGCTACTTGTGTACTTATTCGCAAAATATTAAATGGTGACATAAATACAAATATAACATTTACGAAAAAACACCAAATAAAAAAAAAAACAATTACGAAGCGCTAATGATCTTGTTTCACGTCACCCTAGTACAAACTATGGTAAATATAATATTCAATATGATGGAGTTTCTCTTTATAATAAACTAGCTGTTACCCGCGACTTCGTCCGCGTGGAAACCTTTTATACATGTATTAGTTTTCCGCCCGCGACTTCGTCCACGTAGATTCTACTTTCCCCTTAAGGGAAAATCCTTTCTTATCTATCTACATGCCAAATTTCAACTCAATCCGTCAAGTACTTTGAGCTCTGCATTGATAAGTAGGTATATCAGTAATTTTTGCCTTTTATATATTTAGAATATTGTCTGGGATGGAAGTACTATGGCCGATAAATTGATTAAGTACTTACCTAACGATTTGTTAGCTTATGAGGTTGGTCAGTTGTAGTAATAATTAACAAAATTCAGTATACATTTTTTTTACAAACAAAGGTTTGTTTATTTGTTTTTAAGTTTCAACCATGAGCCTAATAATAATAAAAAAAAACACTTTTTGCTTTGAAATAAAAGGAGTTTTCTTACAAAACTCCATCCCCCTTTTCACCCCTTTGGGGATGGAATTTTCAAAAACGCCGAGTCAGGTAAATGTTTATTTTTAATTCATAACCTAAATAAAAAATTTGAAGATCCTAACTCCAAAACCGACGGACTTTTATACAAACTTTCATCCCCTATTTCGCCCACTTAGGGGTATAATTTCGAAAAATCCTCTCTTAGTGCACCCCTAGACCTCACAAGGAACCTATGTGCCAAATTTGAAGTCTCCTAGACCTAGCGGTTTGGGCTGTGCGTTGATATGTTAGTCAGTCAGTCAGTTTCTTTTTTAACCGACTTCAAAAAAGGAGGAGGTTATCAATTCGACTGTATTTTTTTATTTTTTTTATTTTTTTTTATTATGTATTTTCCACCATAACTTCGCCAGTTGTTAACAGATTTTTATAATTCTTTTTTTATCTGAAAGAAGATGGTTTATGTGTGGTCCCATATAATTTTTACGAAGATCTGGCTAGTAGTTTTTTCATAATCTTGAAAAATATCAATCACCTTTTGGCAAGTAGTCGGTTGCCTAGATGACATTGTTGTGTATGGGCTGATTTTTAATGTAAGTAACGGCACATGATGTAACTAAAAAATCTGAAATAAAAACATTTTATAAAAAAAATTCAAACCGACTTCAAAAAGTAAAAAATAAAACTTTTGGAGTCGGTGCTAGCTAGCTAAGGCCAAAAAAATATATAGTTAATAGAAGTGCAATGTAGAATGCCCTGGCTGGCACCGACTCCAAAAGTTTTATTTTTTACTTTTTGAAGTCGGTTTGAATTTTTTTTATAAAATGTTTTTTTTATATATTTAGATTACCAGATCCAATAAAAAACACCAAATCAATGACTTCATACAAACGGTTGCTTAAAGCTCAAATTATTAATAAAATAAAAATTATTTAATATTTTTACATTTCATAAATTGGGCACACAAATATTTTAAAATAAATAAACAGTTCTTAAAATTCAATGGTCAATATAATAACAGATCAATTTATAATTATAATATATCTTAAAACTGGCTACAAAATAAAATAAATAAATATATATATGTAGGTATACAGGCATTTTGGGTAACTTTAAACATTTTTACAGTTGTGATATTACAATCTGATTTATTTTCATAAACGTTCATTTTATTGATTAAATAGTGTTCTTTTGAGTTGGTTTATATTTTTAACTTAATAGATTTTATGAAAAATCAACAGAACTACACATAACAAATTCAATGTTATCATGAGTTTTGGGTAACTTTGAATATTATTTTTTTCATGATGAAAATCCTTTATTATTCGAATATTTTAAGGTTTGGGTAAGATTAGATGACGTTTTTATATAAAAAAAAATGCTTAACTATCAACATGACATCTACACTGATGTATAAATATGACAGATAGATTATTCTTGCCATATGAATCAAAGTGGACCAATTTGGTGGAAAAAAACTTTATTTTTTATGAATTATTATTAAATCAAGAGAAACTAGGAAAATAGTGTTTAACATAACAAATTATATATTCATCTGGCTATCGAATAAGATCAAAATCGTAATTAATAGTTATATTTTCTTAAACAAAACTTTTTTTAAGACAAAGTCATTCACCTCTTTCCATGAACAAAATGTCGTCGTCAATAAAAAATTTGCCACCTTTTCTGGATACGTGCTGCTATTTTAAAATACTTACAATGTTTGACTCATCGATTCGACATATTTAAATTTTGGAAGGCGAAGACCACCCTCCTAAAAAGTTTTTTTTTGTAGCACAGGGACTTGTAAGGGTCTAACTTTTTGTATCCTTCCTGGAAACAAACTACCCTCTTCTCTAAAGACACAATATGTACCCTCTTTTATTTTCGGGACTTCAACGACTCCCTTGCCTGCACACTTATCAGTTTTCATAGCTTGTAACTTTCATTAACTAGCTTGTAATTAACATTCAAAGTTACCACAGTTACTTCGATTTTGATCGTCGTCAGAACTTTACCAGTTTTACACAATATTTAACATCAAATAAAGGACGACGACTTGAAAATAATAACAATTAAACTACATTTTAAAGATAAAAACCAAAACATACCTGTTTACAGTGTGTTTTGTATATTTAATTTCAATTTCAAATCAGAGCAACAAACAATTGCAAAAAATTCAATATGGAAAAGGCGTTAATTTAAAAAATTATGACTTTGATAGTTTATTTTTCTACTTTTTGATTGCTACTTAACATTTTGGCGATCCGTTTTACGCAGTTGCGATATTGAAACAGCAAAATGGTTTCATGAAATAAAAATAAGAAATCTTTTCACAACTTTGTTCAAAGTTAAACTGGAATTCAAAGTTACCCACGTTACGTATATATTATTATTAATATTATTTATAACACAAAGTTTTAACCAAATACTTGTTTTTTTATTTCTTCAAAAATTGATGTTCTATAAAATAAATTTGGCAATTAGTTTTAATATACTTAATTTATTAATAAATCTTAACAGCATTTAAATATCAACCAAACTAAAAAAAAAAAAAATCTACATTCAGAGTGCATCATTGCCGCGTCCAGTATGCTCAGCCGCGTCTTACATCCATGTTAGTGCAAAGCGATGACATGACGACTGCGCTCGGTTCGATTCGTTAACGTACGCGTCAAATAGGATTTGTTTGAAAATATTATTTAAGTCAACCCGCATTATTATTCTCAATTTACGTGTTTGATTTTTCATATTTTAGTTGTTTATAAGTATATAGTAAGTAAAATTTGTATTTCGTATGAGAAATAAATATTCTTTAACCTTATAATATTACAACATACCTAGCATTAGTGGATGCTTCATATTTGATGAAAAAAAAACCAGTAATAATTCATCAAATAGGAAGCATTTACTTTAAATAATAGAAGCAAAAGACAATGCTTTCCTTTATTCAATTGGCCCAATGAATATTTATTACTTGAATAAAATATATTCGAGATTATTATATATTTCGATGTTGCGATAAAATTGCGCCTGGACCGTCCTATTTTCATCTTAATCGCATTGTGCATGTCGTCAGTACCTCTAGTACGAATTGATACTAACTATTATGCTATCGATAACTATGGCAGGTGGCAGGCAATGCTCATGTCCGTAAAGCAGTCTATGGATATTGGAAGAAAGAAAGAAAATTCGTTTATTCAGCAAAAAAAGAAAAACAAATTAAGTACAAACAGTTTTTTTGCTTAAACAAAGCGATAGTTTTAGATTAGCAACTAATATAAAAATTACGTACGTCTAAAAAATATATTTTTCTCAAACATGCTTGGAAATACACTGGTTGTTCCTAAAATTGATAGCCACAATTAATACAACCTCTTCTTTCATGAAACTATTTTGAATTGACGGCTAGTTTCAACACAAACCTCCGATGTGAAAATCACTGGCCACCTATGTGTAGTTTTTTTATTATTATTATTTAAGTTTAAAGATTATCGGTCACTCTTCTTTTGTTTGCAACAATGGACGTCTCGCGGGAAGCTTTTCGTGCTATGATTTTCCATTTTTTATTTAATTTACAAATTTACAATAATAAATTTACAAACTGCTTTTGGGGAGTCTGCTCCTGCGTTAGCAACAATTACTTACCACCAACTGCAGTAACTCATAAAAACATCGTCAGGGTAGAGTGGCTATTGCGAGAGAATAGACATATTACACATCGAGAGATAATTTATAACAATTATTTTTGTTGGCCAGCACTTTCAGAAAAGGTTTAGAAATGTATGGAGCCTGAATGATCTCCTTTAATATTAATTTGCATAACCTCATCCGCAGCGATTCTACCGCTACCACGATACGCTGCAACAACGCACTCTCCGCGTCAACCCTGCACTCGCCGCCACAAACCAGCCACCGGCCACCGCCCGAATACCATACGGGACCATCTTCAGGCAATCCTGGGTGCAACTGTACAACATCTTCGTCGTGTTCTTCGTGTCTCTGGCCGTGTTCCCAGCTGTCCAGGCTGGTAAATAGCACAAACAAAACTACGCAAAATATATTTTAATTTCTTCGTGAATCTCGCTACCGCCTGCATTCCATACGGGACCATATTCAGGCAATCCTGGGTGCAACTGTACAACATCTTCGTCGTGTTCTTCGTGTCTCTGGCCGTGTTCCCAGCTGTTCGTGGCTTAAAAAATACAAAACTATAGTATTTTAATGTTTACATATCACACTATATCCTACCTAATAGAGAGAAGAAGAAAAACAAATTAACTCAATCCGATTTCCTACAACTTTATATGAAATAAAAATTAAACATTTGTTTTTCTTGATTTGCACAAAACTGAAAGTTTTCTTGAATTTTTGGGACTTTTATTCGCAATTCGAGTATCCAAATCATACATCGACATACAAATGTATACATAACTGTTTATACGTTTTGAATTTCTTTGCACCCGAATGTATAATTTATGTGTACTCGGGGAGATAATTAGACGGAAAAAATTTATTTGAGAAATAATATTTATGATATTATATTGCAGTATAATCCTACAATTTAACTATATAAAATCCTATCCTATCCTACTAATAATATAAAAGCGAAAGATTGGGAGGATGTTTGTTTGTTATTCTTTCACGAAAAAACTACTGAACGGATTTAGACTACACTTTACAATATATAGCTTATACATCAGAAATCAGACTTATATATTACAAATCACGCGGGCGGCGGCCACTAATATTATAAATGCGAAAGTTTGAATGGATGTTCGTTACTCTTTCACGCAAAAACTACTGACGGATTTAGATGAAATTTTACAGTATTAAATAATACAGTAGCTAAAATTTATGCCGATATTTCTACGGGAACGGGCACCACGTGGATGAAACCGCAAGCGGCCGCTTGTTTTATTATTTTCCGATTTTTCGATTCCTTTAAACTAAATTTATTGTGATTTTCACTAACTTGGCCTACTAAGTGTTACCAGAACTTGAAAAATACCAGAACTAGAAAACTCATGGTTCTTTTGGTCATTTAAAAAAAACGTATATTTAAAAAAAAGTTGCTAAACCCTGTACTCGACTTGTGAAATTGACAGTTCTTTGTTTACATTTTTCCGTCTAATTATCTCCCCGAGTATAGAAATGTATATGAACTTCCATGACTCAGGTACAAATGCTCGTACTCATCATACAAACATTAGCTCCTACCAGGATTTGAACTCAGAACCTAAGAGTAGTCGACATCTTGAAACCGGTGTACGTACCACTCTACCAAGGAGGTCGTGAATACATAAATAGTGAATACATAAATTATAGAATAGTTACGATAGATGGCGTTAGCAACGTATCTTCTATTGCTTATGCGCATATGTATGGAATCCTGCCTCGCGCTAACAAAGTTTTCATTACAACTTGTTATAAATGTGAGTACGTGCGTATTAAAATTTGGAGACTTTATTTATAGTAATATGTTATTTATTAATCTTATCCCACATTCCAACGCAGTGACAAAACTAGATATTTCGGTCTTGCCACTTTACAATCCAGTGGGTAAAGTAATGCTTACTAAAACACACGCCAATTCATCATGAATTTGTGTGCACCTAAGATTCGCTACAGTTTTTATTTTTCAATCTTGTTTTGTTGAGAAATTTGTATTAGAACAAATATGATTTAATTTAATTAAATATTTAGACATTAGACAGCTGTAAGACACTTAATAAATCCACTTGCGTCGTTCACAAACATAGCGGTTTCGAGTAGTTTACTTTTCAAAATATTACAATATCAGTGGGGCCGCCCGCTGTCTCACCGGCGGGGTTTCAATGTTTTATTAATTTGTAATTCTGTTTCAATCCAAGCTATAATCTTTTATACAAGTTACAAGCTTTAATGTTTGTCTCTTTAAGTTTTTTTTATTTTTATTAATGTTATTAACGTTTATAATTATTATTAAATCTCAATGTTTGTTTAATACCCAAAGAATGTTTTGTTTTGTTTTTACATTTCATTGAAAATAGGCTATTTGACAATGCGAAAAATAAAGTGTCAATTACTGTTATCAGTATAAATAAAGAGTTTAAAAATGGTTATTTACTAACGTAAGTTAAAAATAATAATATATTTATTTAAAAATCCGTAAATTAAAATGCATTTTTTAAATGTTTGTCACGTGACATAAAACGCTCCTGATTCGTCGAGTTTATGATGACGTCACCTGCTTGTAAACCTCGTTTGCTTACGTATGTGGATGATATGCAGAATACAGGCAAGTGACGTCACCGACCCCATTGCAGTGCCATATTATCAAAGTAGCGTTTCGGGCGCGTTATTTAAATATTGAATTTTTAATTTGATATTTTTCAGCAAATATGTACCAGAGTTAAAAAAAACAACTTTTACTGGGTTCCATAAACTCTACTACATAATATAAAATCGATTTTCAAAACCTGTCAAATAGCCTATTGTAAAAATTGTTTCTTTGAGTTTTTTAGATTAAGTTAAATTGCGATACCCCTAGCAGGGTTCATGTTATGGAACTGTCTTTATGTTATATACCACCATTGTAACCAAATGATTGCAATTAACTCTTTGAATTGAATTGAATTAATCTGAGTGCCAAATTTCATCAAAATCCATTGAGCCGTTTTTGATTGAGTAATAAATATCCAAACATCTAAACTTTCACATTTGTAATATTAGTAGGATATAAATAATTGTCATATTTCTATTCTATCAATTGCTCAATCAAACCTTATTTGGTTTATAACTAAAACTAAATTCATTATACTTGTTCCAGATATCAAGCCAATTCAAGAAGGTTTCCTGGGCGATAAATTCGTCACGCTCTCGTGTTTCCTTACCTTCAACTTAACGGCATTGGTTGGAAACATCACAGCTAGCCTTTGGCAGTTTGTAAGTATAGCTGGTACAATTCATCTTGTAATGAAATTAAATTGCGATCGCAACGTAACTTCTAACGTTGTAATGTAATGTATGGAATAGTATGGGAAATGACGCACCTTACGCGCGTTGCTGGACATAACACTGTGTACCCCATTTAAATCTCAAGATATTACAAATTACAATAATAAATTCATAAATAAATAATTGCATACAATCACACTAATTATCTAGCCCACGTTAAGTTTCATGAAGAACTTGAGTTCGGTTGGTTACAGATACTAGATTACGAATAAACATACTTATATACTTTTGTAAATACATACATAATATACATATTAAACACCCAGACCAAGACAAATATACATGTGCATGAGCACACAAATATTTGTCTTGTCCGGGGATCGAATCCGGGGGCTCTGGCTTAGAAGGCGGGTATAGTATCCCTGTGCCAAACAGGTCGTCAATACATTCTTTGTTAGTAGGTATAATTTTTTTTATCCCATGTTAGTATATACGGCACAAAATAATAGTAATAAAAAATAAGGTACATACTAATATTATAAAGACTTAAGGTTGTAAGTTTCAAACTCACTGTTTGAAAAATATTAAACAAGAAAATATACTAGAAAAAAGCAACTAGTCTCATGTCGCCCTGACGGGATTCGAACCCGCATCCTTGGGAATCCGGCCCAATTAGTGAGTTTGTTTGTTTGTTTTGGAGGAAATCTCTGGAACTACTGTACTAATTTTGAAAATTCTCTCAACCAGTAGAAACATTATTTATTCTTAAAGACATGGACTATAGTTGATTGTGAGATAATTTCATCCCAGTCCCCTACTGAAGTGAGCATGAAACAACTAGTAATAAATAAAATAATAATTCCCCAGCCGTCCCGTAAGTGGTTGTGGGTGCTAACCACGATCCGGTTTGTGTTCATCCCGCTGTTCCTACTGTGCAACTACAAGCCTGAAACACGGACGTTTCCAGTACTGGTGAACAGTGACTGGGTGTATTGGGGCGCCGGAGCACTGCTGGGGTGGAGTTCTGGACATGCTAGCTCGTTAGGCATGATGTATGTTAGTGGGTGAGTACAACATTTTTATTATTATTATTATTATGAACAACTTCCATCATACCGCGTAAAAAATATGTATTTGGACATGGGCTTCATTTGACAGTCAAATGACTATATAAGGCAATTTTATGACCTTCAACTGTCAAGTGAAGCCCGTATCCATATTTTGTAGGCAGTACAAAAATTGTTAGTATGGAAAACGAACTTTCTTTTAAAATCTTTATATAAAATTTTTAGTATGGAAATCGGCAATTTCATAGGTAGAAACCAAATATATATGACAATGGGTCCGGACGTATTGGTTGCAGATCATAATGCGGTAAAAATACGGTTTTTACATTGGTGAAAAAAAAAATACATTAATAATTTGACATTGTTTCAGAACTGTGGCCCCCGAGCACGCGGCGACGGCCGGCATGATCGGTGCTGCTACCTTAGTCACGGGCATTCTCTGTGGCCTGATCTTCACTCGCTTGTGCCCCATTATTGTAGCGCTACCGTCCCCCTAGCCCCTACTGGACCGGGTCCAAACTTTTTGGAACTTCATCAACAGACTCTGACACGCGCCCGTGCCTTAAACGGATTGCAGTGAATGTAAAACACTGACAGTGCTAAACTAGTGATAAAAGTGATAGTGTAGTGAAAACAGCGAGTGCATTGTACCAAATAACCAGATTACACACACAGAAGAGATGGCTGTATGTAAGTTGTATGGTAGTATTTGGATTGCAGTTAAGAAGTAGCTTGAAATGTTCTACCTCCTGAAAAATAACGGAACTTGCCAGTTAAGGTTTGATATATTTTATCCCAGTAATAAGATAAATGGTACAGTATTTTTACTTGTCTTCCATTTCAAAGGAATTGACTTAAATCCGATTTGAGTTTTTGGATAGCATTTATTCACAGTATTTTTATTAGAGAAAATGCTGTGATTAAAAAGTTATAATGTGTTGAAAAGTAGCTAGTAAACTGTGGAAAAGATTGAGGTTTAAGTGACATAATTTTTTATTATGAATATTTTTAATATGGACACAATCTAAATGAAATATGGAATCTTGACCATCATCAAAGAACTGGCGATTAGTGATGGTGCGAAGTGCTAAAAGGTACTGTTCTAACAAAACTGGTGACTAGTGTATGACTGGATTTTATGAATGACAGTATGTGTAAGTTTGACGATCTTGCCGCCAATGTTATATTATAAATAAAGGAATGACTTGTATTGGTTAACAAGATATTATTGTAGAGGATAAAATACTCAGTGTAATTAAACAAAGATAATTATAAAATGGGGCACATCTAAGTACAGGGCCTTGATTCTGCTTACGTTAATATAATAGTTGTTTAGGAATGGTATTGCTTTTGAATTCTTGTAATATAAACACAAAATGACTAATTCAGACATATGGAAAAGATTTTTCTTTTGTGTTTTCATAAGCAGATCTTTCTTGAAAAGCAATAACATTAACACACAATTATTACATTAATATTAGCAGATCAAAAACCTTATAAACTTTGGTACCATTCTCAATATATTTGTCAGTTCTTTTACATAATAGTAAGGACTTAATGAAATGTTGTGTAGGATGGGAAATCATGAGTGAACTGTACCTACTCATGAAATAAAAGACATGTAAATTAAATATTAAGCTTTATGCGCAAGATATAGTTACTAAAAACTATATTATATGACAACAAACCAATACGAGAACAGCTGTCTTACTGAAATTGATGGTCAAGTATGGTTGTTAATAAAAAATACTAAGCATACTAATATTTGCAAGAGGTGATTTTATAGTTAAATATGTCATTAAATTTATTATTTAGCTTGTATTGTGTTGCACAATAAAATATAGTATATATACTAGTATATAATATGCATTTACCTAAAGTTCAATAGTTTGTCATAATGTGCCATTTTTGGTTGAACATTATGAACAAAACTGTGTTTGTAGGTATGTCTGTAAAGTTATATACATACTGTTAATGTTTGTAAGTGTATAGAATATATTTATATAGTGACTAGAACAATGTTTCGAGACATTAAGGTTTGATTTTTTTTCTACAGTTAATCCATAACTTAATTTTTTTAAACTGCTAATTTACATATCATATATAAAATTATATATTAATCAAACCAACCTTTTCTCAAGTTAAAATGTTAGTTTAAGTAGTGAATCATGATATTACTAACTTTAAATAGTTTTCAACAAATGTTCTCTGTACACATTTTGTGATCAATAAAATATAGTGTTATTCAAATATTTAAACTGATATTACTGAAATCTCACTTGCTTGCATATAATATCATATTTGGTTATATTGTTATGATATTTTTTCTGATTAGGATAATAATAAACAGCTCTATAGCTAAATTGATTTAAAAAATATGCAGCTTTTAAGATTGTAGGTGCCTTTTTATGTTTTGTTGCCAGAGTGTTGTTCAGAGAATATTGTTTTTACAAACTAAATGTAGGATTGACAGACTGAGAGAACTAACACTGTTTTATTACTAAGTTTGCTGTTAATATTTTATGTAATTTCTAGCAAATTGGGCATAATTGTGCCCCCTGTGTTTATTTGAAAATGTAATGTGTGATTCCATTACTTTGATACAAAATGCGAGTTTAATGCTCTAACAGTAGGTAACTATTGGTAGTTGTGGTTATTTTCATTACATTTTGTGTTATGTTGGTGCGTTTGGAAAATCAAACCTTACACCATGTTTTGAAATGAAAATTAGGATTAAATTGAGTTTATTAAAATCCGTCCTAATGGTTATATTTGCATTGGAAAAAGTCTGTAACTAGTTCAGATAAGATCTAAAGTTCCTTGTTTTTTATTTCCTAAACGCACCTTATTGGTAGGAGTCGTCACGATTGTGACGCGACTGCGATGTGTTCAAATCCTCAAACCAAATATTCACAACGACAGTCTAGAACAAAGATCAGCATTCTGTTATTTAATAGATTATTTATTCATAGTAAACATTTTTTTTTAAGTTTTGTATTTTATTTTTCCCTATTAACTCTTGCTTCTAGGTTTTAATTTAGATGATTTATTTTTAGGCAGTACGTACCACAGATTATTATAATCTTTTGCTTAACCCGCCGAGGATGTGGTAAAAATAGTTAAGTGGAGGTTGTGGAGGGTATATTTGACCCTGTGTGTCTATTGCATTTAAGACAAGTAAAATCTATATTTTTTTTACAAAACATTGGAGATGATTATATAAGTTGGGTTATATTTAATGGATTTTGCAAAAAATAACAGCCTTTATAGTACAAAATATTTTTATTATATTTATTTTAGCGAATGCCTAAAAGTAATCAATTTTAGCAGACTCAAAGAGAAGATGAAAAATAAAAAACAAAATAAACTTTTCATTGCAATTAAGAATATTTGGTATACATTTAGAGATAAATTGTTTCATTTACAGTTAAATTATCAGTTTTAAAAACTAACGAACTCAATAGTCTCTTAAATGCAGCACATTCTTGGCCCTTTTTGACTTCGCGCACGTTTGATTCCCGTCGCAGGCGACGGCTGCCCGTTTAGCGGTGTTCGGCGTGCCCTTGGTAACAGCTACACATTCAAACGTTCAAAATCCTTCGGCGGCAAGAAAAAAAACTACACTCTATGAAAAATTTACCCCTCCACATCCTCGCTGGGTTAAAGGTACCTACTACATACATTGTTTTTTTTCGTGACTGGCATGATTTATAACCGGTGCCTTATGATATCTTCCATTTCCACTGTTTTTTTTTTAAAATAATGTACAAGTTGTCTTGCGCCACTAGTTTTTCGTCAAAATCTAGCACTTGCAGGTTTTAATTATTGTATTATATTCAATGAGCAGCACGTCAGGCTTTTCATTTTGACCACGAAAATCGCAAACGACAAGAGCGATCTCAAGATCAAACTGTAAAACCGGACGCAATGTCGTGTGAACAATGAAGAGTACTACAAAAACAGTTCTTATTTTGTACGTCATAAGAGCGCTAGGTTACATTAACGCATGTTTTTTCGTAGACTTTCATTAGAATTTTATAATAAAAAGCAAAAATACCACAATGACAATAACTAATAAAACAAAATATGCATGCTTAGGGTCAATTCATACTAGCGCAGAGTCGAAGCGCATTGAAGCGTCAATCTGAAACTTAACATCGTAAATTTACCATTAAGGTCTTCTGAGGGCTTAGTGTGAGTTTGCAAATGTCCAAACGTGACTATCGCGTGAGAGTAAAATTTTGACAGATAGAATTAAACTTCGCAAACTGCGGCGTAAGCCAATAAGGTGAGAATAAGCACTCTGAAATGAAGAGCATTCGCGCTTTTTTTCTCAGAAGAAATAATTATGTACTTACTGTGGAGATTAGGGTGCATTTGCTATCATTGACGCTTCGATGCGCTTCGACTCTGCGCTAGTATGAATTGATCCTTAGATAAAAGTTTTATCAGTATTTTAATAAAAGAGTACCTATTTATTGATAATTTAGTAATACGAATTATTGCACATTTGTACATACAGCAGTTTCTACAATAGTAACAAGTAAACTGGAGAAGAGCACTACTACAATTTGAAAGACGATTGAGATACGATTATTTATTTATTTATTTATTTCGTTAGGAAATCTTACAGCTCTAAAATAAATACAATGTAGTTAAATATTATTAGGTGACTAATGAGCCATTTACAGGTTTTCACTTATAGGACCAAATGTTCAGAATAGACCCCCAGAAATGGTGTCCATCGTTCCAGCAGCGCCACGGTCTCTGATTTGCTTGAAAAAAAAAATCACCATTTAGGCCAATTTTTTACCAGACGGGAAAAAATACGTTTGATTTTTTCCCCCCACTGGATCCGAAGATATACGGGTTTTTTTGTGGCGCTGCTGGAACGACGTCGTTCTGGCAGCGCCACGCTATATCTCATTAATTACAAAAGCTATAATAAATCTGATTAGACACCTATTTTTTTCATTTCACACAAGCTAACATCCACCCGTGAATGTCGACAGATTCAGGAGTAATCGTGGGTCACTTGTGGCGCTGCTGGAACGACGTCGTTTCAGCAGCGCCACGGCTGAATCTCAGGAATTCGATTTTTTTCCACTCGAATGTACCAGTTGTATGGCATAATGAATCAAAGGCTCATTTCTCGGAAAATAGCTGTGTTATACTCGTTATCAGATTTTTTTCCGTGTTCGCGATGGTAGCACTCAATATTGGCATGCTCAGTTTGGTCACCGGTGCCCGGGAACATGCTGTATTGGGTGTGGCGCTGCTGGAAAGATGCCTAAATGTATGAACAAATTGTAAACCCAGATTTCTCTGAACAGTGTCCTGCGATAGTGGTTTATTTTTTTCCCTTTATAGGGAGATAAGAGAATGCGCGAATGTTATTTAATACATCAATTAAAGGCCTAAGAGCAAAAACATATTTTTTTGAGGTTATAATTTTTCGATGCCTATAAAATCCTTAATCCACGATGAAATGTAGAAATTAAATAATTGCCGTGCCTTATGATGCGGGCACTAAATATACAGGCACACTGATCCCAGTAAAAAAATCGAATTCCTGAGATTCAGCCGTGAACAAAAAACCCGTATATCTTCGGATCCAGTGGGGGGAAAAAATTAAACGTATTTTTCCAGTCTGGTAAAAAATTGGCCTAAATGGTGTTTTTTTTTTCAAGCAAATCGGAGAACCGTGGCGCTGCTGGAACGATGAACACCCAGAAATGTCCTTTTTTCATTAGCTAAGTATAATTTGGTTGCTTTTTTATACGATACTTATATATTTTATACGACTTCAAACGAGCTAGTGTACCTACTGGCAATAGATGTCCGATTTTTGCGTTCGACTTTTCCTAACTCAGTTCAAAGAGTTAATACTTAATATGCGCTAGAGAGTCAACTGGAGTCAATCGGAAGGAGAATCGGACGTCTATTTCGTCTCTGTACTGAAGTATGCATACAACGCCTTCAGACTATTGGATAAGACAATAAAATCGTAAACGCGTATAGTTCTTCTCTGTATTGAGTGTTCAAACAAATGTATGGCACGAGCGCCTTCCGATTGTCTGATCAGACTATCGGAGAGAAAAATCTGACGTGTATTCCCAGCCAGCCATATGCTCGAAAGTAAACAACGTTTGACAGGTTAAACAACAACAGCCACCGGCCACCACACGGGATTAGTTTTTCTATTATCTTGTCATCGTCATTGAGATTGAGATAGGATACGAAAGTTTAAAAACATTGTTACGTGACTGACTATATGTACAATTGATTCATCCGAACGATTATCTAGTTAAAGATGTTACTGTAGCATTTGTAGCGAATATGATGAAATAATTCTTTTTAAATCATCTCTCAGGAAGAACTTTTAAAACTTTCTATCTTGGTTATGCCGTTTCCCATGTCTTGCAAGCACGGTTCCATTTTACTATAGAAATGCTTTATTATGTTTTTTTTTATAGACCCCATACTAATAAACTAGATGTAAGCTTGGAATTGTTGTTTCTGTCCTTCAAATGACAACTCATACATACAGTATTTTTTTATGGACAACGGGGAGACTTAGCTTTCATTATACCTGCCCCCTAAATATGTAATTTATTTCTATCAATGTTTGATTGAAAGTGCAGTCACATTGCTGCTTTAGTAAAAATATTTTTACAACTATCTTACAGCACCCTAAGTAACTGCACTTTCAATAAATTTCAATCAAAATCTGTTAGCAACAGAGTAAGATAATTAACTACCTGATGTTAAGTATTGATAAGGCTGAAGATGGAAGCAAACTACTTCTTACAACTACTTTATTAGCAGGGATTCGCATTTATTCAGTCAGTCTTTACAAATCAAATTAAATATGTAGGGTAGAAGCCCCTGATTGTGGCCAAGACCCAGCTGGCACCACTTTGAATCTTAACTCTATGTAAATTAAGTAAAGTATTAAAGGAAAGTGCCCACACCGTTTTCGGGTGGTTACAACTGGATCGGCTACCCTACTCGACAAGGACAAGTCAAAAGGTAGTTTGACTTGAATTTGATTTGTTGCTATCTGTACAATGCTTTAGTACCTATTTACCAAATAAATCACCTTCACTTTTTCATGTCAGTCCTTTCAGTGCTCTGTGTAGGGCGATTAATAAATTAATTAATTTTGGTAATATAGGCTGCTTGATAAATTCTGACAGGAGGTGGCCACTAATCCTCATACCTACGATAAGAGGGCGAATGAATTGGTTTCGCCCACAGCGGCAATAGAGCAACGCGGCTCTATGCTCAAGTCTGTTATGTTGTTGATGTCTGTGTGTGCTTAATGCGAGTTTTCTGTCTTATCTTATCTCATTTTATTTTTTCTACGGTTGATAGTGAGCACGTTAGGTTTTTGTATGGCGTTGGTGTAGTCTGTGGCGTAATCCGCTAGATGGCGGGCCGCTGATTACATACAAAAATTGACGCACACGACCGTGAATAGGAAAAACTCGCACTAAGCACTCTGTATGTTGGTATGCTTAAATAAATTCACAAGAGCATTGAGAGGGTAGTTACATTTTTCATCACTCGAAGTACCTTAAGAATCGCACTCCTTAGCGAAGGCTGTGAAATAATAGCTTTAACCTTTCCACTGTAGATACCTCACTACACTAGAAAGCTAACCTCTGATTAGGTGTAAAAGGAATGAGCTAATTTTACCAGCTGTCTGTCCATACTCATGGATGATTAACACTAATCATGTTTGATACGTCGTTCTATCCTTTAAACTTCCAACGACCTAATTAAAAGCAATGATGTTCTAATCATGGTTAGCGTTAATCGTGATTAGAGACAGTTGATCAATTTGCCTCAGTTTATGTAGGTAGTGTAAAGCTTGCTCTTTAGTAAACGACAGTTTCTTTATACTGACTCTACTTGTTCCATTATGTGGTCCTGGCTTGTGAAATCGATGAGTAAAAAGCTGCGTCTCTATAACTCGCTAGAGTGTCTATAGTATTTGCTATACTTCAGCAAACCTCAAACAAGTACCTAAGTATGAAGTTTGATGACAGCTAAAAAGGTTTTCAATTAATTTTAAAGTGTCTAAAAGTCGCACACATTGGGGTCTAGGCTAGGTCTTTGCCCGTATAATATGAGCGTAGGTGGTATAAACAAATCGGACATGAACACCTCTATAATTTACGCGTTATGTTATGATGCGATCTCCCGTCGAGTCCAATTTGGTTGGGCAGCAATCGGGAAGCTCCGTAAAACCTTCGCGTCCAACCTACCTCAGTGTCTAAAGACGAAAGTCTATGACAGTGTGTTGCCAGTGATAACTTATGAGTCTGATAAGAAAGCTCAAGGCCACCCAGCGTGCAATGAATAGGGCTTTGCTCGGCGTTTCCCTACGTGATTGAAGCTGAAATGAGGAGATCCGTAGGAGAACTAAAGTAACTGACATCGCTCGAAGGATTGCTCAGCTGTAGTGGCAGTGGGCGGGACACATAACGAGAAGAACCGATGGCCGTTGGGGCGGAAAGGTTCTGGAATGGCGACTGCGCACAGGACGACGCTCCGTGGGTAGGCACCTGACTAGATGGACCTACCATCTGGTGATGGTCGCGGGAAGCCGCTGGACGCGGACAGCGCGTGGAGATCCTTGGGGGAGACCGATACCCAGCAGTGGGTATCGGCCTTACAGAATACTAAATACCGATATCACAGAATACTAAATAATGTGGCTGAGACGACGATATGAAGCATGATGGTGTCTTGCTTACCCTCTTCACTTCATATAACCGAGACAGAGACACGTTATCGAGCTACGAGTGTCCAGTGTCGATAAAATTCTCTCATGCCAGGGCTAATACAGGTACGAAAGAAAACCCAACTTGCACTGTGCCCACTAGACGGTTAATCACGTATTCCGTACACCTGTTCCATCAGCGACTGTGTCGTCTAGGTTCAATTGGCGAAATATGGACTTGATGGACATTGCTAGGATGCGTATTATAGAAAGGACATTTTCTATCTTATTCCGGTACGGTTATGGTCATGCATAAAACCAACATTGTTGAGCAAACTTCTTGAGAAAAAAGAAGTGGAATACCTATATTGTTAAGAACTCATTATTTAAAATTAGTTTAAAATTATTTAACACTGGTTCTTTAAAATTAATTGAAAAGCCACTTAACTACTCTAATAAGCTTGCAGAAGTTCTTAGCATTTGTCTATTACTTCTATAAAATCAACCCTTTAATTAAAATTGAGTACAAATCTATGTCCTTTTCCGAACTATTTCCACTAATCCTCTTATGAGTATAGTACCTTATAGTGTCCTTGTAAATAAGCAATTATACAGTATTTACTATTGCACGTATTGTCTTCACTCTATTGACTGTATATTTAATACTATTTATAAATATTGTGTTAATACAAAACGTATTGAAGGAGCAGTGTAATTTGTAAAGCTCTTTATATAAAATACCTAGGTTTAAACGAATTTATATATAACTGCTATCTATAAGTAAATAACTAGTTGAAAAATGTAAAATCTAATGTTCATGTTTTTTATCAAGAAGATACTTTTAAAAATTTGTACGGTTATAAATACGAGTGGGTTATTTTGACTCTAAGGAAAACTTTTGAAAACACACTCGGTAATTGCACTCGTAATACTGGAAGGTGACGGTATATTATTATGGCGCCACTGAGTATTTAATACGGCGTAATCAGGCTAGGTACCACCATCATAGTTAAGGCGCTATATGACTGAAGGGAGATAGCAATGAAAAACGACGCGCGCGGGTGTAAGACCGATTTTGCGGATTAGGGGAAAAACCTAACGAAAGAAACGAACGAAATCAGTTCGTAGTAAATAACTATAGAGATTAAAGAGCAATGCTTCTGCACTTTGCTAAATATTATTGGTATCTACTAATTAAACCAATTTTCAATAGTACCTATATGTAGCTTCATTTGAGAATAATATTGAATTTCCGTATTTTTAAGTGATCATTCCGAAAAGAAAAAGTGGCGATGTAAAATCTATAAATCGTGTTTCTTGTTCTTAACTCTTTACAAATTTAAAACAAGGTATAAAGAAATCTAAATCTTATTACCAGATTTGTAATATCTCTAACCGTCCTATAGTTTTAGGTAAGTACCTACGAGTATATCAAAAAGTATACAAGTACTTTTTCCGTATAGCGTCTTAAGTCTGTCGCAAAAACAACAAGGTTTTCAGCGTTGTTGTGCTCCGACAGAGAAATAAAATAACCTCCTCAAAGATAGCTCCTATTAGTTGAAGTTTCAGGGAGAAGCGCGATTCCACCTCACCTCAGCCATATATAATCTCTTAATATCAGTATTTTTTTTTATGAACACGTGGAGACTCTCAGCCTTTATCATACTTGATGTTAAGTATTGGCATACTATTAAGTATTCTGTGGTATTGATAAGGCTAAAGATGGAAGCGAGCTTCTCCCGGAATTCTCAATCCTGAGGAACGCTATCTTATCTCTAGCTACCATCATCTTATCTAAGATAAGATGGTGGTAGCTAGCCAAAGATGGTGGGAGCTAGCCAGGTGGACGTAGGACGAAGCAAGTGCTAAGTTAGGGGTAAATATTGTATTCGATTTGTTGGTACAAATCGAATACAATATTTACCCCCGCTGGGAACCGAACCCGGGACCTTTGGGTCTGATACCGGTGGTTGTTACCATTAGACCACAAAGGCGGTTAAATGGTAGTTATGAAGAAGGCTTTTTCACCGTCGTAGATAAAGAAAAACATTTGCTAAAAGCTCTCGGCTTTTCGGCTATGATACGTGAGTTTAAAATTGTGGAACCGTCCCTGCCACGACTGCAACCCTAGAGTCCTAGACGACATTTATTTTCTCGTTAAGGAAAATTTAGGTATCTTCTCAAAAAGCAGTTTCGACAAGTTTACATTGGACCTAGCACGAAAAACTTTCGAGTAAGCATCGAGAAAATAAAATAAAAAAAATGTATGTCATATTGAGCAGCGTTTCTACCGGACGTACACGAAACTACATTTTGCTATACATTTTTTATTTAAGTTCTTCGATACCTCTTCGATACGTCCTTGATACTAATTCGATAGTTTTTCGTGCTAGCCTTACAGCTGTTTGAAGTTAGTAGGGTCAAAATAACCACTCACCGATATTGAAGTGTTTTGTTTGTACTACTTTCAAAATGATTTTGGGTATTATAAAAGTGTATCATATTTTCCACTTTTCATGATCCATCTGAACAGATAAAACTTAAGTTACGTTTGTTTTATTCTATAAATGGTGTTATTTCATTGTACTTTGTGTTAATGTAGTTACTTAGTTTTGCTTATTGACTTGGATGGTTTCTGAAACTGAAATTCGCATTTCAGAAACTGACTTATTCATTTGTTTCAATATCTTCGTTCCGGTTCAAACTGAAATCTTTTTAGGACGTATTTTTATTGATAATCTGTATTTATGGTACACTCTTACTATACTCCAGCCATCTTACGAAAAGAATGTTTGTATTTTTTTTTATGATTTTTGTATTTTTGTATTTTTATGTGGTAAATATTAAACAAGAATCCCGTCAGGGCGACATGAGACTAGTTGCTTTTTTCTAGTATATTTTCTTGTTTAATATTTATCACATAAAAATAGCATTGTAAAATGCAAAATTAAAAAGTTATAATTTTGCATTTTTCTATGCGATTTATATACTTATGATAAATTTTAAATAGAAAAATATTGGAAAAAAACAACTCGGCCACAAGTGAATTCTCAGATGGGACTCGAACCCACGACCTTTGGAAATCAGGTCCAATGCTCTAACCACTGAGCCGAGACTTTTTTCTATTTAAAATTTATTATAAGAATGTTTGTATAAAAACATTTGAACACTTTTCGTAATTATTCCACAAATACGTTATATTTCAGACATCTAATGCCATATATCAAACTTGAACAATATAAGTAAGCTATTAATGAAGTGGACATATTGTAAATATTAAACAAAAAAATATACTAAAAAAAGCAACCTGACTCGTGCACTCTGACGGGAGACATGAGACAAGTTGCTTTTTTCTAGTACTTATATTTTCTTGTTTAATATTTATCACATAAAAATAGCATTGTAAAATGCAAAATAAAAAAAGCTACAAGTGCACATATTTCTAAAACATGTAATAAAAAAGTACTTTTGAGGTTAATTATGGGCGGTTTGTGTACTAACATTCTTTACCTGAGATGACTGAAGTATAAGCACATTTACAATCGAATTTCCTCTGACAAATCTCATTCATGACAATAATAGTACCTACTACGATACAACCTTGAATTTGTATTTTTCCACTTTTCCATATTGTACCTTTATAATATCTACACTAATGAATAAATTTCAATGTATCTATCAATTTCTTACTCTATCTTACTCATCCGATATGTAATCGAGTTATTTCAATAAATATGAAAGGTAAAGAAGATTTTAATTTATTTTTGAAGTACCTAACCATTATATCAAATACGAGCAACTTTTTACAGGTTTTAACGATAATTAAAATGATACTTATTTATGTTACCATATTTAATAATTTTATTTCCTAATAAAAGTATGAAAAATTTGGGCTTAATCGACTGCAAATAATGCACTTTGCACTTCCAGCAACTTAGTTAACCCAAAGTTAGTGCTACTTTTGTATGCACTAACTATGTGTTAAATTTTAACCTAGCTTGGCGCAAGTGGGCTTACTTCCTGCACAGAACCTAAGGCGGATTTGTGTTATGTATTTGCACATCTTGTAAACGCGATTCGAATGCTATTTATTATTAACTTTATTCTTATTAAACTCCAACTCCAGTAGCTCCACCTGTAAGAACTTTGGTACTAACCTCGTCATCGAGGCCTACTGTACGGGTCCGGCCCTAAACTTTTATAAGAAGATCGTAGGCACAGCACATGACTACGGGAGAGTAAAAAAAAGCATTCATCGACGAATTTTCTAATGTGTCAAACCCTTGGACGAGTGGTTAATTCGTCCAAGGTCAAACCCCATAGCCGATTTATTTAATAGGAAACTAAATAAGGATGAGATGAGAATCCTTTAGAATACTTTTACGCACGAATTAATTCGTCCAAGCCTAAATGGTTATTTTTTACTTTTTGATTTTTGAAGTCGGATTTTATTTTTAGTATCAAATGTTTTAATTTCACAATTTTTTAATTTAGAATAAGTTCGCATTTTGGTTTGACTCAAACTAGTAGTGTAGGTAACTACTAGTTTGAGTCAAACCGTTTGGGTAAAACCGCTTGACTGAAAAACGACAGTTGTTTCAAGATTTCTTCAAAACTACTGAACCGATTTAAAAATTTTAAAAAATTGGACCAACTTGGGAACAGTTTCGATGTTATTTGAATCATTTCGATCGGTTCCGGGTCCGGCGTTCTCGAGTAATCGGTGAAAATACATAAAAAAAATACGCGACGAATTGATAACCTCCTTCTTTTTGTGAAAAATATTAAACAAGAATATATACCAGAAAAAAGCAACTAGTCTCATGTCGCCCTGACGGGATTTTTTGAAGTTGGTTAAAAATTTAATCAGCTGGTGGGGCGTACCATGCCATGACCTCTGGTTTTTGTCCTTTTCATTTTTATAGTTCGCTGACACATTGTGCCTAATCAGGGTTTTTTTTAAATACTTTAAACACACATAAAAATTTAACATCAACATATTTTATTCCGTTCAATAAATAAAATAAATATCTTCAATAAATAACTAGCATTATTCTCTAGCCGTTTCGTTCGTGCTTTCTATTTACAATAAAACATGGTGATGTTCAGTAGGTGGGTGATGATGATGATGAGGTAGAAATTGAGGAGACGCTCGAGTAGCTAG
The DNA here is from genome assembly GCA_910589605.1 of Chrysoteuchia culmella. Lineage (NCBI taxonomy): Eukaryota > Metazoa > Arthropoda > Insecta > Lepidoptera > Crambidae > Chrysoteuchia > Chrysoteuchia culmella. The sequence goes on along the minus strand of OU342664.1, from coordinate 10,535,797 downwards.
GTGATTGGTTTGAGGCAGCGGAAGCATTTGAGTCACCAGGGAAGTACGAGCTGTATGCAATTTGAGAGGGGTCCCAGACTCTAGCGTAGGGGCCAGAGCTTGAAGGCTCCCATTGAGGGTTCCCGTAGGAGTCTTGGGGGGCCGAAGGGGTTGATGGAGGCCCGTACTGAGAAGCGGGGGGCCCGTACTGAGGCGCGGGAGGCGCAGCTTCAGTTGGCATCATCATTGGCATACCTGGAATTTTAAAATTATTTTCTTTTATTTTTAATAGTCGGGAATTTTATCAATAACACTTTTTTGTGGTTGTAAAGTTATGAGTCGTGTTATGAATGAAGATGAACGGTATTGTACGTAAATCGCTTTTGAATGATCTACATTTTGTTGTGACTGATGAGTTGATGACAATAATGCATTTCGTAATACACTTTCTTTGATGCACGTTTCAAAAATTTTATGACTACTTTCACTGTACATTTGAAGTTTATATTACTATAGTGTAGATCCAGAGAGTTTATGAATTTTGAACTAGATGTTTCTTTAACTTTTTATCTCAATTAACTATAACTTGTTTGGTTCGACTTTTAGTTGAGCTTGTTAGCAAGATCATCTAAACTTTTTTAATAGTCATCACTAAATTAGGTTATTATTAGATTCAAAGAGTTTGTATATTTTGTTGTTTGACTTAAATTATCATACTCGTACCTCCTTTCTTCATAAGCAGGTTGTAAATGAGGAACCCAAGAACAAGCGTGATGGCCAGTTTGCTGAGGATAAGCGCTTTCACAGCCTTGATGCCGATGATGGCGACCAGGATCGGCATAAGAGCCTTCATCTTCAGTTTCAGCAGAAGGAGAACTGGCAGCAGCAGTTTCTTCTTCAAGATGCCTCGAGCTGGAAGAAATAAGTTAGTAAGAACTTCTTAGAATTTACTTATTTTTTACTACTCACTCACTCATACTCATAAACAAATGAGCCTCAAATTTAATTAGAGCACAACAGAGGTACAGCTAGAATACATATTTTTTTACTGAGTAGGTAACAAATTCAAAAGTTTGTTTATTTTATGACCATTTGTTTTGAATTCGAATTAGCAAAGTCCGTTAGCTGCGTTGACGGAAATGTTTGTCAATTGTTTTGTGTTTATTTGTTTACCTTCACCATTTCCGTTGTCAGTTTCAGGAAAGTCGATGTCAAAGCCTCTATCAGCTCTGTACGACACTTCAGCGCTTTGGAAAAGGAACTCAGGTAGTTGGAACCTGAACTCATTTTCGTTCAACACTCGTCCGACTCGATCGAATATCACTTTATCGATGTTGTTCTCATCCAGAGCCCTCGCTGACTCAGAGGTGACTCCCAGCTTCGTATCCAGGTACGAAAGAACTTTCACTTTGAGGCACGACGTCGATGATTCAGCTTCGAAACAGTCACTTATAACACTATCCAACAGATCGTCACTGGTGTCCAACCGAGCCGTTTCGATTTCATTGTCTTTTATAGAGTAACCGTTAACGAGTACTACGGTGACTAAAATAACTAAACACTTCATTTTAATAATTTTCACTTTGACATGAGATTTTTAATTAGACGTTCGGCCCCCTCGGTTAATGGAACAACAATGATTTAATTTTTCAATGGGCTTGGTATTTATACCGAGTCCTTTGGGCGGGCAGGCACGCGGCGCGCGGGCATGGCTTGCATAGCAAACGCTTTCATAGTTGCCAAGTATTTATTTTCATTTAAGAAAGTCCTGGTGGTGAGAGTGATGTGATCAAGTTATTATTTCATGATATTAATTAGTTATTAAATATTAATTTAATAACTAAATAAAAATTATCTCGTTCTTTTTCAATAGTAGATTTTCGTTAGGAAATTGTTTTTGTGAAGATTTTTTTAAGTTATTAAATGAAATATAATTTAGTTTGAAAAAATATTAAGTGGTTAGTGAAATTGAAAGCTTTCTGATTTTTTTCAGTAGAAGATTATTGTTACAAATAGTTTTTTTTTATGTCTACTTACTACCTTGAAAGTTAAAGCTTTTACCAGCAATTTATATAATTATTCTGTTGTACCAAGTTAAACGATTTTTGTTTAATTGTTTCATAAATATAAAAAGTTAATGAAAAATGTTGCTGGAATGTTTACAAATAAGCAGTTCATTTCTTAGATTAAAATTAAAAACAGATAAACGACAAATTTTCTTATAAAATCTGTAATTATTGCAGAGAAACTCTCATTTTCATGACACTATTCAGGAGAAAGGAAGTTATTGTTATTTCATTAATACTTTTAAATTAAAAGCAAATATTTTGTCGTTATCTTAAACGATAAAGTTTTTTTTAAATTATCGCTGTCAATATTATAAGTTTGGATGCAGTATTTTGTTGCTTTTCATTATCAAGATTATTATTATGACGCTCCTTAGTAGGTTTTGACTGCTTTGACCTTTTAAGTCGCAGTTACCTGGAAAGCTATATAACAGGTTGGAAAAATCTATGGGCCCTGGAAGGGAACGACCTTAAATCCTTTAGTTAGCTCATTTTACTGAAAGGAAAAAATCCTCAATTTTTTTAAAGAATTAAAACTACGTTCTAGGATTTTTGTAAATGTTTCAAAAGAGCCTTGTATCAAAGTTCTTTATCAGTCCCATTGAGTTTGTAAGTTAAGTTTCCATGTATTTTTCTTTAATTTTATTTACAATGTTTGTTAGAGAGAGTTGATCCTTTTGATTCACCCTATCGATTGATGGCATAAAGGTACAGGATGTTTAGCTGGTTCGATTCCTGGGCGAGATCTGAAATCTTTCAATGCAGTTTTGGTTCTTTTTAAAAATAAAGGAATGTTTCCTTTCATTAAACTGAACTAACGTAAGGATTTATTGTAATTCCCCTCCAGGGCCTATAGATGTTTTACATCTGTATTCGCTAAATCGCATAAATAGGCTGAAACAAAGAAAACTTGAGTTACAATAGATCTTTTAGAATTAGATCGCAGTTCCCACTGTAGCTGTTTAGACCCTCAATCGCATAAATAATAAGGCTGTATCAAAGAAAACTTATACATACTTATCCATTTATAATTGCTGAGCGGATTGACAGTTATTTTCGTCACTATCGCTTAGAATTCCGAGAATGGTGCGAAATCTATTGGTATTTGTCGAATGTTAAAGTTTATGTTAAATTACCGTGCGCGTTCGACGCAGCCGATGACAACGATAAATCAAGCCTGTTTGCTATTCTGCAAAAGTTTAGTCATAATCGTATTTCACTCGTGTTTCAATTGGGGTACTCTTTTGCCCAGTTCTTGTTACTACAGTGTAATAAAACACGATTGAAATACGATTGAGATACTATTGCGACTTTATGTAAGCAGAATTTACCCCCAGTAGTCTTTCCGCGGTAAATTATTCTAGACCGAGTTCTGATGTTCTCGATTGAATTACTTTAAGGCTTTTGTAATAGCTGTCAGCTTTTGTTTTGGTTGGTGAATTAATTGTTATGCACGATCAAAGACGGCTGTATCGCCACTTTTATCATTATAAAATTGTTGAAAATTTGCAATCACTAATATGTTGATATTAAGTTTAACACAATTTTGATATGTTTATACTCATAATACTTTAATATTTTGTTTATTAAATATTTACTTTTGCTACATACAGCTTAAATACTAGTTCTAGGTAATGCATGTGCTGCAAAATTGTCACTGGCACCCGTTGGCTCTACGGAAGACCAGAGCTTTGTAAGGTAATAGCATACCTAAGTAGCCAATTGTAATTAAATCCAATTTGGTTATTTTCTGGCGTAATTGTGTAATGTTCCTACTCTGTGTCTCAACGCAAAATAACCAATAAACAAATTTTCTTTCTTTCTTTCAATAAAACTGTGAATAGCTGTTAGGATAACGTCCTTTTCTTCGAACTGTATAGTAGTTGTTTAGTTATAACAGTGTATGTGTACAGAATAGGATATAATTAATATGTTGCCAAACTGCAACGGCTCTTGCACTGAACATACTCGTAGCGCAGAAAAGTAAGACGTCACATCATCTTTTGTTAAAGTTGCCCAAAAATATCACAAATACCTTAATGTCAATGCTCTCTATATTGAACATCTATCAAGCTTTAAATGTAAGACTAATATTATTTTCTAAATATTATTTTTTTGTAAAAAAAAAATTGTATATCTTCTTAAAACAGGGTTTTGGTGGTAAGATTTATTGTAAATCCGCCTGGCTAGCTACCACCATCTTAACTTATCTTATCTAAGTCTGACTCCATAACAACAATGTTTTCAGAATTGTTGTGTTCCGGCTGTTAGAGATAATAAGATAGCCAGTTTCTCAGTGTTTGAGGATTCCGGGAGAGGCTCACTTATATCTTCAGCCTTATCAATACTTAAAATCAGGTATGATGCAGGCTGAGTCTCCTCGTTGTTCATAAAAAAAAAGATTTATTTTTCGATGATTAAATATTCAAAAGCACATCTAAAATTTTGGCGCGCACAGCTTTTCCGGAGTTGAACGCGAAAGTTATTTACCTAGACATACATTAGATTTAAAAAAAGAAAACCTTACTCGCCTACGCCGCAGTTTGCGAATAGAGTTTAATTCTCAACCGTATTCCCATTGCGTTAAGGCTATCTGTCAAAATTTTACTCTCACGCGATGGTAATGTTTGATATTTGCAAACTCACACTAAGTCCTCTGATATTATATTTCTGTGAGATACTTTCGTGATCATACTGATTGCATTTTATTTAATAGGTACAAGATTTTCATACTATTATGTTAGTTTGAGGGATTTTGTAGATATTTTTTATACACGTACGAACTGGGCAAATCTGGAGTAAAAAATTAATTACAATAACTTAAGTAACTACTTATTTTGATGTTGATTTCAATAACTAACTTGTTTTCTGTGGTCTGAGGTTTAACTATCATAGTAGCACAGTCTGTATTTAACTTCCCCTCCCTGAGATTTTCTAATTTCGCAAATATTTCGTTCTCTGTAGCAACGATACTGATACAGCAACAATATTAAAGATATAGTTTGTTACAGTTTGTATTATTTTTGTGATTTTATTAAAAAGTGCGAGTCGGACTCGCCCACCGAGAGTTCCGCACAAATTTGTAGGTACAAAGGAAATGAATCTCGCAGTTTTTTTCCAAAGTTTTCCCAAAATTCAGTTTCCACAACTAAAGACTAAATCTTTCCATGATTTAAAAGTTCATAGATTCAAAAGTCTAGTTATCAGATTTTTTCTTGTACTTGTAGCAAAAGACGATATTAGGTACTTGCCAAATTTCATAGATCTAGGTCAACGTAAAGTACCCTATGAATTTTGATTCCCTTGAGCGCCGAAATGTACGTTTTTGCGATATAATCCTTATCCTTATCTTTTTTACGTTAATTTTGAAGTTTGATTTTTTTACAGCTTTAAGAGATTGTTGGCGTGAAAATATGGTTTTAATTTCAACTCGATACTTCCACGCGTTCCCGAGTTTTTCCCAAAATTCATTTTCCGAAATTAAACACTATATTTTTATGATTTAATTACAAATGTATAGTTTTTAGATTTTTCCTGTATTTGTAATAAAAGACGAAATTATTTGCCAAATTTTATAGTTCTAAGTCAACGGGAAGTATCCTATGCATTTTGATTCCCTTGAGAGTGTCAAAATATACATTTTTGCGACATAAATGGCCTTATCTTTTTTACGTTAATTTTGAAGTTTGATTTTTTCGTGGCTTCAAAAGATTGTTGACGTTAAATGGTTATAATTTCAACTCGATACCTTCCCGAGTTTTTCTCGAAATTCAGTTTACAAAACTAAAGACTATATTTTTATGATTTAATTATAATTGTATAGTTTTTAGACATTTTCCTGTATTCGTAGTAAAAGACGATATTACTTGCCAAATTTCATAGTTCAAGGTCAACGGGACGTACGCTATGAATTTTGATTTCCTTGAGGGTGTCGAAATATAACTATATCTTTTTTCACGTTAATTTACAAGTTTAATTTTTTTACACCGTCAACAGACTGTTGACCTGAATATATGGTTTTAATTTCAACTTAATACTTCTACGCGTTCGCGAGCTAAGCGAATACGGACGGTCGGACGGCCAAACGGACAACAAAGTGAACATCAAAAGAAAAAACGGAACCCTTACAGGATCACTTTGTTGTCCGTCTGTTAAAAAAAGATAGGACTGTTTATGTCGCAAAAACATATTTTTTGGCACTCTCAAGGGAATTAAAATTAATAGGGTAGCAACTGCCCATTGACCTAGAACTATGAAATTTGGCAAGTAATATCGTCTTTCAAATGTAAAAACTATGAATTTGTAATTAAATCTTAAAAATATAGTCTTTAGTTTTGGAAACTGAATTTCGGGAAAAATTCGGCAAAAAAACTGCTGCAAATTTCTGAAAATTACAAATTTGTGCGAAACCCTCGGTGGGCGAGTCCGACTCGCACTTGTCCGGTTTTTTTATTATCATATCACATAATATAGCATTGAAAATGCAAAATTTAAACATCATAGATTATTTGTGTGACATAAGCATACAAAACCTCTTCTCACCGTTTTATATATCATTCAGGAAATTCTACGGTTTTTCTTAGGGATGAGTAGGTATTACAAAAATATTACTAAATCACAAATGTATACCTACCTACAGATAATTAAGCAAGGCAAGTCGCTTATCGTACCTATTTTTTTTTTGTTAAAACTAGTTGCTTTTGTGAAAACCTAACAAATAAATAGAAAAACAGATAGAACATATTAACAATACTTATTCCGAATACGATGAATAAGGATGAATACGATTGAAATGGCTGAAGATTAGGGTGAAGGTCTCTAACTTGTATGAAAATTTCTTTAATGCTACATTATTTCAAAGGTAGGTCAGATTTGTTTTGCCGTGATGTAACCATACAACTATTTTGCGTCGGAAAGTGAAATTTGCTCGCATTTAACAAAAAGCTCGCGTGTCACTTACCCAATCTCCATTATGCAATAAGGGTAGCCGCCATTTTGTATGCGCGGCGCGTCGCCATGACAGCCGCCATGTCCGGATTGTGAAATGGCTGTTTCACTTCCGTTACAGCTTCTAAAGTTTCTTTGATTAATGGAAAACTTGTCCTGAAAATTAATACAGGGATCTGTTTCAGATTTTTTTCTGTAGGATTACATAGAAATTGTAAAATTAGGTTTGGTAGTTGAATCACGAACGAATATTTGATCATTATTAAAAAGAAAACTACTTTTACTAGTTTTTAAGTGAAGGCGTAAAAATATTTGATCGGCCTTAGCATGCTAATGGTTTTCTTGCAATACTGACTGTTTTGTTTTCCACTGTAACAAACGATGCGAAGTTTGTCTTTGCATACATTTGATTACCTACCTAAGTGAGTCGCACCATCCAAATATAGTTAAAGATTGTACTGTTGTAAGGACAACTGCTTGTCTTTGTGCTTTGTCCTGCAGATTCGGGTTACCGAATCTTAATGTACGACTATGCGTGCAGGCAGTCGTCACCGCGCACCCAATCTGTTAACGCACCTTTTAAATAATATATAAAAAATTTAATTGCGATCTACCGTGGGTCAGCCCATGTTAGGATACTCATATTTTACACTGTCTTTCAGATAATTGATGTGAGATTATGTCGGGAATACGTTTATGTTAAGGCTTACCTACTTATATATTTTAATAACTAGCTGGTGCCCACGACTTCGTACGCGTGGACTTTTATGTAGTAGGTACTTAATTTTTTTTAATTTGACGTTAAAGATCGATCATTGAATCTTACTATCCGACCAAGACAATTAGGCGCATGACTGGAATGCGTTGCACTTTTGGCACCTGCAGCCCACTTCTATCACCGTAACTCTCCTATTATCTGATTATAATAGCGCTACAGTGATTAACTGATTAATTACCGCATCTTAAAATATTGGCTTTTTACTTAGTTTTTGTTAATTTTTCTCAGCTGTCATGCGCCCTTTTGTTCTGGTCGGATAGTACAACAAAAAATGATTATTAAATGCCGTATGCCAAAGGAAATTTATTTTACTAATGTAGCTGTAAGGTGCTTAGAGTATTGCTTTATGAACTACATTTGTGGTTTTTCCGTTTTGAGCCAATATGAATAGACCCGCAGCCCTACTGACCCGCGAAAAAGCAACATAGAGCTGGCCGTGGGAAAAACAATCAGACCTTAGTGCGACACCAGCGGATTTCAGCGTTTGTCACTGCTACTTATTTATAGTCATTGCAAATCACTGGGTCATCCAGGGAACTGTGTGCGTGTGCGCTTGTTCTCGAACGGAAAATTGTTAGGGATGAGCGGTATACGCGGTATAAACTCAAGTTTCACCGGCAGGACACCCAGTCAGGATCTCAGCTTCGATAATATTTCTTTGCAAAGCAATTACTTTAAGTCGGGTCCCGTTGCATAATTTTGGCTTAGTAAAATTTCGCAAAAGCATTATTGGAACACCGACTTTAAGATTGATCTTGTGAGCTGGGAGACCACTCGCTGGAAGTGAATTAAAAAATTCATTAGGGTAATTTGTGGCGTCGTTCTGATCAACAACATTGTTAAAGCAAGTGTAAACCACTTCATCCGCAACAATTTCCGCTATTATTTTTTTTCATTTATTTCATTTGCTTGGTAATTTTTGGGTGTTAGTATGGCCCGTTCACATAACCAAGAATTTTCCTAACTTGAGATACACTGAAGGTCCCCGAATATTGAGTGTATAAGTTCCTCTTCTGAGGCAACGACTTTTCTCAGTATTTGGGGAAGACTTACCTGACCATAATCTACAGGGAGGAGTCCTTCTCTAATTTTTGATAATATGCTGAAAATTCTTGGGCATGTGAATGACCGCCAAGTTGCGCTTTTATATTGGTTGTCAGATTATGTATCTGAGGCCTTATATGACCTTAGAATGTTTTAATGGGTCGTTAATCTCATCGGCTCTTGTCCCCCGACTTATAATAGGAAGGGTTGAAACGCAGGAAGCTCTACAGCACCAACTGTCTTTAAAAAACTAAAAGAAGTCGTTCCTTGAATAATATGGAGCAACAGGTGCAATAATTAGCTTTCTTAATTTTTTTCATGTAATAAAGAAAACATCTCCTTGATTTTTATATTTCAACAGAAAATGTCCAAAGAAATTTGCTAGGCTAGGCGCCATTTCCAATCTCCTACTCGTATTGGATAGGTTGGGTTATAATACCCTTGATTCTAATGTCAACAGAAAATACCCATCACGTTTAACAATTTCTGCTAAGGAGTCATTTCCATATCTCTAATAGTTTAGCTAGTTTATTACTTTCTGTCATTTCCATTTCCCTACATCAGGTTCAAATATTCTTGATTTTTATATGCCAAAAGAAAATGCCCATCACGCTTAACAACATTTGCTAAGGGGTCATTTCCATATTTCTAATAGTAGCTGGTCTATTACTTTTCTGGCATTTCCATTGTCCTAAATTGGGTTCAAATATTCTAGATTTTAATATGTCAACAGAAAATGCTCATCACGCTTAAAAACTTTTGCTTTTGTGACATTTCCATAACTCTCATAGCTTAGCTGGGCCCTTAGCCAAAGTAACAATTCAAAAACGATAACGAAGTTCGAAAAGAATTAAATGTATGGGATTGGCGGATTGGCATAGGCCGCGCTAAATCACGTGGTCTTACCGCAAGTTCATTGGCGAATATAGACAATAACGAATCGAATTATCGTTTCGCTACATAACGATGTTACTTTGTCTACGGGTCCTGATCTCTAAGTCTCCTACATCAGGTTTTACAGTTTTAAAAAAAAATGCCCATGTTGTTGCCCGACTTATTAGCTAGGACATATCACATTGTTTTTTATTCAAATCCGTTCAGTATTGTCTCATACATTACCCGAGGCCTAAGAGGTCAAAAGAAACTAGGCGCCTAGCCAAAACGATATTGAAGTTTAAAAATAATTAAATGTATGGGATTAGCATAAGCCGCGCTAAATCACGTGGTCTTACCGCAAGTTAATTGGCGAATATACACAATAACGAATCTAATTATCGTTTCGCTACATTACGATGTTACTTTGTCTACGGGCCCTGGTACTACGTACATACTTACCTAATTTATTTTTTTCCAAGTCCCTACTACTGAATTGGTACTATATAACATGTCAGGTATAGGAAATGAGAAACAAACAATGACAAACCCGTGTGAGTGTAAGCTTTTGTCAAATCATATTTTAGGAGATCCTCAAATTGTAATTGGGCCAATGCTCAAATTTAGTCACTCACCTAGATACTTACCCTTTTAAATTCATTCTCCTTTGACAGTGTGGTAACATAAAACGTATTTGAAATACATATCCATCAACCTATCACTCCATATGTTCGTGATTGCCATTCGAAATAACTTGATCCACTTCTGTAGCGTAGAGTTACCTACTTTACTAGAGTACTTAGTACCTACATCTAAGAAGCAAACAAAGTATAATATTTTTAAAAAGATATAGAATACTTTATCATGTGTATTAACACTTTTCAACGTGTGTAAATCAACTTTTGAAAATAGTATAAAATTAAATAGTGACAAACAAAACGATTACTTGACTCTACCTTGCTAAAATTATAAAATGGAAAGAAAGGAATGGTAGTTACACTTTGTAAGTATCTTCTATGTTTGTTTTGTGATTAATCTAACCAAACGATGAAAAACTACTATTTGCCATTTAAATACTATCTTTACCATGGTAAAAGAGCTATACACATATTTTGCTATCATAATTCTCATGGCAAGTGGAAATTGTATGCTGATTTCCAATAAAACTTTTTGGTTCCCTATGTTTAAAAAATATATATAATATGTATAACTATTCCAGAACTGTGTGAAATGGAAGGACCGCGGAGAAGACTTTGCCCAGTACTTAGACGAGTTAGACTCGTAATAATTATTACTAATAAAAAAACATAACTAACACCATAAAATAGTAACCGTTTAAACAGTGAATTAATAATCCATAAAAACGTACCAGCACATTTTATTATCCGTTAACCCGCAAAAGGCGTGGTTTTAATTAATGTGTTTTGCCAAAGGTTTGATAGCACTTTCATTCTATAATAAGTGTCTTAATAAAGCAGCTACGGGTTCGAATCCGTGCTAATGTGTCGCTACTGGGTCATCGGGTGAGGTGGTGGTATACATTCCTCGATGGCATCCTGGGTGCCCTGCGGAATGACAATGAGCAGTGCCACAGGGTTAGGGCTCTAGGTTCATTTTATTATACATTCATAATGATTTTAAAAAATTTGGAATTATACTATTTTTGTGTGTTGAACTAAGGAGTATATTAAGTAAGTAAAGAGTATATATATATTAGACGACCTGTTTGGCGCAGGGGTACTAAGCCCGCCTTCTGCGCCAGAGGTCCCGGGTTCGATCCCCGGACAAGACAAATATTTGTGTGCATGAACATGTCTATTTGTCTTGGTCTGGGTGTTTAATATGTATAATAAGTATGTATTTACAAAAAAAAAAGTATATAAGTATGTTTATCCGTTATCTAGTATCCATAACACAAGTTCTTCATGAAACAACGTGGGCTAGATAATTAGTGCGTTGTATGCAATTATTTATTTCTTATTTATTTATTTTATATCGTTTTGTAGTTTGTTAGAAATTTATCAAAACAAATAAGTAAATAGTGGTAAATCTATCGTTTATCTGATACAAAACATCGAACATCATGATATTAAACAAATAAAAAATCACATCCGTGAGTATTTAGGTATTGTTAAGTAGCCTTACCTACTTTAACTCGATACGGTAGTGTAGACACGTCCAGTTGACTAAAAAGTCATAAAAAAACTCACTATGAAATGAAAATATTATATCGTGATTTCTGACTTTTCTTGTACCTACTCATACCTAAGTTGATGTCAGTGTTTTGATCCTCATAAGAAACAGGATCGATTGGCATCAAAAAATACTTTTGAAAACTGTCAGTTTTCCTGCTGACTGTATAATTTCACAAAATCTGTATAATTTCAAAAAATTAAGGATAGTTTCCTAGGCACATTTTCATGCTGCTACCTGCCCTTCATGCCCCGTCATAACTAGTGAAAATTATGAAGCTTACCCGCGTGTTTATGAATACTAACGAGAATATCAGGATTAAATATCCTATTTGTTTGTCGGGGTCAGATGCTATATGTATGTAAACCAATTCATTGAAATTCAGCGTTCTTTAGCCTTTTGAAATGAATTACTAGTTAAAATAATTGTTTAGTAAGTTTACAGTTCGATAACTTTATATGCAATACGAAGGCACGTTCTTACAAAGAGGGTTCTAAAATAATTGTAAGAATATGGGCTATTAAAATTGTATTTTCTTATTCAAATCAGTTCTACCATTTATTGTCCCTGTACGGACATGCCTCATATTTTATCGGAGGTTTTCAATCTATTATAACCCGGATTTTTTTTTTCAAGGTTGCTTCAATATCTTTACAACACTGTTTTAAATTTTCCAGTAAGTATACTTACCTGTTTCTTATATTCTGTCTTTGCTCCTGTACTAATATTAATTCCTGTACTAGAATCCACTTCCTTACAGAAACCTGACCATAAAGGGATAAATAGAAAGCATTTATTTAAATATCTGATTCATCGAAGATGGCATTCAACACACATTTGTAGCACGAAGAAAGTCCACTTCGCTCCTGAGCAGAAAACTAATCAGGTGGTAAGTACATATGTACTATCACACTTTGTTCAAGTATGTTTGATGCCTTTTCTAGATCGAATCGATAAAAATTTTAGGTATTGCGAAATTGGAGAAAGTTGCACACTTTTGTTTGTTTATTTTGTGTCATTTAAGTATGGTTGTATACATTTAATTATTTTTTATTAGGGTTAGTATAGTTTGTGAAGTGAAATTGTCCTAGTTCCTCGTACTTATTTTAACCTTCTAGACCCCGGATTATAAAACACAATATATATTCTATTGTTTTCTGGACACCGGTGTCCGGTTCGGGTTTGATGAATTAAGTTGGATGGTTCTTCCTTTACAAACTGTGTTTAAGAAACTATTTAGTCAGGTGTAGATGTAAAAATAAAAGTCAAGAGCAATTACAGTATCTACTAATTCCAGAATTAGAACTAATTTCCAAGTGTCAAGTTGAAAGCGAAGGAAACGAAACTTTTCAGGGCAACCATTTTTTTTAGCTTACTAAATGGATTTTTAATGAAAGTGACCTCCGTGGGTATAGCTAACTGTAAAACTTCCTTTTCTTTTATTAAAATTTTGGTTTCTAACTTCATACTTTGTAAATGTCTAGTTTTTATACTCACAACCGGATATTCTTTTACTTGATTTCTAGAAAATATTGATGATAATGAAACAAACGTATTTATGCATTAGATTATTGTAATAAAATATGCTTTCAAATGAAATATTCTAAATGAAACAAAATGAATTTAATTTCAATGAGTTTATTGTTAAAAACAAATAAATAACATTCATACATCACAGTCACACACTCACGCGCAATTCAATAAATAAGTTGCTATTACATAGTATTTACACATTCAGTTTCCATATGAAACATTTTTCTATTTTTGGTCTGTGTTCCGATAACGGTTGCGAATTCAAAATTGGAGTACTCGCAGCCGTTTTGATCGGTTCGGGATCGTTGGTCTTTCGTTGTGCTTAGAAGTCTTAGAAGTAAGCGTTGTAGGCCATTTCTTGGGCTTGTTCTTGTGGCTCGGCGTCCCTGCGGCGGCGAGTGGCGGCGTAGGCGGCGTCCCACGGACCATGGGCGGCGATCTGCGGGTGTGTGTTGTCAGCCGCAATCTGGGTAAACTACAACGTTAGGCTAAGGGTAGTAGGGTTGTAAAGAGGTTAGGTCACAAAGAAAAATAAAGTTAAACGTGCCATGGTATTTTTTGTGGTAAAGTGATAGTTTTTTTGTGCGTTGTGCAAATTGGATTTTGAGTGCGTTTTTGGTGCGGTAAGGTTTTGTTTTTAAATCTAAGTTACACATAAAGAGAAAATTTCAACTAACCTTCTTGCATAGTTGGAAGATCGCCAGGGCAACGGATACGACGAAGGAGAAGAAGGACAGCTGCAGCGCGTTCCAGGCCTTCAGACCGAGGACACCGAGGGCCAAGGGGATGAGGGTCATGGCCTTCAGGAGAACGAACACCAGGATAGGCACAATGATCTTTTTGAGCTTAGCCTTACGAGCCTCGCCAACGGAGCGAGCGCCTTCTTTGTTGAACTTGATGTTCAGACTAATCTCGTCGTTGTCAAGGTTTCTGGGGCTGACGGTGACTTTGGTATCAGCGATCGGCATTTGGAAGGTAACGTCGTGCGATTGGATGAAGCTCTCAATATTGTCGAAGAAGTCTCCGGAGGAACGGCCAGTGACCTCATTGGCAGCACCATTCTTCGTCACTTCTACGGCTTCAGAGATCTGTAAATAAGAGAAAATTTTAAAATTGATTTCTTTTTTTGTTTTTAATACTAAGAATTTAGGCTTTTGAAAAATGTTCCTTGCCTGGAATGTGTCCTTTTTGAAAATGGAGTCCAAGAGAGACATGACCTTGTATTTGATGCAGGCAGTTGGGTCAGATCCTTCAACGCAGCCAGATCTCATCTCCTCCACCATACCGTCCATAGGAGTGCCTTTCCAGAAGCCTTGCTTAGAAGGCTGCGCCACCGCGCTTCCGAAAAGGGCAAGGGCCACTAAACACACCACTTTACTGGACACCATTTTGTTTTCCTGTGCTCCTGGTGTTCACTGGACGAAGACTAGTTTGATTGTGATAGTTTGGACAAGGAACCGCTGGTTTTTATACAGCTATTTCAAATTCAGCACGTATGGTGTGGTTCCGGCACGCATTGTCTTCCATCGTACGGGTGAGTGGTGTACTTACTACCTTTTCGTATCTAGATGGATGAAGTGTAAGGGAAAGCTATTTGATTCGAATCCTTCTTCGCGCGTGCATGGAAGAAAGACGTATGTTCAAACTACGATGTTTATGTAGATGACATTATTGTTTTCTCGCGTTCTCTGAGCGCCTTTTCTGTTGTTTGTGACACAATGCCCTGATTCTAAGGGGCATGATCCAACTGTTTTGTTTCTTTCTATCATATGGTTGTTATCCTGTGTTTGAAGGAGACGGCGAGTGATTGAGCTGTCGAGGTGTTTGATATGGATAAGGAGACGCTGCGCACGCGCCGCTCGCATACATAATCGTTGTAAAATTGCTATCATTGAACTTGTCACACTGGAGATAATGTGCGTGATAAAATCTGTAACACTCAATTCATCAATTGGAAGTTTTTTCTGAATATGGTTTAAAAGTTATGAATACGTAAGTTCGTAGTTCCCAATACTACAATTCTTTTTATTTTAATTTTGGTATCGTTCCATTCGGTAGCCCTTGGGACTCAAAAATAAGCACTTCTATAACTAGGTTTGTCTAAGAGTTACCAACTTTGCAGTTTATATTAAGTACTCTGCTTACTTATCGCGCAGGCGCTGTACCGATACCTCTTATAGCGTTACTTTTCAGGTTATTTTTAGGAAAATATCTGAAAAGCATAACCTAAAAAAATTCGCAATAAGATACCATCGTACGCGCCCCCTGATCATAATTTTGCAAGTGGGTATTTTAACCTTTATGTGAAGAATATACTGATTTGTCCGGTTTTTCTTCTGCAGGAGCTGGATGGCCTAATACAAATATTTTTATTTGCACAAAATATACTCGTAGTTATTACAGATCTTAGATAATTATGAGCGCGTGTGTTCAGCCTGCTCGCAGACATGCAAACATTTATGTATTCTATTGTGAACATAATAAACTTAAAAAAGCAAAACTTTAGTTAATAGACTAAACTTATGAATTTAACATTAAAACTAATTGTTCCATTCTAGATATTCTTTGACACTATAAAAACATTTGTCTAAGATCCAGTTGGTTAGTTTATATTTTTTTTTATAAATCTTTCGGGCCATAGGATAAATCCTAATACTATACTCATGTTATATATATTTAGTTTGTATAATATCCTAAGTCTGCATATTGTTTACGTAATTGTCTTGTTGATACCTCTTAACGGGTTTTGTAGTACTTAGGAAATTATTTGACATGCTTCTCTAATGTAAATGCAGGGAACGGAAGTATACTATACTTTAAAAAAAAGTTTGCAACTCTCTAAGTACCAAATATTGCTTAAGGTACGAATAGATCTTTTCTGCACTAAAAATGCTCTTTCTATATCAACGGAGTTCCCCAAAAGCAATATTCCATAGCTGAGTATCGACGAGACGAAGCCATGGTATATTATAGAACATACAGAATTATGTTATACAAACATCTAAATACATCATTTAAGTTATTAGATTCCAAAACTTCCGAAAAAGAGAGGCTGGCAATACAGTCATTACATTTTTTCATACTATCTGCATTAATTATAATCTCGTTTATATTCAAACCAAGAAGTATTAAACATTTGTTTAATGACTTTAAATGTTATAGTTTGTGCAGTTTTGTGGTTTGGAAGGCCGAGATTAAGTACTCCTCACTCTACATGTTTTATATTGCTCGCAATTTGGGTCCAAACAAGACTCTCCTCATGTTAGATTTTTAACGTGTGTTTGAAAATTGAATCATGTTAGTACTTTTTAAAGCCTAAGACTGCTTAGTTGATTTAACGATATCAATGATCCAGTCACCGCATAAGATATTTTTTTTCGATGGTATTTACTTGATGAATAATATGACAACTTTTCTAGTTTATGGAGAAAAGTACCCAATGAAGAAGTTTTATAACCGGGAGTTCTGTATAGTTTACAAACGATAAGATTTAATCCCACGATTTCAACTCCAGAACATTCGAAATGCAATGGTTGTCCTGTGGTTACAGTGGTTAAGTAACTTTCGCTAGGGAGGGTCACGGGATGGGTGACCAAAATTTTTATTTACGAGCCTTTATTGACGGCATGTTAAGCCTTCGTTAACATTTTTACCCGCATACAGTTATACACCTTGTCCATCCATACAAACACAGTTTTAACTAATGCAAGCCATACAGTACAACACTTTTTTGTGTTGTATTTCTGTAATTCATAAATGTTATTTTTCAATGCTAACAAGAGACCTGTGCCCTAAGGGAAACAGCTAAAATGACGAATTTTCATGAAACATAACCACTGGTTTCATATCGGTCAGACGTTTAATGTTCTGTGGTCAGACGGGACTCGAACCTGCACTCTAAGGAATACGCCCCAATGCACTAACAAATGCTACGGAGACTTATGAGGACCCGTCAAAATTTTCTAGCATATTCCCCTTTCTACGCTGTTGGGCCGGATTCCCGTCTGAGCGACATGAGACCAGTGGTTTTTTTCTATCATATTTCTTTATTTATGTTTATTACATAAAAAAGCATTGTTATATGCAAAATAAAAAAAAGTTCTAACTACGATTAGTGTTTCAGGACAATTACAAAGTTTTTAGCTTATATTATCTTGCCCATTCTCCTTACTCATCTGTAAGGCCTTTGCTTCAGTAGAAGGAACATTAACGTTATCGCTGGACTAGAATGCATTTCAAGAGATCATTACCATCCTAATCCTAATTATAACTAATATTATATCCTAATCCTAAGTATCCTAATATCATTAAAAAGCGAAAGTGTGTTTGTTTGACCTTTCTTCACGCCCTGACTAAGCAACCAATCAACAGAACTTTATTTTTGGTATAGAGTAGTTAAAGGACGGACAGTAACAAAGGCTATAGACTTTTATCCCGATATTCCCACGGGAACGGGAACCACGCGGGTGAAACCGTGGGCGGAAGCTAGTAAATAATATAACTAGTTAAGTAGGTACTATTTTATCTTCCGAATCGCTCTTGTAGGCAGATGTAAGTAGCTCGCTTAAATATAAACTTCCTAAAAACGCTAACATCCAAACTTACATATTGTTCTAATCTAAAGAAAATGCTTTGCTGATCTTCAAACAATTTGATACTCCGAATGACTTTCGAGTAAGTATTGAAGAAGTAAAGTAAAAAAAATGTATGAGATATTGAGCAGCGTTCCTACCGGACGTAAACGGAACTACATTTTCCTATACAATTTTTGACATTACGTACTCGATATATAAACTTCCTAAAAACGCTAACGTCCAAACTTACATATTATTGTTTTAATCTAAAGAAAATTCTTTGCTGATCTTCAAAGAATTTGGTATTCCGAATAACTTCCGAGTAAGTATTGAGGAAGTAAAGTAAAAAAAATTATGAGATATTGAGCAGCGCTCCTACCGGACGTAAACGGAACTACATTTTCCTATACAATTTTTGACATTACGTACTCGATAATATTTTATTCGATACTATTTCGATAGTTTTTCGTGCTATCCCTACTGATTGTGACTTTTATACATGGATGTAGATTTTGCACTTCCCCTGGGAAGTATAAACCCAGATGTTACGGACTTAAATTATTGCATTTGGATTTAATGATTTTTGTATGCGGTTTAATAAATATTAAATGACGTGGAAAAAAAAATATTAAAAATTATTTTCCTAGTGGAAATTCGGAAATTTTGTGTTATTTTTAAGCAACTGTAGTAAAATCTAAAATACCCATATTTTCTTAAATATGTTCATAAATTATGTATTTTTCTTATACGTTGTTTTAAAACGACGGTAGTAACAAGTGGGTTATCGGGTAGCTTTTATTTTTGTTTAAAATTGTTTTGATAACGGATGTCATAATGGTAAAGGTACCTCCCTCCTCCTCCATCCTACTTATTAAGTTTTGCTATTTTTGTAATAGGTACAATATATTTTTTTATTAGAAGATACGTTAAAGTTATAATAGTGCTCATACATCCATTGTTTGTCCACTATGGTGTAGAAGTTTCTTCGCTCCGTTGGTTTGGACAGCTTTAGGCCACCAGACCAGCGAGCCGTAGCACACGAGGCGTTTGATAACTACATTGTATAACCATAGGAACAATTTAGGTGACAGACCCCACCGCTTATCAACCATCTTGGGACATTGCCAGATTATGACACTGGTGAGTTTGCTGTCTAAGGTAATCCCAAGGTATTTTACCTCACAAGACCGCTGTAAAATCTCGTCAAAAAGTTTCGGCAAGCGGTGATTGCCCACTTGGTGTTTGTTTGTTAACATAACCAGTTCAGTTTTTGACGGCTGTCAAGTCTTGTTCTATGCACCACCATCGACCTTTTTCAGGGCAGCTTGCATGACATCTCAGGGTAGGCTGGCTTGGTTGCCAAAAGTGAGTATGGTGATGTCATCAGCATACCCTACAGTAAGTAGAAATAGTTAGTTTATATGGGCGATCAGATCGCCAACCACCAAGTTCCACAGTAGGGCGTAAGCACCCCCCCTTGTGGGCAGCCCCTAGCAACAAGGGATCTTTGGATAACCTCTCCCTCTACCTGTACCGTTCTGTTGCGTAGCATGAAACTACCAAGTTGATGCTTTGCTCTTCCACCCCTCGCTTCCTCAGTGAGGGCACGATGCTGTAAAAGGTGGTCTTGTCGAAGGCTCCTTCTATGTCTAGAAAGGGCTCGAGACAGATGAGTTTCTCTATCTTACCGAGTAATTGATGGAGCGCAGATTCTGCAGATTTGCCAGGGCTGTATGCATGTTGATGTTTGTGTAGCGGGTTTCTAATTAGAGCCCCGTTCCTTATGTACCACTCACAGATCCTTTCCATTGTCTTCACTAGAAAGGATGACAAGCTGGTTGTTCGGAAAGCTTTCGGATTGGTGTAGTCGGATTTCCCTGGTTTAGGTATGAACACCACCTTGACTTCCCTCCATGTGAGGTATGTATCCATGTGCTAGGCACGCTCGTATCAGTTTTATGAGTGCAATGAGAACTGGTTCTCCATCCCATTGTAATAGGGCAGGGAAGATGCCATCTGTTCTGCGGATTTGAAAGGGGAGTAGCTCTTAATAGCGCATCTTACCTTAACTAGTGTAATAACCCCTGTTCGATCAGACGTCAGCTTGCTGCAGAGGCCTGATTTGCTACTCAACGTCGCGGTCGTTGTAACGGGAGACAACATGGGAAATTAATTTTTAAAAGAATGGTGTTAGATTGCTCCCGGGTACGGAACAACACACACAACACACTAACTAACCATACCAGCATGGGTCAACACACTGAGGGCGGACATGGGTCATGCGCTGGGCGGTACGATGGGTCTATATTTTTTATGAACAACGGGGAAACGCTTAGCCTTTATCATACCTGATGTTAGGTATTGATAAGACTGAAGATGGGAGCGCGCCTTTTCCGGTATCCTCAACCACTGAGGAACTGGCTATCTTATCTCTAACTGCCGGAACACAACAATGCTGATAACATTGTAGTTACGGCATTAGACTTAGCTAAGATGGTTGTAGCGTCACCATCCTTAACCTTTAGATCACAAAGCCGGTTAAAATATGTTGATTTGACATAAATAGCTGTATGCTATGGTTAATGGCTGGTAGCCATTACTATTGATCCGGCGTCTACGGCCCCCCTGGAATACTGATGCGGCTGCCATTTCTGGCAAAGGTTCCGCCACCGGAGAAAGTGATTTGACTAAAGAATTCCATTGCTTTATAATTACATTAGATTTCTAGCTATATTATTATATTGTTTTGAAAGCAGTATACTTCAAGTTAAATGTATGGAGTGAGCCTTATTTCACTTCTGGAAACTTTTGTGTTACTTCACGCCTTTTATAAGATTTATTTTCTCAAAAGGTAACCTTCTTTACCAAGATTCATTTCGAATCGAGATATATCTTGTAAGGGATCAGTATACGTTTTACTAACCATCTTTTACCAATACATTTATTAAATTGCCGTTTGGTCCCCTACAGAAAAATAAAAGAAAAAATAATGAACGTTGTTTTGTGATTTCGTTGTAAGAAGGGGATGGATTTATTTATTTATCTGCCATTTCTATTACAACGGGTAGCTGAATAAACCGAATAACGACGAACCAACTAAAATTCATTCTTATCCACCTCTCTCTACATAATTAAAACAAAAAACAATAGCCTCTCAAAACCAAAATCAATTAAGTATTCCAATATTACGCCATGCACCCTACTTATTGCGTTTAATTATTCTCGAACTGTCAACTTCAACAAAAGTCAATGCAAACTGCACTCGTGCCCACGCGCGGCGCTTCTGCGTAATTAATTCATTGCCACGCCTCGGAAGCGGCGGCCAACCAAAAGTATGGAGCGATACCCACACTTGGGCAGTAAGGCCACTGCCTGCTATATCGATACGCTCAGTCCTGGCATAGGCATCGCACCAGTCGCTCAAATCTCTGCCACGGATAAGTGACACGTTTGGAATTTCTAATGCCATATACATCATCCCACAAAAAGACATGTCCCGATTAACTGTAACAAACTTCAACAGAAGAACCGGTAGTCCATTCCAAAGCAAGAGCAAGGAATCTTCACCGGAGCCCCCAAAAGTGGTTCATGAAGAAGTATTGGAGAAGACGCATTACGAGAAACAGAAGGACAAGCAGAATGAGTTGATAAACAAAGTGACCAAGAAAGCAGCAGAGTATCAGTCGAATAAACCAAGCTCTGGAGTGTTTACTGAAGTGGTGACGCATGGTGCTTTTACTTCTAAAACCAACAAAGAGAAGAGTCCACCTGTAGAAAATGCTTCTATAAACAAAGCCGCCAATGGGTCGAACGGCACGAAACCTCTTCTCGGATTCCCATCATCAGCAAATGATTTGGCCCTTGATGCTAAGTCAGATTTAGAATCCGATCTTAACATTTCAAAAGAAGTTAAGGAGAAAGTCATCGACAAGTTATTCAAACTTGCATCAATGGTCCAACACACGTACGAATCAAAAGTGAGGATAATGACAGAATTTGACAAATTCAAAGACACCCATCTGAAAGCTGAAGTGAGAAGAGAGAAGGAGCATTCGGAACAGCTGTACAAACTGAACATGAATTTCCAGAACGAAGTAGTGCAAGCTATACAGAGGTTGAAGAGTGAAATGGATATAACTAGAAACGCTTCGGATGATTTAGAACAAAGCCGTGTCAGTGTTCCCAAAACAAGTTCAGTTGATTTTAATACTTGTGACATGCAAGATTTAACTAACGAGACTGATGGTGACGTAACCATTGAAAACAAAAGTGATCATGAAACGAAAAGACAAAACGATGACATGTAAATATTTTGCTGTAACATCTTATTAGCATTATAAAATTATGCTTTAGCAAATCTGATAAGTATATTTTTTATTTTTATGTAAAAATAACAACAAATGATTCAAACTTGTTAGATTATTTACACTATTTATAAAAATATATGTTGGCCCGTTCTCGAATAGGAAAACAATTATATTTGTTAAGTTTATTACAAAAAAATAGGCAATAAATTATAATAGGTGTTTGTTATGATGTTTAATTTAACATAAACATCTTATTAGCATTATAAAATTGTGCTTTAGCAAATCTGATAAGTATATTTTTTATTTTTATGTAAAAATAACAACAAATGATTCAAACTTGTTAGATTATTTACACTATTTATAAAAATATATGTTGGCCCGTTCTCGAATAGGAAAACAATTATATTTGTTAAGTTTATTACAAAAAAATAGGCAATAAATTATAATAGGTGTTTGTTATGATGTTTAATTTAATTAGATCGTCTATCATTTAACATTTGGATTAAGATTGGTTAATCTAAATTATCTAATACGTAATATTATCTGGTCAAGGCAAACTATGATGAACTGCAAATAAAGTGGGTGTGCGTAGGAGGCGGGAAATGTTAGGAATTCCAATGTTATGATGATAGGTGGTCGAACTTATGGTAATTTGATTGTTACTAAATTGATGCTAATTAAATTATGACAGTTTAATTCACATCACATCGCATGATGCGCTTAATTTAGTCGTGTCATTGACTTGAACCTGGTTTGGTGCTTAATTTTAATTTATTGACAGACAAGATCACCAACTGCTAAATAGACAAGCGAAAAAGTTCTATGGCTATGCTACCGACTAATGCCAAACGTCATTTAAATGTCATTGCATTCCAATCGTTTGTTATAAGACGAAAGGGACAAACGATACTTAGGAAAACACCGAACCCAAGATGTATCTACCTATTATATGAAAATGAGGAAAATCTCAATGTTGGCATCACACGAATATGAATTTTGTATTTATTTTACACATATCTTGAAAATAAGTAAACGTTTTGGCTTAATATCAAGTCTTTCTACCGCTAACAGTATTGATTTAGCTTCTAGGTAGGTAATGTTTTTTGCATATTATTTGCATTTTTTTTTTGCGTCGCTCGTGTGGGGTTTTGTAAAAAAAAATCTCAGTTGCTTTATGAGAATTTAAATTAAATATATCACATAACTGATATAATTCCCCGACAAGTCTCTGATATCAAAACCAATCAAAGTATTACAAGTATATTTATAAATACACGACACCCAGACACAGAAGAAACCAATTTTCATAACGAACGTGATTATTTGTTTTGTGGACAAACATCCATCTGGTGAAATGCAGTTCAAACTGGGATTCGGAAAAAAATCTGGGGTTCGTGCGATTCAGATTCAGACATAGGTACAGTCATGTCATGTTAGTTGTTCTTTTGCCTCGATATGATTCAATAACCCAGACAGATGCTTGTGTTTATGGGAAGTGGCCGACTTCATCGTTAATGTGTATTCGGTAAGTTTATTCATTTTATAATCAAGTGCAATAAAGAGAAAATACTTATTTATGATTTATGTAATGTATGTGTAAATATCGGCAATATTTTTAAGAAATTATAATTTGAATTCCCTGACAACTCATTTGTTTGTATATTTTCTATGGAATTTGTTTTTAATAAGTTTTCTTGACTTCATAAAAGTAAATTCTGCTTTACTGACACTGTTTTAGGGATTGGCATTACAAGATGCCAATCCCTCTACATACTGTTCAACAATATATTACAACCAGGAAACTAACTATTATATCACTAGATTGATTTGATTATTAAAACCATACCTATGTTCTAAAAGTAGAGAGTGGTACCTATGTAGAGTAGCGATTTGATTGAATGGTTTTTTTAACAGGTTACAAATCAAGATGAAAATATTTGTGATCACAGTTATAAGTGCATTATTGCTTGAAGTCAAGTCAACACCATCATGCACTTATTATGGTGAAGATAAAAACAACCTCATATGTTCTTCAGACGATGCTGATTACGTTTTGAAGAAAGGACTCGTTTCCAACCAAGACAATGTAGTACATTTGAGCCTCCAAAGCTGCCAAATTACTGAAATAGAATGCGATGCATTTTCTGAACTACCTGCATTAGAACATTTGAACATAGCGGATAATAAATTACACGAATTAAAGCCCTGTGTTCTTAACAACTTGCACAAACTAAGTTCTGTGAATTTATCGCATAATAAAATTTCTGTACTTCCTTCAGAAGCTTTCGCTCAGCTAAATACTTTGCAAGAAGTTAACTTGAAAGGGAATGAATTTAAAACACTTCAGCCTGATGTTTTTGACAAACTGATAAAGTTGAATGTGCTAGATTTATCTAACAACGCTATTGATGGGAAAAATCTGAGTCCACGTATTTTCAAAAATAATAAAATTATAACAACATTAGATTTATCAAGAAATGACATGTCTGCAGCTCCCGAAGACTTACTACAGTCGTTCCAAACCCTGCAGTCCTTGCATTTAGATCGTTGCTTCTTAACAAAAGTACCATCATTTGCCACCAAGAACAATTTGAAGACGTTAAAGCAGTTGATTCTGTCTACTAACGGAATAATCAGTTTGGATGATCCAACGACATTTATTGATCTCGATAATTTAGAAATTTTGAACTTTGCTAGTAACTCGATAGAGAATATAGTCGAGAACGTTTTTACGCCGCTAAGGAAACTGAAAACTATTGTTTTGAAGCACAACCAATTAAAGACGATTTCAGATAAATTGTTTCAGAACATGCCTAAATTGGTAAACATAGACTTGTCGTACAATGATATTGAAGTGATTAATTTATCTTCGTTTCGTAATACCCCGATGAAGAACTTGAATTTGGCGGGTAATAAATTGTCTTTTATGCCGGAGAATTTCTTTGACACATTAATAAGCTCGGGAGGGAAATTGAAGAAGTTCTTATTTAGTAATAATCCTTGGCAGTGCGCTTGCTTGAGAGACCTCTTGCAAGAGGTCAAGAGGCACAATGTAGAATACAATAGTACGGTATATGACGGAAATAACGCTGTTTGTGTCACCACTACTAATGATTATATGACTTGCAAAAGAGGATAAACAATACTTTAATATAGTAAAATAAATTAAATTGCTAATTCATGGTTTTATTTCCTTATTAACGGGCAATATGGAGCGAACCGTTTTGCTAACTTAAAACACATTTCAGCCTAGCGTGTTTTGTTATTGGTTGCATGTGATATCAGTATTATTCTTTTAATTCGTCATTTTTTAGCAGGACACCGGTATCCAGGGAACAATAGAACATCTATTGTGTCTCATAACTCGGGGCCTGAGAGGTTAAATAATATAGTTGAATTATTTCCCACTTAATTAAGTTTCTATAAGTTGACCATGACAACTAAACAGAACCAATACCTTTACCGTTTTTGTGAAGACAAAAATCTTTAATTAATTGACATTGCTAAAAACGACGCCATTAAAAATTACGTTAGGATCCTTTACAAAACCCCTAGGTATATAAATCTATCGAAACAAACACCAACATTATGATTTGTAAAACAGTCTAATATTGTTCTGTGTCTAAAACAAGTATTATTATTTTTATACAGTCTACATGAAAACAAGTTTTAGCAGTACTCGTACACGGCGTGTTATCAGTAAGCACGTCTCTTATGTTGGTTACATCTTTTATGTGGATTATTTGTTCAAATACGTTAGTATACAGGACTACAGGATTAAAATATTTAATAATAAAGTTGACGTTTACTTGAAAGTGTCTGACTTGTGGAACGACAGTGTTTTATATTAGAGACTCGAGATCGAAGATCAAATGATTGGTTAAAAGTTATAGCTTTAGCCAAACTGACAGAATTTTTTAACTACAAAAGGGATTGCAAAGGTAAGAGAGAGAAAGGTATTTATTTTACTATCAAATGAAATAAGAAATAGTTCTAGCATTCTAAGTTTTACCATGTTTTAAATACAAAAAAAAAAACAATCGCTAAATGATTATAATGTTTTGCAGTCAACGAAAATATTAGTAGTGTTTTTTAAATTTCAAATTAATTATGATGTAATATTTCATTTGGTTATCTGAAATAACAACTTTAAACGTTAAATTAATGTTAATTATTGTGTTGATAACATAAGTTACTGCTAAAATTGTTTCTATCAGGGGGCGGCCCTTGATTGTTAATTGTTATCCAACTAATCACATAATAAGTATGTTTTAATATTAGTGTTAAAATAAGAACAACTTTGTTTTTTTTTGTTTTGCTTCTGTTTTCCACAGAAATTCCGCCAACGTCCCGTAGTGAAAGAAACTTTGTTTTATGTAATTAAAGCAAAATGTGAAGTTCACATTGACAGTGACACAGAAACAGTGGCACTTCATTTTGCTGATTGGTAATTAGAAATAGAAATTGAGTTCAAGGAATAGTTCTATTGATCAAGGTTATTTATCTGAAAATCATAAGGATTGAAAAAGAAATAAAAATTTCCATTACCAACCAAAAATATGTTATTAGTTACATAGACGTTATATTCAGGCGTCACTTTTATTATTACATATATCAGATTTTTTTTATAAGTGTAGAATAATAATTATTACTTATATTCAGTTAAATAATCAAAAACCCTTTATACTGTTTCAGGTCCACCGTTCAATCAACATGGGAAGCCTCCTTATCTTGTTAACAACTGGCATTCTATTAATAGAAGCAGTACCTACTTGCAAATATGTCGGAAAGCAACAGAGAGATGTGGTTTGCCAAGCTGGCAGTCCTGACTACGTACTCGTTAGAGGACTTGTATCTGATAATAACAAGACTACAGGTATTACCCTCAGAGGTTGCAAGATCATCGACGTAGATTACGAATCTTTCGAAGAACTACCAGCTTTGGAGTACCTTGATCTGTCAAAAAACAAAATTAAAAACTTAAAACTTGGCGTTTTGGATGAATTTCACAAGCTTATATTCCTCAATCTGTCGTATAACGAAATTACAGGTTTTCCACTTGGTCTATTCGACCAAAAACCAAATCTAGAAGTGTTGGATTTAAAAAGTAACAAGTTAAATGAACTGGAATTGGGAATATTTGACCACATGCCTAAATTGAGACATGTAGATCTTTCTAGCAACGAATTTGTAGGTAAAGACTTGAATCCATACATATTTGACCAGAGTACTCACATACATTTTATGGATTTTTCTAGAAATGACATGTCCCAATCAAAAGATATCATGTTGGATGCATTTGAAGCATTAGATTTTTTGAATCTTGATCTATGCCAATTGACCGAAGTGCCAAAATTCGCAACGAAATCTAATTTGAAGACGATGAAACACTTGATGCTATCAAAGAACAAAATAATGAGCATCAACAACGTAAAAACTTTTGAGAATTTAGATGATTTGGAGATTTTAAATTTAAGTTATAATACTATCGATAATATTGGTAACGTTTTCACTCCATTAAAGAATCTGAAAATGGTAATATTAATAGGTAACCAATTGAAACAGATTCCAGGATCATTATTTCGGAATCTGCCAATGTTAGGTAACATTGATTTATCACACAATCTTATAGAGTATGTACCAGTAAATGCCTTTAGAGGATCTCCGATAAAGAACTTGAATCTGTCTAGCAATAGGTTTACTTATCTAACGGACAATTTTTGTTTAGAATTAAAGAATTCTGGTGGAACATTAGGTAAGTTTTATTTTAATCAAAATCCTTGGCAATGCGCTTGTCTTAGAGATATTCTTAATGAAGTGAAGAAGTTTGGAATTACTTACAATAGTGGTAAATATACTGGAAATGTACCGGTTTGCGTGACTGATGAGTTTACTTGTAAAAGGCAGTCAGATGCCAACAAGCATTATGTTGAGTTGTACTATAATTCTGTTTTGACTACATAGGTACAAGGTATTTATTCGAAGACTTCTGAGAATATTTCGAGAAGCATCAATAATTGTCATGATTAAGTTTATCAATTATTTAAATATGAAGTAAGAACAATATTGTAAGATGAAGCTATGGAGGCAAGCATTAGCTAGACAGCCAAATGATGCTAATTATCTAAATTACTCAGTAGTGTGGATTAGTAGTGTATTACATGTAGTAAAAAAAAATCTATGCAAAACTTTCATATATGTAAGTATTAGTTAGTCAAAGAAAACTATTTGTTAAGGGCCTGTTTCACAACCTAAGAGTATGTTTTAGCCTACTTTACAGATGATTTGACAGTTGTAATATGAAAAATATGTCGAATCAGCTGCCAAGTAAGTTACTCAGCACTCACTTTTAGATCGTGAAGCAGGCCCTAAGGGCCGGTATTTCAATGTCACCTTATCTTATGACTTAAGTTAAGTCCAACTTTTGAGCTAAGTATCACTTGTGAAAGACAATAGTGTATTTCAATCCGGATATTCCTCGCCTTAGCAAATCTAGGATTCGTCGCAATATTGCAACATAACAAACAAAATATGATAATTGTCTATGAATTTTGTTGTCATTTTGGTGACATTGAGCGCTCATTGGCTGCGCTTGTACGCTCAGCGACGAATGAGAATCGTTGTGGAGGCTCCACAATGAAAAAGAGCGCCAAAAATTTATCACTTTAGAATTTCTTCTCACTTCGAAATTTTTACTTTACATTACGCATCATCTTCAAAATTTCGCATAATATTCTTGTAATTTGCCATTATTTCTACACTATGATATTTTTTATGCTACAACTGCATTTTATTTACTGATAATAAATACCTAAATGTAAAACTAAAATATCTTTTTGCCAGTCAAAAATATGTTACCATAGCAACGAATCCCGGATCGGCACTTAAGTCTCTGAATTCCTTAGCTTAAATATTGGCTAGTTAGGATGGACTTTAAGCGTCACTTAACTTTAATCGTTTATTGAAATACACATAAGTGGAACATATCTTCAATCCTGGATCAATTTAAGATAAGTCGATATTGAAATACCGGCCCTAAGTCTATTTGTACCTATTTATAGTGTTATTTTTCTAAGAATAAAGTAATATCTTCAACTAATTGTTTGCATTGAATAGGCCCCGAAACTACAGAACGGATTTGGATGAAATTTGGTACACAGGTACAAGATAGCCTGGTTATGAACATAGGATACTTTTAATCCCGATATTCCCACGGGAACGGGAACCACGCGGGTGAAACCGCGAGCGGCCGCTAGAATATAATAAAAGGCCAATTTATTTAAATACATGCTTAGATTTAGTTGTAGAAACTACATAATTTTAAGTCATTTAATTAAATGGATTGTTTTCATTCTGTAAGTTTCTTCCTCATATTTAATTTACAGCGCCCTCTTTGGCAAATGTGTAAAAGGTCTGATTAGGCTCAAAACACGCTTCGCCGACGAGCAACTTACGTTCACTAAGGTGATCAATGCTGATTTCTGTAGTACCGTTAGCTTCTACTAGATGGCGCTCACCATTTATTCGACTTGATCACAATCAGAATGATAAGAATGTGTCAAACAACAATGGTTAGAGAATTTTCAATAATCCCTTTTACTAGCCAAATTTTTGTTGTCGGCCTTATCTAGATCGCCTGAAGCACATTAGCCAAAGTCTAATTCGTAAAAACTATTTCATATAATTTTACTTTTCAAACCATTTCCGAAATAATTAGAACTTTTGTTGCGTGTGAAAGAAAATTTTGATATCGCGAGTTTAAAACTACCTAAGTATTTAAACTATTTTTAATGTCGCACGACTGGGACACGGGGGTTATTTATAAATAAGTAGGAAAACAATGCTAACTAAATAAGCGAATTAAACTCATTATAACTTTTTAATTTTGCATTTAACAATACTATTTTTATGTGATAAATATTAAACAAGAACATATACTAGAAAAAAATACAACTTGTCTCATGTCGCCCCAAATTCGTGTTAAACTTAGTTGTGATGTCTTCAATATACCCGGTTTTTTTATACAGTACCTATCTAACATTTTTAAATTCGACTTAATTATTTTGACTTTCCATACTAAATTGATGGCGTGATCAGTTTAATGTGTATGAAGAGTCGAATTTTTTTTTTCATATTTCGAGTCGAGTTTCTTACCGATACTGAGTCGAACTTAAAATTTAGATGCTTATGATAAATTTTAAGTAGAAAAATATTGGAAAAAAACAAATCGGCCACAAGTGAATTCTCAGATGGGACGCCGAGTTGATGTTTTCCAATATTTTTCTATTTAAAATGTATCATTAGTATAAAAATGGCATTGAAATATGGAAAAATGAAAAAATCATAAATTTTA
Organism: Chrysoteuchia culmella; assembly: GCA_910589605.1. Taxonomy (NCBI): domain Eukaryota; kingdom Metazoa; phylum Arthropoda; class Insecta; order Lepidoptera; family Crambidae; genus Chrysoteuchia; species Chrysoteuchia culmella. The sequence goes on along the minus strand of OU342664.1, from coordinate 10,505,150 downwards.
GATGCTGTTTAAAAATAACCCTGTATACTCATAGTTCCAATAGAGAAATAGAAGACACATAGACACAAAATGTCTCATCAATTAGTCATGAGTGAAACATTGATGAGGGTGGTTTTATTAATGTGAATTTTAATAGTAATAGATAAGATTACTTTTAAGTTTCTCATATAAGTGGATGTGTAATTCTTTTTTTGAGAAATAAATATATTCATAAACCTCAATGTGTAGTCCTTCAGAGGAGATAGTTCTATTGTCACTTGCATACCTTCGTATGTATACTGTTATACCATAAATCCCATGTGGGCTTTGCAGCGAATTGTACAGCTTGAAACTGGAAAGTTAATTAATCACACTCACTCCTCAACAGCTCCACATTTGGCATTAGATGGGTGTTGTCCGGAAAACATCAGACCAATTAACCTAGCCCCAAAGTAAGCACTGTAAGGCTTGTGTTATGGGCACAGATCACCTCCTTGGCCAAGGAGATGATCGGTGTGCGGATCTACATATAATTTTACACATATATAAGTATTTGTGTGAAGGAATATATACATACAAACGTCCATGGCTCAGGTACAAATGCTCGTATTCATCATTCTATCACGGAGGTCGTCAAAATGCTTAAATGTTTCAAAACATGCTCATCTTCGCTTTATTGGACATACAACCTTAAATAGGCTTTAATAATAATAATACTAATTTCATACAACACACCAATATCTAGCCCACGTTGAGTTTCATGAAGAACTTGTGTTATGGATACTAGATAAGGGATAAACATACTTATATGCTTTTTTTTAATACATACATATTAAACACCCAGACCAAGATAAAGCGACATGTTCATGCGCACACGTATATTTGTCTTGTCCGGGGATAGAACGCGGGACCTCTGGCGCAAAAGGCAGCGTAAGTACCCCTGCGCCAAACAGGTCGTCGAAGTTTAAGGACCATCAAAACATTATTTTCATAAATTCCTCTATGGGTTTCAATCGGAACGAACTAATTTAGCAATATCTGACAGCTGCAATTTCACACCACAATTTATTCCTAATTAGGAAGGTTTTGAAAGTTCTTTACCGATATGAGACCGCACGGTGGATTAGAAAAAAAGGGCAGAACAGAGAAAAAACACTGAACCACGTGCAAGAAATTTATAAAACCAACATCTGCAAAATCGGATTTTTTTATATAATTTTTTTCTATACCGATGGTTGAGGGTTAGTTTTTTACGGATCAAAATATCAGATATTCGGTTCGCGTTTTTGATGTAGGTATGGTGTCTATATGTATATACAGAGTGTATTTGTTCTAAAGTTGAGGTATCCGTTCTGTGCTGTGGGTATCCGTTTGTTTGTATACCTTCCACCATAGTTTACTACATACTAAATGTAAGTTTACTACATAATTAAATCTTTAATGAAATAATTTATCTGAACTGGGCAAACCTATGTGATTTTTTTTACAGATTTTCGTCAAATTTGTGGAAGTAAATTGAAGATAAACATAAACAAATAAAACAGAATTTAAACCAACACAGCTGCCCTGGCGTTTGGCATCAACCTGTACACACAATACATTTGATAGCTCAGGTAAGGCGATTTTTTTTTTCCAATGAAATGATTCCCCAAAAGCCTTAATTATCGGGCACGAGATCGCAGTTTTTTACCAATTCTGCTCCACACCATTTGGCCAGTTTTGTATAGTTTAAAATAATGCCCGTCTTAATAAATTTGGAATTTACAAAAAGCAGAAAAACATTCACGGATTATTCGCTTTGAATTGTAAAAGAAGTTTGTCTTTAATAGTTTTACCATGTGTTATCGTTGGTTCGCTTAAATACAAGGCGCGTATTTGGCGCGTGCAAACACTTATTTGAACACTTGTTAGTATGTAGGTAATTGAGGTGAAATTTTGCGTAAATTAGATGACAGTACAATATTGTTACACGTAGGTGGGTTACCTTCACGGGATCGCGTTAAGATCGAGAATGAATGTCAAAAATTATGACAGATTTTTGACGATGATTCGATTTTGATGGGCGCTAAAATAGATTTATAGAGTATAAAATTACTTTATATACCTACTTATTTCAAGTGTTAATTTTTATTTTTATTACTTATTATAAGTATAATTACTGACTTTTGACATTAATTCAATCCCGAACTCAATGCGATCGAGTAAAGGGGGTCTGTTGTATGTCATTAGTGTTAAATTCTATACGAATTGCAGCCAATCAAATACGAAATGAACTGTCAAATGAATACGATTGACTTTACGCAATTCCCCTGATCAGCGGGCAGATTCACAAACCTTCGGGCACGGAATCGGATTCGAATTCTATGCTTTGTCTTTCTCTATTTTGAAGTTGGTGACAGTGACAAAACTGAAAAAGCTATACATTCCGCTCTTGGGAACGTTTCCGAAGGTCTGTGAATATAGAGGCAGTAGGCCTAGAACAAGCGGCTTTTCTCGACCCGATAAATCGATAACGTGTCACTGTCCCGCTCGCATCGTTACGGACGGAGTAAGCAAGACAGCATGATGCGCTAAATCATATCGCGTGATATAGCGGTGTTCGTGCCCCCTTAGGGCAGGGGTGCGATTGCGGAAGGTAGGTAATCGTCAAAGAGTAAAAAAAAATGTATGGAATGACATACGATATGATACAACATGAACTGTCAAAGGAATACGACATAGCCGACATAGCTCATAGGATAAGCAGGCTGAAGTCGGCAATGGGCTGGTCACATCACATCGCACGCAGAACCGACAGCCGTTGGGGCAAACGAGTTCTGGAGTGGACACCGCGATTAGGCAAACACAGCGTAGGGCGACCTGAAACCAGGTGGAGTGACGACCTGCGAAAGATGGCAGGCAAGAACTGGATGCAGAGCAAGAGCTGAGGACTGGGCTCAATGGCGTGCTAGGAGAGGCCTATGTCCTGCAGTGGACGTCTACAAGCTGATGATGATGATGATGATAAAGGAATACGACCACTTTTATGTAATCGCCTATCTGATGATGGAAGATTGTCATAGGAACTCTGTAATAAAACGACGTAACCTGCTTGGTTGGTACTCTAGTCCTAGATGACATCCAGGGTCTTATGATGGAGAAAGAAAGTGGCGATAGGAACTCTGTAATAAAACGAGGCCACATGCTCCATTTAAACTCTTTCGATGAAGTTGGAACCATGCTTCTCCAGAAAACCTCAACCGCTGAGGACTGGCTATCTGATCTCTTAACCGCTGGTAGGGTTAGCACGAAAAACTATCGAAATAGTATCGAGCACGTAATGTAAAAAAAAAATAGGAAATGTTGTTCCGTTATGAACGCAGCTCAATATCTCATACATTTTTAACCGACTTCAAAAAAAGAAGGAGGTGAGGTGAATGAGGAACTGTCTTCAAAAAGTAATATTTTTTTTTTAAGTTGGTGCCGGCCAAGGCACGAAAAATATAGGTATATATGTGCAAAGTAATGCCTTGGCTGGTCAAAAAAGTTTTTTTTTTACTTTCTGAAATCGTTTTTTTTATCTTATTACCTCGATACTTACTCGAAAGTTATTCGTGCTAGTCCTACGGAACACATCAACGCTAAAAACATTCCTGCTATGGCGACAGATTTAGATTATATGGTGGTCAGGCGGACTTAACACAAGACCCCTAACCAAACCAAACATAATAACCTCTACTGGACCTCTGGGTCTGATACCGTTAGTTGTTATCGCTAGACCATAGAGACGGTTAAACCTTTGGTTAAGTAATGATAAGTTGAATAAGGTACAGATTTCTGCATTATTGCGATTTATGCAGTTTTTTTCCTTACTTAAAAGTAACTGTTTCACCAGAAGTATGAAAGTAGGTACGGTGTGTATTTGTTTATCTTTTGGTAAATATACAAAGAGGGATAACTGTCATATTAGCGAGGACGTGTAAGTAGTTGGCTGTCTACATCCTACTGTATAATACTGTAACCAGGTGGGGTTGGTCTTCCACATTATACACAACTGACCAAGTTTTCACGTTTAAAATTCATCAGTTAGGTAGGTAAGCACCTATTCTGTAAGCACATTTCAATTTATTCCGCACACTCATCATTGAAATGAAATATAAGTACCAGTAAATATCGGGCAATAAACAATGTGCACTGAAATATTTATTCTCCTAAGAATTAATTCAAATTTACTACAATTCACTACAATAAATTCACTAACAATGAGAAATACATTATAGACACAAAAAGAGTAAAAGTTGTTTTATACCAATTCTTTGTTCATTCAATCACACATAACGATAGTCGATACAGATTTTTTAAGTATGTCTCATTAATTTCTCATACATAAAAAAATACCAATTATTTTTATAAGAAATAAAAAATGAGAAGTTGCAGCTGATGCCGCACGAGCCATACGTGCACCGTTCTTAATTGTTGCCATAATAAAAAAATGATAAAAAACCGGGTAAAAAAGCCGGCAATTTGCAAGGAAGGCAAAAAGACAGGAAGAGGAGGCATGCTGCGGCTACTTCCGCGGTTTGTTCTACCTCGGACATATTAGTATGGATGCGAGTCGCATGTTCTTTCACCATGCTTCAAGTCGCAGGTGGCCCATCCTAACTGATATTATAAATGCGAAAGTATGTTTGTTTGTTTGTTCTTTCTTCACACCCTATCGAAGCAACCAATCGACTTGATTTTTGGTATAGTTAGTTAAGAGGACGGAGAGTAATACATACTATTTATCCAGATATTCCCACGGGAACAGAAACCACGCGGGTACAACCGCGGCGGAAGCTAAAAATAAAATATTTGTATCACAAATTTCACAAACTGAATTTGTCAAATTGTTTATTAATGTAGCTGCTCTACAAAAAGATAAATTTTCAAAATTTATGATCACAATTAAAGTAATAATTATAAAAACTAATAGTAAGTAGTTAGGTACGGGAGTATACGTAAGTATAACAAAATGTACCTAAAGACAAGAGTTTAAAGTTGTGAACAACTCGGGTTTTATAATGAAGTTACACTGTTGTTTCAGTATTGTTTCAGTGACAGAGAAAAGAGAGGTGCTGGTATTGAGATGAAAAAAGTGGGCACTATGGTACATGCTACGATAGTTTAGTATAATATAATCATTGGTAGAACTTAGAAAGTTTAATTTACGATTATTGAGATAAAGATGATAAGAAAAGGCGTCAAAAAGTCGTATCCATAGCATTCTAGCGCACATTTTTTTATCAAATGATCAACAATTGTTGAGCCTACAAATGTCCTTTTCTCGATGCGAAATAGGATGCGAGAAATTAAAAAAAAAGTAGCTCGTGCGCAAACTCTCGTTTTTTACGGAAACGTCGCCATTTTGTTTGTCATCTTTTGTGTTCGGGAGAAATGCAGTGAAATTAATTTTACTCTCTGGCGGCATGTGTCTGATTGAGTGTATGTATACAGATGTGTTAAACATGTGAAGTGGATCCAATGGCAATACCTATTGAATTTGTGGAACTTTGAAATAAAACAACTTTACGGATTATTAAGATATTATTTTCGTGTTTTTTAAGACTATTTGGTTTATGATTTTTTTTTTGCATTTTTCAATGCTATTTTTATACTTAGTGTAAATTTTAAGTAGAAAAATATTGGAAAAAATTCACTCCCATCTGAGAATTCACTTGCGGCCGAATTATTTTTTTCCAATATTTTTCTATTTAAAATTTACCATAAGTTTTTGGTTTTCTCGACGTTTCGGCACCTTTTCAGCTGCCGCTGTCACAGGTTTACTATCAACCAGGGGGTCGATTCTCACGCTTACATTATGTCGAATTTGACATTTTTTAAAGCTAGAAATATTTATTGAAAATTCACGGAAAACAATCTTCGATATGAGAGGATTATCGAAGGCCGTTGAAACTAAAGGATTTTGCCAGTAGCACACATTTTACGTACTTATTTAATAAAAAACTAAGGAAAGAAAAATGCTGAATTCGACATAATAAAGCGCGAGAATTGGTCAACGAGAACCGGTCAACCCGTGGCAAAACTTAAGATGAACTTTTGTGGAATATTGTTATAAACAAAAGTTTAAAAAACTAAGTTAGGTCTTATATACTTATGGTTGATTACTAAATTGGGTATTGGAAGTTGAAAACGTCTTAATCTCAAAGCAGCCCTTATTTAGAACATATGTTCTTATTTACAAGCTTTTTAAATCAAAACACTCTGACCAAATTTTGACATTTATTTATGTATCTACTTTGTTATAGTTATGATTTGTGGTTAATGTATTTTACTTCAACGAAAAGAAAATAATATTTTAGATGGTTTTAAAATTTTAATACTTTTCATAGGTATCCGATTTATAAGGATTTACAAAAAATATGGTCGTGACTAGCTTCCGCCCGCGGTTTCACCCGCGTGGTTCCCATTCCCGTGGGAGTATCGGGATAAAAAGTAGCCTATGTATGTTACTCACCACCCTTTCAACTAACTCTATGCCAAAAATCAAGTCGATTGGATGCTTAGTTACGGCGTGAAGAAAGGACAAACAGAGACACTCTCGCATTTATAATATTAGTATTTAAGAATTTGAATAACTATAGAGACAGTATTTTAATTATTAAATATTTACAAATTAGTAGAAAATGTAATATTTGGGTATTTCCTGGTATGTATTTCAAATTGAGTACGTCTTAAACTCTAATCAGCCCTTAATTAGAACATAATAATATACAGCCGGTTGTACAAAAAACAAATTTTACGAATTTGTATAAAGTAATTGAAAGGGTATCCGCCAAAATTGCCCCAGTCCCGGCGCAAAAGAATTTTATCACAGATTTTAGATAATTATCAGTAGAAAGTAGATTGTTTCTACTAGAAACAATATTTTCGCCCGCGCGGTTTAAAAAAATATATAGATAAATAAAATAAAAAAAACACTTTTTGTCGTGTTTTTTGTTCTCCATTTGTAGCTGTATACTTTATCTGTGGTATATCGAAAACCGTATACGAAAATACGTCTTAGGACAGAAGTTATAAGGAAGAGAGTCGTGAGGCGGCCCAGAGCATCAATAGATGCTTGCGGTAGTTGACGCACTGTAAGCGCGCGCATCAATTGAAGCTTACGGTCGATCAAAGGTCGCTATTTCCTGATTCGGTGGCTAACATGTTTTTTTTTGCCCAGAGAAGTTTCATAGGCGCTAACTACATGCAAACATGACACTTTTTAGGAAAAACTTCATTTTACTGTACTATTATAATTGACATTGAATTGGCAAAAAATGAATAATGATTGTGGTTTTATTTTATCTCTCTTGGTAGTACACTAAATAATAACATTAGGACCTATATATACCTCACACAATTACATAAGAAGATGATAACCTAGCAGGATTTATTATTTTTTGTATTTTTATATACATTACATTCGATATAAACATGTTCCTCAAACAACACAGAAACACAACATAACAACAATAAACTCTTTTTTATGATTTTGAAATTTTTGCATTTTCATTGCTATTTTTATCGGGAATCGATTCCCGTCTGAGAATTCACTTGTGGCCGAGTTAATTTTTTCCAATATTTTTCTATTTAAAATTTACCATAAACAATAAACTCAATAACAACATTATGTACTAGGTGTTTTATTCATTTTTTGCCAATTCAATGTCAATTAGTACAGTAACATGATGTTTTTCCTAAAAAGTGTCATGTTTGCATGTAGCGCCTATGAAACTTCTCTGGGCAAAATAACCATGTTAGCCACTGAATCAGGAAATAGTGACACATGATATTGTTTCTACTAATAATTATCTAAAATCTGAGATACAATTCTTTTGCGCCGGGACTGGGGTTTTTTTCTATGGGATTTGGCGGAAACCCTTTGCTTGTCAAAAGTCAAATCTGTCAAATCCCATACATTTGTACCATAAACCCTATAAAAGTAAAAGTATACCTAACGTAAAAAAAACAAAACTACGATTGAAAAAACCGACTTCAAAACTAAAAGACAAAAAATATAGTAACAAAAAACCTTAAATCTACGAAAGAAACACTCTTAAGCTTAAAATCTAAAAAAACCTTAACGGTCGGTTTCAATAACTTATCTACAGTAAGAGATAGGCTTACTAGAGCTTTGTTACCTAGATATTTTTGTTATTCAGCCCAAAATAACAGCGGTTGCTAAGTAACGTAACCAAGATAGGCCTACCTCTTGTTAGGGATAGATTATTGAAACCAGCCGTAAATCTACGAGCGAAACACTCATAAGCTTAAAAACAAAATAGCAAAAAATAAAACTCCTAAAACTTAAATACACCAAACACCTTTATTATTTATTTATCTTAAATCTACTAACTAAATTTTGAAGTCGGGCGCGCCTAACCTAAATACTAACCTACCAGAATTATTTATCAAGCGCTTTTCAGACTACGCTATAATAAAATAGCATATAGTTTATAGCTCATAGCACAACGATATCGCTCATCATACATTTACTTAGAACACGTTCACACTTAGCTATAATATACACTCAGGGGCACATCTAACCGGCCACCCCGTTATTTTCATAGAAACATGCTCACTTTCAACAGTCGAACGCTTTACCTAAACATTAGCGTACAGATCTTTGCAGAAATATATTGTCATTTTTACTTATAGAGCCGCAAAGTGAGCATGTTTCTATGAAAATAACGGGGTGGCCGGTTAGATGTGCCACTGAGTGTATATTATTAGCTTACTATACGGTATCTAAGTAAATGTATGGTGGGCGATATCGTTGTGCTATAAGCTATATGTTATTATATTATAGCGTAGTCTGAAAAGCGCTTGATAAATTCTGGTAGGTTAGTATTTGACCATGTTCTTAGACCATTAGAAAGCTACATTTCTCCCGAGTGACATAGGCTATATTTTATCCCGATATTCCCATGGGAACGGGCACCACGCGGGTAAAACCGCGAGGATCCGCTAGTGATTTTATAAAACGGTAAATATTATCTAGACTTATAGATTATACGCCTTTATTTTAAATTAAACTAAAATGCTATACATTTCGGGTTTTTTTCATAGAAAAGTGCCTGATGTCCTTTTGATCACAGCTACAATATACCTACGCAGATTAGTAGATTAAAATGCAAAAAAGTTAGAAGCTGTTTAAATAAAGAACGCACTTTTAACAGACCACAACTAGCGGAAGTTTGGCACATGCCACGATTTAAAAAAAAAACGCTAGAATTGCCAGCCTTAAAAAAGCTCATATTTGAACCTTTTTTATGTGCGTGCGCTTTTAGCGAGTATTTTTTATCAGCTCCGTGCCTCCAATGACCAGATGTCGTATGCAGATGACATTTTTTTTCTCCGTGCGATTTTTAGCTGTTTTTCTACTTGTATATTTTTTTGAGAGCAGATGGTTTGCATATCGTTTGCGAAGCCTAAAACACTTTTTTATGCAATAAGTTGCGAGCTTTTACAAACTTATTACTTCGTCGAAATGGACAAGAGGCAAGATAAGTTCTTATTAATGGAGAGATGTAAGAAGCTATTTAGTTAAGCTAGTGAGGCGTAATAAAATAAACTACAAACTATTATGTGTTACGAACTTTGCAATATGTGAGGAAATTAAATTGAAAAACTCATTAAACTATTTATTTTATGTGATAAATATTAAACAAGAAAATATACTAGAAAAAAGCAACTAGTCTCATGTCCCGTCAGGGCGACATGAGACTTATAGTTGCTTTTTTCTAGTATATTTTCTTGTTTAATAGCATTGTAAAATGCAAAATTAAAAAGTTGGAGCTTCTATCTTCAGCCTTATGAATACTTAACATCGGGTATGTTAAAGGCTAAGAGTCTCACCGTCGTTCATAAAAAAAAAAAAACTATTAGTGATCTTTTGTCTTTTTAGGCTTTGCCTTTGATTTTAGATACTAAGTTATTTAAACTAAATTGATCTGTATAAATAAGACTATCGATTGGTACAATAAAAGTACAGGCTGTTATTTTTTCTAATTTAAGCTGGGTACTATTGTCTAATTTTTTAATCTATCGCAATCCCTTTCAATTCGCCATTTGAAAGATATTTGCATATTTCAGGCCGTCACTATTTGATAGGGATTGTGATCGGGACGCGTTTTGAAAGGTATTGATTGAATAAACGAAATTGAACTGTCTAAGCAAAGTGACAGGCGAAAATATCTATCAAATGTATGGAGAAGCGTCAAATGAAGTCTCATCTAAAACATCATTCGTTCCGAAAGGGATTGCGATTATAAGTTACACAATTCCATAAATCACTATCACAAACACAATACCTTTAAAAGGGATTGTGATAGATTTTTTAATTAAACAATTAGGGGGCAGGTTCGATTCCCGAGGCAGGTAGAATTTATCAAAAATGCTTGAAAGCTGGATTACTTACTTATTTTATTAAATAAAGGAATGTTTCCTTTCTGTAAAATGAGCTAGCTAACAGTAGATTATTTAAGGGGACAAGCAGTGTCTTATGTCACGGGCAGCATATTGAATTCTGAGCGAAATTAAGGATTCTGTAGTTAATTATGGTAAGAATCCGGAATGAAGCGAAGGATTCAAGTCTGCCCAAGGCAAAGACACTTTTTTTCCCGAGGAGCATAATCTACTTTATACACCTACTGTGCCTACTGTGACGTTAAATAAAAAGGAAATTATAAAACTAATTAACGACAACAATTTAACAACTCGCAAAAAATATATCGAAAGGATCGAAACTCACCGATTTTTTTTTAATATTTAGTTCCGCAGGCAATGCAATGAAAATTTTCATTATATCTGTGACCAAGAGTGAAGACAACACATATTCACAATTTGATGATTTTCCATGTTTTTCAGAAAAGTAAGATAAAAGACACAAATAAGATGAAAGAGATAGCTATTACATTATATTCGAATGAGAAATTCCAATTTCAAATGTTTTCTTGGTGCTAGGGACCCCGATACATACAGCCATGTTAATATTTTTCATTATTTGAAGTGTCAATTTTATAGTAAAAACTCTTTGGACTAGGAAGTTATGCCTTGAACAGCCCTGTTTTTTATTTTTGAAACTATTTTTTGATAAAAGTTTTTGTTGACATTTTGGCGTTCCAAATTTAAATGTTATCATAATTACCCAAGGGAAGTTCCATACAACATTAGCTCCCTCCGGGCATTAATAGCTTACTTTCAAATTGAGAATACTTGATATTTAATACGTGCTACAGATGCAGGTGGTGTATAAAGTATTTAAGGTAGTTCCCCTACAGGGCCCATAGATTTTTTCCAGCCTGTATATATAAAAATGAGTCGCTCTTTCCCTTGGTCATCGCATCACGCGTGAATGGATGGAACAATTTCACTAATTCTTTATCTGTTGTGATTCTTATTGTTAGGAGAAGGTTCTTAGGAATGAAAAAATCGAAGATCTGGTATACCTAATGTGGAACCAGCAGCCCAGCGAAACTAAAAGCTAAAATAAAATATACAAATATAGCACCTAAGGATAAGTTATTTAGCGTGATAAGTATTTTCAAGTGACTTATAAAAATCGAAGGTCTGGCACACCTGATGTGGAACCTTAACCGCCCAGCTAAACTATAAAAGATACAAATATAGCACCTTGGGATAAGTTGTTAAGCGTGAAAGTATTTTCAATTGACTTAAGGTCTGGCACACCTGATGTGGAACCTTAGCAGCCCAGCTAAACTATAAAAGATACAAATAAAGCACCTTGGGATAAGTTGTTTAGCGTAATAAGATAAGTATGAATAAATCCTTAAGGCAATCTTGAGCTTTAAATATTCTCTGCATCTATATATCAGATTTGTTTAACTATAAGGGGTGCGTACTACTCTGGTCCCCCGTGGTCTGTGGCAGTGAGGGGTTTAGCTGGTAGTGCCCCTCCCGGTCCTCCGGTCTGTCTTCCGAGACGGACTGGGGGGTCGTGTGGTGGGCGTCCCTCCCCAGTCCCGATCTCCCATCCGGCCTTTGGCCCGGCGAGAGATAGTTTGCTTGTTCCTGGGTTTTTACCAGGATGGGTATGCTAGGTGACCCCAGCATATCCTCAAGGCAGGAATCTGTAAAGACTGGATTCCCCTAACTCAAAAAAAAAGACTTGTTTAACTATGACATTGTCACTATTTATGTTCAACGTTTATTCAAGATTATTATTACATTTAGAAAAAAATATCGCTTTCGGTAGAAATCTTTACTATGCTTATTTTATTGAAAATACTCACCTCTATTCATTCACTAGTGCACCTACCCAATTACGTGTAAGTAATTATTACCTCATAGCGTGATGTCGATAAAAAAAGTTAATATAGGTAACTCAGCTAATTATTTATTCTCAGGCGGTACGAAGTTCGCCTGGCCAGCTAGATTTTTATAATTAACGTAACCTTACCTTACCGTACGTTTTCAAGCTTTTTATTATTTTAATCGGTCCTTTCGTAGTAGTTCCAATTTGAAAAATCAAGTCAAATGAATAAAAAAAAAATTTGAAGCCTAAAAAGAGGTTGGTTATATTATATGACATTGAAAACTCCTCTGTCTGTAACTGGAAATCGCGTGATAGCTAGGAATAGTTGCGTGTACGAAGAGTGGTCCATTTCCACTTTGGGACTAGCACGATAATCAGTTATCACGTAATTATCCATACCTCTAAAGTGTCTAACGATTTGATTTTAGTCTTAGCCTTAATTTTATGAAGGTTTAGTGTTCCGTATTGAATTATAAAACAAATGATCCGTAATCTAATTTAATAGGTAATATTCTAGTGAAGAAGTATCCCATCAGAATATTTTTCTTTAGTGAATTTTTTTTAGAAAACTGTTGTATCACAAATAATAGAACATTAGTAGGTAATTTGAATAGTAATAATTTTTTTTTACTTTATAACTTTACGAATCACTTTCCCAAAAAACTCTACTGCTCCAACGGGAAGGCACAGCTTTTTCACAGAATATTGGTACGGAACTCTCAGCTGTAGGATTTTTGTTTTATTTTTATTTTATCACGCTCTATATTTCCTTGTAATAGATTCTACGTTACTATTATAACACGAAACTACCCGCAGATATATCTTTATGCCAAAAAGCATTAAAATTGGTTTAGTGGCTTATGCGTGAAAAGGTTAATAATTTCGCTGGAGAATATTAATTTCGCATTTATAATATTATAATGGAAAAGGAGTGGAACTCCCACCCTGCGCCAGTATTTCCGAGTACTTCTAACCCGTCCATCTTCAAAGCAAGGTTGAATAAGCACCTTCTAGGATAGCTCGCTTCATCGTCTTAACCCCTGAGCTTGATTGGGATTAAGAGCAAACCCTCAACCCTCAAAGTAAAAAGGACCATAAAAACTTTAAAGAATACTAAACTTGAACCTCCATTAGTATATTTTATTCGAGTAATCACCTAATGATAAGTTTAAAAATGGCGGCATGCAACTTTCAAACATACTTAAATGTCTGATTTCAAATCGGACGCGTTTCGCGGAAATATGAAATATTTAAGGGTTCATGCGAGATACGCTCAATAAAATAAAATATAATTGCCATACGAAAACAAATAATACGATGCCCGCTAGAGGCAGAATCAAAGCATTTTGTTTTGAATAAATCAGTCCTTTGAGAAAATGCATCCTTATACAGGAGAGATGTTTTATGGTACTGACATTTGATCGATTTTCGCCAAAGAAAATGTAGGTTTATTGTGATATTATTGAATTTTATTGAACTGAATTTTCCTTCGGTTTTGATTTATTCAGGCGGAATTTATACTTCGCGATTTGTATAATTTTACTTAGTGTGTGCAGCAGAATAGAAAACCAGTACAGCAACTAAGCTGGATACGTTTTGGGTTTTGGCATCACGCGACGATGCAATAAGTTTGCTTTGTGTAAATAATATTGTGTTCCATTGTGTATTGTTGTTTTGTCGTTATGTGTACTTCCAAAATAAATGTATTATCTTCTTACTTAGTTACTAAAAAAATTAAGAAAACAAATAAAGAAGAACAGCAGCAATAGTCACAGCTCACGGGTTCGAGTCCTAATTGCAGTTAATTAAAGACAAGTTATCTTTTAATTACTTACTTTTTTTTTTTCTAAATAAAAAAGTATTGTGAATGCAATAAGTTTAATAATGCTTTTAGATGATTGGTATGACGGATAATTTATAAAATACTAAACGGTAATGTCCTTAATAAACAATTTTACAGGCAAATAGATTCCTATAAATGCATAGAAATAGTTATATCTAATTTCAGTGGCATCGACACACAATGGACTTATTTACATAAATAATGCTCTATGGACAAAGGTCTTCCATAATGGTAATAAGAAAGCATGATTGTGTTAATCATACTATCTAACTAGTACATTGGTAAAGAGTGGCTATTAAAAAATCCTTTTTCATTCAAGTAAAACGACGTTTTTATTAAGATAATGCGGAATATGTAGTTTTTGTTATATACAGCGCACCCCGTTGTATATACTACTTTTAGCTCTCCATACCTTACAAATATACTTAAAACATTTAAAAGGTGTGATAGATTTTAAATAGAAAAATATTGGAAAAATCAACTCGGCCACAAATGCATTCATATTTTCCATTATTTTTCAATAAAAAATTTATCATAAATATAAAATTAGCATTGAAAAATACAATAATTCAAAAATCATAAATTTAAAAGGTGTTTTAAAGTGTGAATGTGTACGTGTATATTTTTTTTTTTTTATTACGCTTTTTATGTTACATAGTATGTTAAAATCGATCCGTACCAATATATGTAACCACTACGTAAATGACTGTATTTTCAAGATTTCATAAGAAATACTGAACCGATTTCTACGTTATTATTTCTATAATTAGATGGCTGTTTCATCTTAATCCATAGTCGAACATCTGTAAAGATTTTTCTTTCGAATGCGAGGATATTTCTCTCATTGATGAAGCGACGGTGACCAACACCATAGAAAAGGTAATATACTAGAGAATTTCAACGTGTTCTCATAGGTCTCCGTAGCATAATTGGTCAGTGCATTGGGCCAGATTCCTAAGGATGCGGGTTCGAGTCCCGTCAGAGTGACATGACAAGTTGCTTTTTTCTAGTATATTTACTTGTTAAAAAAAAATCACGATTTCTACATTTCAACATGGAACCAACTTTGGAGCAATCCTGATGTCCAATCGGCTCAGCTGACTAACCGTTGAACACATATAAAAAAATATATATCATTTATTTATTTAAAGAATTAATAACCTTCCATCTCTTTTTGAAGTTGGTTAAAAATGTGCATCGATTTTATATTTATTACAGATACTAGCGGTTACTAGCAGCGTCTCCTTCAAACTTGGCAATACTGCGATCGCCAACCCGCCTGCCAAGCGTGACGATTATGGCAAACCCCCCCTTTTCGGGGAGGCCTATACCCAGCAATGGGTGTTATGTGGCTGAGACGACGACGACGACGACGACTAGCGGTTATCGTTCCCGTGGGAGTATCGGGATAATTTAGTTAGTTACTTTGTTAGGATGTGAAGGAAGAACAAACAAACACACTTTCGCATTTATAATATTAATAATAATAATAAATTCTTTATTGCACACGATTTAAAGACAAATACAGAGAGATTACAGTAAAAAGAGAAACACAATAGGCGGCCTTATTGCTACGTAGCAATCTCTTCCAATATCTTCAATATTAGTTAGGATCAAACTATTTGTTCAGTGTCATCCCGATACGAAACACCCTGTGCGCGCGCACTTTTTCGAAACATTTAGAGGTCGTGTTTTTGAGAGGTTTTTTCTCCGATCGCTGGCAATTATGCACATTTTTGCCGAGCGGCCCTTTGACTGCTCCGTCGCCTCATACTTTTACAAACGGATTCTTTCAAATAAAAATTTGGACGAACCGTTTTTGCGAACGTTTTTGCAAAAACGGTTGGATATTGATGAGATTTTGAAGGGATTCCAGATGAGACGCGGAGGTAAACCCATTGTGTTCGATATTATATTTTAATTCTTTCAAGTGAAAACGAAAGTCTTAGGCGTCGCAAAAAACGCGACATTCCACATTGTTTTGGCTCGTTCTTTTTGCGTTTTTAGCCACCGTTTCGAAAGCTTCTTGCTGAGCATTCAACATTTTATTATGTGCAAAAGTGTTGGTGCAAACCTGAAGAAATGCATTGTTTTCATGGTTCGTTTATTAAAGTCCCTGCATTCATTGTACGACGAGTTTTCTACCTTAGAATTATAGTGTCTATAGATTGGAAATACTTATTAAAAAACTAGTAAAGCAAAGCACTTGGTCTGATAATAAAATATTCGTTTGAATGAAAAAAAAAAACATTAGCATTATCAAAATTTGCCTTAATACGATTGGTTTTGGCACATAGGTTTGTTTGTTAAAAATCTAAAATAATATTTAAATCGGTAAGTTTCAATGTTCCCATTTAACATATTTGCTTAAATATAACAAGCATGCATCCTTTTCCTTGACAAAGAAAACAGGCAATTTCCTGAGGAAACAAAAAAAACTAGTTAACACCGTTATTAATCCGTAAAATAATAACCCTTTAGTTTATAATGGCGAATATTGACAGACGATCCATAACGGTCTGATCCATTGTTTACAGATGGGCCGCGATTTTTTATTAAAAAAAAGTCTATCAAACCCTTTTACTATTTGTGGACATCTGCCGAAAATCAATTTTGCATTTTTTCGTATAAAAAACACACGGGTGCAAAAAGGCGCCGATAGTTTTTGTCGTTTCGCAAACTGCAACCCTTTTGATTAAACGTCTGTAGTACCGTAATCAGATTTCGGCATGTGCTATCTTTTTTTTCACTTTTTTTTAAAAGAAACTCGATAGTTCTTGAGTGTGGAGTGTGCCTTTTGTGGCTGATAAATGTATTTGCTTTCGTTGTCGTCTTCCGTGAAAAAAAATGGCACGCGCCCCTAAGGCGTTTACAAGGAGAGTGCATGCGATGAATTGTAAAGAAAAAAATCAAGAAAAAAAATACACACAGGCACACAACCTTTCTCAATAAAGCGTTCACTTTTGCTGTTATATTAAACTATTGGTATTTTCCTGAACACCTTTTACTGCACCTTTTTAAAGTTTTGGCAGTAATCAAAACTTTTTTGTACAGTTGAAAAAGAAACAAAATGCACGCGTTCTATTTATAAAAATCTAAAAACAATGCCAAGCATCATCCTAATTAATTCTAGCGTGAAGACGAAACGCTTGACACTTTTAATTCGCGTCATGGCAGGCATGAAACGTTTATTATTTTTATTAGCACAAAACTGATAACGAACAGTGCAGTAATCCTCTGACAAAGGCACCTGTCAAAACAAGACCTGCACAGGTGACGAAGCACCTGACTGGTCTTGTCTGGGACTGGTAACGCGCTAGCCACTTAAATTGTCGTAAAAAAGATCGAATAATTTGCAAAGAGGTTCGGTTTGCCGCTGATTACATACTCTTTTGTCTTGGATCGATGTGGAAACTTTTTAGTGTAGTTTTTTTTCACCTCACACGCTCGGAAAAATACGTTTTGTTATTTAGTTTCTGCATAGAAAATTGCATTTTGTGGCCTAGCGTGATAAACTACTTTTTCAATTAAAAACCTATTTAATTTACCTTCCGAATTGAACTATTGACTTTTTATGTTACATTTTATTCTAATTTTACATAACTTCGAATTATTTATAATACTCCGTTTTGGTTTTAATAAAAACTCAACAACAATAAGATTAAACTAAGTAGTTTAATCTTATTGTTGTTGTGTTAATAATTATAATATTCTTTTAAAAAGTTTTAAAAGAATTTTATATTTAGGCTGAGTGAGATTTCACAACCTATGATTGGATTTCGGAACGTGACTTAAACCTCTATTTTTAAATTTTCTTTGTCTTGTTGGTCATGTCAATGTCAAAATTTACCGAATCGTTTTTATTGTTATTATAGGTAACAATTTTTTCCCATTTTAAATAATTTTTAATTAACTATAATATAATAACTCCCTTTTTATTTTTATTTTTTTATATCATTAAAATAACAAGAATAAAATGTATTTAGAAAAAAAAAATAAAGAATTTTATACCGGAAGTTGATCGCGGAAACAACCTAACTTTTTTCCTGTTGTTGTGAGAGGAAAAATTTGTGTTGCGCTCGGTAGAAAAGTTTTTAGCATCTCGTACCTTTGAAACCTTCACTACGCTCAGGATTCAATCTTTGGACTACTCGCTACGCGCGTGGTTCATCCTTCGCTTGCTAAGGTAGAGGTAACTGGCCGCTAAATCCATCCTTTCAGCCTTATATTATAATAAGTTCTATTTCTTTTAATCAGCAAACAAAAGAAGCAAAAATACTTGAGACAGTTTGCGACGGTCAGCACGCGGAGAGCACTTTTTCAACACTTATAATTTCAATAAACAGAATATTCGAGTACACTTTAAGATTTTATTTTATATATTATGACCAAAAATTCATGTTCACAATTGCAATTCTCACATCGACTCCTTGACAGAAGTCAAAAGACGATCTCCTAGTAATTTTTGAATTTAGAAATAGAATGCCGAAAGAAAAAAGCCAAAAGGGACTGCCAGGATTATGAAGAGGTTGTATTGATCGTCACAAGTAATTCGTCTACGTTCTACTTTTTGACCGACTTAAAAAAGGAGGTATCATTTAGGTATATATTTTATGAGTACTGACCGATTACTAGAAGAGATGACTCATTTACTCACTTGAAGTTATTCAAACGTTATAACAATATCATATATCCGAAGTTGGTCCCATTTTGAAATTCAAATAAATTATTAGGTAAAACAATTTTTATCATGTTTTGTTTCCGAGTCCCCGATATTTCGGCGCAGTGGCATGCGCCATGATTACGGACTAACTGAAGTTAATGCGGGTGGATTTCATGCAAGTTATTTTTTAACCCCCGACGCAATAAGAGAGCGTTGTTATAAGTTTAACGTGTCTGTTTGTGTATCTGTCTGTGGTATCGTAGCTCCCAAACGGATGAACCGTTTTTCGTTTAGTTTTTTTTTGTGTCATAGATAATTTTATTCCGAGTGTTCTTAGCCATGTTTCATGAAAATCTGTTCAGCCGTTTGAAGATCATCAGCTCTTTTCTAGTTGATGAGGGGATCTGACTAACTTCCTCATGTTCGATCGATTCGAAATTTGGTACCGTCTTACTTCAATGATATTGAAAAGTATATGGTAAGGTAACTATGACCTGATCAACCGTTTGAAGATCATCAGCTCTTTAATAGTTGATGAGGGGATCTGACTACCTAACATTATGTCCTATCATTGGATAATTTGATCTTAATAATACAAATTTAAAAGCTTGAAATAAAACTTAAATTTAAAATTTAAAAAACCCGCTGTTATGAGCTGAATAGTATCGTGCAAGTGCCTAGCGATAAGTACATATCGGTATCCGACGTCTGTGAAATTAATAAACGTAATAAATAAGTAATTAGGGTAAATAAATATTATTTTTAAACTTTTAAGGAGTATGTTTTTGTGTTGGAAGTTTATTAAATTTCAAATTTAAGTTTTTATGTATATGTCGCCGGATAATTAGATAAATCTATTTTTTGCGAAAATCCTAGGGATATCTCGAAAACAGGGATAATTAGACAACGGTGTTGTCATTTCTCAATCCTACTGCAAAAGGATAGGGTTTTTGCGAAAAAACCGGCTGCCTTAGTAAGACTGCGAAAAGAACCGCAGGCTATTATGAAATAAGAACACTGATTGGCTGATCGGCCCATCCACAACATCTTTTTTGATTAGTTGACGACTTGACGTTTCAAATGTCAATCGATTCTCTCACGTGTAGTAAACTTTCTGTGAACCAATCAGAATAAGAGTTTAGCAAGAAAGTAAAAATTAAGCCAATCAAAGTTGAGAATATCCAATGTTACTAAAGCAACCCGTATTTTTGCAAAAACCCTATCTTTTTTCAGTAAGATTGAGAAATGTCAACACCATTGTCTTATTATCCGTGTTTTTGCAATATCGTTAGGATTTTTGCGAAAATTCTATTTATCAAATCATCAGTTTTCAGGGAGAATATGATAGTTTTTTATGTTTCTGAATAAACATAATATCTTCTACAAATGTATGCCCATTTGTATGGCTCACTAAGGAATCATTGGGTTATGAATATGTATTTAAATTAAGATTTAATATAAGTATGTCATTGGTAATTTTCTTTGTTTAAGAATCCCTTCTCTTGCTACTCGATAATATGTTGTAATGAATCTCGTGAAATATTTTAATCAGCAGTTTAGTTTATTACCAAAAGGTGTTAATTGAATATCTCACTCAAAATGAATCATGGAGTAGCTTACATACTTGCAAGACAATCAAATAAGATCACACAACAATCGTTTAAACTTTATGTTCACCTCAAAAGAGTAATAGAATGTTTACTTATAGGTGCACGACATATTAATATATTTACTATGTTAGGTGTACTATGTTTGATTGTAAAACTTAAATTTAAAGCTAAATTCAAATACCGAATTTGGGTTATCTAAATCTGTTTGTTTTATAACGGTTTGGTTGTGGTTTGACCCCTTTAACGATATGACACCCGTTACATAAAATTCCAGCGATTATTTAATTTGCGAATGTAGGTATCTATTTGCAGATAATATTAAATACTAGTTTCCCCTCGCGGTTTCACCCGCGTGGTTCCTGTTCTCGTGTAATAAAAAAAAAAACCGTCGAATTGAGAATCTCCTCCTTTTTTGAAGTCGGTTAAAAAGTAGCCTATGTTACTCTCCGTCCTTTTAACTAACTCCTAAGTTAGGACGAGAAGGAAGGACAATCAAACACACTTTGCATTTTTAATTTTAGTTAGAATTAGGACTAGCTGTTACCCGTAACACCGTCATTTTATTCAGCTCCCTTTACTAACTTCATTATCATTCTTAAAGGGAGCTGAACCTACTTCTAGCTGTTGGAAGCAACAACTTGGGCTTATACATTTTTGGACACCCATCCCATGGCAGACCCTAGCGAAATACCTGCTGCAATCGTAGGCTTACGTAATGATATCTGTAAATCTCAAGCCCCTTACAAAATAGAAGCATTATAGATTTTCAAATCATATGTAACTCCTAATTTTATAAATATAAAAGTTTGGGTGTTTAGTTATATGATGTTTGTTACTCAATCATGCAAAATCAGTTGTAAAAATTTAGTTAAAGTTTCGCACATATAGTTTATAATCTCCACAGCAGCTGCGGGAATCAAGCGGGCAAAACCGAGGGCGGCTGCGAGTTACTGAATAAAAATTTCAGTTTTACGTGAGTTTTATTGCATTTCGTTATCATAATTGATTGATGCCTCCCTGATTTATTTGGTGAAATTTGAAAATAGCCGCGAGTGCACCCCATTGTCTCTTTTATATCGGATCAAGTTATTTTGAGTGATCTCTATCTTCAGACTCAGCCAAAAACGTAAGGCGGTACTGTCAGAGGCAAAATCTTTATAAATTTCAGATTAGATTTTTCTAAAGCTTTTTAAAATTTTAAATACCTGTTGGCTAGTTGCGTGTTTTTTTGGTTAGGCTAAATCTTTCAAGGGGAATTTGAATTTATTATTGGCACCCGATTGAACTGAAATTGTATATTTATAATATGCAAATTATAAAATTTTAATGTTGGTTTTATAATGTAACCAAATCTTGGATTTTATCTTTTTAGAGCGTTTATATAAAATATTAATATAAGTTTTTTCGCGCACTCATCATAGAAATGAAACGATGAATACATTTAACAGTTCAACAATTTCACCGTTAGTGTACATTACTTTCGGATTTGGTGGTTATTTAGGATTTTTTGGTTTCGACAGATGATGTCATCCCGTAAAAGTTGATTTATGTTATTAAATCACATAATTGAATTATCCTAATTTTCATTATAATTTAATTATACACGAAACGTCAACAACGAAGTTGAACGCTTACAAAAATTAGTACTAATTTTCCGTCCATTTTTGTCTGAATCAGCTTAAAACTGACAGCAGCCTTTTAAATCATTCTATTTATTGTGAATGTGCCTGTCCCGGGTTGGAATCCCCGACCATACCTTATTTAGTGTTAGGGGCGACGGGCAAAGGAGACGCAGGGTTAACGGCTTCAGACAGACCAAGGATCTTCGCGATTAAACTTATGACATTTTTGTCATGACATGACGTATAAATGACGATTTGTGATCAGTTTGAATACATTTGTCAAAGCTGACCATGCCTATCGTGTAAAATTAAGACTGTAGCGACCAAAAGCGAAAAAAGGACAGTTACGGTTAACACGATATTAATGAAAATAGTTTATTTACACAGTTAAAGTTTACATATCTATTACCACGGATAATGTGTCTACACTGTTTGCGAGGCCAAATTTTGAAATGGGGCACAGTTTTTTTTATTGAACTCATCTAAAGTTGCACAAAATCTTCAAATACGAGTGTTGGCGTTTACAAGATTAAGTATATTTTTCTATTAAGTAATCTACAAGTTTTTCGTCTTACACTTTCCATTTAAATTCTAAAAGATTTAATATAAATTTATTAAAAATGCGCTCCAAATGTCTCCATACAAATTTACTGTGAATGTAATGTGCCGTATTTTACATGTGAAACATTTTGACGTTGTCATCTGATACAATAATATCATGAGGTCGGTGCAGTCGTAATGAAACACGAGAACCCAAGAAAGAGATAGAAGTAATAGGTTCTCTGTCACGCGTTGCCACCACCTTTCTGCATGAAACACAGAAGTAGACCATACATTTTAGATTGACCCATTTTTAATTTTCTTACGTCGTCATGACGGTGGGCCTATTTTCAAGAGACACTTCCACTGAGAAACTTGCTAACTTATGTTTAACTGCCGGAACACAACAATGTTGAAAAAAATTGTGCTAAATAATATAGCTAAATACAATATGTACCCCACTGAAAATTAAATCTGCGACCTCTGGATCTGATACCTGTGCCGGTGGTGTACTACTTGGGCATGGCAGTTATGATGGATTTCTCAGTTTGTAAGTATTGATTGAGTGAAACCTCTTTATTGACTGTCCAAACAAAAAAAAGAAACTAGCAATTAATCTAACTAATTAAAATCCTATGGTGTGTGTATCTGTTGTTGCGTGAAACCTTTTTGCCACTACAATCGGGACACACGAGTGTTTTACGCACCAGATCCAAGACGGATGCATATATTGTAATCAAGAACGAACCTCTTTGGTTGGTTTCATAGTCGCGCTTACACCCGGCGCGGGTAAAGCCTTGTACTACGCTTGTATTTTAGTCGAGTAGAAAAAGTACTTTGTTGCGAGTCTATTTTTGGTTATTGTAAGGATAAAACAATGGACTTATAACTATTATAATGTCGTCATAGTTTTCTGTTTTTTTTACCTTTACCGTTGATTGACTGGCAGATTGCAGCCAGCGCGGTTGAATATTTTTGAGCTCTTGATCGGGTTTTTATAATCCCAGACAGATGTGGAGAATGCACAACTGAGTAATCTCGAATTATAATTAAATTCTAGAATTATATGCTTGCACATATATATTACTCATTTACCGATTACTCGTATTTACAGATGCCTTTTCCTATAGGTCTGAAATAATCATTCTAAGAAGGGTGACATCACAACGGCTCTTAGCGGCAAACCGAGTGATCATAAACTCACAGTTTTGCGTGTTTCAACCGTCTATCTTAATCAATCACCGCCGCATTCCTTCTATCTTCACACCACGCACCTCTTTCACAGTTGATGGCAACTATCACAACCATTAATTTACAGTCAGCAGCACGAGCAACAGCAAGAGCGTCGTCCTTAAGTAGCTTGTATTTTTTTTATTTTTTTTCGCATCAAGCAGTCATTAATAAGCGTAATAGCGGCGGATTTGATAGTGAAAAGTTAAGTGTTAAGCCTCACTATTGACCGTACAAGCCGCGCTTACCACCCGCGCTGTTTGTCAGTGGGACTGTAAAACCAGCCATAATCGGTGCATATCGCAGATAACAGTCGCCCGTGACATTTGCATCACCAACTAAAGTAACAATGTATCAATTACTTTATGGTGGTTATTGTGACAGAACTGTCGTTTTGTTTAATTAGTTCGTATATCTTTTATTCGAGCTGAGATTGAAGTTGCGTGTAATCCGGCGATAAGTAGTGATAAATCGCAATTTTATATGAAAATCTGCATGTAAAAGTTTGAAGAACTGACAAAGTGGTGAATATTAAGAGAATAACGAGATTTACAAGTATTATTTGCAGCATTTTAAATATTGCTTTAAACTGAAAGGTATTGTCACTGACGAAAGTAGTAATGCAATAAAATATTTAAAACAAGAAACATTCTGTAACTATTTACTCTATCGTTAATGGCATACGAGGTATAGGGGCTACTGGACTGAAGCGAGATAGTAATAAGAAAAGGATGCGCGCGAGAGCGAGACCGATTTTGCAGATTAGGCGAAAAAAAACCACGATATCACTTTGTAGTAACTAACTATAGCGAAAAAAGAGCAAATGAAACTATACGATCCTAAATATTATTAGTGTCCACTAATTAAACCAATTTCCAATAGTATATGTTACCCCATTTAAGAATAATCTTGAAAAACGTATTTTTAAGGGGTGATTTCGAAAAGAAATAGTGTCGAGGCAAAATCATAAAATCGTGTTTCTGAAACTATACGAATAGATAAAGGTATGAAGAAATATATATCTTATTACCAAATTTGTAACATCTCTAAATGTCCTATAAATTTATACCAAAAAGTACTTAGGTACTTTTTCGACATGGCTTCTTGCAAAATCACATTTTTATTATAATAAAGAGAAAATATCTAAAAACATCCAAAAATAGAGGCATTTGCACTCTTAGTACAATCATTATGGTACAATTATTGCCACCTAAGGCCACTATCTTTTATTGTTGTTTTTGTGTTTTAGTTGTTTTTTCTTGTTGTTTTCATTTGACATTTGAACCAGTGGCCACATTTGGGTAAGGGCCACATTTAGGTCAATGGCCACATTTGGATCAGTTATTATAAATGGGTCAATGACACTTTTGGTTGGATCAGTAACCACATTTGGGCTAATAGCCACATTTAGATCAGTGGCCACATTTGGCTTAGTGACCACATTTAAATCAATTGCCACATTTTGGTTAATAGCCACAATCGGTGGCCAGAGTTGCATCAGTGGCCACATTTGGCTAATGGCCACCTTTAGATCAGATCAGTTGTCATAACTGATCCCTATCGGGTCAGTGGCCACATGGCTGTTGGCGGCCACAACCGGTTCAGCAGCCACAGTTTCAGGGGCCCCAATTAGGTCAGCCCCCCTAGCATGAACACCGCTATATATCTAAATTATGTATTGCGCACTTGCATAAAAAATTTAGCTTACTGCACGCTACTAAAAAGTTAACGAAATTAAATGTTTCATAATAATCAGTACGTTAGTGTTGTTATGATTCACTTCTGTTTCCGATTGTACCCAGGAAGTGCAGAAGTGGGATACCTACGTCAATTTCAGTGACAGAATTAAAATGCGATTGCGAACTGCATCAGGTTATTTCAGTGTCGCCTTTAGATCCTTTAATACAATAAACTGCTAATATGTAACTATAATGTATACTTACTAATATAAGTTATTGGCATTTTGTCTCGCTGCTGGTGCTTTTGTACTAAAGATGGATGAATACTTTAAAAAATAAGTAAGTAGTAGTATTTTTTGTTATTTTTCTCTAGAAATTGAGGGAATATTCGTGTGGTGCTCTGCCACTGAGCCACCACTTTGGAAATTAATCATTTATATATTAAAATAATGTATGTCAAACGAACCTAAGGTACGTTATACCGTTATTGCTGTACGTGTAATAGATACTTGCCTTTGATTGTGGCCCTGCTGCAGAACATACTCTCAAGCAGAGCCACAAAGCTGGAATCATATGAGAAAAAATATAAATATATACTAATATTGTAAAATTTAGTCATTCCGTGAATTCCAGATATCTGAATTGATGGTGTCGGGATGTCAAAATTCAACAAAGTGAACATAACAGACATTATTAATACCTTCACGAGGCGTTTATTTGTATGGATTTTCAGGATCCTGTTACTAATTGTGCTCTGAAGTAATAAGTACTGAAATTGCTTTTTTAAAAGTTCCTTATAAACTACTGGGGGCCTACCGCCACCTCTTACCGCAGTATTGTTTCAATCTTACCATGCTACGTACTACGAACCTCTTAAGTAAGCATGTTTTTTGACGGAAGTTTTGTGACGTCTTCGCTCAATCATCGCCTCCAAAGTGTGAAGTGTGTCAAAGTGTGACAACTTCAATAAAAACAAAACGTTCTTATGACATGATGGTTTCTAATAGATGATGGTAGTCCCGCTGGTTTCACTTCTCATTTTACTTAATTTATTCGCATCAAGTGCCGAAGCGCCACCGTTCCACTCTAATGTATCATCATATGACACAAACAGGAGCAATAATTGGCACAGGTGATGTCTTACAACTTATTAATTATTTTGCACAAGTTCGAAATTGAACTTTATTGTTTTAGTTATAAGGTTTAAAAGTCGGGGAGGGGTTATACGAAAATAGTAACAATTTAGAGCAGGCACAAGCTGTCGCTGCTACAATTATGGTTTAGCACATGTTGTGGGCACGTGCTTTGGACATGGCTGTTCGTGGAGATACCTTCGTCTTCTCTCATCTTTATTAAAGTGCTGTGCTGCTGAGAATTTTTTCAACGGCCAGCGTTCTTGACTTTTCGTTTCAGACATGTTTATGAAGTAAGTTAAGCTTTTTTCGAATATCTTACTTTTCCCAATAATTTAAAATGATCTTTATATACGAGTAATAGACTTAACAAACTGGCAGGAACTTGTATGAAACGCTTTCTCTCCGCGAAATTATTGCCCTTGTCGGTAAGAAAGTCGGGAGCAATCAAATTTGAAGAGTGCTTTCAAAACCATTTTTTTTCTTCTTTGTCCCAGGAAAAAATAACAGTGTTAACAGAATACTTTGTCATTCTGTGTCGATCCCCTAAAACAGTAATATTTTATTGGACATATTTATGTCCTATAAATATTACACACTTAACAAAGAAATCTTGAGTACACAAATTATGAGGATGGACAACGTAGGAAATGTTGTTTTACACAACGTAGTATAATGGAAATCCAAAAGAAAATATAGGTACAAGCTACTTTAGTTAGATCGTGTGAGAAAGTTTTCAATAAATTCTTTACACAAGTGCATCTCTACTGTTTCTCTGTCCATCTAGACACTTGTCGTTTCAAAATCAGTCAATAGACTGTTGATTTTAAACACCTGTATCTTAAGCAGTTTTTATTCGAATGGAATTACTGGCAAAGCGCGTCTACATGCATAATCGGGAATAGTCGTCTACTATTAGCGATCTAATTATTCGCATCCGAAACCGATTAAAACTATTTTATTAGTTCCTTCCTTTTTGATAGTTTCTTTTTTTTATTAAGAATAAAATATGATAATAATGGCAGTTTTAAAGTGATAACACTATGTTGTCCGTGGTGATCATAAACAATTGAATAAAGATATGAATCGAGATATAAGTTTGCTTGTTGTTCAGTTTTATTGCATTTAACTTACTACTTAAGCATGTAGTAAACGGACTTTTACAACAGAGCGGAGGTTATTTTCACTCCTCTTTGAGTGTTTTTTTTTCAGAAATTGACCGATTATTCGAGTTGGTAACACTTGTAATAGGCTATTTGACAGGTTTTGAAAATCCATTTTATATTATGTAGTGGAGTTTAAGGAACCCAGTAAAAGTTGTTTTTTTTTATTCTGGTACATATTTGCTGAAAAATATCAAATTAAAAATCCAATATTTAAATAGCGCGCCAAAACGCTACTTTGACAATATGGCGCTGCAATGGGTTCGGTGACGTCATTGTCTGTATTCTGCATATCATCCACATACGTAGTCAAACGAGGTTTACAAGCAGGTGACGTCATTATAAACTCGACGAATGAGGAGCGTTTTGTGTCACGTGACAAAACGTTTAAAAAATGCATTTTTATTTACGGATTTTTAAATAAATTTATAATTATTTTTAACTTACGTTAATAAAAAACCATTTTTAAACTCATAAATTTATACTGATAACAATAATTGATACTTTATTTTTCGCATTGTCAAATAGCCTATTGTCATAATTTTATCAACCCAAACTTTACATTTTATTTTCTAAAACATGAATCGTACGTTGTTAAGTCTCGTACCAATACGATTGCTTATTTTTGGTTAAAAACTGGATTTTTCACATTTTGAACAGTATGTCCTCATATCAATAGGTACTATTTAAAAATGTAAAACTACGTTATTTGTAAGAAAATGCAGTACACTTTAAAGGTTTATTATGCGTTATAAATTTATATGAATCCATCCATAAAAAATATAAAAAAATTAGTTAGGGTTTTACTGGCGACATCACATGAAAATAAAGCAAACTTTTTAAAGCATATCATTAAACAATCTGCGTAAACAAAACTTTTTATTAATTTAAAGAAAAAAAGGTCTCTCGTATCATCAGAACTAGATGGAGTTGGATAACAATTTTACGATACAACAGCCAGTGTCACGCGCAGGGCGATTTTTTAAATAAAAAGCCTCATCTGCTACTAATCATTAATCATGTGCAGGATGCCAGATAAACATCTTTTGATAGTTAACGCGAAAAATTAACAAAAGACACAACTGCTACTGGTGATTTATTGAGCCGATGTGCCTTGCTTCGGAGTGGGCGTGATGAATGTTAACTTATAATGATGTAAAGTAAATAGGAAATTAAAAATTAAGAGGGAGATCATTTCTTTTTTACCTTAACTTGTAATTGATATTTGAGGTAAGGTATAAATAGAGAACCAAGTTGCATTTTGGCAGTGTGTGGTGCTTATGAAAATTACTTCTATACCGAATATTAAAAATTAACCATCTGTAATGAAATGACTTAAATGTTAAATGCGATGCAGTGATGAATAATATAAAGAAATAATTGTAAAGACAGAAATTTCGGCTGGCACCGACTCCAAAAGTTTTATTTTTTACTTTTTGAAGTCGGTTTTTTTTATAAAATGGTTTTTATTTCACTTTTTTTTTCATCATATGCCGTTACATAATGCGTGCGGGCGATTTGTGGTGTCGGCCCTCTTGAAACTTGTCGGTCGTTATTCGTAGATTTGGGAATATTAATTTTGACAGGACTATACATACTACAAATAGGAACGTTTGTAAGGAATAACCCACAACTTTTTTCACCAACAGACAGAGTAAATCCTAGACTCCGTCCTAGAGACTTGTATCGCGTGTTACTTCCACAACATAAAAGCGCTTTTTATGGTAAAAATTGCTATGGTATGACAATCAAAGTCTACAACCAGATTCCTGTAGCGATAAGCCCACTAACTTGTTCGTGTTTCGTCTACGTAAGTGGCTAATAGAAAAATGCTTATATAGTTTAAATGATTTTTTTAATAATTAGTGAATTGCAATATTTTGACATGATGAATGTATGTATAATTGATGAATTGGATTTAATTTTAATGGTTTTAAGCCTATGATAAAAAAAATATATGTAAGTATACAATTTATTTAAATATATAAAATAGGAATTAAAATATAATGACTGCAGAAATTAAAATGTATGTTATTAAACAATGTTAATAATGTTATAAATACCAAGATTAATGTAAATTTCACAGATTATATATATAATACTATATGACATATTTTTGCAATTATGTTTGGTAATGTACAATTTATTTAAAGGACGGGAGTATTGTTAATTAAAATGAAAAATAATTATATGTTAATTTATAAGTAAAAGGCAATAGTTGCCCCGCATGTTTGCTGTGCCCTAACATGCCCTAACTCGTACTGTACCTACCGATTAATGTAACACCTTTTTTTACACAAGTAAAACTTGTGACTTGCAATAAATAAATCTGAATCTGAATCTGAATCATATACTAAAAATCAGCCCATACACAACAATGATGTCATGTAGGTATAAGACTACTTGCCAAAACATACTTATACACTCATTTGCAAAAAAAACGGGCGGTTTTGATTTTCATTCATCTTTAAAAAGATACAATACCAAAAAGGTTTCAATCGTTTGTACACGTTACTGGCCTGATTTTAAAAAATGCTGTGGTATTTAAAAAAATACGTTCTAAATTCAAATTTTCATTTGATGCTCATTTTTACAGAAAACCCCTTTTTATCCTACATTTTTGGCGCGAAGTTCCAGAAGTTAACATCGACTTTCATAACTTTTATTCAATTTTTATCGATTAATTTCATATCCTTGACTGTCAAAGCTTATTTATTGCTGTTTGGCTGTATCAAAAATGGTAGATAAAGTGGTAAAAGCTACCAAAATGATCGCGCTGCTTGAAGAGGATTGCAGCCAATGTTTCGTGGCTAGGAGGCTAAATGTTAGTCGCTCGACAGTCCAAAGGACCTGGCAGCGATATCAGGAGACTGGTTCCGTCGAGAGAAGGCCTGGTTCTGGAAGAAAACCATGTACCCAACCACGGGATGATCGTTTTCTTGTGAGTCGCGCATTGAGAAATCGCAAATCTTCGTATGTGGATCTTAAGAACAACCTCCAAGAAGTAAGAAATGTGCATATTAGTCTATGGACGGTCAGGAGGAGGCTTCTCGCTGCGCAATATACGCAGTCACCGCCCGGCCCGCGGCCCCAAATTACTCCGTGAGCACAGAGTTCACAGGCTTAGGTTCGCTAGAAATTGTGAATCATGGACTCAAGAAGATTGGAATAGGGTTTTGTTCTCTGATGAAGCCAGGATATCTCTGTTCGGTGAAGATCGACGTCGGCGAGTGCTAAGAAGACAAGGAGAACGCTTTGCAGAGGCATGTTTCGAAGAAATCACACCTTATGGTGGGGGCTCTGTTATGTTTTGGGCAGGAATAAATTCAATGGATCGTACAGAGTTAGTCTTCATTGAAAACGGCTCACTGACTGGGCATCGATACATAACGGAAGTTCTAATTCCTCATGCACAACCCGCATTGGCCGCTCTAGGTGAAGACTCGATTTTTATGGACCACAATGCTCGCGCCCACCGATCCCGCGATGTTAATGCGTATGTGCAAGAGGTCGGCATTCGTCGTTTGGATTGGCCAGCTCGAAGTCCCGACCTCAATCCCATAGAGCATGTCTGGGACGTTCTGAAACGGCGTGTGAGATCAGTACACCTGGCTCCGCAGACCATCAGAGAGCTCAAGAATGTGATTACTGCGGAGTGGGAACGTATTCCGCAAGCAAGTATCAGGGATATACTCGCTAGCATGCCCAGACGAATTCAAGCTGTGATTTTAGCTAGAGGGGGTCACACTCGATACTAAACATTTATCTGCTTTTACTTTATTAAAGAAAAACAAACAAAAAAACTTTTTTATTTTTACTTCATGAGTATATGCACTACTAGCGAACATACAATACTAGCGAGGTTTAGCATTATTTCCCATAAATAGTATCGAAATTTTATGAAATACTGATGAAAACGATTATTTTCTTATTAATTTACCAAATTGTGAGGATAAAACTACCTATAATTATCAAACAAAGCAATATTAACATTTGAAATGGTTCATTGCTTAGGTGCCCGTTTTTTTTGCAAATAAGTTTATTATATTTTACTTATACTTACTAGCCAGATCTTCGTAAAAATTATATAGGACCACTTTTGAACTATGTTCTTTCAGATAAAAAGAAATATTAAAATCGGTTGACAACTGACGACGATATATTAAACATACATAAAAAAAAATACAGTCGACTTGAGAACCTCCTCCTTTTTTTGAAGTCTGTTAAAAATAAGCGGTATAGAGTCGGTGCCAACCAAGGTAAGAAATACAAAAGTAGCTAATAGAAATGCAATGTAGAATTCCTTGTCTGGCACCGACTCCAAAAGGCTTATTTTTACCTTTTTGATTTTTGAAGTAATTTTTTTTAGAAAAATATTTTTTGTAGATATGTAAATACCAAACATAAAGTGGAGGTCAGCCCGTTTCCAGAGTTTTCTTGGCAGTCTCTTTCTTTGGAAGTCCTCCCAATCTGTGAACTTCCAGTAGAATAATTAGTTTTTACTTTGTTAATAATAAATTATTTAAATAGCAAACAAATCAAAATAAATCAATAATTGTTGCCATAGAAAAAATTATTAACTTTTAATTAGTAATTGTCTAACCGTATCCGAACGAAATAATAAATTAACTTATCGAAGGTATAGACATATAACAAGCTAGTCAACCCGTGATCACGGCAACTGAAAAAGTGCGGAAACGTCGGAAAATTAAAAAGAACGCCAAAAAAAACATGTAGTAGGTAAATATTGTACACTAAAAATCCGCAAAAGTTGTTTTATTTAATTATGAGTGCGCGAAGAAACTTAAGATGTACTTAGGTACTTTGATTTTTATGTGTTTTTTATGATCTTTTTTTGAGTGAGGGGAATGCATTTACGCATACCAAACGGTTATGCTGGACTCCCCTAGAATACCGGACTCCCGAGTCCAGCACTCTATCCCTCGCCGTCCCCTGACACCCGTCGAGTCTAGTAGGCTCGGCGGGGGGACGGAAGAAGAGAGCGACCACCGCCTCCCGGCCCCCCACTCACCCTCAAAAGACTGAATGGAGGGCCGGGAGGGGGGGTCTCACTACTTGCCCTCTCGCCGCCATACGTCCTGGGGGATTCTTGTGGTAGACAGCCCTAGTCATTTAATATATTAGAACCAGTGACCATCCAAGGCTTTGTTCGCGTGAAATCTATTTTAGATCCCCATACGTTTGTATTTTAGCCTTATTTCACCACTTTAAGGATTTTATTTTCGCAACAAAAGATAGCCTGATCTTCCATAGTTATACCATAGGCCATCTATCAGTGGCCACGACGGGTCGAATATGGCGAAGGTAAGCTGGACCACGAAAAATCCGACATTTATAAACATTGAAAATAAAACATTTTGTTTACTTTTCCAAGACTTTCCCACTCTCCGGTACGACAATAATTCATTACATAATTATTATGATCTGTACGCTGGATTACTGTGATGGGATTTCTAAAAGGGAAGCCGATTGAAATCGGTATGTATGCCATCCATAGTTTAATTTATCAGTCTACTTATGTTTCTCTATACTATACCAAACCAACAGAAGACTTAAACAAAAGAAGTTCTATAAGTATCATCGTCTTCTATCAGTCTTCTATAGTACCTATACAGACCTGTTACTATACCTCTATACCAGTTGTACAGAAGACATCCATGTAAGTACTTACATGGTATAGTCAACCGAACTTTTTTCTGGAGTTCAACGGAGGTCGTCTCACACCCAGAGGTGGGTAAACAAATGATATTGTCTATGGTGAAGGCAAAGAACACATCGTTTATAACGTGACAGGGAACGACTAATTAGAATACAAGATGCAATACGAATTCTCACGGACTCAGACCAACACACGTGATAGAAAGAAGCAAAAACTTATAAGTAACATGTGGAATGCTGATTTTTATTGTGTGGTTCCGTAGTGAAATACCTGAGAAAAAATATAGGATTAATTTCATTAGAATGCGCGTTTCTTTCTTAGTAATAGTATAAGTTTTCAATTAAACTTAATGTTCGTTGTTTGGCTAGTGCCTCTATCTACTCTCTGCGTCACATTAATACGACACGAGCATATGGTAGAAGCTGAGGTCGGAGACCATTTCGGCAACTATAATATTCTTTGTTACTAAATATTTGAATGTGTAAAACTGTTTGTAAGCCGAATAAACATGTTTTCTTTCTTGTTTCTTCGTAAAACTTCTTTCTTCCTTGGTTAGTATGTAATTTATTCTTTCATATGGTCTCAAACTTTATCACCATTTTGTCGTTTATCCAACTTCTGTAACACGTAGAGTGTTGCCGTTTTATTTATAGGCTTTCAAATAAACTGAAAGATGGTACAAACTAGGAATAGTTAGGAAACTTTAAATGTATGAAAATATTGGTAACTTTTAGTATTAAGTTTCATTTTTTATGAAGTGTAACCAATCATGTCTTCAATTTCAAACTTTAGTACACCTCCAAAATTTATATTTTGTTTTATTTTTATTTTAGTAATAAAAATCAAAGAACCCCACAAATACCGCTAGAGCACTGCGGAAACATTTATGACAGTTACGAAACTTTTTTTTGCCGCCAAATGCGTTCAGAAAGCAAATGGGCCGGCCACATTTCACACCCGGAAACGCATCCAAACTCATTTTTTGTGACACTTCGCAAGCTAACTTTTTTAATTCGTGGTTTTATGGCTTATGTCGGCGGATTTATTAAGTGTGATGTGTTCAAAACGGCATCTTTATTAGAATCTTGCCTTAAAATATGTGCGTACATTTTTGTATCTGATTTTAGACAAGATTTTGAAAAGTTTGAATTTTCATAAATATGAATCAGTGGTGTATTTTTTTTTTATAATAACTTACCAGTTATTTGATTTATAATGTGTTTCTCACGTGTCATTTTTGAATATCTGACCATCTGCTTGTTGGAAGTTACCTCATGTATAGTATATTCTTTGATCTTGTCAAGTTTTTGTCATAACATCATTGTTTTTGCAGATTTTATTCAAACGAAGACGTTTATAGATTTAGCCACATAAGTATTTATTCAAATATGCATGTTTTATAAAAACGTAGTTTTGGAATAGAAAATTCTGAGATTATTAACCTATAAAACTTTAGTTTGTGAACAATTTCTGTTAATAGATTTGTTCAGTTCAACTTCAAACTTTTTGACATATTTTACCTTTCTATTGCAAGAAATGTAACCAAAATTTGTATCGTAAAGCTTTAATAAGTACGTGTTGGCATCAGCAGGACGGTCATTCGTCCGGCGGCGAGTATGTCCGAGCGGGTCCTGTACCGAGAGTACATACAAGTTGGGCAATTTAAACATGGGAACTGAGTACTTATGAACCGCCCCGACTACTCCACAGGTTTAGGGGAGCAATGACCTATATCCTAGCCGGCCTTCTCTACTAGAAGGACGAAGTAACTACATTCGAACACTGCCACTATATCAAACTCTATTTTTAAAACTTTAGAATCGATTTCCAAACATAGATTTCGGTATAGGTTTCCGAACGTAAAAAGCATACGTCAGTTTTGGCGGCAATTCCAATATGATTCCTATTGGAATGTCATTCGAGATCGAAATTCGAAATTCGATAAAAACAATTTTAAGCTCTATTTGCTCTGTGGCCGGTTTGAAGTTTATGTTTTTTAAGAATTTATACGGTGCCGGATGGTAAGGTGCCTGGGCTATTTTTAAGCAATCCAAAAGTTTATTACTCACGGTTACGCAATTAATAGGAGTTTTTATTAGCCGGTAAAGGACTAAAAGCGTTCGATTGTACTAGGGATACGAGTCAAAGCGAAGTTGTTATTTTGGGAATGTTGGTAGACGCATCGCGTTCTTAACAAGTATGTTGCTCCAAGGACTTCCATGGCATGTTATAAAGAAATAAAATTGAGTACTGTGATGTAGTATCATTTGACTTGTAAATAAGTTCGTGTTATCATTAGTACCTACATGAACATGGCTAGTTTTGTAATTTAAAAAGAGAAAGATGATTTGTGACATTTCGGTGGTGGTTTAATAGTCTAACATTACGTTTCGTTTTATTAATTAGGGTTGAAAAATATCTGAACATAACTCAAGAACTTCGGTTCTTAATTTATTTGGCTTATTCGATTTCAGAGTTGCGACATCGAATCCTTCATTCGTAGAGGCGAGGCAGGTGTTGCCAGTAATTTCGCTATATTTTTATCTGCACATTGTGTACAATATGCACAAATAAGGTGTATTATTATATGCAAATGCGTAATGATCGTATTTAATGGTCCGACTGAATTAACAAGCGGCTTGAACCACAGTTGACTTATGGACATGTATTTAGTAAGTTTATAGCGATTTTATCTGATTATTTAAATTTTATAGATGAGAGGTGGATTTGAATGATTAAACTGAAGCTGGAACGTTATCATTGAGGTTTTATTTGTGTCTTTTTTTTTATTGAACTTGAATAACATTTTTGTGATGCCATCTTTAAGTTTCAAAAATATAGCTACATCTAAAGAAAAGCAAGATTTTTTTTATGTAAACTTATGATTAATTAAACTGGTGTAGTTTTTGACAGGATATAACCGGGATGGGTTAAATGAGGTGCTCAGACGTTTCTAGAAAAGTAGCGAGCAAGAGACGCGTGTTATTTTCTTCTTTAGACTGTCATGGAGCGTATTGGTCTTTGGTTTTGTAATACTCTAGCAAACCAACTCATCACATGGTTTTGAACATACCTACTGTGGCAAGTCACAAAATAGTCGTCAAGCCAATCAAAGCAGACAAACAAATTGTTATTTTTTTTGGTAAAAGCTACAACCGGATTTTTTTGTAAAAGTAACCGCTAATGCGATGCAACACAACCTAAACTAATTAATATTTTTATTGTTTCTCTGATGTCGAGTTTAAAACCTCACATGCATAAGTTCGGTAATTTTGTGATATTTCCCTGAGGAAGTTCATCACCTTCGGGAATATTAATATTCTTTCATATTTTTTACTTAAAACCCGCAGATGTACAAGTATAATTCCTAAGGGAAAACCCAGCATTAATGATATTTTGACTTACAACGTGTCAATACTGAAATGGTAGGTATAAAATTTATCTTGGAAAAGTAGTTTAAAAAAAAACGTAATTATTAGACTTTACTGTATAAAACTTTGATCTCCAATACCTACTTGAAATATCTATGACGCAAAATGAAACATGCATTTTAATATATTACAAAACACGCTATGACTTTTAATATGTATTGTTACATTTTACATAAGAATCATTT
Organism: Chrysoteuchia culmella; assembly: GCA_910589605.1. Classification (NCBI taxonomy): domain Eukaryota; kingdom Metazoa; phylum Arthropoda; class Insecta; order Lepidoptera; family Crambidae; genus Chrysoteuchia; species Chrysoteuchia culmella. The sequence goes on along the minus strand of OU342664.1, from coordinate 10,468,091 downwards.
AAATTTCAATACCGGACAGCGTCTGAATTCAGTGTCAATGGTAGCTAACTTAGGTACATTTGCAATTCAAAGTTGGTGCTTTAAGTTAAATATACACATGGTATGTAGGTATGTGGTATGTATATGGTATGTATATGCGAGGGATCAAAATATGCCGATGGTAAGCCGGACTAAAAATTTCTCCAAAAAATCTCTTTCTTTCTTTCTTATCCTATGAGTATTAGTGGCCACCTCTAGTGTCAGAGTTTATCAGGCCGCCTTTAAGGCCTCTGACTTGGCTTAACGACTAACAACAGCTTGGACCAACGGTTTAACGTGCCCTCCGAAGCACGGAAGCGCTCAGTTGTAATGCCACTTTACGGTCACCCATCCGACACCTGACCGGGCCGAACGTTGCTTAACGAATGAGATCGAACACGATCAGTTTAACAAGCGCGGCCATGAGCGCTACAAAAAATCTCTTACCTGTATGTTGGATCGGTGGGGTGGGAGTTCTAAAAGGGAAGCCGATGGGAATCGGCCTGTATGGACATTTCGCCACTGATGTGTCTATTTTTTTAGTAATAATATAAAGTTTCAGGACCCCGCAAAACTTATATGCAGTATTTTTACTAGTTAAAATATGGAAATTGTTATGAATTAAGTTGGCGATTTATCGATAAAGCATGACAAAATATATACGATGCTGACTTACCCCGGGTTTCAATAACTTACTAATGAATTGCTTTGGCTGCGGACATTTATATTTTGACATATTTTCCATAGAAAAAGTTACAAAACTTGACTGTCCGTAGCCAAAACAATCCTTTAGCTAGTTATAGAAAACCAGCGTTAGAAAATCATGGCGATTTATTAATAAATACATGACAAAATCTGGCACAAAAATCAAAATGAGACAACATTCCACACTTTAATTTGAATCCAAAATAAGTCGCAATTTACAAGTGGAACATACGAATAAATATATACACAATGTAAAGATATACTATAATATAGATATACACCCAGACACACTACACAGGACAAAACAAATGTTTATCAGGTGAATATTTGAACCCAAACCTATAAAAGAGCGTCCTCATTGAGAGCATTCTTTTGCGAGCATTTGTGAACGAGCAATCGCCGGCGAACAAAAAATGCTGCCTAGCGAACTTAACATTCACTTCCTAGCAAAACTATGATCGTTCGAGTCGCACATTCTTTTCCAAGCATGGAGCATTCGAATACGATCTCGTTAAATGGCATTTATTTCAAAATGTCAAATACTTGCGATAGTTTACATGTGGCCAGTAATAATCTTACATAGATACTCATTCATTACATTATCTGAGTACTCACTTACGAGTGTGAGCCACTTTCGGGATCAGCCCCACTACTCGAATATTCGACTCCAAATGCTCATTACACGCGAATGCTCGCGAATTCGCTCGCGAGTGCCCCTTTAGAATTGTTTTTTCTACAGCATCCAAAGAAACCAAATACAACGTAATAGTTCTAATAAATGAGTACCAGGGTCCCATGAACGCGAGGCGTAAGGCCGTTAGTTCTAAATTCCGTGGCGCGTATAATCGCGACCACTTAAAGATAAGCGACGTTGCTTTAATAAGCTATTACCGAAGGTCTAACCTTTGATGTATGGTTTAGCGGTAAATATGTGAGCTAGCTATGTAGGGCTGGTACCCGTTAAGTAACGCTAGTGTTGTACCGAGAATTGACGATAATATGACGATAGGTAGTCAGGAAAGTAATAGGGAAAATGATAACGGGAACAATTTATTTTTCGTTATGATTTGTGCGTTCTATATACATATTAATTATTTCTTTTTAATATTCATTGACTCTTATCATTAAATATCATTTTTTACAGTCGATAGCAGAAGATTAATAACGAATATCGCTCTCGATCTGATGTCCTCTGTACCTCATCATCTATTTGTCAATAGTAGCTTTCGATCCTAATCTATCTTCAATATAGTCATTAAGTTCTATAAATGACTTTTGAAGTATCAGTCATTTACTCTATAAAAGGTATTCGTGTAGGTAATCAAGTTTTTTCTGTTTATATTCACCACATTAATAATAAAATGTTAAATACAGTGAATTACCGTGGGGCCTACCGCCATTTTTTAGAGACCGTCATGTCGTAAGAACGTTTTGTTTTGCTTTCCTTTTGTTTCAATAGTGTTTGCATTCGTACCGCGAACTTCATAAGTATTTTTTTTTATTCCTGCCCAATGTTGTGTCATTGGGATATATCTATGGAGATGAAATATTACAAAAAAGGACGTGCCTACCTGCACTTGATGGTACTTTGTAATGACGGACTTGACTAGGCAGCTCCTGACATTCGCAAGAAAAATATCGACATCTAAATACTCATGATACGAACGAATTGGAGTTGTCATATTTTGACACACTTCACACAAAACCTCCATCAAAAAAATATTCTGTTTTAGGAGGTTCGCGGTACGAAGTGACATATAAAAATAATGCGCCGATAATATTTGTCAGAAAACAATATTGCGCTAAGAGATGGCGGTAGGCCAGCGTGTATAGAATGAATAATTAAATTAAAAATGCCTAAAGACAAATGTCAAAACCTTTAAATTGTCTTTATCCTAGTATATATTTGAAAGAAAAACGCTACTGAACCGCCATACTTCTTTCTGTTAGTAGCTGATTATTACTTTAAGACAGTGTGGTAGGAATATAGGCCTTATGTTCAGAGGTCTGGAGTTCGATGTTTCTATAAAATTGGTTTAAAGAGCGGTAACAGGTATGAAGTGCATTGTGTATATATATGAACATGTTTATTTGGTTTGATTCGTGTGTTTTATAAGTATATCATGTACAGTCAACAGCAGCTACGGCTTTATGAACAGCTATATTTTTTAGCACTACGAAAACCGCTGCTTTACGAGCGACGCAAGGGCGTTCTCAAGGTCAAAGTGACTGTACATATGTCTTAAAAAGAGGATTTATGTTTTTTATCCGCTATGTAGCATCCATAAGAAAAGCTCGTAATGTCTCAACTATCACGCACGATCCCCGGGCGGCGGTCTCACAATAATGAAATATTTCTTTGTGTCTCATTTTCCTGTACCTGACGAGTTTATGAAACTTACTTTAGTAAGTTAAAGTACCAAAAAAGTACATAATTGATGGGGTTGTTAAAAAAAAAATTAAAATTTCGATATTTCCACTCCTACAAATTATAGATTCTATCGATATCGATATTGATACCGTGACGTCACTCGCCAGGATCAGGGATACGCGGCCACTAGCGCAGTGGGTCGGCGGCCGGCCGGAATGCGGAAGGGCTCGCGAGTTGCGCACACGCGGCTGCGCCGCCGGGAAGATGCATCTCGAGATATATCTAGCTGAACTAGATGAGCGCCGCGACTATTTGTCGAAATTTATCTTGCGATGTCTGGCGCGCTCATATCAGTACGGTGTGAACGGGACAGACAGTGCGCTGACGCGACACGAAGAGTTAAGTGTCGAGAAACTTTTGCCGCGGTGCTCATCTTATAGGTCTATAGGACTTAGCTGCTGTCGTGGTAGTTTGAGGTGTTTCTTGGTTGATGTAGTAGCTTGTAGTATACGTAAGTATTTGACCAACGTGGTATGAACAATATTTTTTAATATATTTTAAATAGAAAATATTAGAATAATGTTCTCACTATTCATAAGTTGTTCTCTGTGGAATCGCGTGGGCTTAACAATATTTTTATAATTTATATTTGAGCTTTGAAAATAGCCACTGCTTTATTTTTAAGCGAGTCTAGAGGTGCTTATTAAAGTATTGTGCGAAAAAGTATTGTTTGAAATCATTTAATTTATTTGATGTATTTTTTATGATTTTTATAATTTAGCATTTTTCAATGGTATTTTTTTAAATATGATAAATTTGATGTAGTGGTAGTGTAAAATTGACTAGAAGATATACCAAAAACAAAAAATAAAACCCCAAAACATCTTAGCAAGATGCATTTATCTCGAGACGAATCCCGGAGACGTGTTCCCATCTGGACCAACGTTTAACGGTACCCATATAACTAAAATCAGAGGCTAGGGTCCGATAAAAAATGAGCCTCTAACGTCTAAAAAACTATTGGTCCTGTTACGTCAGGGTACTGACCCCGAGGACATGGGGTGGAATGACCCATTTAACTTGAATGAGGTCATAATAGAACGATGTCTTTTTTTTAAACGGCCAGTCATTTTTTCTGGCGCCTAAATAGGTTGCATTGTTTTGTCTATGGTATCGCTAAGGGACGCGTAATGATATTTAAAAAAGGAGTAAGGCGATTAGGGGATTTCATATTGTTCGTAATTAAAGACGACAATTTAACTAATTGTGATTTTTTTTTATTAATTGCGGGGATACGCTTAGCCTTCATCATACATGGACCCGTAGACAAAGTACATCGTTATGTAGCGAAACGATAATTCGATTCGTAATTGTCTATATTCGCCAATTAACTTGCGGTAAGACCACGTGATTTAGCGCGGCCTATGCCAATCCGCCAATCCCATACATTTAATAATTTTCGAACTTCGTTATCGTTTATGAATTTGTTACTTTGATTCCCCCTAAGCGTCTAAAAAGGGCAGTAAAGCAATATTGCTAAGTGACCGCCGTGAGTGAAGTTTAACCGCCTCTGTGGTCTAGTGGTATAACCACCGGTATCAGACCCAGGAGCCCCGGGTTCGATTCCTAGCGGGGGTACATATTGTATTCCGTTTGGTTGGTGGTAGGACTTGTTGTAAGTCCGCCTGGCTAGCTACCCAGAGGCGGATCTTGAATTTGTGGGGCCCTGGGCTAATTCTGCTTAGAGGCCCTACCTAATTACTCAACTAATTGCCATTTTGACAAGAAACTGTTTTCTGTAGTGAAGTAGGTATATGTAATGTAATATATGTTAAGTACAAGAAGAAAATAGGAAAACAAAATATTTTATTTATTTATTAAAACATTATTTATTGCAAAATAAATTGACAGGTTATAAATGGTTATGTTACATAAATTATAAAGCAACCTTTCTGCATTTTTGTGCTGCAAATTCTTTTATTTGGTCATCGCACTGTAGGTCCTTTGTTAAATCGCAATTTATCGAAAGAACTGATAAATGATTTAGTCGATAGTTCGACATGGTTGTCCTGTATTTGTTTTCTATATACGACATCCTGGAGAAAGAACGCTCCGCTTCACAGCTAGTGATCGGCATCGTTAAAAAAATCTTTAGGACGGTATAGCAGTTTGGGAAAACATCAACAAGTTTATTTTCATAAATAAGCCAAAAAATTTCACTGCAAGAGGTGTAAGACTGTCCCTGTCTTAGACTGCAGTAAGATTTCAACTGACTCATTCACTAAATGTTATAATCAATAATATTACGTACACTTTCCAGATCTATGTGTTCTTGATTTTTGTCTTGCAAATCCATTAAAATTTTTAATTTTTTGCTATAGGTCTCATAGGCTTGGCTTCTATTATTTAAATCCATAATCATCTTATCCAACGCAACGTTAAGCGTGTCTCTTTTAAATTTTTCTGCGCCGTTTACTGAGACTTTATCTGTAGATTTATCTGAAAATTTTGAAGTAATGCGTCTCTTATTTATGTCACTGTAGTTTGTTCCCACACTAGTACTTAATTCTCTTCGCATAAAATACCTTCCTTTACGTTTTTTTGATGGATTTATAGCTATTTCATTCGCGTTTATAGGTTCTGATTAAAAAAAAAAACAATTTTTGCGCATTTATTTCTTTCTTTTTCTCGACCAAACTGTAATTTTCTTTTTTCAGCTCCACTTTTATATTTTCTAGCAGACATATTGTAAAATAAGATATTTTTCTGAAAATAAACAAACGGAATACACCGACCGAAAACAAGCGACAGGGAATTCCCCGTTCCGTTTGATAGATGCGCACACGGGTTGATTGATCGCAGTGTTGCCAACCTTATGGTCGGATTTATTTTAATTCTAGATCATTCTTATTATTGAACATATCATCTATTGGTTTCAGTTCGGTTGGGGGCCCTCTGTATTCGCGGGGCCCTGGGCTGCAGCCCAAAAAGCCTTTAAGTAGATCCGCCCCTGTAGCTACCACCATCTTATCTAAGCCTGACGCCATAACAACAATGTTTTCAGCATTGTTGTGTTCCGGCAGTTAGAGATAAGATAGCCAGTTCCTCAGTGGCTGAGGATTCCGGGAGAGGCTCGCTTCCATCTTCAGCCTTATCAATCCTTAACATCAGGTATGATGAAAGGCTAAGAGTCTCACCGCCGTTCATTAAAAAAAATAATTCCCCGACAATTCATTTATTGTTTATTTCACATGGCATTTGCTTTCAGTAAGTTTTCTTGCCCTTAAAAAATTAAAAGCAAATTCTGCTACACTGACACTGACACAGTTCCAAACTCCCTAGAAAATAAACAATTAAGTGAACTGTTGGGGGATTCACTTAGCAATATTGCCTTAGCAATATTGCATTAGCAATACATATACCCCCAGTGGAAATCCAACGAGCATCTCTGGGTCTGATACCGGTGGTGAACCACTAGACCACAGAGGCGGTTAAAGAGGCAATTAGTATTAATTAGTAAGACATTTTGTGCTGGATATTTGACAAGGTTTTACGTGTATTTCCCTCCAAAAACACAATGTTCTCCTGGGCCCTTATTCACTATGACCACTTAGCGATTCTTTGTTCAAACAAAGCCAATCTCGTACTTGGTTAAGACATTTTCAAAATTCGTATTCTCCATGACACTCAAAATTGATGTAGTTATTGTACTAGTACATGGCATTCACAAATTATACGGTCATTGCACAAGTGCAATAACTTTAAAATTAGTAAGTATCATGGAGGAAATGATATTGAAAATTTCGTAACCACGTACATTACACATGATATTTGAGGTTAGCATGGTTTATGCAAGGAATCGGTAAGTGGTCATAGCTCACAGTGAATAAAGGCCCTGACCAAAGAATATCTGGCAGAGAAATAATGACAGGAAAATGGTTGAAAAAATGTACCATAATACAAAATCTTAAAATTACTTTGGTATATTTTGTTTGTTTTATATGCCTGTGTCACAGTTATATTTTTAAATAAAAAAACGTAGTTACAGCAATTACTAAAACGAAAACTGGGCTATGATAATATTGCTATTTAAATAATATTACCAAAAACTATTGACTTTCAAGACTTGATTGCATTGTTAGTTAAACGAAATTTTACAAATATCGAAAATGGTGTAAAATGGGTTGAAAATTTGTAAAAAAGGCGGTCGGAATTTTCAAGCCTTGTTTAAAATTGATTTCCTAATTTAGGGATATTATATATTACTATTTGACTATGAAAAACTATTGACTTTCAAGACTTGACTGCATTGTTAGTTAAACAAAATTTTACAAATATCGAAAAAGGTGAAAATGGGGTTGAAGTTTTGTACAAAAAAGAAAAAATCCCTACCTTACATACATATTTAATATACATATTAAACACCCAGACCAAGATAAATAGACATGTTCATGCACACATATATATTTGCCTTGTCCGGGGATCGAAACCGGGACTCGGGACTCTGGCGCAGAAGGTTGGTTTAGTACCCCTGCGCCAAACAGGGCCTACCGCGCAAGTGTCGTTGGTATCAACATCGACTTCATTTGACAGATGGATGTGACATATTGCTCTTAATCTTTGGTAAGTTTTCATTTGTGTCAAACAGAAGCAGCAATGTTTCACATGCATCTGTCAAATGAAGCCGTTTACTATGCCGACGTCACTTGCGCGGTACGGCCCCAGGTCCTCGTAATCAAAATGGGGACACCATTCCATTTACTTCCATTTTATTAAAAAAAAAATTAAGCAGTTAAAAAATAAACTTACTATATTTTTATGATTCTATAACTTAAAGTGTATATAGGTAGCAGAATTATATTTATATACTTTTGGGTCAATATGCCTGATGTACTTTCATCCAAATACTTACTTTCAGTAGTTTCAGTGTGAAAGAGTAACAAACAAACAAATAAACAAACAAACTAACATACTTTCGCATTTGTTATATTAACTAGTAGGATTAAGACTTAATCTATGTCTATTGTATGAGTTTACCAAAATTTATTCAATGACAGGCAAACACATTTATTAATACTATGGAAGTAACTATTTATTAATCTGTGATTATGGTATGTGTATGCGTATGCGCCTGATTCTATTGGTCAGCCGGTTCAAATATATTGATATTTTGCCGAGGTGATATTTTGCTAATAGTATTTTAACTGTCACACATCGAGATATTAAAAAAATTACGTAATTTTCCTTCTTTAATATTACTTTGTTTATTATTTGGAAGCTTAATGTTCAAACAGTAATTGTGGCAGTAAAGAAACTTTCGCATTGGTCGCTCACGGGATGGGTGACCAAAAATTATGATCTTGTACTTCTCTATACATCGGAAAGCGCATTCGTTAGAGCCACCAAGTACGTATAGAGGTGCTCTACCTTTTTGTTAATATTTTATTAACATTTATGTTTATTTAATAATTTTATATAGTAATTTATAATTCACTAGGTCTTGTCCTATAACTCTGAAACTCACAGATCCTAACGAGGCCATTAGGACCATCCCCTAAAAATTTGGATATTAATCTGCATTTATTAAAAACAAAACCTCCAAATGTATGAAAAATACGGTACAAAAATAGTAGGCACATAAATAGCTATCAAATTATTTTAGTTACTGACAATGATATTACACGTTTATGTGTGATAGTACTGAATCCAAGAGAACTTGATGTTTTTTTGCAATAAGAAATTGGCAGCACTGATGTAAAATAGCTAATTGACTTTTACTGAAATAAATAAATATTATTATTGCTCGAGTTATTTATTTCATTTACGTAAAATAGTCAGCTCTCAACTGAAACTTAATTAAAGTACGTTATTAAGTAAGTACAAGCATTTACATTTATATAAAAACTTGATTGACTAAAACCCATGCAACCTCCGCATATCGTAGACTTTTCATACTACATAATGCCAAAATGACCAAAACTGGCACACTGCTTAAATATCCAGCCCCCTTTGTGGCCACCTGCTGTTAAACTACTTTTTGTTAGATAAACGATTGAAAATTATATGAACTGGATGGAAAACATTCAAAACCTCCATCGCCAAAGAATTTCTTAAGATTTTGTTAACTTTACAATTTTTGACATAAAATGGCGTTTATTCTTAACATGTCTGAAGACATACGAAAGACTGACTGCTTCTATTATTAACTGAACTGAAAGTTCATTCTTTTATTTGCCATGATAACCAATATCAATAGTTATTTAATAATTAGTCATATAACAAAATGGCCACAACCGGGGCTCCTGCTCTACCTACATATTTTTTCCGTATAATGTCTTAAGTAGCTCCGGGATAAAAACTATCCTTTGTTTTTAATTCAGGCTATTAAAAACAAAGGATTGTATTTATCACGGTTCAATGGAAATGTCCAAACGAAGTCGCGGGCGGAAGCTAGTGTTGTAACTGCTTTATCTCGAATCATTCAGTATATTTCTAGTTTTAAATAAACATTTCAGTGATAAGAGAAAAAATATGCAAAGGCGTTTTTTATCAGTCGATTTCAGACATTGATCGGAAGTAACGAAACGCAGTGGAATTTAAACTTAACTTTGTTATAAATAACATTATCATTTTAAGGTAACAACAAGTAGTGTGACCGTTAAAACAAAGTTTTTCTTTGCTATTGCTGTTAATTAAACTAAAATAAATGTTATATGACTCTTGGTCATTATTTTTGATCAGCGGGCTGATTCACAAACCGTCGGACACGGCATAGGATTTGAATTCTATGCTTTGTCTTTGTATATTCTAAAGTGATTGTCAGTTTTTTTTTATTCACAACGGGGAGATTCTAGCCTTCATCATACCTGATGATAAGTACCTATTGATAAGGCTAAAGATGGAAGCGAGCCTCTCCCGGAATCCTCAACCACCTGAGGAACTGGCTAACTTATCTCTAACTGCCGGAAAACAACGCTGAAAACATTGTTGTAATGGTGTCAGACTTAGATATGATGGTGGTAGCTAGCCAGGCGGACTCACAACAATTCCTACCACCAACCAAACAGAATACAATATGTACCCCCCCCGCTGGGAATCGAACCCGGGACCCCTGGGTCTGATACCGGTAGTAAATAAAGCCGCAGATTGTTTAAAACTATTTGAGTGATATGGCCAACAAGAAATTAGATATTATGGAAATAGGTTTTCTTATTAATTTTAATTGAGTGTAAGTACATATTATTTTAGATTTTTATTATATTTAGAATTTCAACTTTCGCAATAGCCGGTCACAGGATGGGTGACCAAAAATGTGTTATCTCGAGCTCCGTGCTTCGGAAGGCAAGTTAAGCCGTTGGTCTGTATTTAGTTAAAACCCACCAATCGGCATTGTGCCCGCGTGGTGGGTCATGGCCTATTGTCCTTTATCCATCCATAAGGAGGATAAAGGACAATAGGCAATGACCACTCTATTTGCCGTTTTCTGAACTGAAATTATCAGTTGGAGAACGTCTCAAACTCAAACAAAATTTTTGTACAATTTCGAGTATGAATAAGGTTTGTGACGTTCCTAACTTGAAATTTTCAATTCAGAAACCGAGCAGTAATGAGTAACTTTTGAAAGATACAAAAGAAACTATTCTAGTACCTACTCGTAAAATTACCTACTCTGATTGTCACATTGACTAAACAGTGATGAAGAAAACGGAAGACGCTATGGCCAACATATATCACATATTATAAAACAATAGGTATTTCATTAAAATTATAATTTATTTCTTTAATCTTATTTTTTTTTCCAAAAATCGCTACGGGTCGGTTGGGAAGTTCCCTACTGTACTTATAAAGTATTGACTCTTCCAAGGAATAAGCATAATAAAACCAAACACATTAAATTTGTAATATAAAACATATTTATTATCCCATTAACTTTAATCCATAATTACTTACAATTAATAATTGTTATAATAATCAACCGAGGGTGGGATCATTCTGGGCCTTTCACAAGAAAAGGGATAAGCGAAGCCAGTCAATCAAACATTCAGTCTTATTTTAGACATCGAGTAAATTTAATTTTAAATTTAGTTATCTAATTCTAAAGATAAAATTGTATTTTTATCCTAGATGCAGAACAATTAAACCAACAAATCAGTACAAAAATAAAGGAATAAGATTATACGGTTAGAAATGTCGAAATATATTTATCGCTTACAAAAATACATTGGAAATAATTACAACGACGTAAGTAACTTATGTTCATTTCAAATCGCATAGTGATTTTATGTGATAAATAAAATTAATTGTTAACATCGAGCTATGCCTGTAGCATATTTATTTATCAAATTTTATATTTCATATATTTTTTTTAATTGTGTCAAACTACACTACAAAAAGATTTCGCCACACCTTGATTCTATCTACATACTAAATTTAAAAAGCATAGGCGAAGATTTGCAATTTTATTTACATGTTCAAAGCGGAAGTTTAAATGGTAACTCGAATAATGTTGGAAGTTACGTATACAGTGGATATTGGAGTCAAAATATCTTACTAATCTAAATAATTCGTTTAATTTTACGGAAATTTTTTGAAGGTTCCTCAGACAATGTACAATATAAGTGAAGAAAACCTTTCAAAACCCCATGCCTCTGTTTGCTTGTCTTTAAGTCTTAATCTAAAGTAATGCCAAGGCGCTGACAAAAAAACTATATCGTATTTAAACCCAAAGCGATGGTAATAGTACCTATTTCTTTGGGATTTACTATTCTATTGAAATACGAAATATTTTTTACGACAATACGCAAGGCGTTGTAAACTTAAATTTAAATAATTTATTTTTAAAAACAAATGCATGAAAGATATGTGCTTTTTACACGATAATAGTAAATCGTCAGTCCTTTATACCTACTTACTAATGAGTATTTTATATTAATTTTATCTGATGATGATGTTTATGAAGCGAAATGGGTGAAATATTTGACAGCATGTATGAAAAAGGGGGAACGTAGCATGGTGTCGCGATCTGCTGGAGTCCGAAGCCGTGAAATTTGCATCTGTAACAAAAGAAAACTAAATTACAATAAGGTTCGAGTTTTTAGTGCGATTTTGGCTGAGTACCGCTCCCAACAGATTTATTATTTTTTGCATTGAATCTATCAATATTTGTATATCATAATGGATATTTCAGTAATTTTTCTTTACTCTTTCAATCACCAACACACTCCAGTGAGTCGTGAGTTTTATTTAGTTGCTATAACATCAAAAATTACCGAGAAGGTAGATTTAAATACTAACCTCAAGAACTTTTATTTCTTTTGTTTAAATAAAGTTAAACTAAGCAAAAACAAAAGACGCTTCAATTTGATATTGAGTCAAATAGAAGATATTAAATAAAAATCGGCCAAGTGCGAGTCGAACTCGCACATGAATGGTTCCACCTCTCACCTAAGGTTGCCTGGAAGAGATTGCTATGTAGCAATTAGGCCACCTATTGTGTGTCTTTTTTGTCATTTTCTCTGTATGTGTTTGTTTTCGTATCCAGTGCAATAAAGTTTATAATATTATTATTTTTATATTAAATTAGGTATTTACTTGACTACCGATTACCTACACCTACCCAAAATGCCACTATAATTTTTCGTCTGCAAAAATAACTTTGTTTTCACAGTGTTTGTATGAATGACAGAGTTATATTTGTTTTTGGAAAATGTGCTATAGCTTTGAAACTGCTTATTATATTTCGTTCAAACCAATTTTCGTTGAAAGTTTTTATAAAGATCTACAGCATATATATATATATTTTTTATTTTTTACTCTCTTATTTCAAAAGTTAGAGAGGGGGGGGGGGGCACTCATTTTACTACTTTGGAAGTGTATATCTTTCAAACGCTTGACTTTGAGAAAAAATATTTTTAACCTCAATGTAAGTTTATGATTTTGTAATTTTTGCATTTTTTAATGCTATTTTACTTATGGTAAATTTTTTTAATAGAAAAATCGACTTAACAAGTCGACGATAACAAGTCTCGGTAGCTCAGCTCAGTTAGAGCATTGGACCGGATTTCCAAAGGTCGCGGGTTCGATTCCCGTCTGTGAATTCACTTGTGGCCGAGTTAATTTTTCCAATATGTTTCTATTAAAAATTTACCATAAATTCAATGTAAGTTTTAAAGACCAATAGGTCTTTAAAACTTACTGATGAAATATCATCAGCTAGCACTCGTAAAGGTTGTATGAAAAAAAATATTGTTTCAGTTCCAGTATCGGGAGTATTTATTTTTGTGTAAAACCGTAAAGCGGTTTACAGAATACATCTACCTACCAAGTTTCAACTGTGTTATCCTCAAAGTTTTGGAATAAGTGGCAGACAGACAGACATGACGAATCTATAAGGGTTCCTTTTTTTTTACTTTATTAGGCTACGGAACCCTATAAATGTAGCCACTCTACAAGTAAAACAAAATACTTTATGATTTTTCATAATTCAGTAACAATTTACCTTTGTCTCAGTGTAAGAATACTTTATATCATTCAGTGACACATTGAATGAAGGGCATTCTTGTTTGGCGAGCATATTGCCTTAAATAATACCTGATGTAAGATAATACACGGTCTAAACTTGACTGGTTTTTTCAATGGTTAATATCTCGTCTTTTGCACATGCCGTCAGGTGGCACAAACATTTTACATATTTCTTTTTATTTTGTCTTGTTTTCACATGCTCTAGTTAAAAAGAGGGTGTAAATATATTAACTATCATAAAAAACTTTTATATAGCTAACACCCTAAAGGTTGGTATGACGATAAGACTTTATTATTATGTTGCTATGACTTAAAAAATATTGCTTAAATTCTAATTTAAAATTAGGTTTTGAGGTGTGTGTAGTACTTAAGTCAAGAATAAAATAACGTTGTTCTACTACTTATAAAATCTCTATAACTCTCAATACCTCTTTCGACCCCTAAGGGGTTGAATTTTGCAAAACGATATATATGTTTGCTTATTTGTTTAAGTTAGCACCGACAAGAGTAAACTTCTTAATTCAAAGAAGCATGAAAATAATCCACCAATTTTCGTCTAAATAAACCAATCGATGTAAATCTGGTAGAACAATAAATAAACTAAGGAATGTTTTCCGTCACCATTTTAGTCGGCGAAGTCGGCACGCCCTTTGATTCGACAATGAGATCGATAAAAAGATGGAACACGCAAAAAACTTGGCCACCTAGAGCACTCGTCAAAAGGAGCTATGACTCGGCTACAAGGTTACATCGGATTTTTTGCATAACCAAACAAACTTTTTGAGTTATTCCTAATGTTTGCAAAAAATATCGTTTTGTTTCCGACTTTTTTCGTCGCGACGTTTGCACAAGAGATGTTTTACACAGTTATTGTTCGGAAAACGCAAACGCATAGGTCTAGCCATTATTGATTTAAATGGCTTTGAGAGAATTGTTTCTTTTGTTCATGTTCAATGTTTTATTGAAAATGTAAGAAGTTTTTTTTAGGCAATAGGGATAAAGTAAAGTGTACACGCTTCAATTTGTGTTAAAATTGTACCACAAATTTTGTTTTTCAACATATTTTTACGGCGTATCAGATGCTATTTGATTAAGATATTTATTTCATTTGTTATTTTAACATTTTACGATATAGCTGTATAATTTCATAGATAAACGCTCTCTGTCCGAGTCTTCTATGTATAGACAAGTCGGTTGCGTCACATCCTGCTGGCATCGAGAATAAAACGTTCAATTACAATATACCGATAACGACGCTAATTATAAGAGGAGTACAGTGTGTCTCTCGTATGTTGGAAGGCAAAAAAACCTGCCAATATTTGCAGCCATTTGCCCTAGTGCACCGGTCAGTGGTCATCCTTGGCGGACCTGACTCTATACACCTGTCATTGTTCAATTAAACTTGGCGACACATTGCCTTAAATAATCCTTCAAATTGAACCTTGTTGGATTCTCTCCGCTTATTTTTGTTATTTATTAATAAGCTAGTCTCTAGAATCGAAGTACATTCCACTCGCTAACAGATGGCGCTGTACTACAGCTTTTAAATGGATTGCGATTTTTTATAATAATTAATATTATGCCTTTAAAACATGTGCCTAACCTAACGAATAGAATAACAAAACCATCTCTAAAATTCGAACGATAACCTGTTTTCATCGTCATCTCAAACTGTTCAGATCGTCAACTAGAACAGTTTGTACCAGGAGAACATAAGGAATGTAGAGATTGCATGTTGTTAGCGTACTCTTCTACATTGTTCTGAAGACCGCGTGATATTGGAGTTAGTGTTATGAAGGATATCCAGATTCCACAACCAGCGTGATTTATTTTTTGATTACATAAAATAAATTAACTTAAAAACAGATATATTAAAAAACTCCGAAGTGCTAGCACTGCGATTGAGTCTCATGATGATTTGCTATTATGTATCTAATCCTCCATAAATACCGATGCAATAATAACTAATGCAAGTCTGAAGATGAAAAGATAGATAGATAGATAGATACACGGAAGTTAATAAATAATGCCTTCCTTTATTGTAAGATCAAGAAAAGCGAGTTATCTTCAGCTTATTACGGGGAGTCGAGGTACCAGGCGTGCAGAGATCGCGAGAGGCCAACTTGTGACGTACCTAGTTTCAATGTTGTTGTTATACACAGAGGTCGGGCGTGTGGGCGCGCTCTATAGTGTGCGAGAGCGCGTGTTGCCGCGTCACAGTCAACCACCGACGAATAATTTTGACGCATTTTCTCATTGTGAACAAAATGTTAATTAATTGTACTAAAAGTTTTTTTTTCACGAATTTCATGTTTACATTATATTTTACTAAAGTCATCAAAGTAGTTTTTTTTTATTTTCATCAATAAAATGTAAATTCCAAATTTCAAAGACTTTTTATCGCAACACGCCGGGCGACGCGTTGAGGCAAGTGGCGTAAAGCTACTTTTTTTTCTAATTCGTAAGGTTGACGCTCTCGTGTTCACACGGGGGCACGCCTCACACGCTCGTGATCGTTGCCTCTTAGAACTGCCTATGCGGAAACACAACTTTGCTATTAACACGCGTTCCTTTGCTATGAGATACTGCCACTTAGTACATACATAACCGCGTATGTAAGTGTTCAGCTAGAAATTTTCTCTACATCCAACAGTTCCAATACAGATACTCAAAAGCGGACATGCGCCGTGTATGCATGTATTTCTAACATTTGTATACAATTTCCACACGTGAAAGTTGCGCTGATGTTGTGTTTTCAGATTCGTTCGTGAGCAGTTTCTATGTTTGGGATACTAGGCTAGCATGAATTATAAGGAGATTATCGCACCGAGCACGTGTTTAGCAACGGGCGATTTTTTATGTGTGCGCTATCTAACACGCGTTATCTGTTTGTTTATCAGTGAAAACGTAGCGACAGCACGCCGTGCCATGTCAATATGAAAAATGCGTGGCCGGTATATGTTCAAGTTACTAACATTAATATAAAAAATATAAATAACGAAGTCTATCAGCAATAAAGATAATACAAAGATAACATTACTTTATACGCAGAGCTGCCCAGAAAAACGGTCACCAAAAGAGCTGATTGCACATCTGAAATATTATTATTTCCTAGTATGTCGCCGTCGGTTGCAGCA
This sequence comes from Chrysoteuchia culmella, assembly GCA_910589605.1. Classification (NCBI taxonomy): domain Eukaryota; kingdom Metazoa; phylum Arthropoda; class Insecta; order Lepidoptera; family Crambidae; genus Chrysoteuchia; species Chrysoteuchia culmella. The sequence goes on along the minus strand of OU342664.1, from coordinate 10,451,339 downwards.
GTGTCAATGACTTCGAATGACAAATCTAGTTACGTATACCGCCGCAGAATAGACTCGTGTATCAAAATGAAAAACTACATAAAATGCAAGCAAACAAAAAATGCAAAAAAATGTGGATGGATATAAAAAAATAACAACTTAAAACTAAAACTCGTTTCCAATTGTTACACACCTGCATAATTTATCGCAACGTAGATACTAAGGTTTAATATATAGGCGAGTATGTAATTTTTTTGCTATTCAAATTGCTGAAGTTGATAGAATTCGCAGTAATTTTTTTCTTAAAATATATCTTTAACGGAAGTCTTGATATATGGGCATGATACTTCGATTACATTAAAGTTAAATTTTTGGAGTTCCGTAGCCTAATGGCAAAAGACGGAACCCTTATAGATTCGTCATGTCTGTCTGTCCGTCCGTATGTCACAGCCACTTCCAAAACTATGAGGATTACACAGTTGAAACTTAGTAGGTAGATGTATTTTGAAAACCGCTTTACGGATTTTACACAAAAATACAAAACATATATTGAGGGGGGCTCCCCATACATGGAACTGAAAATGTTTTTTTTTCATCAAACATAAGTGTGGGATATCTATAGATAGGTCTTTAAAAATTACATTGACGTTCCTATAACTGTTTTTTTCTTAAAGTCAACCGTTTGAATGATATACACTTTCAAAGTGGTAAAATGTGTGACCCTTCTAACTTTTAAAATAAGAAAGTGAATAATCAAAAAATATATATGCTGTAGATCTTAATAAAAAAATTAAACAAAAATTGGTTTGAACACAATATATTTAGCAGTTTCAGAGCTATAGAACATTTTCCAAAACCGTAAATATAATAAATATTAAACAAGAAAATATACTAGAAAAAAGCAACTAGTCTCATGTCGCCCTGACGGGATTCGAACCCGCATCCTTGGGAGTCCGGCCCAATGCACTAGTTGCTTTTTTCTAGTATATTTTCTTGTTAAATATTTATCATATAAAATAGCATTGTAAAATGCAAAATTAAAAAGTTATAATAACTTTGTCATTCATACAAACACTAATAAAAAACAAAGTTATTTTTGCAGACAAAAAATTATAGTGGCATTTTGGGTAGGTGTAGGTAATCGGTAGTCAATGAATACCTAATTTAATATAATAATAATTATTATTATAATATAAACTTTATTGTACACGATACAAAAACAAACACATACAGGGAAAATGACAAAAAAGAGGAACACACAATAGACGGCCTTATTGCTACATAGCAATGTCTTCCAGGCAACCTTGGGTGAGAGACGGAACCCTTCATGTGCGAGTTCGACTCGCACTTGGCCGATTTTAAATATTTAAATTTTGTAAATCGAACGTGCGGAATTTAATATCAAGTTCTTTTTTACAATGTACTTATCGTACGCGTGTTTATTACACATAGTACAATTTTGTCTACTGAGAAACGCTGTTTTTCCACCACAGACACTAGAAAGGGGGAAGTAAACCTGTCGCTACGGTCACACTAGTACGTTTTACAGGCGTTGGTGTGCGTCTATGACAATCGTTCACATACTAGCATTGTGGTAGTAAACATTATGAAAACCCAGTGCTACAAACAATTTCTCTTGTTGATAATTAAACATAAAAACACTGGGTCTTAGTTTTATCTTTAACTAATATGTTCAATGAAAATGCACTTTTAAGAATTTATGATTTCCTTTCAGAAGTCTTTCAGGTAATCTTTGAAAATCTCATGGTCGTAGAATATAAGATTTTTTTTTACTATGGTAGATACCAAGCAATTAATGTTACTATTAAAAAAATTGTTAGCGTCAGAATTTTTTGTGTAAACCTGATTAAGGAAAATTGCCATCTGTTCTTAAGCTTTCCTTGCGATCCGTCGTCGGGTCCTACTATTATTATAAATGCGAAAGTATGTCAGTTTGTTTGTTACTCTTTCACGCAAAAACTACTGAACCGATTTGGATGAAATTTGGCACACAGATAAAAGATAGCCTGGATTAAAACATAGGCTAGTTTTTATTCCGATATTCCCACGGGAACGCAACCACGCGGATGAAACCGCGGGCGGCAGCTAGTATGACATAAGGCAGAGCTTGATCAACTATTCCTTCAATTGAACTGAACTATTTATTCTCATAATCGAAGAAGTATTTGAAATATACTAAATATAGAAAAATTTAAACAAATTATCCTTGAACAAATTCATATCTTATTCCAAAACATTAAACTGAAAACTCTCAAATGAAGTGTTCAGTAATTATATCAGCAATTAATGGCTAATCTTTTTACAAAAATAAGTCGGTTTCCAATTTGAAAATGGAATGATTGATTTCTTTTTTGCAGATGGCGGATCTAAAGCGGTCAGTTACCAAAGAGTTCGCGAAAAAGGTCGATGCAGTTAGTAGGTCAGGCAGTTTAATAATCTGTGGTGAGGTGAGGCGTGCGATGTGACGCGGTGCAGCCTTGCTACAGCCAAGTTTAGTTGCATCAGACACTTGCATAAGACTGCCGTAATGTCCGCGTTGTTTGGAATGCAACTAATATCTGCGAGTGTAGAAGTTTCTTTAATACGAGTTTTTTTCGTATTTTATTACCTGATGATGGCTTTTCAATCTTAGTTTTTATTAGGTAAAGTTTTTTCTATGAGGAAGTCTCTAAAAAATAATATCTTAAATGTTGTCATTTGATTTTCTCCTGTAACTATAAATTTTAAAGGTTTTGTAATGTCATGTGCAGATTCTAATTCAGTTCACTGACATGATAATAAGACAAACGAGCACCTAGCTAAAACGAAACATGACTAATATGAAGTTCATCAACCCAGAATAAAATATTGCGTTTTACATCAACTACGTAAATTCGACGTATCTATCGGACAGACGACAAACAATATAAGTACATATAGTTATTAATATAATATAAATATGCGACACGAATTTCGATTAGTTTTTTCTAACTATTCGTATGAGGTTGATCGCTCGCGTAATCGTATAGATATAAATACATATCGTCTTTGGTGAAATAAAATATTTGTGATCAAACAAAACAAAAACCTGTTCCATAGCACGAGGTTTGTTGACTCCTTTAATATTTCCATTTGGAGATTTCAACTCTTCTTTATCCTAGAGGTACCTATAACATTGAATTCTCGCGCTTTCAAGGAACAGAACATTTTAAGTCTTTTGTAATAGGTAGTAAAATATGAATGTTCTACGAACTCCCATTAAAATATAATTTGATACTTAAAGGATAATAATAAGGAATTGACTTGCTAGCTTTTAAATCTTAAATACTTTAAATTTTCTACGTGTAAGCAATTTTGTTTTAAAGAATTCGATGCACTGAAATTTGTGAAGTCATGATTTTTTCTTTTTGTCTTGACTACAAATAATAAAATAGCGTACAAAAAAATTTTGTAAATTAATGTAAATGTTGCGTGGTAATTGTGTTGTATTTTTGTTTAGTTTCTTTGGTTTTTTTTGTAGATGGTGATGAAAAACAATTATTTTAGGTACTGCTTCCAAACACGCTATTGTAAGTGTATTTTTTTCCACATAACACCTGCCCCAACACGAAAGATAATAATAGTATTGTAATTGGTGAACGATGAATGCATTGGCGTTGCAATAAGGACTGCAGTGCAGTGCGAATTATTAATGTAAGTAATTTGGCACGTTCGTAAATAATGATTTTATTCTTGCATAAATATGTGTGGATCCACCTGCTCTCTCTCTATGGGCCAATAGCAGCCACTTAATTATTTAAATATAAAACCTTTAATTAGCTCGGCCAGCTGTTGGCTGGCCTTGTATTGCACCTTTGTAATGCTGGACATATTTGCAACGCAAAAAGTGCACATTTTCAAGTTCAATTCATGAGAGCCTTTTTGCTCGATCAAAAAACAACTGAGACAACTTGATCTCAATGTTCTTTGTTGACATTCTTTAGTTGGACGATATTATTACCTTCATTTACATAATATTTTATAGGTGAGACTCAACTCTTTTATATCTTAATAATTGAGTATATATTTTTTCTATCTCTTAATTTTACGTTTGAGTACACGATTACAATTATTTTACTTTTTTATATGAATACTCTCTGGTTCGTTTAATAAAACTCTGAACTAAAGAAACTTGTAACTACAAAAGAACTTTGTTTATTCAGGAATAGCTCTTTTAAACCACTATTAATACGTTAAGAACGTAGTTGAATTCTGTAAAATAATTTGCAAGAGACGGTTGCAAGTAGTTTAAAAAACTGAAGAATTATTTTGATATACCTAATTTACTCTGCATTGTGGTGGTGTTTAAATGTTTTGGTATTTAACTTGTATTTAACAAAATTATGCTTTAACAATCCCATGACACCACTCATCAAGATTCACAAGCTCCATAAAAGCTATTTTAATGGCTAGAGTTCCCTTATAAAGAGAATAAACTTTTTACAGACCTTTCTGGTTTGTCACAATCAAATTACGCCACATTATGTTACGAAATGGCTTGCATGCCCATAATAGGTTACCAAAATGGCTATATTTAAATCTTAAAAACTGTATCATCGGAGCCTGCATCATATTTTGTGACGAATAATAGCTATTTAAGCATCTAAGTTTTTTGTTTTAAGCCTTAAATTAATCCATAATGCAGATTTAAGACTAATAAGTTTTTTCGGATTAATATTTTTTTTCAATCTTAAGAAATGGAAATGATAAAACAAAATGGCCGCCGGTTTAACTTTAAATAGTTGCTGGCTTAATTTTCTAACAAAGGAAGAGTCCAACGTGCGAAGCATAAGTTTATGAAGCAAAAAAATGGCGGGCTAGGGAGGTTGACCTATGATGACGCAACGCCGAAAACAGGCCACACTGCAGGCTGCCCGCGGGGTCAAGGAGGTTCATATCGCGAAATATAATATTGCTCAATTAGGTACATTGCGAACGTGTGCCGAGGGCATCCATCACTGATTTTTGCCGCGCAAATTTATTTCTTAGTAAAGGGTTGCAAAATAAGTAATATTTTCTTTCTTTTGGATTTTAAGATCGATGTTACTTTTGTAACTTAAACGTTAATGAGTATGCGCATGCAATGTGACTATTATGAATTTAAATTATACCTAAGTAATAAGGTAGAAAAAAAGGTGATAAAAGTTTTGTAAGTATTGTGGTAGAAAGTGGATGAAAGAAAATATTTGTGTTGTGGTTATTTGTTTAAAGGTTTAACGTCGTACATATAATTATAATTATTCTACATTGTACAGTGTACTACCTAATAATTAAGTTGATATAAGTAAAACATGGTCCTATTCCGAAGCGATAGCAGCCAAACTGTGCTAAAATATTTTCCCCTAAATTATAAACGTGATATGCACGTAACCACGAATATTTTTGATGTGGATGTCGTCGAGGAGCGTTGTGGAATCGTGTCCGCGTCTATTTTGAACTCCCGATCGGCCGTTCCCCCGGTTGTTGAACTGGAATAATTCGGCAAACACAGACACATTACGCGGCTTTAATCTTCAACGCGATACGAGCGGGCTGATTATAAAGTACCTACATTACGTGATCATTCCAATTTCAAAATTAGTTTCTTTTTCAACCAAATAGTTTTGGCTCCGATATTAAATAGGTTAGCCATCTAATTAAAAACTTTTTTAAAATCGTGTTCGTATTAGAAAATTACATGGTACAATTATGGTAATTAATTACTCAAAAATGATTACGTGAAAATAGCAGACGTACAAAGTGTTTACGCGAAACAGTACACATGCGAAGAGTCTGATGTGACGGTGTGCGTGCTACCGTAAGGCTGTGTGTTGGTGCTGTCTTTGTGTGTGAACGTGGAAGCGCGCGATGAAATAAAATATGTCCGGTCAATGAACTCGCGGTCGGTGCCATAAAAATTGCGATACTGGCCGAAATTCCGGCAGAAAATCGAATGCCTTTGACTCATCAGCATACTAGATTTATTAACTTTTTTCTAGAAAATTGGAATGTTGAACACATTTTCTTAAATAAAAATGATAAACCACGCGGTCTGGATTTTTGGTGGTCAAATATGGCGAGAGCAAAAGGAAGGATTACAGCTGTGCAACGAACTCTTAATATGCAGAGTGCAAGTTGCGTGTCCGCCACGGCGACAGCTGTCTGTTCGCTCTTTGTCGAAGAAATACATATAATATCCAAGACACCCTTAATTACTAACAAAACAAATGTCAATAAAAATCATAGCTAGAAAAAAGAAGTTTTATACATAAGTAAGTATATCAAACTCCTCAAAAGTTTTAATTGTCTATGATTTTTAAGGCTCATAAATACAAATTCTAAAGTCAAGATAAAAAGAAACAATACTCACGTTATTTATTCGAACATTCTGTTGCGCTGTCAGAAACTAGATTTTTTGCCGGTGATTGGCAGTGTTCTTATAGATGTGCATTTCCGGAAGCGCGCGGCCCGAGTCAGCTGATTTCCATCCAATGACCTTGTGGGCACGTCCCCCTCCGTTTTATTCATAGTATTTACAGTCGCGATGAGTTTGTTATTGATGAGTCAAGTCGTCTTTCCCGCTCAAAACCTCCTCTTTCTACAGGAAGATGTTTCTTCTGGATGTGTGCCCGTGAGTATCCTGCGCCTTCCGCAACACATCTTGTCTCATCGAAGATGGGAGTTAATAGATTTCAGTGGGGTCGAGCCCGATCATGTTTGTAGCGTGTCAATACTGGCCAGTAGGATCGAGTACTTTGACAGTCATTTTTGTTTAAATAAAATTTAATACAGACCGGTCGGATCCAAGCTGATGAGAGCCATTTCAGTACTGGCCGGTGGGGTCCAGAGTGAGGACGTCCATTGTGGGTGTTTTTAGTAAAGTCCAGTGGGATCCAGGGAGAGAATAACCATAATTTCTTATTGTAATCACAATGTAACACAAGAGTTCGTATCGTGCACCGTGTCCGTCGCTTCAACACTGTAGTCTGTACTCGCGTGCGCCGGTTGGGGCAATGCGAGTGGCTGCGCCGGCCCAGGTTTATATGATAGAAGCGAGCTCCGACGCCGCCATCTAGCGGCGAGCGGACGGCGACTTAAATGAGTTTTCCGAACGCGAGGTCAATGATAGGGTTAAAGAAAACTGCTTGCTACTTTTCCGCGTTAGGTGCAACGTACTGCTTTTAGTTTACTGAATTAGTATTGTTGGATCAGCTATAGTTGGAATTTTAATTCAGTACAGGTTCAGTTTGAAAATGTCAAATGTCATTTTGTAGAAATAATGTTGCTTTATAATGTAGCTAATGTTATTATTGAATTTGTGTACATACTTACAGGCCTTGAACTGGATCTGAACAAATCATTACGAATAATTAAGGCAGAATTATTTTTACATAGTAATATTGGCACCTGTCAATTTACTACAATGAATTTAAAATCCGAGTTTAGATACCTAAGTAAATTTAGTATCTGTCAGGCATGAAATAAAATGTTAACGTCAGAAATCAGAAAAAAATATTAAATCTTATAGGTTTTAGATGTGAGTGAAAACTTTGTAAAAGAGACGTGATAAACGACAGGGCGAGAGAATTTGAAAAATCTTATGACAAGCAGGCAACATCATCGTTTCGTAGTCCTATGTTTTCTTTTGGACAAAACGTGGACTATATAATTAATTTGTTAATCAGAAATTGAAGCAGGTCTTTGGTTTTCCTTAAACTGCAGAAATTCATTAAGAAAAATTAAAATAAACTTCAAAAAACCTATTTCATTAGCTAGTGTTTTGTTGAGTTTAGATGTAATTTTTCATGTTAAAAAGTTATTATATTTATTCTAGTCTTGGAAGAGAAAACAGGTGTCAAACCAACGTTGATATTTAGGGTTGGAATTGAAAAAAATAACCATGATAAGTCAGTGGGTTTTTTTTTAAATTCTAACCCTTGAGGTTTCCTCATAAGTAAATCAAATCTAAAGGTTTTCTTTTCATGAAAAAGTTGTCATATTTTTCCAGTTTTGAGGGAGAAAACAGGCGACTATTTATAACGTTCATATTGTCCACGTTTCATATGATTTTTAAAATTATTCTGCCGTTATAGTTTCTAGTAAGTAAGTGTTATAAATATTACATGACGTTTTCGATAGCCTCGAGCTTTTCCCTCAATGGAGTTTCCAATTAAAGAGATTATTTGGTCCGTGCCGCTCGCAAATTGAGGATAGTGACCAGTTAAATGTCAAAGTTTTTCTTTAATTTTTCATGAATTGACCTCCTTCTTTTTTACGTTGGTTAAAAAGTAGTATTATTGTTCCATTTTTGGAGAAGAAAACAGGGGTCTGCGAAATGTTGATTTTGTCTACTGTTCATAGGATTTTTTCAATTCTGTCGCTCTTGATGTATCCTCTTAAGAACGGAAATAGTATTATCCAAAGCTTTTCTTTAATTTTTTATGAAAAAAGTAATTACATTATTTCAGTTTTGAAAGAGTTAACAGGGAACAATTTTTAAACATTTCCATGTTGATTTTGTCTACTTTTAATCAAAGCTTTTCTTGAATTTTGCGTGAAAATAGTAATTATTTTGTTCCAGTTCTGAAAAAAGGAACAACAAAAGGTGTGTTTGCCTCCTATTCATAGTTAATTTTGCAATTTTAGACTTTAGGTTTTTAAGTACCTTAGTAGAAAGTATTATGTAAGTATAGTAATAAATAAATAAATAAATAACCACCTTCGTGGTAGAGTGGTACGTACACCGGCTTCAAGGTGGCGCCTACTCTGAGGTCCTGGATTCGAATCCCGTTAGCGGCAAATGTTTGTATGACGAATACGAGCATTTGTACCTGAGTCATGAACGTTTATATATATTTCTACACATAAATACTTATTTACTTACGTATGGACAATCGGGGAACTTCCCGGTTGACCAGTAGTTTTTTGGGAAACGTTTTCTCGGAAAGTACGAAGGTTAAAGAAAAAAAATATTGTTCGAATGAAATACCTGTTGATGTTCTATTATTTGTAATAAAACTGTTTTGTGTATATCTATTACTCTACTTGTCTACCGGGAAGTTCCCCCACTGTACTACTTACCCTAGTATCATAACACAAGCTAGGTTTATTGGTGTGAGTGTAAGAAATTATTTAATTAAAGAAATAAAAATAACATGACGTTTTCGATAGCCTCGAGATTTTTCATTCAATGCAATTTCCAATTAAAGAGATTATTGGTGATATTGAACCGTGCCTCGCACAAATTGAGCGATGTGACCGGTTGAATGTCAAAGTTTTCTTTGCTTTTCATGAAATAATTTTGAAGTGATTTAATAGTTATTTGTTATGCAAGGCTGGAAAGCTGGTTATTTATTACAGAAACTGATTGACAAAACCTTCTTTTCAGAGCGAGGTGAAAAAGTAAAGTAAGTAATATATATGGTAAATTTTTTGATAAGAAAACAGGGGACTGCGAAGTGTTTATTTTGTCTACTTTTCATATTTTTTTTCAATTCTAGCCCTTAAGATTTCCTCATAAGTAAATATCAATACTAATATCATAATTATCCAAAGCTTTTCTTAAAATTTTCATGCAAAATGCATGTATATTGTATGGAGGAGAAATAGGGGACTATGAAAAGTTGTGTTTGTCTACTTTTCATAAATTTTTCAATTCTCTCGCATTGTGATTTCCTCTTAAATAGGTAAGTAAGCAGTATTATAAATGTGAAATGAAGTTAGTTGATAACCTCGAGATTTTTCACTCAATGCAATTATTTGGTCCGTACCAGTTAAATGTCAAAGTTTTTAAATTTGACCTCCGACCTGATGATAACAGAGAAGCTGCTATTTAAAGTCAACATTTATAACTTTATTTTCGATTAAATCGGTTGCTAATTACCACGTTGATTAAAAAACAATACTTATTACCAGTTTTAAAATAAATTTACACACATGGACTGATTTGGGGCACAGTACTTCATGTTTTGGTTGTTTTGTTTTTGGGTAAGCACATCTTAGGTGCACTTTTCTCGTTTTATTTCAATGCTTTAGGATGTTTTAAATATATATACTTTAATTCTAATTTTGCCGTAACAGTTGTGTTAAAACAGAACTGTTAAAGCTATTTTGAAATCAGACCAATATGTGAGATGAAGTCAGTTTTCTATTTATTTATTTAGTACACACACAACATTACAGACAATAATTATTGTACAGGGGCACGGCTTATTTCACATTGAAATTTCCTCCAGCCGGCCCATGAAAGGAAAGGACATTAAGAAGGGCAGACAGTGTGTATCTCCAAATAATTATATAAATAATTTAACAAAATTATTAATAAATACACTATACTTCGATATAATATATACAAAATAAACCTATACATACATATAACAATATATTCATATAATTGCAAAGAAAAAGACAGAATGGGGTCAGTGCTAAGGACAAGAGGACAGATAAAACTCTTTCACACGATTTTTGAAAAGAGATATCGTGCGACAATCTCGTATCTCAACCGGCAACAAATTCCAGAGACGGACGGCATGTACGGAAAAGGAACAGGAAGCGTTATCAGAGTGATGGGATAGGAACTTCAGGAGGGATTTGAGATGGGACCTACACGGAGAACTGAAGGTGAATGAGAAAAGGAGAAACGGTTACGGAGTTAAGAAGGATTAGAAGGATTATAAAGGATGTTGAAGAGGAGACAAAGTATTCTGAGATTCCTGCGCAGACCTATTAGTAGCCACTTGAGAACCTTCCGAAAGTTAGACTTGCGAAGACCGAAAATGAAGCGAATGGCAAAGTTTTGAAGGCGCTTAAATGTGTTTAGAAGTTGTTCGGTGGCATCTAAGTGGCAAACAAGAAGAGATAAAATGAGCGACTGAGCAATAGATATTTTAGTGGGCAAAGGGAGATAACTTTGAAGCCATTTGAGGGAGTGAAGGGAGAAGTAGACTTTGCGGCGAAGGTCCGCGATCTAGGATGTCCAGGAAAGATTGGAGTCAAGGATTAGACCCAAATTGACACCATCCAGCAACATCGAAGGCAGCTAGCTCAGTTGAGCATGTGTCTGCTAGCAATGATATCTTTTTTGGGTTAACCAAAAGTCCATAGTACCTAGCCCAAGTTAAGATTCGATTGAGGTCATCATTGATTGAAGCAGTAGCTAGGTCAATATCTTCAAATTTAAAGTGACGGTAGAGCTTCAAATCGTCTTCATAGAGATGGAAATTGGAGAAAATTACTCTAGTAACTGAGTTGATGCAAAGGGAAAAAAGGAGAGGGGAGAGAACTTCACTTTGCGGTACGCCCGCAGTGAGCTTGAACCAATCAGATTTATAATCTTCATGACGAACTGACTGCATGCAGCCGCGTAGGTAGGAATCGAACCAAGAGAGCGAATAGGTAGAAACATTTTTGGAGGAAAAAAGAGCAAGAAGAATATTGAAATCGACAGAGTTAAAGGCATTGCTGAAATCCAGCAGAAATAGTTTTGAGAGTTCTTTCCGTTCCATGGCCCAGCGGACGTCATCACATCACATTTAGTAAGGCAGTGGCGGTGCTGTGTCCAGCGCGAAACCCAGATTGGTACTGGCTCAGAAGATTGTTAGATAGGAGAAAATAAGAAAGCTTTTTATGAATAACGTGCGGGGGAGCTTTACATAGAAAAGGTAAGATGGATATAGGACGAAAATTGGTAGGTAAAGAAGGATTAGGAATTTTAGGTAAAGGAATAATGTGAATAATGTTTGCGAGATATGATAGCCAGTTCCTCAGTGGCTGAGGATACCGGGAGAGGCTCGCTTCAGCCTTCAGCCTTATCAATACTTAACATCAGGTATGATGAAGGCTATGACGGCCTCCTCGTCGTTCATAAAAAAAAACATATTCCAGACCTTGGAAAAGCTCTTCGATGCAAGAGAAACATTAAAAATAGCGGTGATGGTCGGGAGAAGGGTAGAAAGAATATGAATGAACATTCTTGAGCACATGTTATCCTCACCAACCCGCTGAGGTGAGGAGTAGGTGGTTTTTAAGTTCGCTGCCGCGGCTGAGGCTGACCCGCGAAGCCGGCCAGTAAGTCGAAGCTGCGGTGGTGAGCGAAAACCATCTGCGACGATAGAATCATGCTTGCTGCAATTATGCCTGCTTGCTGCATGCCTGCTTGCATGCATGCTGCTTGCTTGCATGCTTGCTGTATGCTTGCACGCTAGGTGCATGCTTACTGTCTGTATGTTTGCCAATTATTGAAATAGATACAGTAGTTTTGAACTCGATGCAAGTAGCAAGCAAGCATGCTCGGCCGCATATCCAAAATTATAAAAAAAACATAATCATCATTTGGCAGAATATTTGCGTCATTATAATTACTATAGAAACTTCGGCCAAAAGATGAATCTTCCTGTGAACATTTTGCCAAATGATGATTTTGCTTTTTGATTATTATGGATATGAAATTTCTGCCAAAAGACGATTATGCCTGTGAACGTTCTGCCAAAAGATGATTCTGCTTTTTGATTATTATAGATTAGGAAATTCTGCCTAATGACAATTTCGACATACAAATAATCCGTTTTGGATGTATGACAAATGAGTGTATGCCAAACAACTTTCTGCGAAATGAGGTTTATGCCAACCGTTGTTATGCAGAATAAAATTATGACTTAAAAAGTTCTGCCAAAAAGGGTAGCCTCAAAAAAGAGTACCTATGTCCTATATTTATTATTATTTACATTATAATTGCTAAAACAAAAATTAACACCATTTTTTGATTCTGTATACATATAATGCTATTGTTCTGAAGTTTTCTTTCTTATAGAATTCTTAGTTTTTAATCTCTCTAATTAGTTCAAGTTTGGGTTCAAATTATAATTGTAGGTACTGTAAAATATATCTTTCTATCAAGCTTCACGATCTAGGCCAACGGAAAATACCACACAAGCTTTGGTTTACTCAGAGTTCGAATATGCGAAGCGCATCTTTCCATTATACCTTAAGTGAGAAGCCTAGAGTTATCATTGGCCTTATAAGGATCATTGATAGATTAAAGAAAACAGCATCGAGTAATTTTTTTATACAAAAATAACTAGTTTCCAAATTGCTCAATTTTGAGAATAGTCAATTTGTAATATCATCGAGAATGCTTAAATTTAAATCATTACAATAATTTTGACTCTAGTATTACTCCTCTTTTTATGCATATCACTCTACAAATTTCCTCCAAAAATTTGTCTGAGACCATTTGACATATATCTTGACGATCTGTCTGAGACACAGACAGATCGTCAAGATATAATTACATTATTATGCCTTTTGATGAATGGCACCCTAGAATACTTTGTGACAAATTAGAAAAGTATTAAACCATTTAAAAATAAAATGTATCAATAGAATATGTTTTAAGTAGCTACTGTAAGCTATATTTTTATGGGCTCTGCAAAATATAAGTCGGCAGATGTGAAGATCAGTAATTAATTCAAGGTATCTCAATTAATCATAATTAGTAGCCCAGATGCAAATGTAAATTTATTTTAGAGAAGCCTAGTACTATGTAATTACATTATAATTAATGTTTGTATGTTTTATTACAAATATTTTGTATTTTTTAATACATACATCATTTTCGTGAAGTCAAAGTTTTAACTTTTATGGTAATTTTCTGAATTGAGAATTCCATGTTACGATCGAGTCAAACACAACTCAAAACAAAGTATTTAGGTAAACATTCCCGCGGGAATATCAGGATAAAAGTATCCTATGGTTTAATCCAGGTAATCTATTATCTCTGTGTCAAATACATCCAAATTCGTCTAGTAGTTTTAGCGTAAAAGAGTAACAAACAAACAAATAAAGAAACTGACATACTTTCGCATTTATAATATTAGAAGGATCCTGTACGAGTGAGGGTTGAGAAGCTCTCAATTTGAAAATCTCTATTCAGATAACTACTGTTAGGATATCTCTAAGGTCTATTAAATCTCTTTAAACTGATTTATAAAAGCAAAATACATACCTAATTTAGAATTTTGAAATTTAACTTAAAGAAACGAATTAAGCTTTCGAATTTTCTTTTTAGAATGTAAAAATTGCCTTGGATGTACGAGTATAAAACAGTGATTTGTTTATGTGTCTTTTCATGATTTGGATCTTCTTTTCAAAAGATATTTTGTATTTAGAGTTGACATACATCAAGAAACAGTGTCTCTTTTTCACAAAATATTGTACCATGTTTCTTTTTTATATTTTTGATACAAAGCTTTAGAGGCAACTTATTTTCCGATTCACATTTGCTCTCCTTTCGAAATAAACAAAATAAAAGTATTGTTAGTAACCTCAATGTAAACTTTTAATCCGTTCGCAAAATACTTAACGAAATAAAACGCGTTATTTTAAAATTCAATAGCGTTCAGACATTGTAGATTGTATTGGCATGTACCAACAAGCCGAAAATAACTTCGAATTACTTTAATATGTAATAAGGTTAATATTTGACATGTAAGATTTCAGACTATACAGGGTGTTTCAATATGAAATATTTTTGCATTATTAATAATACGACTTTTATAATAAAACCCAAGCGGCGCCCGAAATTTCACACGTATAGTTTTCCTTTCCCGAGGGAATATTGGGATACAAAAGTTTCCTTTAAACCCTGAAACCCTTTGAAAAAGCTGTTTCACACAAAGTTTAAAAAATAATAAAATATAAAACAGTTTTTTTCACGATTTCAGGTATACAAAAATTCGTTCGTAATGATGAAGATGATTTCTACAATACAAATGGTTTTGAGTAAAGAAAAATAAATAAATCATTTATTTGCTAGATTATGGTACAATACAGATTTTAAAATAACATAATATATGCAAAATAATGAGAAACAAGCAAACTAATTTACAAACTAATTTCATATTTATAATATAAATAGAATTAACGATAGTATAATTTCATCTTCATCGTTAAAAGTGGTTTTTATCAATACTTATACCTACTTAATATTATAAAGAGGAAAGATTTGATTGCTTATTTGAATTGAATAGGCTCCGAAACTACTGGACCGTTTTATCCCGATATTCCCACGGGACAGGGAACCACGCGGGGAAACCGCGAACGGCCGCTAGTCAGTTTGAATTTGAACAGACGTGTGTTCGCCAAGTATAAAAATATCTCACTACAGTGGTGAGGGGTGGAAATATAGCAAAGTAGAGCCGAGAAAAATCCACAAACCAGACAATAATAAACATGGATAATGAAACATTTTCTCCACTTTGCAACTCCCTAGCCGCGTATATTTAAATAATTGGTGACAATAATGATTAACATAATTATTATGATCAGCATAGTAGCTCGCTGGGGCGGGATTTCTTAAAGAGTAGCCGTTGGGAATCGGTATCAACCTGTAATAATCTGTAATAAATCAACCTGTATTAAACGTTAAAGTAATGCAAACATGTCACTAATTACAATTGCGTATAAAAACTTATCTTAAATTAAAATAACTGTCAAACTTACGAGCGTATTAACATAACTCTTTAGCAATTAAGACAACGATGAGAATTGGCAATCAATTTAACTCATTTTGTATGTTTGTTTATTTCCGATCCTTTGACATTTCGAAATAATCGATATAGCTCAAGTTTTCGAATACAGATAGTACTTTTTAATTTAAAGTTTGCTTCTGTATGGAAGTTTTACAATATGGTGACACATGTACGAAACATTTTTCGATTTTTTATTACAAGAATTACAACCACCAAATCGATACTAAATGTCCTTCCTCGGTCTTATAATAAAAGGTAATTTAAACGTATCGTGAATTCGTGATATTCGTTGTAATGTCAAAGTGCTTTTTCTATGTTTTTTTATGTATTAACGTCATAAGTGGTAAATAGGGACTATCCTACGGCCAGACTAGTGAATTGCGTCTTAGGTCACTTTATATGACCTTCCATATCCTTATGACTAATTTTACTTTTAATTGAGCGCAATTAGAATAATTATATACCTACTTCTGTAGGAAATATCTAAAGCAATATTTTGGGACATCAATTTATCAGATATGTACTTGCATATTCTCGATTTTTACGAGGAAAATTTTAAACTAAATTGATAATCATTATTAATAATTTAAACAGTTATTTGTAATATTACACATCTGTACTAAAATATTTTATTAAAGGACAACTTTGCTAGTTGCTATGTAAGATTTTTATTTTACTATTTTTATCCCGATGTTTCATCGGGAACTGGAACCACTGAAAATTATAAAAATACAGTGACCTTTAACATCCATTCGAAATCAGCACAAAAATCATTTAAAGTTTAAAATTGTCATGGTGCTATGGAAATTAATTTAGCATGTTTCAAATCTAGGAAACAATGTCAAAAAACTAATTGCTAGTAATTCCGGGCTAAACACACGGATTTAAAACGTCACAACCCACGTCACCGTTCAGGAAAACAATGACGTTGCTGAGTGACTGTCAAAGTTGTGAGGTAAGTGGAAATATCGATTTGGTTATTAGTAATATACGACCTTATTCGCAATGAGTGCCGCAAAAAAATCACCTTCCTTACCTATTCAATTGTGATTGTGACTATATCAGTTTGAAATATTTTAAATAGGTAATAGAAAAAATAATGTGGATTATATTAACATTTTCCAATAATATTTACAGTATGCACTTGAAGCAGATATGTTATACGAGCTCGCATTGTGAAACATTGGGAAGACCCTATATAGGGTCCGATTAAATTTGCTTTCTCTTTAATTTCCGTGAGTTGTCGTGTCTTTTGTCAATTGTCGTTGTATACAGTCTGCGTAACAGATTTCAACGCAAATTATTATCATCTATCCATCCATCATCAGCATGTGGACATCCACTGCTGACAATAGGCCTCTTCTAGCTCACGCCTTTTGTGGCGTTCATAGAAGGCCATTAGCCTACTGCTACCACGCTGGCTAGACGGGTTGGTAGAGGGTTTTTTTCAAGTTTTCCTTCTCTCGCACAGGTGTTCAATGCGTCGAGCCTCTTAGTCGACTCTTACGACATCCCAGGCATGTAAGAGAGTGGTGACACTTGTATTCTTAGGCTGTCAGCACACGGCAAATTACTATAAGGGGAACATATCTATTATAAAACCTCATAAAATTTCCTTTTTTTTGCAATGCCAGGGAATGGGTAACCAAAAATTGATTATCTCGATATCCTCCGTGCATGCTTCGGAAGGCATGTTAAGCCATTGGCCCGGCATGCGCATTGGGTCTACGACACTATGGGATAAGGAGAATGGGCCATAACCCACCGGCTATGACCCATTCTCCTTATCCATCCTTGGGGAAGGCCAGTGCCTCAGCAGTGGGGTCATTACAATGGCTGATGATAATGATGATGATAAAGCTCTCGTTGCAGTGATCCTATTATTATTATTATGAACGACGGGGACACTCATCCTTCATCATACCTGATGTTAAGTATTGATAAGGCTGAAGATGGAAGCGAGCCTCTCCCGGAACTGACGTCATGCCAACTGACGCACTTTAATATCATTTTCCATCAAAGCTATGATGTCAATTTTCTCTGGATATCTATCCCGCTGCTTTGCAACTCCAGTCGCATACGTCGTGACACCAATCTGTGCCATTGGTATGCCAGGCGCGTCCCGTATGGTACAACAGCGCACTATGTCTACTTAGACGTTGTGACCTAGACATTGGCAGCCTAGCCAATTGATAGCCATCGAGACCTTAACACAGAATGCAAGAACATTCATATAACTCCTAGAAAGGTGTCGAAAATTCGGGAAACACCCGAAAAAACATTATATACGCAAGGCGCTATACGGAATAAGTATCTACTTTATGTTATAAAACTATAGGACGTCTAGAGATGTTACAAATCTGGTAATATACCTATTTATTCAAACGTATATCTAGATTTGTAAAGTTTCAGAAAACACGATTTTATGATTTTGCCTCTAGACTTTTTCTTTAAAAATAGGGGTTTTTTAAATAAAAAGCTTAGAGGCAAAACCATATTAATATATATAAAATGAAAATTCATATTAATATTAGTGGACACCAACAATATAACATCGTGTAGTTTTTTTTTTATCGCGATAGTATAAGCTACGAAGAGATTTCGTGGTTTTTCCGCCTAATCTGCAAAATCGCTCCCGCGCGCATTTTCTCATAATTGCTACCTCACTTCAGTCGTATAGCACCTTAATCTAAATGAATTGCGGAAAATTGCGAATATAATGGATTTGAATAAAATGACTCTTAAATCATTTCTCAATATTTTAAAACGCGCTTTTCACAGTCCCAGAATTTTCAACCGATAATTTGTGATAATAATTCGATTTTCATTGTTGCACTTACATTGTCGTATTTACAATACTATTTTTTATACAAGAAAATAAAAAATTAACTTGTCTTATATGGCGCAGACGGGACTCGAAACAGCAACCTTTGGGTTTTGAGTCCTGTCTGAGATGATTCTAGTACCTATCTGTTCTTGTTTATTTATTACATGAATATCCAGAAATAGCATTGATGATTCTAGAAACGGATCCAAAGTCGAATGTCCGCCGGAGAGAGCGCGACGCGGCGAGACAACAAGCTTTGTTAGATGCATTTAAACAACGACATCAATAGAGACACTGTTAACTTATTTTTTTTATATTACTGGGTAATTTTGACTATTATTTATAAGCAGACTTTAAAAAGATGTTAGAAACAGAATTCTCGAAATTCGGATGCAGTCCATACACATTACATACTATACGATTTTGAACTACTTTACCTTGTCATGGCAACATGCTTGTTTTCAAGGCTACTAAACTAACTACTTCTTTCAATACCTACTAAATGCATAACAGGCTAACAATTAAATAAATACGCATTTCGTGTTTTTTTTTAAAAGTAAAATGTACGTGTGTCGTCCTACGAACAACAAGTTCCAACAAGTGATTTTCGAGACATATGTATAAGATAAAAACCAAAGACATAATAAATGATAATTTAAATAATATGGAAGTTTTGATAAGGTAATGGACTAATATTATAAATGTAAAAGTTTGGATGTTTGAATTTTTATGTATTTGGATGCTTGTTATAGTAGGGGAGCCCAAGCTGGGATTTTGGAATTTAATGAAGCAGATCAAATAAATATATGGAAGACCTTACACCTTATAAAGTATCTCCACCGTATATGAACTTTATGTAAGTGATCGACAGCCTAGAGCAGTCGATCAGATTAGTAAAAAAAAGTTGATTGTCAGAAATAATCGAGCACATCGGATTAAGGGAGGATGAGTTAATTACATGCTGAAAGGTGTACATTACAATATTCTGGCGATTTCAGCTTTTCGTAAAGGCGTGAGAGCATTACAAACTTGCAAAAAAAACGTTATCTCGAAATTTTCGAGAGGGTTAGGTTTATTTTTAAATTTTTCAACGGAAATAATTCAAGGACAATGGAAAAAACAATCTGACGATTTCCATAAGCCGAAGTATCGAAAATAATCTTTGAAGTTTAGTTCGTGCAGTCCTAGCGAAATCCGCATTTCCGACTCTGCGTCTCTAATTTGTTTTATATGACTACATGTTTTATATGAAAAAAAAAATAGTTTTTTTACTTCCGCGCTATTTATAAATGTTGTTTTTTTTGTCAGATTTACAAAAATTCTTCTCGTAAATGGTCAGATTATGTAACAGCACGTCTTGAGCATGCAAGTGAATCCTCAGTTTGTAAATCTGACGCGTTCGAGTATTTCAAACCAATTTTTTTTTAATTTATTTAAAAAGCCACCATAATCTTGCGTGAAGTCCAAATCATCTGAATTTTGAATCGGAGCTGGTAGAGGGTCACTAAACATTATCTGTAAATATCTGTAAAATCACATACAAGCGTTTTCGCAATTATTGTGTCTCATTAATAAAAAAACTTAAAAGACAGTATTATAAAAAGAAAATTGAAAATTCGACTAAAAATAATAAAGAACTTTGGGCAACTATAAACGAGGTTAGTAATTTTAAAACGCCAAAAACATCAAATTTACATCTACTAAATTTGTTACCACATCCCCTAGATTCAGTTAACCGTGTAAATTAATTTTTTGTTAGTGTTGGGAAAACATTGGCGGAAGACATTATCTCTCAGTTCGGCTCGCAAGTCAAACGGGTAGATGGTGTCAATGCGCCGAATTCCTCTTTTGTCTTATTGAACACTGATCCTGGAGAAATTAATGAAATCCTTTCTAGTCTGGACTCTAATAGTGCCCCTGGTTGGGACGGCATTTCAACTGAGTTTGTGAAAAGGGCTAAAGATTTCCTGATTCCACTTATGAGTCGTTTAGCTAACCTGTGCTTTGAGACTGGGATATTCCCTTTGGCTTTTAAACGATCTGTAGTTACGCCGGTGCACAAGAGTGGGGACAGAAGTGACGTGAACAATTTTAGACCTATATCAGTACTTCCCTGTTTTGCAAAAGTACTGGAAAAGCTTTTGAATATAGAAAGAAAGAAAAAAGAAAGAAAGAAAAAACATTTATTGGCACACACACTATAGAATAAAAAATAATAATAAAAAAAAAATCTTAAAATCAAACCTTACAAACTATAACATATTATTATGGAATATGCAGATGTGGGGCCAATAAATATCCTGGCTCAGCATTTTGCTTCTGTGCCATTCTCAGATGGGAGGAATGAAAACACAGAAGCGCTGTTATTCTGCCAGGATGCTACGACTGACGTATAAAAATAGAGAGAAAAAATAATGATATGATAAATAACTACATATACATACACAAAATTAAAAAAATATAAATAATATACATTACATATTAATATACAACATATAATAATATAACCCTATAAATAAACAAATGAAAGGCAGAGTGTTCCACGTCTTTGCCACTCTCAAGGCATGGAAACGGGACGTTTTAGAAAAAAAAAAAAAAGGAAAACTTTTGACAACCAATTGCGCGTAAAAGTTGCATCACTTTTAAAGTTTGTGTCTTGCGTTTGTGTTTGTGCGATTGAGAAGCGATTATACAAGTTGTTTACTTTTTAAAAAATGCCACGAAGTCCACACAAAGACCCCCTCACTACACATTATAAGACTTGTAAGTTATTTAACAAAATATCATTTACTCTCGAGCTCTCAATACGGTTTTAGAAAGGGTCTATCAACGCAGGATGCAGTTACAGATTTAAGTAACATAGTAACTGAAAAAGTAGATAGTGGTCTTAAATGTGTCACTGTGTTTATAGACCTTAAAAAAGCCTTTGATACCGTTTCTGTCCCCATTCTTGTGCGCAGGCTTGAGGAAGTTGGAATAAGAGGGATAGCTCTGTCTCTCTTCGAAAATTACCTACAAGAAAGGACTCAGGTAGTGAAAATTGGCAGTTGCTACAGTGATGTGGAAAATATTGTATTCGGTGTTCCCCAGGGAAGTGTCCTGGGTCCCACGCTATTCCTGGTTTACATAAATAACCTTTGCAAGCTTGCAATTGACAGTGGTCAGATATTTTCTTACGCAGACGATACCGCTGTTGTATTTTCTGGCCCGAGTTGGGATGATGTACAAAGATTTGCCGAATCGGGTTTGGCTGGAATAGCTGAGTGGTTGAAAGTAAATTTATTAACTCTGAATACATCAAAAACTAACTTCATTTGTTTCGCTCCCAGTCAGAGATCCCAGCCAAGATCTGAATTTCAAATTAAAATACATCGCTGTGGTAATATCCAAAATATAAACTGTGATTGTCATTACATTGAAAAAGTTGAGTCTCTTAAATATGTAGGTGTTATCGTTGACCAAAGCCTGTCTTGGCACAGCCATATAGAACTAGTTATGGGTAGGGTAAGAAAATTGATGTGGATTTTTAAGACACTAAGACATGTTATGACAAATACACTACTTAATCGAATCTATATGGCCTTGGTGCAATCTATAATTATTTATTGCATCCCTGTATGGGGTGGAGCCACCAAGACGAAGTTTCTCGAACTTGAAAGGTCACAAAGGTCACTTCTTAAAATAATGTATTCTAAACCTAGGAAATTCTCTACAGAAAAGCTTTACGAAATTAGTGATCTGCTGACAGTAAGAAAGTTATACATCTTAAATATAATTCTAAAAATGCACAAAAAATTACCACTTGATCCAAATAAATTAAACCGTCGACGCAAAAATATTGTGGCACAATCCAATAGGACTCGTACAGCCCTTGCTAAACGGCAGTACTCTATTCAGTCAGTTTTTATTTATAACAAAGTGAATACAAAATTAAATATATATCATAGGAAATTGTATGAGTGTAAGGAAATACTAGTGGAATGGTTGAAAACTTTGACTTATGAAGAGACAGAAAATATATTAAAGAGAATTATATAGATTACTTAAATTAAATATTTATATAATATTATGACACACAAAACATTCACGTGCACACATACACCACACACACACTCACACACATACACACACACACACATACACACACACACCCACACACACACAAACACATACACACACTTACCTTTACAAAAACATGTTACTTTAAAAAAAAAATATACTTTTACATAGCTTTCCATTTTTTTTATATTAGTTTTGGTTTTTGTTAACATTAGTTATAATAAGTTGCAAGGGCAATGAGCGAAGCGCCCCATCACAAGTATTTTAGAATTACTTACTGGGGTTGTTTCATTATATGTTAATAATGTATGATTTGTGTTAATAAAGACATTATTATTTATTTATTTATTATCTGACGATTTTTTTTTTATTTCGTTTTTCCCCTTTCCATACGGCCGCCTTCACCGTGTAAACCGGCAGATTAATGGTATATTTTCGTTATTAGAGATACGTGGGATATACGCGATATCAATAGCTGATATGCTCGAGTATTTCTGTGACAATTTTTTTGTACATTTTTGAAATTCTGTAAGTGCAGCCCCACCTTGAAAAGGGTATACATCATCTCACATTTTTATCTTCCAATCATCTAATCTTTACATTTCATATGTCTCGAAACCTCTTGAAGTAATCTCCAATCAGCCTATAGTCTTCCCCTACCCTTTGGGAAAAAAGTCACACATATAGTTTATGGTATAGATTAAAATCTAGGATTTTTTATCCTGGTATTCCCACGGTAACCGAAATCGTGGGTAAAACCGCGGGTGGCCACTAGTAAAGAATAAAATAAATGTGTGATTTCGACTCCACCACTCCTCTGTCCGCAAAAGTGGGTTAGCGTAAGAAAGTCGACGCGAACCGAGCGGCATCGCCACCTGCACTGGCGCACCTCGTAGAATCTAATCTGTTTAATATGAATAGAAAAATAATATTAATAGGAAGATTTTATTTTATTCACGACGGGAAGACTCTTAGCCTTCATCATACCTGATGTTAAGTGTTGATAAGGCTGAAGATGGAAGCGAGCCTCTACCGGAATCTTCAACCACTGAGGAACTGGCTATCATATCTCTAATGATGTTGTTATGGCGTCTCTGAGTCTCTCACGCAGGAGCTCTTACCAGCTGCACAGAAGTCAAACCAAAAGTCAAAAGTCAGGAAGGAAAAAAGGAAAAACCCCGTAGTAAATTTTAGATGCCTTTTTTTGGATTTCTCAGTCTGTTGCGCAGAAGTTTTTTGCATAGATTTACCAAGGAGCTCGTTATTTCGACTAAAATGTTCACCAACTAAACAAACAATGCAGAGGTCTCACGCAGTCTTGTATGCCCTACCCCTAGAGTGTTATTTAGAGCCGCGCGTTGTTTAGAGTGTTATTAAGGCAAGCCGAAGCTGCGGTGGTGAGCGAAAGCCATCTGTGACGATTAGCACGCGTGGTAGCGCCGGAGCAGTGACACAAAATTTGCATGATGCATGCCTCCTTGCATGTTGCATGCCGTCTTGCATGTTGCATATCTGCGTGCATTTGCATGCCTGCTAGTTTGATGCGTGCCTGCTTACTAATTGCATGCCTGCTTGCATGTTGCATATCTGCGTGCATTTGCATACCTGCTAGTTTGATGCAAGTCTGCTTACTTATTGCATGCCTGCTTGCATGTTGCATGTCTGCGTGCATTTGCATGGCTGCTAGTTTGATGCATGCCTGCTTACTTATTGCATGCCTGCTTGCATGTTGCATGCCTGCTTGTATGTTGGATGCCTACTGGCATGTTGCATGTCTGCTAGCTTATTGCATGTCTGCTAGCTAAGATAAATAAATAATAGTAATAATGAAACTTCAGCTAGTTATTTAATTTAATTTCATTAAATTATAGCAAACGAAATTATTACATATAAAATGGGGAAAACATTAGTAGACCTAAAAAAATGAGTGTTAATAGTTATTCTGCATGCATATTTATTGAATCAAACAGTAATTAATTTTAATTTATAACCAAATAATTTTTACAACATCACGAACATTTATCCGATTTCAATTTAAAGCAATTTTGTATTGGAAATCAAATAATTACATTAGTTTCGACAGTTCTTTCAAATAGTTTTCGATGCGTTTAGTGAACTGAAAATATGGCAAATAAACCAGTGGTGTAATAAATGTTCGGGAATATAATACTTCGACGATATGTTCTTTCGATCGAGCATAACCTCGGTAAAAAGTTTTTCGACCAAATAAGACGTTGGATTAACGAATAATTGAATTAATATTAGGTGAAACGAAAATAGTCGAAAAGTTGTCGGCAAAATGAAATTCGATGAACACTAAAATCGACCTTAAGATAGGTAACCCTTACTAAGAGAAGAAGTTCCACATTGTATAATCTACCTATTCCAATTCAGAGAGTAGATTCCAGTGTTTCTGGGCGCAACTAGAATTGGGTAATTGACAAATTTCAGAAAAGTATTGGAAAACATTCTAAATATTATTTTATACCTCTTACAAATATTTTTTTTCTCGAAAAAAGCGTTATTATATGGAAAAAAACATAATTTTCTGTTATTATTTTGAAAGGCGCGCGAAAACAGACGGTCACGTGACATTTCGAGCTTGTGACGTCACGATTTGTAAACAAACAAACGCGCTCGCTACAAAGTAAACGCTAACATATAAAATTGGTTTAATTACTTGATATTGCGATAAAAACTCTGAAAATGTCAACCTACAGGAAGTGTGCCGTGTCTATGTGTCGAAATACGACAAATAAAATAATTATAATTTATAAATTTGTAAAGTAGAAGTAAGAAATATTTTAATATATTAATTTGTTATTTTCATTTTAGGTTCTTCTATTTACCCTTCGATAAACTATACTAAACTGTGAAACCGCATATCATTGCGACAATTCAAAATATTTTCATAAAACTAACACTTTCAGGTCTGCTTATATTATATAATAATTATTAATATTGACTTTTGTAAATAAAATATACTTACACTGCAGTTTTTGCGTTTCGAAACTCGGCAGAGCAAAAGTTAGGATTACACGCAAAGAAATTTGCGATCATAAATGAATCGACTCTGGGTAGGTTGGCACTGTCGGCTTTTATATATCCTTGTTCCATATTGTCCAATTTCTCACAAGAGCAAATCGAAAAACTTTTAATATAGTTTATTTTTACAGAAAGCAAGCAACAAACGATAGAGACGAAGACGAATTTCGACTTTCTTCTTTTTATGAATGGCTTGGACTGGGCTTGCTCTATCTTCTTGGACGATCCGTCTATCTTCTATGCATAATTCAATCTCACTTAATTAGCTTTTACACGGTGAAGTGGTTTGCACAATTTTGATAATATTTTAGCTAATTAACTGAAAATAAAAGTCAGCACAATGAACACCGTTGTTGTACAAATCGTGACGTCACACGATATGTCAAAAATGGCCGCCCTGTTTCGGCTCATGTATTCTACAGATAAAAAAACGCAATTTTGTTTCACGAAAAAAAAATTGCAATTAATCTTTCGATGAAATAACAATTGTGAAATTATTATTTACAGCTTTAATATCCAACACATCCCATATTTTTATGTGATATCTGTCAAATACCTAATTTGTATTTACATACACACGCAATAAATAGTAACTTTTTAACAAATTTATTTTAAAGCACGTATTTTGTGGTAATCGTTATGACGCATACCTATGCCTACAACTTGATATATAACAGAATCATTAGTTTCAAAGTAAATTACCACTTTGATCAATAATGTTATGTGTATGTACCTACCCGAGGTACATAATAAAATTATTGATCAAAAGGTCCAAAAAGGCTTTCGGTAAAAGTAGGTTCGTTTCACTATGAACGAGTTTTGCCGAAAAGAAAGCAATTGACTTGCTATTAACCGACTTAGTAAAAAAAACATATGTCGTGGGTGAAAATTTTACAACTTAATAATTTTTAATTTGACAGTGTTATATGACCTACATGTTTCTTGTGAGTATGTACCTATCTATTGATATCTTGTGTATCAATTGCATTTTGTTTTGTATCATACATACATATATGTATATAACACTAAGGATTGTTATTTGTATCTAAATTAGCCTTATAAAGCTGCTTGATATTAAAACCAACTTTTTATGATTTTTTAATTTTGCATTTACAATGCTATATTTCTATGTAATAAATAAGAAAAATATGTTCGAATTTAGACTTACAAACTTATTTCAAGCTTTGACTACTTGTCTGGAAATATACTTTTCATTATTTCAGATAAGAAAATACGAAAGTTTTTCAGCAATCGCTTAAAGACTGCGATTAAGCGGCCAAAAGCATAGCTGAGAAATACCAGCAATGAACGAACTTGTATGAAAATATTGATGAATTATATGATGACACGTGGAGGTCCGCCATCTCAACCTATCCCTCCGGGATAATGACCTGACATTATGAACCTATGTATGTATGTTTCAGCAGTCGCTTCGATAAATTCGCATTCACAAAAGGCTGGTATTCCCAGTATCCTACTTTTTCATTATTAAGTAGATATGCAAATAACGATCGTAAATACCAGTACGATCTATGAAATCGTTTATTAGATCCTTTTGAAAGGGCCTTGGGTCGTTCTCAAAACCACTGTGAGATCCGCAAACCAATGCCGCCGTCTATACACTATCTATGTATCCGAAGTAGATTTGATTCTGGGAATTGCACTTAGTTATGTCATAAGTACTTATTTTACTTGTAGCTATATGGCTATGACCTTCTCCAGGCATTCTGACAGTCAGAATTAAGAATCTGTTAAACAACTATTTGTTGAACGATTTCATAGTTTTTCAGTCATTAGCATTTTTTCGAGGACATGTGTTTCAGAAAACGGTTTATTAAAGGCACTATACGACTGAAGCGAGATAGCAATGAGAAAAGGACGCGCGCGGGAGCGAGACCGATTTTGCAGATTAGGCGAAAAAACCACTGAATCACTTCGTAGTAAATAACTATAGAGATTAAAGAAAAAAAAGGAAACTACACGATCCTAATATAGTTAGAGTCCACTAATTAAACCAATTTCCAATAGTATATGTAACCCCATTTGAAAATAATCTTGAATTTTCGTATTTTTTGGGGGTCATTTCGATAAGAAAAGGTGTCGAAGCAAAATCATAAAATCGTGTTTCTGGTACATTACAAATCTAGATAAAGGTATGAAGAAATGTATATCTTATTACCAGATTTGAAACATCTCTAACCATAGTTTTATATCAAAAGTATATACTTTTCCGTATAACGGCAAACATATTACTATTATTACTTATTTATTAGGCAGAAGTTGTGTCAACCTTACGTGCGTGATTATTACACGACTGCCAAAATCATATTAGACTCTCCGCGTTGTCCTTGAGACTATATGACCTTTTAGTGCTACTAGTTTCATCTCCCGTTGACTGTACATGTAGATAACAATACATTTTGATCATAAAACACAGCTTAATCAAAAATGGAGCTCGGAAAAACCACAAACGATAGTGGGTTTAGATCCCGCAGTGGGAAAATTTACGTATGATTAACGTAATCATTTTCCTGATCCTACCTGTTTTATAGTAATACCATAATAAACATGATATGTGTTATACCTTAAACATCCTATGTATAAGATATGCCTACCTGAGCATGCGAGTTTTGCAGCTAAGCAACTTTTGCGATGGTCGATCTTGGGATGGGTGACCAAATATTTATTGTCTAGAGCTCCTCTGTGCTTCGGAAGGTTTTGCCGTTTGTCCCACCTATATTCTATCCCGGAAATATCTCGTTCCCTATTTCACTCACTTCATCATCGTAAACCATTTTGGATGGCTCCACAGCTGGAGCACTTGCCTTCCTTATTGTTGGATAAAGAGAATGGGCCATCGCCCACCATGTAGGCCTGCGTGGTTGCATTGGTTGTTAATGTTACAAATGTATTTAAGTAATTGTCTTTATGTTTATTATGTTTTATTACCTATATTATTTAATCTTTCCAAATAATAATATCTCTCAAAAAATATCTCAATTTTATTGGAACTTATAGAGATGTGTGTTTTGTAACAAATTCTTCAGTATTAATATATTAATAATGAATATTACGTAAGGTTTAATAAATAAATTTTATTGTAACAAAAGCACATGTCATTATTACAGAAAATTATAGCGACCATATTATTCAAATATGCTTAATAAATGATCAAAGTGCGCTTTAATAATGAACACTCGATGGACAACTCTTTTTTATTCAAAGTCTTGCAAGGTGCAATACTTAATCATAGTGAACAATGTGCAGTATACTTTCTACTTTTTTTTAAACCCAATCTTTGCTTAAAAATATATTTTAAAGAAATATAAAAAAATGCTAGTTCAGGTGACTCTGATAAAATATTATCAGCACGACAGCAGCTCGGCAGGTATTACAGTTTGTTCCAGAGAGCGCTCTTATTTCGCTCGTAATAGCAGCGGTTTTCGTAGTGTAAATGTTAAGTCACGTGCTGTTGACTGTACATCTCATCTTCCTTATATGTACAAATACGTTTTAGTGATTTTAGTTGTAATAATTATTTCATGCAATTTTTTTCGTGCGAATTTAAAACTTAAACTTTAAGAGACCTTAATGATTATCTTATCAGCTACAATATTCTTTACTTATAAAGAAATAATTAAATTTTATATGTCATTATTATTTGTTAATTGATAGACGTCGGTCATATCTTTGATTAATCCTTTTTGTTGACTTTTTTTATGAACAACGGGGAGACTCTTACACCCATATTCTAAGTCGTTCCTCCAAAACTTACTCGTCCTCGACTTAACGAAACCTCATTGAAAACCTCTTCGAAATACTCCTTGAAATCGGTATTCTAAGTCATAACTCCGTAAGGACCTGGAGGAGCCAAAGAGTACGTATCCACTCCGTGTTAGGCATAGCGCACACTACCATTTTTACCCACGACGAGGTTGAGTGGAGTTTAAAAAGTTTTGGAGGAACGACTTAGAATATGGGGGTTAGCCTTCATCAAATCTGATATTAAGTATTGATAAGGCTGAAGATGGAAACGAGCCTCTCCCGGAATCCTCAACCACTGAGGAACTGGCAATCTTACCTCTAACTACTGGAACTTACTCTACTAATTATTGCTATCACCAAATACGGAAATAACCTATCCCACTCTTTGATATTAAATACCAATATTTACTTTTGTGCCAAAAGAACAATCTAATGTAATTTTAATTTATGCATTATCCATATCGCCCAGCCGGGACTCGTTTTGGGTTAAATACAACTCAACTTATTTATATCGTGCCTGAAATGTGCATTTCATTCACACCGTCTTAATCATCATTATACATCTTCATGGAGAATTTCATACAAGTATTTTTTTTTTGAGAATGATGCAATGAAAAGCAACATTCAAGAGTATTACATCCAAGGTGTCCTCGAGGTCTAATGTCTCCCCCTCTTCGAGCAACCCTCCCTTCCACAGCCATCGGCTGATGCAACTCCATCACTCCTCATGTAAGACAAAGTGTTGCAATTTGTTTTTCTACTCTAGTTTAGTTGTTAAGATATGTCCACATCCTTTATCAAAGATCTTCGACGAAGAAGTTATATCGAGAAATCGAGAAATCGATTAATTGTTGTAATGCCCGTTACTATATTTTTTGTATTAATTGGATGGGAGTTTTGCTACACTTTAAAATTAAATATATGTAAGTTATAGATTTTTTCGTAACAAAGTGATACTGACGACGATATTTCTTTCTTTAGGTATTGATTTACTATTGTACGTGTTTTTATAGTCATGAAAATTCAATTAAACGAGTAAGACAATGTTTTTGGTGTAATATATCGTTTGATTGTACCAATACCGGAACATTAACTTAGTCAGAAGTTTATTTTTACTTAACCAAAACGTTGGTAGCACTTAAACAAAACCAGTTCCCACCAAAAGCAGTCTCCCAAATCTATATTTCAATTCTCAAGAGTCAATAAAATTAACATAACACCAGTATGATTGTGTTTTCCGATTAAAATAACGTTGTAACGATTTCTTTCACTGAATTATCTTATATGGAAATTAAGTGTTTTGGAAGTCAATATCAAGTATAGTTGTAGAAGTGTATGCTAATCGGTCGCTATCGCATAGAAAAGTCAACGTACTCACCAAAAAACAACAAAAGAGGAAATAATAAAAAATACAATTTTATTTTTCATGTTTTTTTATTCTAGTTTTTAAATGCTTATTTGGCAACAACATCTAAGAGTATTTATCTAACAGTCTTATTACTTTACAAGAGTATAAAATCACTGCCAAAGAAAAAATGCATCGGGTACAATAATCGATAACATTAAGAAATGAAAGGATTTTTAACAGTTTCGGAAATAAATTGTCAATCGTTCTAAAAGTGACAAATCTATTTCCAATCAATTAAATTAGTCTATTCACCTAGTGTTAGTCAATAAATAATACTTAATCTAAGGTAACTTTAATAAATTAAATCGTTCATTTTGATAGTCTTCCATATAGACTTGAAAACATCAGGCAGGCATTTGCAGTCTTTGGTTCCCTATTTACATAATTATTACAATTTAATTAGTGTTGTGTGCGCATAATATTTCCTTTTTTTTCTATTACAAGACACTTCGTTTCTACTCGTGGATATCAATTTGTGACGAACTGAAGAACAACAACATGATGCAAACATTTTAAGATTTGAACTAAGATGCAACAATAAACATGAAAAACAAAAATTAGCTAGTAGATCTCCATAGATCAGAAGTTGGGATTATACTAAGAAATTCATCTAGGGAATTTTAGTAAATCCCCGTGGGATCTAAAACTATGATAGCCATTGATAAAAATATATGGATAATGAAACTTAAAAAAAATACTTAACCTAGTAAACGTTAGTAGGGTCTAGCACAAACATGTTGACCGAACCTAATAACACTTAACACTAAAAAGTCTTTTCAGTATACTTCAGTTGGGTCTAGAACGAACATTTTGATGCACTGAGTTTTTCACACAAACTGATTCTTGAAAGCTTTTCTTTAGTAGACTCCAGTGGGATCAAGACTGATAAACATCTTGGCGAAGATTCTTGAGCTGTCACGATGCAAATTAATAGACTCCTGTCGGGTCTAAGACGAACATCTTGTTCTCTTTAATTTCGTCAAATTCTTCAAAATCTCGAAATTATTCAGTAAACACCGGTAGGGTCCAAGCCGAACATTTTCGCAGATGAAAATTGAATTTTTGATTAAATGTAGTTTTCAGCAGCAGAAATCACTCGATGCTGTCAAATTTTCAGTAGATGCCGGTCGGATCCAAAACCTTGATATCCATAACGAATACAAATCTTGAACTTGGGATCGATCTTTTTTACGATGAGCGCGCGCGAGGAGCGGATTGGTACATGCGTTCGCAACAAGGAGCGTCTCACGACTGTGGCTGCGCGACCACGTGCCTACCTTTATATCGTCTCTCGCGCGCAGTCGCGTATTTTTTGCGATTTGAATTTGGAAGCTTTCAGCCGGGTGGCCGACCGCGCCCCCGCCCTTGCGATGTTTTTTTTCCGCACCTTTTAGCAGCACAGATAAAAAATGCCATGCTGCCAGTAAACATATGCTGTACAAGATTATAATCAAATCGATATACGTTCCTTTTTTATTCCACTAGATTAATTTCAGCACTATCATTTTAATTAAACGTAGGAGTTCTAAAACATTCATCTTCATATTCTATTTTTATTTACAAGCAAGTTTTTGCTTAATATAGTAACTTGGAAAAAGATGTTCATAAAAATTATATTTAATATTTTATTTTTATTATTAATTTGTCTGTTTAGTTTTCAGCACCAAACATTAAAAATGTTGACAAAAATTAGATATTTAAATCAAATCCGCATAAAAAACGTTAATAATAAAGAGCGTATTCGTACTAATAATTCTTTATTTCAATTTTTTATTAAACACCCAAAAGTTGACAAAAGGAAAATCTGTCATAAAATTAACAATTCAACTATACAAGCGTCAATTTAATATAATACGCTAAAATATTCAATTTACCCAAAGATTAAATTAATACCTGCATAAATTTGAGGAAAATGTATATTAAATATAGAAATATGCATATAATTAGGTCAGAAATAATAATTTTAATAATATCAGTAGTGGGTTTGGCGCTTTACTTTGAATGCATTTTATAATTATAATATTAATTTATGCTTAATTTAAGACCCCGTAGGCTGCTTATCTGAAAATAAAATCACCTAAAAACTTGTTTCGTAGCTGTCATACTGTCACATTTTCGTACTGTATGACAGTCACATTAGCGAGGAAACTGAAACTAAACTAAAAAATAATAATTTTAATTTTAGTAATAATTTTAATAATATCAAATGTATGTATTAATTTATCTGAAATAAATGTTTAATAATAATAAACTGATTTCTCGTTAGATGATCAGCCCTCCGATAGTGCAAAGTATTCGACCTGCGATTGCGGCTGTTGTGATGAGATGGGTGACCGAAAATTAAGTATCTCAAGCTACTTCTGGTCCTGGCTGTATTTGCAGTCGTTAAAACTTAGCAACTTACCGTTTCGCATAAGGCCCGCGTGGGGGGTCATGGCCCAATCTCTTTATCCATCCATTACGAAGACTAGCGCCCCAGCAGAAAGCTTCAAAATTACTGATTTTTTAACTAAAAATGATAATTGGTTTTTTATTTTTGCATTTTTTTTAATGCAATTTTTATACTTATGATAAATTTTGGAAAAAATATATTGGAAAAACCCACTTCCAAAGGTCGTGGGTTCGAGTCCCATTTGAGAATTCACTTGGGGCCGAATTTTTCTATTTAAAATTTATCATAACTAAAAATAATATTGTATTAATAAAAAAAAAAATATGACTAACGTTATCAGAAATGTCGATGAAAAAAATGCAGAGTAAGACTTAGATTGAATTACTTTTGAGAATGAGGAGCCCATGGCGCAGTGGTTCGCGCGTTCGGCCTGCGATTGTTGAGGTTATGCAACTTTAGCAACGGTCGGTCATGGGATGGGTGACCAAAAATTTACTATCTCGAGCTCCTCCGGGCTAATGTACGTTAAGCCGTTGATCCCAGCTGTATTTGCAGTCTTTAAAACCCACCAATTGGGCCTGCGTGGTGGGTCATGGCGCGTACCCATCCATAAGGAAGGCCAGTGCCCCAGCAGTGGGAACATAAAAAATGGCTGATGCCGACCTTTGAGAAGGACATAGGCAATTTTTCCTGAACATTTTTGTGTATCGTTTATTCATAAAGAACGCGATATAACCGATAGGTACTGTAGTGTAAAGCGGTAGAAGTCGTGAGGCGGAACGTTAGTTGGAAAATATGAAGACTTAATCATAACAAAAACAAAAAATCCTACTAATGTGATAAATATTAAACAAGAAAAAAGCAACTTTTTTATAGTATATTTTCTTGTTTAATATTTATCACATAAAAATAGCAATGTAAAATGCAAAATTTAAAAGTTATAATCCTACTAATATTATAAATGTGAAATTATGTCAGCGTGTTTGCTTTTATGTTTGTTACTCTTTCACGCAAAAACTACAGTAACAAAACATGGATTTGGATGAAATTTGGTATGTAGGTAGGTTGCTTCAAGTAGTGGACTAAGACATAGGCATTTTTATCCCGATATTCCCACGGGAACGGGAACCACGCGGGTGAAACCGCAGGCGGCCGCTAGTATCAAAATAAACCAATTTCTGCTTACTCAATTGAAAGAAATAGTTTTATTATAACAATATGACATCATAATTGATTGTAACCACAAGGCATCTGACGTTTAATGTGGGTACAGTCAACGGCACGTCAGGGTTACCATTGCTTTAACTTTACAATAGAACGAGTATTCGTGACTATTTGAAAGAATGTGCCGGTTTTTCACACATACTATTAATACTCATATGCTCTACACTACATACAGTTAGGAATGCCATGGTAAACACAGAGTTTAAATTTATCTTTGACTTAGTATTAAGGGGCAACAGTTGAGATAGAACTACATTTGTAACACTAATTTAGTTTTAGATTCGAATACTTTAGTGGGAAAATCATTAATTTACGTAACTAATTAATTATTTGCTAATCGATTCGC
Source organism: Chrysoteuchia culmella (assembly GCA_910589605.1). Classification (NCBI taxonomy): domain Eukaryota; kingdom Metazoa; phylum Arthropoda; class Insecta; order Lepidoptera; family Crambidae; genus Chrysoteuchia; species Chrysoteuchia culmella. The sequence continues at coordinate 10,416,749 of OU342664.1, read as the reverse complement.
ACGCCGTTCGCGGAAAACCAGAACAATTGCAGTTTTAATTTAAGTAACCGATGTTCGATAAATTCATTTCATGGGTATTTTTCATACCTTTATCGCTATAGGTACTCATGAATATAGAATTTTAATTTGATGACTTTTCATGAAGTCATATTGGTCATCATTGGTAGACCAAGAAAGGTTAGTTAGTCATTTTAATGCGCAAATTGAAAAATATGTGTAATAGTAGAATTGTTTCAATCGGGGAAATGGTTATTTTATAATGGCATGATCTGAGTCAGCCATACGGTGACCATGGCCACTGTAACAGAAAACTGAATTACGTAGGTACTGTGGAGATCGTGGACCCTACCGCGCAAGTGTCGTCGGCATTGACAACGACTAAATTTGACCGATGGATGTGATATATTGCTTTTAGTCTTTGGGTAAGTTTTCATTTGTGTCAAAAAGAAACAGCAATGTGTCACATCCATCGGTCAAATGAAGCCGATCTCGATGCCGACGCCACTTGCACGGTACGGTCCCGTATATGTCTCCGCACTACAAGCAGGCCGCTACACCGCCGTTACTGGCTGGTTTTGCTTTATAAAAATTTAAAAAGAGAGGCCCGTCGTCGTGCGTAGATATGGACGGTCGCCTTGTCAGAAAAAAACATTTTAAAATATGTATTGTGAAATACTAATATAATTACTGAATATAAGAACAGTATCGAGCTAAAAGTCGTTTTTATTATTAATGTAGCGCAAGCGCGTTACAGTACCCTGACAAGGAGTCAAATGTCTCTAAATAAACTTAAAGCAAGATTGAAATAAAACAACTTGTACGGATTTCAGTACATACTGTTTATTAACCGATATTTAGTGATATTGTATGGGGTTTTTAAGATTTTTTTTTTGGTTTTCCCGACATTTCGGTACCTTTTCAGCTGCCGTGGTCACGGGTGTCAAAACATTTACGTACTATATATTGTGGGAATGAGGTTTGAGATTGTAATCAACTTGAAATTCTCAATTCAAAAATCAACCAAAAATTCGTCAATTTAAAGAAAAGTGCATACAAATTAAAATTCTGTTACATTCGTACTTGCCTATTGTATTAAATTTAATTTTAGTAATCGAAATAAGTAAGACGTCAGTAAATTGAGTACCTACCTACCTATTATTATAAATATAATGTTTTAAAAGATGGTCACGGTCGGTACCTATGCTGAATCGCCAAAAAAACTAACCGAAAGACATAATAATAACCTTAACATTTTCTTTTATTCATATTCATATTCCTTTATTGCATCTTGTTGTTACAACGATGTTACAAGAATAATTGTTAGGTCACAAACAAGAACCCAGTAAGGGCACGGCAAAATACTTATATAACTAACTATAATTTTTTTCACTTAAGTAAATGTCTAAAGACAGGTGCTGACATTTATTATTATTATATATAATATTTCTATAATAAACAACTTCTCTGCATGTATATTTTATTTATGGGCTGAAATTCTTAATGTGTCATATAAATATTCCTTGACAGAATAGTAGGCCTTATCTAGAAAAAGTCGTTTTAAATATTGTCAAATTTACTTTCTTGGAGGGCTTGTAACGAGTTAGGCAAGTGATTGTACAATTTGACTGCCATATATAATGGCACTTTTTTAACAAGATCAAATTAAATTAAATTCCTTATCATTGATGAAAAACTATCTATCTAGGTAATATAGATTGTTTGGTATAGAGATAATATACTTTACTTACAGAATCGGCAAACACCAAATCGTGCAAAAATGTGTTATGATTGTCTGTTTTATGTACTGTACGTGGTCAAATGTATCAAAATCTCGCGATTGCATTCATTTCCTGATTCAGCATAAATAAACGAGATCCGTGTTTTGAAGTTAGTAATTTTGCCCTAATGGAAATATTTCAGGCCGGTTACCTCAAAAATACCAAAACTATCAATGAAATCTCACTGTTCAGGTACCGACAAGTCTAGCCCTTTTATTGGTACCCGCATGACGAAAAAACGGCTTACCAACCCAGCGACAAACGCGCAAAACCGATCACAATTATGCCAAAACCCATTATGTTATCATAATCCTTACTAAGCCACAGAGTGCTAAAAAGACTCAGAATTTCCAAAACTTAAATTAGCCACTGTCTTTTGTCTTATCATTTGACAATCAGAGTAACCGGCAGTAGCTATATAGGATTATAATTGTGAGTCTATTATTTAAAAGTTTACGATTTAATCCTCAGTTGCCGATGGCGGGAAAGAAATGAGAGCTTTTGTTAATGATCTGGGATTAAAATATTTGAGAAATGAAGTTACTTTATACAAATGTAGTTCGGAGGAACGGCGTCCTTTAACCAGATTAGTTTTTAACTCGGAATAGGCAAAGTAAGTTAGGAAAGGTGTTTGTTTCCACGTAGTATTTAACCATTAAGTACATTAAATAGGGAATAAGTTCTAGATCACGTCTAATTTGGAACATTTCTTCTCGAATACATGTGACGTATGAAGGATTCGTCAGTGATGTATCCACACTTATGTGGATATAAGAAATCCGGTATCTTTTTTAAAATTAGATTCGTTAATTTTTGCAGTAATTATCAGCGCTTTTAGTTATAGTACTTTATTTAGCACCAGCTTCGAACGCGTCGCAGCTTCGCTTAGAAATATAAGGAGCCTAAATAATTATAAGTAATCACAATCAACAGCCTATGTCACTTAGGGAAAAGAAATAAAGAATTTTCAAAATCGCTTTAGTAGTTCAAGAGATTACTTTCTTCCTAAATACAAACTTTACCTGTTTATAATAGTAGTGTAGAAAACCCCATGTTTCCACTGGTTGCACTATTGCGAGAAAATTTGTTGTAGAATATAATGCGGCCACTGAGAGGATGACCAAATGGCTCTTGATAGACGCTGTCAAATAACGCATTTTTTCAGTGGCAATCAGTGGCAGTATGCGTTTGCAACATGTTTTTTTTGTAAATGTTTCGCCAGTGGAACGGGAGGCACGAACAACATATTTTTACCAGGATTGTAGGCGCCCGGGCATACAAACATAGGCAAAGAACGTGCGCATAAATAAATAAAACACGAGGAAAAGCGCTTTGTACGCATATGTGGAAAATAATAATAATAATTGCATACAATCATACCAATTATCTAGCCCACGTTAAGATTCATGAAGAACTTGTGTTATGGATACTAGATAACGGATAAACATACTTATATACTTTTTTTTGTAAATACATACATATTATACATATTAAACACCCAGACCAATACATAGACATGTTCATGCACACAAATATTTGTCTTGTCCGGGGATCGAATCCGGGAGCTCTGGCTTAGAAGGCGGGTATAGTATCCCTGTGCCAAACAGGTCGTCAATCAACCAAAAGTACTATCAGAATTACAAGACAGGTAGAGGTAGTAGTACAAGATAAGTATCATCTTGATGCTTTTTAGTTTGATGTGCGAGTACGCATTTGGACAATGATTGTTTGTTTTGGCGTCGGTCGTCTTAGATTTATGTGCAAATTAATTTGTATAAATGTAACTTGCAATTATGTAATGGTCGGAAAAAATACTATAATTAATCTTAGGCGCCTTTTAAATTATGTTTACACACCCTTTGGCCATTTATTTGGACGACGGCCTGTTTGGTGCAGGAGTAATAAGCCTTCTAGGCCGTAGGCCCGTGTTCAATCCCCGGACAAGATAAACATTTGTGTGCATGAACATGTCTATTTGTCATGGTCTGGGTGTTTAATATGTATATTATGTATGTATGTATCTTCGGAACCTTGCCTAAATTTACAAAAAAATATATAAGTACATTTATCTAGTATCCATAACACAAGTTCTTCATGAAACTAACGTGGGCTAGATAAGTATTTGGTGGGAATGCAATAATTTATAAATAATTTATTTAACTTATATTTTTTCATATTATAAAATCCTAACTAATATATATACAGGGTTTCCGGTTGGAGATTCCGACGTTCCTTTGCTAATATTTTTAAAAGTAAATAACGTAAGGCGGGAATTTTGACGAAATTTGAATTGTCCTTTGTGCGGATTTTTTTACCAAACGTCTTAGTGGACATGTGCGCTCGTAATCTAGGCGTAGGTGTTGATTCGTGTACAACTGCTCGTCGAATATCTTGTTCGAAATGTTTGCAACAAGTTCGATGTTTTCTTTCGTTCTCGATATCCAGCTGGGACCCGGCCATGGAGTGTGTTTGATGCTGAATATGACATGTGTATCGGAACCTTCGCAACTATGATTGAATTAAATTTTCACTTGGAGCATCTCGTAAATGACGAATAAATAAAACAATACCGTGGCTGGCTGACAGGCAATGCACAGCGCAAACGGCTGAACCGATGAAGCTGAAATTTTGCATACAGGATCCCTAAACGATGTAAGCTAGCACTAAGAAAGGATTTTTTTTATATTGGCACAGGAACGGGAACCACGTGGGTGAAACCGCAGGAGGCAGCTAGTGACGAATATTGATGAATTTGAACACAAATCATTTGCTTTAAAATACGCCTAGATTGTTGCGCATGCGTCCACTGAGATATTTAGTAAACAAATCCGCACAAAGGACAAATCAAATCACGTCAAAATTCCCACCTTAAGATTTTTACTTTTAAAATATCAGCAAAGGAAGTTCAAAACCTGTATGTTAATATATATATATATAAAATTATAAATGCGATTGTATATTGAGATAAAAAGTAACAAAGGATACTTTTTATCCCGATATTGCCTTGGGAACAGGAACCTTGCGGGTGATAGTGATAGGAAGCTAGTTAGTATATAAATATTGTTTTTGTATATTCTTACAAATTAAAAATACTACTACAACTTCCATAGACTGCACACGAACCTGTGACCTTTAGCTATCCCATGTCCGAGCCAATACTCTTTTTCTTGCTTCTAATTTAACCTATCAAGACATGATGAAGACATGAATTTCAAGCACTAATCAAATAGTTTGTGTCAAAAAATATTGAGAAGACTTGTTATAATTTTGAAGTAGGTAAGTACCTTTTTTATTTTTATTAGTGTTTTATTTACCTAGAAAAGTAGTAGTGACTAACCCCCATATTCTAAGTCGTTCCTCCAAAACTTTTTACACTCCACTCAACCTCGTCGTGGGTAAAAATGGTAGTGTGCGCTAGGCCTAACACGGAGTGGCTACGTACTCTTTGGCTCGTCCAGGTACTTACGGAGTTATGACTTAGAATACCGATTTCGAGGAGTATTTCGAAGAGGTTTTCAATGTGGTTTCGTTAAGTCGAGGACGAGTAAGTTTTGAAAGAAAGAAAGAAAGAAAGAAACACATTTATTGACACATACACATACGATACAGACAATAAAAATAGAAAGTATAAAAAAAAAAGTATAAATTTAATAAACACAACAAAATATAACTAATAGGAAGAATTGTGTGGGGTCAATAAAACCCTATCTCAGCGTTTTGCCTCTGTGTCTGTGTGTTGGAGAAATGACTTAGAATATGGGTGTAAATCTCATCTAATAAAAAAATCGCAATACCATTTTTGCGCAATAGCCAGAAATTCAAACTATAGGTCATTAATACATGTTCGTCATAATAGGCATAAAGGCAGGTGGTTGACCGGCCAAAACATCTAGTCACGAAAATATCGATATCAAGGTTAAAATGATAATGAGGATGATTTGGAAAAATTGTACATTGTTACAACTACTATAAATCGTACAATACTGTGGTCTGACTATAATTTTTTTTTTTTATTGACAACCGATACTATTTCGAAAAATTTACGTGCTAGTACTGGTGTTAAGTACTGTTAAGGCTGGAGGTGGAATCCGCTCCTGAAATCATCTACCATTGAGGAATGAAGAACCAAGTCACACAGAACACAATAACGAAAGAATGAAATACATTTGATTCGAAAAGGAATATTTAAATTTTTATACTATGTAAATCAGATTTGTGTTTGACTAAGTATAATTTCCTTAAGTAAAGTTGGTAAAAAGTTAGGTATTTATAATAAGTTAAAGTTTATATTCACATCCTAAAGTGATGGAAGAGTAAGTTAGGTATTGTGAATTAAAATGTACTTACTGTGCCTTTTTTGTAAGATAAAATGTTATACTAGAGAAAAAACTTGGACCTTAATGCAAGTTAGAAACCAGTTATTTTTAAGAAAACCTTAGATTATTTTACATCTCAACAGAGAATTCCCCATCAATACAATAAACTATTAGTCAATTTCCAGTTCAAACTTCACTAAACTAGTTACCATGTATAAAATATAACACTTTTTCCGCCAGTTTATTAGTTTGTTCATTAACCTATGTCCGTGTACGTGCCACTGTTGACTATTCACTATTACGTTACGTATGATTAATAATGAAATAATGACAGTTTTATTAATTGCGGTGAGAGACCATTTGTTTTTGTTTTGTTTTAAAATCAACTACAAGATTTTGACAATGCAAATCAGCACTCTTATTCATAAACATCTTCTTCTTTTATTAATGGCGTGCTCGCCTTAAATACGCGAATTTTGCCAATGTCAAGTAAATATATTTTGAAATATATAGATTGAGTTAAAAATGGAGCCTCAAAACACGTGTTATTACGAAAAGAACTCGGGGTGAAACTCCTTCATAAACATTCGGAAATGTTCCCGAGCGCGGATTGTATGCATTGACACTGTCACTCACTTGAAAATTCATAGACAAAGCACAGAATTCAAATCCGAGTCTCTTATCGAACGGTTGTGAATCAGGGTGATCCGACGTTATTTTATCCGACGTTATTGAACTTTTCTAAAATTTTAGTTACTTAAATATAAAAAGAAACCACTTTCTCCAACTTGGACCCAAGTTTTTTTTACATTTATTTTATTCCGTGCTACGTAGTTTAAGAGAATTGTGTAGCTGTAAATAAAAAAAAAGTGATAACGTAAACCCCTAAAACATAATCCATATTTTTTTTACATTCTGTTGATATATTGGATAAGTAAGGCCGTACGTTTTTATCATACAGAAATATTGCTTATAACAAAAGTTATTCGCATCTCAATATCCATATTTTTTACAAAAAAACTACCTCGAGCGTTTACTTTATTTAAGTTATACTAAACCGAATTACTAAAAGAGAAAAGCGTACATCCCTACATTAGGGTGTACTAAATCGAATGACATCAAAATTGCCTCATTTCGTAAAGGTTTAGGGGGGTGGAAACGTAATCGCCCGAAACAATATTTCAGAAGGAAAAAGTAGGCAATCGCCTGACTCGCGACGATCATCGGCACTACACAAGTTGTGTTATATAGGATTGATTTGATTCCATGCTTTTAGTTTAAGCTGTTATTAGATCAGAAACAACTTTAGACCGTATACACATATGATCTATTTTTAGTTAGGTAGGTATATTACACAGAATACAGAAACATTTATGGTATATAAGTCTCCGATCCGGTAAAACTTTTACTTCTGGGACATTATTGAATTAAAGCGCGAAATGAAAGAAAGTACTAAAGACGTAGGTACTAGAACTCATAATATAGAGTAAGTTCGCAGTGAAACTCTTGCACTAAAATATTGTAATACGTATGAAGATCAACTTGAGGACTTTAACAGTAACTTTATAATTATAATTGTTCCGGACGAAGTGGTTTTCACTTGCTTTTATAGTAATTATAATAATAATCATAATCATTTATTTGCACTTGTGCAGATGACATTAAAATATAGATTAGCCTAATCAGCCATTTACAATAGCATGAAAATCATATAGGTACCTAATAAATAATAGATTTATACAATTTGATTCATTCCGTAGACACAACACCAACATGTCAGAATCGAGTGAAATTAAAAAAACATAATGTCAGAGAAGCAATAAAAATCACAAATTACAAATATAAATTCCAAAGCCTAGGACCATACACCAATGTACCATATACCATTCCGTATAGACGTACCATATTATTATACTAATTTTTGCAACGAGATGAGATGTGTAATTATAATTTGAATAGAAAAATATATGACTCACTATAAAGGGAGTTTCTTGAGGAGCCCGTGGCGCAGTGTTAATGTTAAGCAACTTTCGCTATGGTCGGTCACGGGATGGGTGACCAAAAATTTACTATCTCGAGCTCTTCTGTGCTTCGGAAGGCTTTGGTGCCGACTGCATTAATTTGCAGTCGTCAGAACCCACCAATCCGCATTGGGCCCGCGTGGTAGGTCATGGCCAGTTCTCCTTATCCACCTATAAGGAAGGCCAGTGCCCCAGCAGTGAGTCCATAAAAAATTTCCGATGACGAAAGAGTGTTTCTATTACTTCAAATTCATAACTGAGCATTTTCTAATTTTTTTTTCGATCAGTACGTGTGACGAAATACCAACGGAAAATAACAATAGAAGATCGATTTTTAATATTCTGAGGTATATCTTAAGATCATGGGTGAGATAGTGATAACAATATGTTTTATTAAGTGGTCTGTGGTAGAAAAAAACATCCGGATAACTTCTTACACCCAACCAATGCCTATTTTGCTACGTTGAGATATAGCGTTAAAGAGTTGTACGGTTTTCAAAAATAAGTAAAACTGCATACAAAGACTTTTGATAAATCACTTACCTATACCGGGAGTCGTACCGGCTTAAATGAGAACCGTCCTTTTTTTTCCACACACTTCTCTCAGGGCCAGTTTCACCACCTATAGATAAGTTCTGGATTGGTTATTTGACAGATCAATTGACAGTTGTAACATACAAATATGTCAAATTATCTGCAAGATAAGTTATCCGCCACCGTGGTCTAGTGGTACAACCACCGGTATCAGATCCAGGGGTCCCGGGTTCGATTCCCAGCGGGGGTACATATTGTATTCGGTTTGGTTGGTGGTAGGACTTGTTGTAAGTCCGCCTGGCTAGCTACCACCATCTTATCTAAGTCTGACGCCATAACAACAATGTTTTCAGCATTGTTGTGTTCCGGCAGTTAAAGATAAGATAGCCAGTTCCTCAGTGATTGGGGATTCCGGGAGAGGCTCGCTTCCATCTTCAGCCTTATCAATACTTAACATCACGTATGACGAAGGCTAAGAGGTTCCCCGTACTTCATAAAAAAAAAAACCAGAACATGACAGTCAGTGGTGAAACCGGCCCTCAAGTTGCACCTTTGATGCTCTGCCAACCACGCATGTGGACTATGTGGACTATGTGGTAGAAAAAGATCCATTTAAGTCGCAAACGCAAAGTCATCGAGAACAACAGAAGTAAGGGTCGTCTGTCAATTGTTTTGGGTCGTTTCCAACCAATAATGTTTACTCCTTTACAACCCCTCGTGTTAAAATAGCCATTAGTAAGGTGCTATTGTAGCTCTGTAATGGCTTTATAACCTCGGTTGTGCAAATGTTTCGAAGGTCATTCATTTTTTAACATTTTTAATGGCAACACTAGTTTTGCAATGTTTTATTATTGTTTCGCACTATTGTTACATCTTTGTTCGCAAATTGCAAGCTTTGTTGTTTTTTTATGATTAGAAAGCTGTGTTTTATTTAAAAATGTGCTTTTAGGTTCTTTAAATTATTTAACTGCTTCACTTTGTTTAGTTTGTTTAAAAAATGTCGGGATGGGTGTTATTTGCGCAACGCGTAGGGTGGCAAATCATTACACAATACATCCTTTTTTCTCAAACATGCTTGAAAAGTTGAGCATTATTTTGACAACCTTCCTTGAGATAAACCGATATTGCTGTACTGGCCACATACATGCGAGCAGCGGCCGGCAAAAGTTGTATGAGATCCATATCTGCCGTGTTTAGCGGCCAAATAAATTACATAGTAACTCATATCTGTCGTGTAATTTAAAAATGGAACTATATTTTACTCCGAAATATCCGAAATACCAAGGAGGTGACATATCAAAGGTTTTATTTAAATTTTGAACTGGCTTGCAAATAGAAAGCTGTTTTAGAAAAAAAAACAACAAATGAACACTTTAACGCGGGAAAAAATATTGTTGTTCGTTATTCATCTGATTTCGAAAAATAGTTTTAATTTCCGCGCATTATTTGAGATAAGTACTATACAAGCCTTAGCCACAACTAGGCATTGATGGACTTACGTATGTGTGCCTCGGCTTCGCGTTCGTCCATCAATGCCTCTTTTGCTGGCCGCTGCAGTAATTGCATGCTTAAAAGCAAAAAAGTTTTAACAACATACCTACCTTTTTCCTGCTACTTATAACTTTATTACGGCACTAATAAACTTTCTTAGGACCAATTTATCAACGTTCAGTTGACAAACTACATATATTCCTCTGATATTGTTTTATGCAGACACGAGTATATTGTTATTAATTGTCATTAATATTATTTTAGTTGGTCATGAATTTAGCTGACTGATAACCTTTATCCGAGGATTGAAAAATAGGCCCTTAAATAATGAAATATCACTAGCATGCACACCTTTATTCAACCCTAAAATGCTCTTCGTCGCTAAAAGGCGTCTTCTAAATTTACACTTAAAGTGCAATATAAGATATCTACCGCTCAGTAAAGTTTGGCCACTGTACTGTTAACTTTTAATTTATGATTTACAGTACTTCACAGCTAACCCTTTTGGGTACCGTTGTTTCCATTCTAATTATACATTCACGGGTCTGTTTGGCTACTGACACATTTGTGACACCAAGTTACCTGTTTTGTGTCAATAGTATTTTTCTTTGGAACGCATTATGCGTGACATAGAATCCTCAAAGACTGTTGTGACGTCAGTTTGAAACGCAGTTTTGAACGTGATGTAGGAATAAATCACAGTAGTTTTGGGGACAGTATGTGTATTTTGAGATATTCGTTTGCACGGTGGTTAGTGTCTATTAAATTTTAAACACAGCTGCCCAAAAAAAGGAGTGTATAAGTGGGTTTCATGTTTGTATGTGCTTTTCTTTGCTTCACTATAACTTCTAAATGCCTTATTAGATTTGATTGCATGGGGTATCGTTAGATTCCTTATATCAATTCATTTATTAAATTGAATATGAAAGAAAGAAAGAAAGAAAAACATTTTATTGGCGTAATATAATATAGCACCATATAATATAGCAACGACGCTATTCTATTGTGTATTTTTTTCCCTTTCCCCACAATTGTATTCCGATTGCAATGTCAATTTAATTAACTGAGACAACCAAAATTTATAATTTTCTTTAACTTATACTTAACTCTTTATCTCGTTTTCCGTTTTTGTGTGTTTTTATTATTTATTTTTGTCTGAATGAAATAAACAATGAATGGTTTCACTGCGTCGAAATTTAAATAAAGGAAAGTAGCAATTTTTGACAATACTAATTAAACAACTTGATGTAGAATTAACGACTTTGTTTCAATGAAATAAAGTACTCAAAGGTGCACAAGTAAGTGGTCAAAAATATAGAATTGCCGAATCCAAAAGACACTTAAATATGTAGATTAATATGTAAACGACGACTTCCGATTTGAGTCAGCATAATTCAGTCCTAAATTAGAAATGTCAAAGTCAACGAACTGGTTCGTCTAGGTCATAGTTAATATTTAAATATATTACTGTTTTCTATTTAATCTTTGACTTTAACTTCATTGAGTGTTCGTATGATATGGACGTTATGCAATGGTTAAGTATTGATTTATATTTCGATAGGGTATTTAAGATTAAAGTAAAACAGAAGTATTTAAATTAAAAACCGCTACAACCACCGGTATCAGACCCAGGGGTCCCGGGTTCGATTCCCAGCAGGGGTACATATTGTATTTGGTTTAGTTGGTAGTAGGACTTGTTGTAAGTCCGCCTGGCTAGCTACCACCATCTTATCTGTCTGACGCCATAACAATAATGTTTTCAGCATTGTTGTGTTCCGGCAGTTAAAAAGATTAGAAAGCCAGTTCCTCAGTGATTGAGGATTCCGGGAGAGGCTCGCTTCCATCTTCAGCCTTATCAATACTTAACTTTAGGTATGATGAAGGCTAAGAGATTCCCCGTCGCTCATAAAAAAAAGTAAGTATGAAATAAAACAACTTTTACGGATTTCAGTGCACACTGTTTATTACCCGATATTTAGTGGTAGGTACCAGTGGCGTAGGGTCCATACAACACGATTCATATCGGCTTCACTTTTAGGAATCCCACCACCCCAATCCACCATACAGTTAAGTGAAATTTTGGTCCAGCTTTAATTTGCCATATTTCGAACCCTCGCCACTGGTACTTTTATTTTATCTGTTTTTTAAGGTTTTTTTGGTTTCCCGAATTTTCGACAGTTTTTCGGCTGCCGTGGTGGTGGTGGTCGAGTAATAAACAGTCAGCACTGAAATCCGTAAAAGTTTTTTTATTTCAACTATGAGTGTGCGAAGAAATTAAAGATGTGCTTAGAAGTATGTATATTTGAACTTAACTTGTGGAAAACTCAGTCCTTTAAAAGCCTATAGTAGTTGACTATGGTAGTTAGTAGTTTGGGCCTATACCCAGCAGTGGGTGTCATGTGGCTGAGACGACGATGGCGAGTCTAGCTAGAGTGGAAATGTGACCAAAAACTCCCAAAAGAAGGGTTTACTAATTTCGAAATATATTTATCTAATAAACGCTATTCTTTCTACTTTAAACAGATCCAGATAAAACTTCAAGGCCAAACCTGTCTGGTGCAATAATATATCTTCTTGGGAAACCGAATCCTCAAGGTCCTACTGTCCTCTCTTAATTTTAATCTTGTTTCAATAGTCTTTTGTTTCTTTTAATCCGGTAAAGGGTCCATTGACTAATTTAATCTGGTAGAAGTGCTACCGCAAAACAATTGTTCAAACTTAAAGTTGCTAAAATGATGAAAACAATGACTGTGATGGCATCTTGCGCCTTTGAAAATATAAACGAGCCAATTCGGAGATTACTATTTTATTTTTATCTAGAACTAGCGACAGCCCGTGGTTTCACCCGCTTGATTACCGTTCCCGTGGTAATATCAGGATAAAAAGTAGCCTATGTTTTAATTCATGCTATCTTTTATTTGTGTGCCAAATTTCATCCAAATCGGTTTAGTAGTTTTGCGTAAAAGAGTAACAAACATCCAAACATCCTCACAAACTTTAATATTAGTAGGATTAGTAGGACTTTAATTGTTTCTGCGGTCTGCTGGTATCAGATCCAGAGGTTCCATATACGATTCCCAGTGAGGGTGTACTCATAATTCATTCTGTTCGGTTGGTAGCTTAAGATTTGTTGCAAGTCTGTCTGGGTAGCTACCACCATCAATAAGTCTGACGCCAACACGCCAACTTCTCAGCATTGTTGTGTTCCGGCAGTTGGAGATAAAACAGCCGGTTCCTGAGTGGTTGAGAATTCCGGGACTAATCTCCTATATCACTAAATTTTGAGGAACGCGATATTCCAATTTCTGTGAATGAAAGAATGAAGAGAACGAAATGTGAAAGTATGTCAGTTTATTCGTTTGTTTATTACTCTTTCACGAAAATATATTTTGTATTTAGTATGTAGGGACTTCAAATAGTGGACTAATACATAGGCAACTTTTTATCCTGCTATTCCCACGGGATCGGGAACCACGCGGGTAAACCAACCGTACTCTTTAAAATACGAATTCCATCCCTTCAAAGTCCTCTCTAAAGAAGTTTCAAACTTAACAATATCTGCAATAATGTCTGTTTCGCAGTTTTTTACTGTCAGTTGAAAAAATGCAATTCTTTGTATAAGGCCTCGAAATTGCAATCTTTAGTGATTTTAATGACTAGAAAGTAAGCAAGGGCTGGCTTTCTAACGTTCTTAGAAATGAAGTTAAAAAAATCTTTGGGGAATTTACAGTTACCTTGATTGTTTAAACTATGAACTAGCGGCCGACTGCGGTTTCAGTCGCATGGTCCCCGTTCCCGTGGGAATATCGGGATAAAAAGTATCCTATTATTTCAGGCTATATCTATCTGTGTGTCTTTCATACAAATCCGTCAGTAGTTTGTGCAGGATAGAGTATCAAACATCTATCTATGCCTTAACGTTGCCTTTATTCATTGCCTTTACGTTCATGCAATTTTTTTATTTTTATGTAACGCACTATAAAGTTCCTTTTTTTATTCACTCAATCATACAAATGCAAATTCTGTAAGTTATAATTGACTAATTGGTGTCCCGTGACACAGGCTTTGACTAGTTCGGGTACCTCTGTTATCTCTGTAATATGTACAATATTGCTTTGTCATGACCACCTTATATATTACTACGAGTACTACTGTTTGCATATTAACAACTAGCTGGTGCCCGCGACTTCGTACGCGTGGACTTTTATGTAGTACTTACATTTTTTTAATTTGACGTTAAAGATCGACCATTAAATCGTGGTACTTACAACAAAAATGATAATAAATGCCGCATGCCAAAGGAAATTTATTATACTAATGTAGCTGTAAGGTGCTTAGTGTATTTCTTTATGAACTACATTGGTGGTTTTTCCGTTTTGAGCCAATATGAATAAACCCGTAGCTCCACTGACCCGCGAAAAAGCAACATAGAGCTGGCCGTAGGAAAAACAATTGGACCTTAGTGCGACACCAGCGGCTTTCAGCGTTTGTCACTTCTACTTATTTATAGTCAAATCAAACCACGGGGTAGACCACTCGCTGGCAGTGAATAAAAAAATTTAATTGGGTAATTTGTGGCGCGTCGTCGTCCTGATCAACTACATTGTTAAAGCAAGTGTAAACCACTTCATCCGGAACAATATTAGCAATTTTTTCTGTTATTTATTGCAGTTGCTAATATAACTTTGTCATTCATACAGACACTATGAAAAACAAAGTTATTTTTTGCAGACAAAAAATTATAGTATTCATTTTGGGTAGGTGTATTTAATATAATAATAAAGAAACTTTATTGCACACGATTCAAAAACAAACACATACAGAGAAAATGACAAAAAAGAGGAACACACAATAGGCGGCCTTATTGCTACATAGCAATCTCTTCCAGGCAACCTTGGGCGAGAGACGGAACCCTTCATGTGCGAGTTCGAGTCGCACTTGGCCGATTTTGTGGTGTAAATGTGGCGCGTTCACATAACCAAGAATTCCCTAACTTGAGCTACACTGGAGGTCCCCGAATATTGAGTGTATAAGTTCCTCTTCTGAGGCAACGACTTTTGTCAGTATTTAGGGAAGACTTAATTTCTTGGGCATGTAAATAACCGCCAAGCTGCGCTTTCATATCGGTTGTCAATCCCAGCTTATGTATCTGAGGCCTTATGGTTGAGATGGCCTTAAAATATTTTAATGAGGTGTTAATCTCATCGGTTCTTGTCCTCCGACTTATAATAGGAAGGGTCTGTCTAAAAAAGGGATGTGACGTTACCCATGGGTCAATGGGCAAATCATATCAAAGTCTTCAGAGAGGAATGTTTTGTATTTTCTCCACAATACTAAAGTATCCAAAAGACCACAAAACACTTAAATAATGGCGAGCAAATGTCGTAAGCAGCGGGGGCTGTCACTGACATAGGCTTCCTCGAAAGTCTTGTCCCAGTGTTGATCATCGTCATGAAGATGAAGTGCCCTACAGGTTGCTTGAAACGCCGGAAGCTCTACAGCATCAACTGTCTTTAAAAAAAGTGTCTTTAACTAAGAGAATCGTTCCCCGAATAAAATGGAAGAACAGGTGCAAAAATTTGCATTCTTAATTTATTTTTGGTTATTTTTTCGTGTAATGAAGAAAACGTGTCCTTGATTTACATATTTCAACAGAAAATGCCCAAACAAATTTTCTGGTAAAATTTGCTGGTAAAAAAAGTAGCTGTTCTATTACTTTTCTGGCATTACCATTGTCCTAAATTGGGTTGAAATATTCTGGATTTTAATATGTCAACAGAAAATGCTCATTACGCTTAACAACTTTTGCTTTTGTGACATTTCCATAACTCTCATAGTTTATGTGAAAAATATTAAACAAGAAAATATACTAGAAAAAAGCAACTAGTCTCATGTCGCCCTGAGACCTTTCTTGTTTAATATTTTTCACATAAAAATAGCATTGTAAAATGCAAAATTAAAAAGTTATAAAACGCCTGAATCTTAAGTCTTACTCACGCGTGATATTGTATGAACATTTTGCTTGAGTTGAGTTTGAGACTATCTCAACTTGAAATCTTCAATTAAAAAACCGACGGTAATACTTTTAAGCATAATATTACTACGTGAGCGCAATATTTTTGTAGTTATAACATTAGGCCATGTGCGACCATATGAGCTACGGCTACTACGAGCTACGAGACTGCTACGCTGAAATTGCCTACACATATAATATCATCGATACACCCTTGTCAATGATTTCTACTGTGAGGGTGTGAAAAACTTGTGAAAAGTATTCGTATCAACAAAAGAATAATGAGTAGCGTCACTACCGTACATTAAACGAAACTTCCTTTTAGACAAGTATTTTTGTTCTCTTCGCAATTATATCGTGCTAGTTATTAATTATAAGCTTAAAAAGAATGGTTATTAGATTTTTCACAATTTTTTTAAGAACATGTGGTAGACTCTTAGCCTTCATTATACCTGATGTTAAGTATTGAAAAGGCCGAAGATGGAAGCGAGCCTCTCCCGGAATCATCATCACTGAGGAGCTGGCTATCTTACCTCTAACTGCCGGAACACAGTAATGCTGAAAACATTGTTTTTATGACGTCAGACTTAGATAAGATGGTGGTAGCTAGCCAGGCGGACTTACAACAAGTCCTACCATCGACCAAACTGAATACAATATGTACCCTCGCTGGGACCCCTGGGTCTGATACCGGTGGTTGTTAAAGCAAGTTAATAAAATTGTTTCGACAATATAAATAAAACTATACTTTATTATTCTGTTAGGAATACGCACGCTGATTATCTAACAAAAAAATACTTAGCAACCAGTTTCGCGCTGTCATTAGTGTCATATTTTCATATTGTATGACAACCAAAATAGCGACGAAACTGTGAACTGAGTTTTCGTTATATAATAAGCCCTCCGACCAGTAGTTGTACATTATATTAATAGAAATAAATGATAATTTAAAAGAAACCAATTTTTAACAGTATATGATTTTTTTAAATATTCCATATTTTTAATGCTATTTTTATACTTATGATAAATTTTAAATAGAAAAATATTGGGAAAAATGGAACTCGGACCCACGACCTTTGGAAAACCGGTCCAATGCTCTTCATTGGATTTCCAAAGGTCGTGGTTTCGAGTCCCATCTGAGAATTCACTTCTGATCGAGTTGTTTTTTTTCCAATATTTTTTTATTTAATATGTATCTAAATTTTTTACATGTTCCGCGCCATGTGTATCATTTACGATTCACACTTGTCAAACAACTTATGAAGCTTATCGATACACATGCCTCTACAAAAAAAAAAAAATTGGTGGTATTGGCATTTATAGCTTGGCGGCGAGGGTGTTAAGGTACTTTTCTTGAGGTTTCCATATAAATAATAATAAAAAATAAATTTGTTTATTTGTTTAAACACGGTATTACAAGTTGATACAATAAATTATAGTCCACATGTTTCGCTAATAATGAATATAGCATGCAAATATTAATAATACAATTCATGTCAAAAATTAATACGGAAATAATAACAATATGAATGTCAGTACAAATAAGAAATGTCAATACAAATTTGATACTTAATTATTTTTGTTAAAGAAGGAATTTATGTCATAAAAATTATTTTGGTTAATCCATTAGTACAATTTTTGTTTGAACATATTTATATTGAGCATTTTTAATACTTTAGGAATCTTGTTATAGACCCTTACACACATACAAAGGCAACTTTTTGCATACTTATCCGACTTCGGAATATTATCAAAAATCATCCTATGTGGATCTCTCAATCTATAATTATTTACCTTCTTAAACAAAACGGCAACTTCATAAACTTAAAGCGAAGGAAGTGGCAATAATCCTAGACTTTTAAATAGTCCTTTGCAAGACACGTCAGGTAATACGCCACAAATAGCCCTAATGCACTTTTTTTGAGCAATAAAAGCTCTATTTTTTTCCGTGCTGTTTCCCCATAATATGATACCGTAGCGCAGAATCGACTCTATATATGCACGATAGGACACTATGGCAGTTTTTTTATCGGTTACGTTTCTGACACGTCTAAGGGCATAGACGAATTTGTTTATTTTGGCACATAATTCGTTTACATGTTTTTTCCAATCCAAATCCTCATCTATAGTTATTCCTAAAAATTTTAAATAATGTGATTCATTCATTTTTGGCACATTAAGAGCAAAGTTATATTGTTTATGTTTTGATTTATTAAATTGAATAAAATAAGATTTGTCAAGATTTATGTTTAAATTATTCGCCTTAAGCCAGTCAATTATTATGTCAATAGTCCGATTAACCTCCAATTCATGCTTACGTATAGCGTCATTGCATTTAGAATTATTCGAAGTCACAATTATAGATATATCGTCCGCATACAGGGTACATTTATGATTTGTTATATCAGTTATGTCATTTATATAAAGGAGAAATAAAATTGGACCCAATACACTTCCCTGTGGTACGCCAGCGTCATTTTCTTCGAATTCTGATGAAAAGGTGATTTTTTTGTTTTCAAATATTTTATTAATAACAACTTTTTGTTGACGACCACTTATGTAAGACTCTATCCATGCTAATGTGGGTCCCCTGATTCCAAGGAATTCGAGTTTCTTTGAGAGAGACAAAATCGAATGCTTTCGACAGGTCAATAAAAAGACCAGTTGTTAAATAGTCTTTGTTTAAATTTGTCAAAATATTATTTATTAGATAAAAAATTGCTAATGTCGTTGATTTTTCTTTTTGAAAGCCAAATTGTTCTTTTTTAATAATATAAAAAAAAAGTAATTGTTTTATTTCAAACATTTCAAGGTCAAATCACATATTTTACGACGAAAACCCTAAATATTTATTATAAATGCTTTATGGCAAGCTTTTTAACTAAAACAGCATTCTTAAACAAAATCCGAGGGACCAACAAATTAAGAAATGTCAACATTTTAATGTTATGCAAATACAAGTAAATAATAGAATCGTACATATTCATAACTCGTATTGCCCCATAGAAGTTGCCTTTGGCGGCGTAATTTTTTAACTACTTTTTATTACGCTAAAGGTACGCCGACCTTTTTACGCAAACGTTATGTAAAAAATCTTCCCGCTTTTATCGGCCGCTCAAATATTTGGAAGACTCGAAAAAACGTGCAGTATAAAGGATTTGTTTTTATATATCATCTATGTACCTAACTTCTGTGATATTCATCCATTTTAGGAAATGAAAAACTACGTATATAGATATTTTTTAATTTTATTTTAAAATTCATTCAATGCTCATAATTATGAATTTAATCTATAGAGTTTATAGATGATCTTGTATTACTATATATGTTTATCCTAGTCTTATGTTTACTTACTTGATATAACCAAATACTATCGAAACTAGCGAGTTTATAGTGTTTGATATAATGGATTAACATGGATTAACATGGATTAAACTGAAGCTGAATGAAGCGAAGGATTCAAGTCTGCCCAAGGCTAAGACACTTTTATCCCCGAGGAGCATACTCTACTTTATACAACTACTGTACCTACTGTGACATTAAATAAAAAACAAATTATAAAATATAAAACCAATAAGTGACAACAATTTGCAGAAAAAAATATCGAAAGGATCGAATATCACCGATTTTTTCTTTAGATATATTGTTAGTTCCGTAGGCAGTGCAATGATAATTTTCATTATATCTGTGTGTGACTGTGACCAAGAGTCTAGACTACACACATTCACAATTTGATGATTTGCCATGTGTTACTGATAAGTAAGACAAAAGACCCGAAAAAGCACGAAAATGAAAGAGATAGCTATTACATTATATTTGAATGTGTGCACAATATCACACAATTCCAATTTCAAATGTTTTCTTGGTGCTAGGAACCCTGATACATACAGCCATGTTTATATTTTTCATAGGAGTAAAATCTCTTTATAGTGTAAATTTTATAGTTAAAAACTCCTTGGACCAGTAAGTTATGCCTTCAACAGACTTGTTTTTTTTCCAAACTATTTTTGATTAAGTTTTTGTTGACATTTTGGCGTTTCAAATTTAAATGTTATTATAATTACACAAGGGAAGTTCCATATAACATTAGCTCCCTCCGGGCATTAATAGCTTACTTTCAAGTTTTGAATATTTGATATATAATCTACAGATGCAGGTGGTGTATAAAAAATGTTTTTCACCTCACACTCTCGTAAAATAAGGTTTTATCATTCAATTTCTGCGCCGAATATCGCATATTACCGCCCTGGCGTGACTATTTTTTTTAATTTAGAAAGAAAAATATTTCATAATGCGGTCCCAATCGCACTATTGACTTTTTATGTTATATTTGATTCTTATTTTAAATAACTTTGAATTCATAATAATACTCCGTTTTGGTTTTATTATATTATTTTAGTTCCTTAAATCATAAAAACAATAAATTATTCGATTGCATGAGCATTTGGCTCCTAATCTCTTGTGTTGGATGGAAGCCAGTACTCATTTGTATGATGCGCTAAATGAATATGTAGTAGTAGTACCACTTAGCTCTAATCATTAATTAATTTACGCCAAATTCCTGAAGCCCCCTTCTTAAACAGAAAAAATTTATTTAAAAAATCGCATTAGCAATTCACAAAAAATGACCGATATTACAGTTTTACCGCAACATGATCATTTGCACAGCTGTAACGTGACGTGTTGGAGAGTGACAGTCACGTGTGCCGTTTCCGCACTGAATCGGTGACGGTGACCCCTGTCCAGTCAAACCCGGCTGAATTTAATGGGGAAAACCTTTTATCATTCCACCTAATTTTAATCTTCGGAATCTAATAAAGTGACTGACTAACTAATGTATGTAAAAAATGGTTTCTATGACTTTAAAAAAAAAAAAAATAATAGAACGGAGATTCTCTTCTTTTTGATCTTTATTATCATTTTATGATATTTGAATTTTTGCATTATTCAGTGCTATTTTTATACTTACTTATGATAAATTTTGAAAAGAAAAATATTGGAAAAAATTAATGGCCACAAGTAAAATCCCATCTGAGAATTCACGTGAGGCCGAGTAATTTTTCCAATATTTTTCTATTCTTTATTATCTATTTATTTTTATACTGTATTTTTTTTATACCTGGTTATAATTGTGATATTTTATAAGGAGTAAATGTTAAAACATATAAAATATCACATATTATTTCTCTAATTTACCTAATTTTCTTATGTTAAAAGAGAATTTTTCAAATGTAACTGTTTGTTTGCTCTATATTATGTACTAGCGGCCGCAACGGTTACACCCGCGTGGTTCCCGTTCCCGTGGGAATAGCGAGATAAAAAGTAGCCTATATTTTAATGCAGGCTATCTTCTATCTGTGTGGCAAATTTGATCCAAATCGGTTCATTAGTTTTTGCGTGACAGAGTTACGAACAAACAAACAACTTTCGCGTTTATAATATTAGTAGGATTTGGTAAGCATAATGATTCCAAGCGTCAATTTCCTAGCTACAAAAATAAACTTTTTGGTTGAAAAATAATATGAAATAGTTTAATTGCACTTCTTAACTATTTATTTCTAGTAACTACATTTAAATTATTCTCTCTCAGACTTCTCAATACGCAAAGCATTAATTACTTTATTACCTAGTCTATATAGACTGTATGAGTATGACTTAAAGGTTTATTCACAGTTACATTGCAACTAATAAAAATATCTAGTGCTCACAATAAAATTTGGCCACTGCCCCGTTTCAAGCTTTCTCCATAAGATTTACAATTTCAACCCTTTACTGGTCCCTTTAGAAACTTAATTAAATATTCAAGAAAGAACAAAGTGTTTATTTTGTCTGGCTACCGGAGAAATGGTTTTGTTCCTGAATGACTTTCTTGTCTCAAAAACACATTATGGAACTTTTGCTCCAATTGTTAGTTATCTGTAGGCTTTGTTTGAAGTGCTACTGAAGTTTAAACAATAAATAGACTGGGCTTCAATAGGTGACCGTTATGTCTAAAGTTTTTTTTTAATCCCTTTGCAATCATAAATAGATTTGTGTGCTGTTGCTGTCACAGCTTGGGAAGTTTTAATTTTAGGTAAGTTTTATTTTAATGATTAATTTGTGTTAGCGAGGCATTTGGTAGGAAAGTAGGGGCCCATCACTGTAATAAAATTGTAATTTTTAGTCAGGGAATGTGTTAAAATCTATCCCATTAAAAAACTAGTTAGCTTTTTTGTATTCATCAAAATTAACTAACACTGGTCGTGTGAACATTTCATTAACGTTAATTATTTCTGGTCTTCACTTTCATATATATTGTTAGCAGAGTACGTTAATAATAAGTACTTATTGAGAAGTGGTAATTTGTGATAATATTTGAGACAATGTTTCCGTCTTTAATTACAGTATTTTAGAGTAAGTCGTATAATTAAAAGGTTTATGCTAAAGTAACTCTTATTTGTTGATGTATTGTAATATTGTCACCTACTGGTGACAAAAGTTACAACAAATTGCTTGTTGAGATACAGAATGATAAATGTTAACTCATGACAAATGGTTTTACATTAAAAATCCGAAACATTTCGAATCTAACGCAGTCATAAATAAGGTTGAAAATAGCTTTTAAACTATTAGAAGTTATCCTGCTACATCACTAAAGACAAAAAAAAACAAAATACAGTTTTACAAACGTTCCCGTTCTTTATAATTTTAGTTTAATTTATGACCGTGCGGGCCCACTGTGCCAACGGTACAAACAACACCGCAATAGCACAGTGGTCATACGACGTACCCGTTAGACAAAAAGTTTTGACAATTTTTTCGTAAAACAACTAACTTTTGTGTACTTTTATTGCGCGAAATTTAACTGTGGTCATTTCCCGAAAATTCTTAACAAATTCGTTCCTCCCTTTATTTATAGTAGCTGGGAATATTACTATAACAATGTAGCGGTTTCAAAAAATGTTTTTAATATTCATACAAAGTGCTGGTAGCTAGGGATAAAGTTGACAAACAAAAAATATCGGAATGTTCGGTGACGCTTTGAAATATGATAAATCGGACTTGTTATAACTTGTGTGTCCGTAAACAGCACGTCAAGCTTTACAGTTTGACGTTAGGAGCGTCTTTATGAAGTTTGTAATAACGACAGTTTTCGTAAAAAACACAGTCTGTTTAGAAAGCCAGCTTATTTTTATCAACCTGAGCGTTATCATAGTCTACCTGAGCTTCTAAATAGTCTACGGCTAATTCCAAAAATGTGAACATACTCGCACTACAAGAAGTTTTGAAAATTCTTAAAAAAAATGAAATACATTTAGGACTACTGAAGGGATAAATTTTACAGAGAAAAATTTAAAATTTATCCAAATGCTCGGATTTCCAAAGGTCGTGGGTTCGAGTCCCATCTGAGAATTAACTTGTGGGCGAGTTGATTTTTTCCAATATTTTCTATTAAAAAATTATCATAAGTATAAAAATAACATAGAAAAATGCAAAAATTAAAAAATCATAAAATACTGAACGGATTATTATGATTCTTGTTTTTTAATAGCTTTTGAAATATAAAATGTTACAAGGAACTTTATATACGCTAATTATGAACTTTACGTTGTTCCTCGTGTATAGGCTCAGATTACAAGACTGTTAAACCATTCGTTAGTGAATTTCTATTAATGCCTAATCATAAATCATTTTGAGGGTTTTATCGCCAAAATAGTGGTAACTTTGAAGTTGCATGTCTAATCGGTTTAATATTCTTATTCATTAACTCTCACATAATACAGATCTAGTGGTATAAGTACGAAATAAATTATTACTGTGGTACAAAATTAAACTTCAAATAATCAGAAATTAAATAAATCGTCATCATCAAAAATAAATAAAATAAACAGAACTTACCGAAATCAAGATTATTAATATGCAATTATGAAAATTCAAATTAAACATAATATAAAGAAAAAGAATACGTTAAAATTCATTTAACCCGATATGTGCTCTCCGTTGACCTCTCACACATGAAATTTTAATGGCTATTGTAAATATGTAGGCTGCGAACTCTTAAGGGATAAGTTGGGATTTTTTTTATTTAGCCACAGATGTGTCTTTTCACCAGTTTCGTTAATTTTTCAATTTACGGATAAAAGACTTCTTGTAGCGTTTTTTTTTGGTTATTTTCCCTGAAAATACTGATACTGATACTGACCTATATTAAGTCTTTGGTACGCTCGCAGTAAGCTTTATTAATAACCAACTCAAATAAATGACAAACACAAAATTTCAATTTGTCAGTAATTTATTATCAGAAGAATCATTTTTATCTGAGCATTGAACGGTCGGCCCCTACTTATTAATATTTTCATAAAAATTATGTCCCATTTTCGGTAGTGAACCTACGTTATATAGCTTCTAGGGAAACAACAACAATAATTGTATTATATCTTTAATTTATTATTTTATGATAACAGAATTTCCTGCCCCAAGCTTATAAGCTTGGTGAAAATTATGATACAGAATCGATCATAACTTTATTCACAATAGGGACAAAAAAACTGTTTCAAACGACTATACTTTATCTTCCCCTTCACTTAATTGCAAAGTAAAACTTCACATCACATCATTAATAAATAAGTAATTGCTACAATCACACCAATTAACTAGCCCACGTTCAGTTTCATAAAGAACTTGTGTTATGGATACTAGATAACGGATAAACATATTTGTATACGTTTTTTTGTAAATACATACATAATATACATATTAAACACCCAGGCCAAGACAAATAGACATGTTCATGCACACAAATATTTGTCTTGTCCAGGGATCGAACCCGGGACCTCTGGCGCAGAAGGCGGGTTTAGTACCCTTGCGCCAAACAGGTCGTCGAATTAATATTAAAACTTAATTCAAATGGTCGTCCTTATTTTGATTCCTGAAATGTCCTTCAGGACGCAGAGTTACAGCTAACCCCTGTGATGCCAAACAAAATGTCCGATATTCGTTTTGTTTTACATTAGCAATTGTAAATCGATCGCCTTCTGTATATTTTTTCATAGAACGTGGTTCAAGAAACGGACTCTGTTGTTCGAAAGATCTACCATATAAATGGGCATGAATATCTTACTATATTACAGCATGGGTTAGGAAAGTTACGTTTTTATAGTAATTTTAAATTATACGAGTCTATTTTTGGAGAATATTATAATATACGAGAATTGTCACTTAATTTCAGCAATTATTATATACGAAAGTTACTCTGTCTGTATTTTCGTTACCATTACCTACACGCCTCCGAACCTAATCACCAACGCACCTCTTTCTTTGAGTTTTAAAGTTCTCGAAAGGGGATGAAAATTTATATATGAAAATCCATGCTAACGTAGTCGCTGCGGACATTTAGTAAAAATTAGAAATATTCGTAATCAGGTATCCATAATAGGTGCCTGCAAGGCCTTAACGAAACTTACTTTAGCTTAGTTATTTGATCTGATTGTATGAAATTTGTTTTATTTATTAGCAAATGACTTAATGCGTTCAGATAGTATTCACACTTCACAAAATACTTTTTTAATAAAAGTAGTAGTTTCGCGTTATTATTCTATGTTCTTGCTCTAAAATTTTATCTATCATTACCAACAGGACCCAGTAAAAACAGATGTTTTAATTATTTTCTGGACGTCGGACTTATTCGTCAACTGGCGTCGTATAAGTGTTGTATTGCTATAAAAGTAATGTAATGTTTTTTGCAATGTAGCGAAAAAAACGATCATATTAATATCGCACGCTTCATTACCTCATTACGTTCGTGACCGATGCTCATTACAGCTGTTTGTTGTATGTATGGAATAGACAAGATGCCCGCATTGTTTCCTAGTTTCTATACGTAATACTTAAATTATAACATAACATTAATTGATATTAATTAAGTATATTTCACGGATTCTAACGCGTGCCGTTTATTATATATAACGTATAATTAGATTTTACGTTACGTACATCTTAAGTTTTGGCGCGCACTGTTCATTGAAATAAAACAACTTTTACGAATATCAAACGCGCTATATTTCACGAACTAAGTTTTAATTGTCCGTTTTTTTTCTGTCCGGGTTTTTTGATTTTCCCGACGTTTTCTTTTCTTTCTTTCAGCTGCCGTGGCCACGGCAGCGGAAAGGTGCCGACAAGCTTAGTACTTAGTACAATTTAGTTCGTAACTTAGGAAGTTTTTTTTAATTTTTAAGCTGATCATAAAAACTATCATCATTAGAGCGCTTACGCACTGCGTCCGAACCCGTGAAAAAACGATCCAAAAAAATACGGTCCGTCATAGCCGTAGAACTATTTGTGTGGTAGCTTACGCACTACATCTCTTCTATTCGTCATCCGTGAAATGACGGACCGTATGAACAAACTGTTCCCTATTTAAACACTATACGTAAAAGGATAAGTTAGCATCCTGAATTCCACACACATAATTTATGCATAACTAGTTGCCGCCCGCGGTTTCACCCGCGTGGTTCCCGTTCCCCCTGGAATATCGGGATAAAAAGTATTTTATGTTCTTCTCCAGGGTTTCAAGTATCCGTGCCCCAAATTTCATCAAAGTCCATTTATCCGTTTCTTCGTGATTGAGTAACAAACATTCAAACATCTAAACATCCGAACTTTCACATCTATACTTATATTATCTATACTAATATTATAAAGCTGAAGAGTTTGTTTGTTTGAACGCGCTAATCTCAGGAACTACTGGACCGATTTAGAAAATTCTTAGACCATTAGAAAGCTACATTTCTCCCAAACAACATAGACAACATATTTTATCCCGATATTCCCACGGGAACGGGCACCACGCGAGTAAAACCGCGAGGATCCGCTAGTTTATAATATTAGTAGGATTAGTAGTATTTTTATTGATTGCACAATTATTTTAAAAAAAGCAGAATCAAAATCACGAGTCGAGTAAACAAACATGGCTTACATTAACTCAGTGTCTCGACTCCCGTTTTTTTGTTTTTAAGAAATTTGTGCTGTGAAATCATTAAAAATTCTGCATTAATTGTGACATCCGAATTCTGTTCGAGTTTTGTGGATCTGTTTTTTCACGGATTCGGACGCAGTGCGTAAGCGCTCTTAGGGATGCGTACGCGACCTCGGATACTATTAACCTATCTAACCTAACCAATCTATCGTTCCCAATATATCTAACATTTTCGAACCCCAATTATTAGTCTTATACTTGTGTTTTCCTGGATCCGATGGTGGCAATAGGCTCGCTCTCTATTTACATGAGACTAAAAAATACCTGGCGTATTGCAAAATATCGCAAATAAACGTCGTAGGTATGTAAATATTGTCTCCGGTGGGTGCCTGTTTTCTGAACTCACAAACGAAAAAATTATTCAGTTTAGCTTCTATCGTGCTAAATTCAGCCATCGGGCTCCTGTTCAACAATTCAGGGCACCTACCGCCATCTCTTAGCGCAATATTGTTTTAATCTTACCATGCTCCAATTCGTAATACCTAAATTACGAATCTCTTAAAGTAAGCTTGTTTTTTGACATAAGTTTTGTGACGTCTTCGCTCAATCATCGCCTCCAAAGTGCGAAATGTGTGTAAAATGTGACAACTCCAATTAAAAAAAAACGCAAACAAAACCTTCCTATAACATGATAGTTTCTAATATATGATGGTAGGCCCGCTGAACTTTGATATTCAGTATTGTAGTTTTCTTGAAATATTATTAATGATATGCTGTAAATACGTGGCGTGGCACACCTATATAGCATTATCTATACTAGTATTTCTTTGATACATACTTATGCGACCAAGAAATAGACACACCATTCACTATCTCAAAATTATTCAAATATGGCCACTGCCAACGTTTTCGCTGAGTACCGCCAAAAGTGAAATAGGTGAAAAGTCTACGACCGCAGAGGTTCGCAACATTTGTGTTAAGGTAAATAAAATAAAAATATGTATTAAGGCACCGGAAGCCGGTTGAAAGTTAAGTAACAGCACATAAATATGCTAATATAATAATAACAATATCGAGATACTTAGTTTAACCACCAGGATTGTAACCCAGGACTTATTAAGACGTGACCAACAGAATTCATCGCAAAACCCAAGATCGAAAAGAAATGGCATGCATATAAAGAGCAATAGTTGACTTTAGTTTAGGCTAAATGTGTTTTAAAAGAAGTAGAATGAATAATGAACCTAAATAATAATACATTTCATTTACTTGGGTTATTCAATGATGATTGAAAGCATACTTTAATATTGTATTATAAATTGTAAATTGTTTTTTTTTTTTTTATTTTTACTTTTTTCAATGCAATTTTTATACTTATGATAAATTTTAAATAGAAAAATATTGGAAAAAATTAACTCGGCCACAAGTGAAGAGCATTGGAAAGGATTTCCAAAGGTCGTGGGTTCGTTTCCCATCTTAGAATTAACTTGTGGCCGAGTTATTTTTTTCTAATATTTTTCTATTTAAAATTTATCATAAGCTATTGTAAAACTTGTGAAGATTCGTCAAATGTCTAACATGATTTGAATGATATTTTATTAAATGTTGGGAATCTCTGCAACGATTTCCGATCGGATCATATGTCTAGAGGTCATTAACACCCAAGATTTCGTACTCAGTGTCACCATTGCCATATTATCACTAAAGTTAACAACATAAGGTTTATTTTACAATGTACAACAGCAATCAACTTTCGGTCACGAAAGCCGTCCACTCTATAAGAATTGTAAATAGCTTTACCATAGATTTTCTACTTTTTGTACAAATACTTTCCTATGAAAGATAGTTTTCTGCTTTCTGCTTTCTATTCTCGCGTATTTTCATGGTTTGTTTGGATCAAAACATGCCTCGAAATTTTCCATAGAAGAAATGGAATGTGTATTGAATGTGGAATGGAAGATAAAAAAGTTGATGGTTTAAATAGATCATAATACTATAGTCGGATTTTTAATTCAGTAGAGTGATTTGACAGGTTGTCAATGTAAAAATAAAACTTTGTAAAAATAGTGCTGAATGAAAATGTAGCTATAATGATAATATTGAATTTGTGTGCGTGAATGGAATAATATTTACTTAACTGGATCTGTACCCCTATTACGAGTTTGCTTAACATGACATTTACAGGACTCGTGAGCGTAGACTATCGGATACACTGCTCATGTCGGTAAAACAGTCGCTAAATATGAAAGAGACAGAGCTACATTTTAAGCGTCGAGTTTGCCAAACTCGTAATAAGCCTACTGGATCTGCACAAATCATTACGAAAAACAGTTTAAAGTAGGATTATTTATAAAAGTGACATTGACACCTGTCAAATAACTCTACTGAATTAAAAATCCGACTATAGTAACGTATTCGCATGAATTGCATTGTGATTGTGTCCCAGCAGTCGGACACATGGGACATTAAAATGGCTCATAACGATGATGCGACATTTTGAATCTTAAATAAAACGCGAAAATAGTGGTGGAAAGCCTGCATGGGACACCCATAATTTTCTAAAGTTAGAAAACAGACATCTAAATAAAAAAAAACTTTCACGGATTTAAGTGCACTATTTTTGGATTTGGTGTTTTTTTTGATTCCCCGACGTTTCGGCAACTTTTCGTCACAGGATCACTGGTCATTTATAAGTCTACCTGTGAAAAGTTAATAGGAACTTAAGATGAGCTTAACCAGATATTTATACTTTTACACGCACAATACGTAATTCATGACCGAGTCTTCAGCGTATTAAACCCAGACAAAGTCACGGACGGCCGATAGCTAGTCATACATAATGTAAGACCTTAATCTACCCCCCATCTAGTTTAATAGACGGAAGCCTTTATAAAGTAGGTTACGATGATACACGCAAAAAGAATTTCGAATCGCAACGATTGAATCGAACGAAATTGTCAAGGCGGAATGAGTCACATGTTACGTTATCAAGCGTGTTACCAAACATTCGTTGTAAACATTTACAAAGAACGCGGCTATTTCGCAAGATTGCGATGTAAACAACAGGGGTGCACCGAAGATATTTAGAAAACTTTACGTGGAAAGGACGCTGTTATTCGTAAACAACATTAACTATTACATTACATGGTAACGTGTGACACGTTTATAGATTAGATTGCTGTAACTTTTGTCGACTTTGTTATGCCAAGCTAGTAACGGTACTTTGGTAAAAGCAGAAAAACGCCGGGCTTACTGAAAAATCCTCGATACTACTAATGACAATCTATAGTATACCAAATATTATAAGACTTCCAATAATTAATAAAATAAAATAAACACTAGCCGGTAGCTCCCCAAGTTGAAAAACGTGTCTGAGACTTTTTGTATTCTCTTTGTTTATGATTTTCTTACCACAAGCGCTCTGCTCTGTTACTTATCAGTGCAATGTATGCAATTATTATTTAATAATATCTTTTGTATAATAACACGCGTCAATCTTATAACACCCCTCTTTTTGTGTCGGGGGTTAAAAACTACCTGTCTATCTGCGACCAAGTTTCTCAAAAACTGGTGGAAGTATCAAGTTGGAATTGGTGAAGCAGAAGAACTAGCATTCATTTATTCTAATTTTCCTTCGATAAACGCACACTAAATTATCATCACATCCAGAGGTCCTGGTCCTGGTTTCGATTTTCAATGAAGGTACATATTGTCTACGGTGTGTATGTACACTTAGCACAAGTGGCGGACTTCTGCTTGGTTAGCATTGTTGTATTCCGGTAGTTAGAGATATGATAGTCAGTACCTCAGTAGTTGAGGATTCCGGGGTAGCACACCCTTCAACTTCCAGCCTTATCATTACTTAAAACATCAAGTATATCGAAGGCTAAGCGTTTACCCATGGTTCATAAAAAAAACTGATCTGTGGATCTCCCTCATATACAGAAACTATTTTCTGTGTTCTTCCAGTTGGTCAAACGGGATACCTAGCATTCGCTGTCGCCAACATTTCAGAAGACGCTACTACCCTCAATCTGTGCTCTCGTAATAAGCACCTCGATACCCATCCATGCATGGGAGGGAAAGGGGTAGGAGCTGTTCTAGACCTGCACTGACCCTGAAAATCGTCAGAAATTTCGGATAATATCAGTCATCATAGTATTGGGTCATTAGTCTACGTATGTCGAAAGTACCTCAAGAACCATTTGTAAGCGTATCTTTAACTCTTTCTAAGATGAAATGTGAAACTCACACGGGTAAATGATGAGCTCTCAATTAAAATAATAGACGAATATAAAACGCCACTAACATTGTAGAAAGCAGTTTCCAGCAACCATCGTGAGTACATGTTCAAAAGTTTACGCTTTCCAACAAGTTGTGAGATATACGCGCGATCGTTTTCGTGAATGAAACCTCTTTGCTACCAAATATTCGTCATTTTGACCGCCACAACTTGACCCACATTTTGCAGTAGGTATTAAAAGAAATTCATCGGCCGATGAACCTAACCGTTTCACTCCGTTTTTTTTAACTAATAGCAATGTAAACAAGCATTCACTGGGCTTTCTACCACAACCGCCGACTACGGCCGCACCCGCAACCTGCCCAAAATCCACCTCTCACTGTCTGCACTTTGCAGAAATTCTCTATCGACTCTAGATCTATGTGAATAGAATATAAAATCGTGTGGCAATTATCGAAAGAACTAGAGATACCTTTCTCTAACTTATTTTCTCCTAGTACCTTCTAAGTCAGTTTTTTTTTTCACACGAGCCAAAGTCAAAAGTGTCGGTCGTTGTGCCAGTTTCTGAGTTCATTGTCGGTACCGTTTGCCGACCTACCTTCACATTTCGCTGGCATTTATTTTGGGCGGACAGTTATTTTTTACGCGGCATTAAAATGCTGTGCAAGATGAGATCGCCGTTACGATAATGCGTCCTTTTATTTGCCATCGATATAATTATGTGACGTTTCGGCACCTCGTGTGTGTCACCAACGTTCTGACGCTTTGGTACTTCTGAATTGGTATGCAATGCGATCATTATCGATTGTTATTGCTACACTAGTTTTTGTTCACTCGTGTATTGAAAAAGTAGTACTATTTTTACTTTTCTGTGACTTTGTTATCCCACAGGAACTGATTTAAAAGTAGTCTCTATCCTGTTTCAGTGGTAAAGCTTGCCAAATTTCTTCAAGACTGGTTGAGGGGATTATTTTTGGTATGATCAAGGGAAAACGTTTCCCCGTTTTTCATAAAAAAAAAATAGGGGTTTGTTTGATAGTGACTTTGCCACCCCTATGAAAAGTGTGAAAAATTAGCAATATATGTTCCTTAACATGCAAAAAAATATTTACGTCAAAAATAAATGTATTACTTTGTCACCATTATAATATATTATTGTCAGGTTAACTCGCCGTCATTTGCGTAGGTAAATCCTTTACCTTTGACCTCTGACGTCTCTACTACGTCAGGTTTCATAAATGATGGATTCGAGAAAGGAAAGTACAGTTTAGCCTGAAGCCTGACGTAGCACCGTTCCTCCCAGCTTCTGTGACTCATGCTCAACGTAATTAATAACTCATTTTAATGTCCTGGGTTTGATTGCCGGACGACCTGTGTATGGTGTAGGGTACGGATACTTCTGATCTGCGCAAGAGGTCCCGGGTTCAAGACAAATATTTGGTGCATGAACATGGCTATTTGGCTATTATATATAATATGTATATTATGTATGTTTTTACGAGAAAAGGATATAAATATGTTTATCCATTATCTAGTGTCCATAACACAGTTCTTAAGAAACTTGCCTTGGGCTAGATAATTGGTGTGTGTTAATGTATGAAATTTATTAATTAATTTTATTTACCTTAATTTGCGTAAATCCTTTACCTTTTGACCTGTGACGTATTATGATGGATTCAAGAAAGGAAAGTACAGTTTAGTTTGATGTTGACGTAGCAACATGCCTCGCAGTGGGCCTACCGCGTAAGTGCCGTCGGCATCGTTGTCGACTTCATTTTGACAGCCGACGGCGTTTTCGTACAGTGCAACTTCAACGTTATTGTCTAACAATAAGATTCCTTATCAATAGGCAATTAGTACTCGACTCTGTGTATGACCGAGACAGCGCTGTAGCATCAGCGCTCGCGTGTGAACAGTTGCGGCCATATTCGACAAGTCGATCACGTCGACGACACATGCGCGGTAGGACCACAGCTTCTGTGACTCATGCGCATCATAATTAACACCTCATTTTAGTGATTCATTTCTAGACAGCAATGAGAATGCGTTGTGAATTCAGTGAGAGTCACTATAGAAAGTTTGTCGTGGAATTTGGTTGTAGCAGGAAAATGAGATCGTCCCACGTTTTTTAAACAGTGGCTATGTGAAATGCAGGGCCCCTAGCCAAAGTAACAATTCAAAAACGATAACGAAGTTTGAAAAGAATGAAATATGTGGGATTGGCATATTGACATAAGCCGCGCTAAATCACGTGGTCTTACCGCAAGTTAATTGGCGAATATATCGAATTGAATTATCGTTTCGTTACATTACGATGTTAGTTAGTTTGTCTACGGGCCCAGGTCAAAACTTTTCCACTATTTGCTTACAAGCGATCTCTGGTTTCTTCGCGAAAAATTTTTTTCTATTAGTCGACTAGAGATTTTTTAAATACATAAATATTTACATACAATCACACCAATTATCTAGCCCATGTAAAGTTTCATGAAGAACTTGTATTATGGGTATAAGGTAACGGATAAACTTACTTATATACTTTTTTTTGTAAATACATACATAATATAAACATTGATGGTGATCAGATAATTAGAAACACTAGTCTATTTCCATATAAACGAGGTAACTTTACAGCCTTGGTTCTCTGTCTAGGATTGACTGAGCTGTGATCTGATAATGGTCATCCAGGGAGTAAATGGAGGCGACCTAGATTGCTATTGCTGATCAGCTTTCTAAGAAATGTATGGATATTTAAAAAAAAACAGCGAAAATAGCATAAATATGTATGGAATTCCCGAAACTGAAAACACTGATCCCTAAATCTTTTTGAATGTAGATCAGATCAGTTGGGTGTGTATAGCAATCTTAATCTCCTCTATTCACTCCTTGGTTAGCCATTATCAGATCACAGCTCGGTCAATCCTTGGCAGAGAACCAAAGCTCTAAAGCTATCTCGATTGTATAAAAATCGACAAGTGTTTCTAATTTATCTGACCACCTAAACACCCATACTAAGACAAATAGACATGTTCGTGCACACAAATATTTGTCTTGTCCGGGGATCGCATAAATTACGGTACAATCTCTTATCCCTATGGCCAAATCCTAAATGTCCCGACTGATACTCAAATCTAAATCCCCTGCGATACAATTTACGCAGACGTCTACTAGACTAGGCTAGTATAATCTACCGACCAGTCGACCGCGACTTCGTCTGCGTTATCGAATGATTTGCGCGTTGTGTGTTTTTAGTATTGAGCACCAGTCGGGTCATTTTTGAGGAGCTCGATGGCCCAGTGGCTCGCTCACAGGCTCGGTGACCAAAAATGTATTACATAAAGTTAATGCTTCGTAAGGCATATTAAGCCTTAGTAGAAAACGAAAAATATGTAGCATAATTCCGCAGAAAAACTTACATGCAAGATGCACCGCCCGCCCGCCCGCAAATAAATGCAGATGCAACACAGTGACACACCTTGCACCTTCACCGACTACTCTACACGTGTTTCGCCCACACACGGAGCATCCTCAGGAGTTGTTAGACCGTGCAATACCAGCACCGAGTTGCGAGTTGCGTCACTGTGTTGCATCTGCATTTATTTGCGGGCGGGCTGGCGGTTCATATTGCATATATAAATGCATATTAAGCCGTTAGTCCCAGGTTAAAACGCACTATGCAGTCTCTTCATAGTGGGCTGTCAGTGTCACCTAAATTAAAAAGGTGGGTCATTCATTGCCCATTGGATGGATGGATGTGGATCCACGAAGGCTAGTGCCCCGGCAATGGGGACATGATGATGATAAACAATTGTACTAATATTTGTCAGCTACCTACTTATTTACCTAATTATTTTCTTATTTATATTATATTATTAACTTCTTTATCTTGAATGAGTTTGCTTTTGATCGTAATCTAGCCCAAAGGGCAAGATTATACTACTCTAGTCGCCGCGTTGGGCTAGATTAGGGCCATTGCCGGGGCACTAGACTTCCTGGGTGGATGTGGATGAAAGAATGGGGAATGAATGACCCACCTTTTTAATTTAGGTGACACTGACAGCCCACTATGCAGAGGCTGCATATTTGGTTTTAACCTGGTACTAACGGCTTAATATGCCTTACGAAGCACGGAATAACTCTATGTAATTCATTTTTGGTCACCCAGCCCGTGAGCGAGCCACTGGGCCATCGAGTTTCTGAAAGATGTTCCGACTGATGCTCAATACTAAAAACACACAACTCAAATCATTCGATAACGCAGACGAAGTCGCGGTCGACCGGTAGTAACAAATAAAAATAGCTGCCAATTATTTCCGTACTATAGTTGTTAATTTCATACAATAAACATGATTGATGATTCTAAGAAACGTCGAATACTTTTATTCGTGTTGCATTTAAAAGTGACTTTTGCTACTTTCTCCCGACTTGGTTTTTTACTAACGACGACGGAGACGGTATATGCGTTTGGGGTGAGAGGTTGTTTGTTTGTTTGTTTGTGCAAACCAATGTAACTATTTATCTCCAAAACGACTAGTCCTATTTTGATGCGGTTTACAGTGATGGGTTCGAGTTTGATTGGTGCATGTTCTTAGATAGGTGTTACGGTGTCAACACACCAGGGGGCGCTGTAGTTAACATTTGTTTTGCAATCCAATGTTACCATTTATATCCAAAACTACTAGTCCGATTTTGATGCCGTCTTCAGTTATGGGTTTTGGTTTGATTGGTGAATGTTCTTAGATAAGTGTTACGGTGAGTTGTCACCGTAACACTTATCTAATAAATAAATCCAATTATTCACGTTAGGTACTATAAAACTGCAAAACTATAGTTCATTTAATGGCAGCCCCCGACGGATAATAAATTCGGGACTTTTTAAATTATTTTTCAATAACGTTTTAATACGGGTTTAAAAAAAAAATTTTGCTTTTGACACATTGAAATGGCAAATAAATGCAGAGTGTATTTATTCCTTATTTTTTTCACACCCGCGACTTCTCGCTTAACTTTGTTTCAGCAAGCTAACATGGGTGTGAAATAGGGTTTCATTTACCTAAGTATATCGATTTGATTTTGATTATTATCTTGTTTCGTAATAAAATAAGTAGCTACGAGTATGTCGTTGTAAAAGAGTGAATATCTAGTTCTGTCTGTAAATTCATCTCCTATTTCAACCCCTTTACAATTTATGAATATTAAAAATTAGACAAAGTTAGTAAGAATTATGCTTATGCATCAATAATATTTTATAATTATATTTGATCTTGTTACCATCTTTTCAGTTGGCTTGTCCTTTGATCCAGGCGAGATTTTAGTTTTTTTTATTTATATATTTTTTATTTCGGTCATTCTCACCAGAAGGCGTTCTTTGTATAATTTCCGTCACGATTTTTTTTCCATTCAATTCTTTGTAACGACTATAAAATTTGAAAAACACGGTCAACTATATAGGTATATGTATACAATAGGCACTTCAAGAAATTATTATGTTTTGGATTTGATGCGATTTTTTTTGCGCGTGACGAAAATTAGATTCACTGTGGGGAGAATTAATTAATTGTTCAATAAATTATGCATTCATATTTTAATGAGACATAAATATACATAATGAGCATACAAGTAATTTTTCAGCTGTAAGTCGCTAATAGAAAAACTACTGATTGTGTGAAATAAGAAAAAAACATCCTGAAGTCGGATTTTTATTTAGGAGAGTAATCTGTGATGTCAGACTCATTTATTCTATGTATTTTGCAGCAAAATAAAATATTAAAAAACTATCTAAAAAGTTAATAGGTATTTTATCATTGCCTTCATGTTTTAGCGTGACGGAATAAGGTGACGGAAATTAGGGGCACGAGGGTATTTTTTAATTAAAAAACATGGTAATGATTATTGAAAAATGCGTTAAGGATGAATTCAACGATGCAATTTTGTATAATTATCATTTAACTGACAAAAATTGCTAGCATAACACAATCTTATTAAATGAGCGAACGGAAATTAGAGAAATCGAAAACCATGCGAACAAAAATAGGTACTTACGTTATTTACGCGTTACGTAAAACACGTAGGTACGTGACATCGACGGTATCAGTTGAATGCCGCGGCACGAGCACAACTAACGTATTCCGAAGATAGGTATAATTCACTCAGCTAGTGAGGTATTCGCCATTCCTTATTGTGTCCAAAATTAGGTACAAATGAACGGACAAAGATATTTTTTGTTCTATCTAAATAAAAGCTCTTGTTAAACTGATAATATTTTTTAAATAACAAAAAATATTAATTAACTTCGAAATATATAGACAGTAATGTAAAAATCATAGCTGTTTTGCAACTATTATAGGTAGTAAGTGTGATTCTGGGTTCTGGACAGTGAATGGAAATTAGGAGAACAACCTTGAAAAAAATATTTTGGATGATGTCTTACGATGCAATTTTTGGCGCAGACATTGAATAAATAAAACCTCCTTTTCCGAGCGTGTGAGGTAAAATAGTTATTTGTTATGCAAGGCTGGAAAGTTGGTTATTTAGCGGCGAGTTACCTCTATTGAAATCTGAGCAAGTGAAGCATTCTAGGATTGAACCACGAGCGTAGCGAGTGGTTCAAAGATTGAATCCTGAGCGAAGCGAGGATTTCAAAGGTACAAGACGCTAAAAACTTTTCTGCCGAGCGCAACACACAATTATTCACCTCACAACAGCGAGGAACATTTTATGGTTGTTTCCGCGGTCAACTTCCGGTAAAAAATCTTTAAACATAAAGTTTAATCTAAATATACCTTATTCTCGTTGTTTTAATCGTATAAAAAACTAAAATAATAAAAAAGGGAGTATTATAGTTAATTCAAAGTTATTTAAATTAGGAATATATTGTTACTTATTAATAAGGATAAAAACGATTCCGTAAATGTTGACACTGACATGAGGTACAAGACAAAGGCAATTTAAAAATAAAAATTTATGTAACAGTCCGAAATCCAATCATACGTTGTGAAATCTCACCCAGCCTAATATAAAGTTCTTATGGGAAATAGTTTAATCTTATTGTTATTGTTTTTATGATTCAATGAACTAAAATAATATAATTAAACCAAAACGGAGTATTATAATTAATTTAAAGCTATTTAAAATAATAATCAAATATAACAAAAAAGTCAATAGTGCGATTCGGAACGCATTATGACATATTTTTAGGTATTAAATTAAAAAAGTACTTTGCCGCGCTAGGCCGCAAAAAAATTTTCTACGTCTAAACTGATTGACAACCCCTCCTTTTCAGAGCGTGTGAGGTGAAAAGAATATTACATATATAAACATACAAGATACGCGCGAAAAATAAATTGCATAAAGCGATAAACGCGGAAACTAAATACATTATTTCTTTAAGCGATGTTGTACGAATAGTAATTTCGTAGATAAAACGCTAAATATAAGAAATATTTTTTTTTCATCATACCATAGAAGTTATATGAACGACGACGCGGAGATATCCGAAACAACGAAACATCGCAAATTAGGACATTGACAGTCGGTAGGTCATTGGCCCCTCACATGACTGAAAAAAACGTACTACTAGATTGTCATTTTGTTCCAGTAGGTGCGTTTTCGTGTAATATGGCCAAATTTTATGGGCATTTAGAGAAGGCCTCGTAAATTTTAGCCGACTCGCGACTGATAGTTTGAAGGTAGAACCCAGAACCTTCACCTTGGAGTTTGTATAGAACCATTATAGGCATTGCACACATTAAATGTGTTTTTGCTTTTTTTTTTTTTTTTACTCATGATTAATCGTAAAATTTTAACGATTAATTAAAAAGTAAAAAATAAGCCTTTTGAAGTCGGTGCCAGCCAAGGCATTCTACATTGCACTTCTATTAGTTATATTTTTCTCACTTTGGCTGGCACCGACTCCAAAAGGCTTAATTTTCCTTTTTGAAGTCGGTTTTAATTTTTCATTTCATATTTTTTTAAGACGGATTTTTAAGGCCATCTAGTTTACTGCAAATCAAAATGAACTCGTAGTCGCAGTTTCGTATTCAAGCAGCGTCACCTAGTGGCATATTAGGAACTATAAATTTCCTGAAAAATACTGAACTGTTTAAAATTCAAAATGTCATAACCTTCTTTCTTTGAAGTCGGTTAAAAATTGATCGGAAACAACTGCGACTAAACAATCATCATCATCCCCATTTCTGTGCCACAAGCCTCCCCTAAGGATGTCTAAAGCGAATGGCAATGTCCTACTACGCGGGCCCAACATGGTTTGATGGATATTAACGCCTGCAAATACAGTCGGGGCTCAACATAAAACATTTTTGATCACCCAACCCTTGACTAATATATTTAATAATCGGAAGTCGAACGCGTGAACCACTGCGCCACGAGTATTTCTACCGCTGCTTAAGTACTAGGACCAAACTAGACGTCGACTTCAAAAGACTTATTTTTTACGTTTTGAAGTCTGTTTTTATTAATAGATTTTTTTGCATAAAACGTAGACTTCATAACCCGTTTGGGGTTACGTTAGTGGCTTAGAGAATAAAAGTGTGCTCTGGCTCTAAGAGTTCGCATGTTCTACGAATGACAACGCGAACGGTTCGCGGCCGGTTGCTCCTATAGGCAAATTGGGTGAAAGGTGAACGAACTCCGAATCATTTCTCCGGCCGTTGACTTATCAATGCGAATGCAGTATCATACAAATTGGCCGGACTTTGAACGAATTTTTGGCACTCTAGGTTTAAAAAAAGAAATTCTTACTCGTTTTTCTATGTTGCATAAGGAATAGAAATATATTTATTTGCTATAAATATAGTTCACATTACGGTGTTTATCTCATCCATATATATAACCTATTTGCTTAACCTATTTAGCCATTAAAATGATAGCAGCAAACTTGACAATCAACAAAGTTATATGATGCATGAAGTTTTTAACATTGTTTCGTTCTTATTTTCTAATATCATGATGAATACTTTTAATTGTCCGCTAAATTAAGTAAACAATCAAAATTCGCTAACATGTCAACGAAATGAAGCAATGAAAAAATTACCATTTATAATTTATAACAGAAGGTATATAAAAAAGGTTGTTTATATATTTATTTATTTATCTATTACATGCTTTTTGCACCCAATAACATGATTCAAATAGTATTTTTTTGATTAAGATAATCTCAATATAATAGCCATGCTTGGTGGCCAATAGGTACTGATACTTATAAAAAAAATGCGGCACTTTACCAAATCTATACAGTATTTAGAATTGAAGTGAAATTTGTTATCACAGCGAGAATACGAACTCCATCAACAATGAAAATCCATTGCAACAATCGTTTAGTTATTAGTTTGCGTCTAGCGTCTATAGGGCAAAGAATTACAATTATTCTAATCTGCATTCGTGAAAGCTAAGAAAATGTCTGAGCCGAAGCGAAAGCCTAGACACAACTTAGTGGAAGTTATTAACGTTTAAATAAAAATTAACCTAAAGGACTGAAAGACCACAGTATATCCATTAGGCAGTAAGTAAAATACCCTATTACAACATATACAGAACCCAAGTATAAATAATAAACACCTTTATTCAGATTTTATTAGACAGACGCACTTGAATTAGAGACAGATGGCAGACAAGTTTGATCATTATTTTTGTTGTCCACTACAAATTGTATAAGAGGCGACAACGGATTGACTGTACTATCGTTAGGATGGCTGATTAAGTATCAACAGCGTGTAGATCACTTATGTTCTCTCTCACGTTCGTTCAGCTTACTGTACCATGACACGCCTTTCACGACTGTACTTACCTTTAACGACGCGGCAACGCGACCAAAATATTTTGTATGAAATATGACAGCTTTTCCGAGCAGTTACATTTCCGCGTAGTCATTTTTTGAATTCTTTGGCGTAGTTCAGTTTATCTCATAAAGTTTCATATAAAGAAGTTATTGCTGCATCGCTCCACTGCCATGCAGGTGACCCTAGTGCAGTCTAAACTTTAGTTTTGGCAGCGTTCTCGGGACGATAGATTTAGATAGCCTTGATCGAAATCCTTAATCAATACATTTTTGATACAGGAGCAATGCTTTTACGCATACTCAGACAATGTGTATAGGAAACTCGGCCGAGAGCTTTTGCTTTTGGCGAAACCCCGTGGTCATAATATGATGCAGCGGTATCTCAATGGATTATGATAATATTGTATTCATCATTCTTTAAACTTAGTGTAACTCTCAGACCATCCCTAGCATTTCTAGCTAACACCTACAGCTAAGTACTATGCTATGTTCGAAGATGCCGTTTCAGGCTTTGCATAGAATTTCGTTACTGCATTAGTTTATTTACTATGTAACTGTAGAAAGGCGATATCCAAGTACATACGGCCTCATAAATAACCGAACAATTAAGTACTTTATATCTCTTGTTTCATTGATAAAGATTACGATACTATATTTCATGATATCAGACGATAAATACTATCAATAGATAAGTTCAGTAAAATAATACATAAATACATATGATCTCCTATGAATTTATGTACTCCTAGTATAAAAATACATATTAAACAGGTTAATATTTCACAAATTTTATCATTTTATATAAAGTGCCCTATATATTTTTGCCTTATCATGATTATTAAATGATTTTGGTGACATACTATCAATATTACTATGATTTTGTCAACATTTTACCTCTTGCAGTTTATGTGTTCTTGGGAGCACATTATTAGTTAATTAATTTCTAATCAAAAGTTAATTAAAATGCAATAAAGATATTGAATGACCATTAAGATATCAGAATTGTTGATCAATAGATAAACTTGGAAATTCAAAGCAACTGGTGATTGGTGACTCAACTACTAATGTAAGTATGATATTTTTAAATAGACAAATATTAGAAAAAATGGGTACGGCCACAAGATTTCGGTTTTCTATAGAAAAAAAAAATGTCATAAGTATAAAAATAGCATTGAAAATGCAAAAAAATAAAAATCATAAAAAAATGTAATGCTTGTTTTCGATGTAACAATTTTTTCAGTTCTTCTTCTGTGAATGTTTTATATTTATTTTCCTTCATTTTCATTTTCAATTTCAATATTTTTTTACTTTTCTATTTCGTTTGATCGCTTTCGATATGTAGCTAGAGAAATTAATATTGCCCCTAACGAAACATCCACAAATGTATATCTCTATACAACTAGTCTTTTGTTGTCTCTTGGCTCAGTTGCCAGAAGTTGGGCTTCGCTTATTACCTTTTGAACTATTTATTTACATCTAATCCAAACTTAATTATCGGGTATACTCGGGCTCTCGTATCTCGGATTTATTTATCTCAATTCCTATTTAAATGAGTTGTTATTTTAATAAAAAAAACGTCCTTCAGTATTTGTTTTATCTTTGGTATGTTTGTGTTTATATACAGTTTCACTTCGTCAATTTTACTTTACGTTCTCGATCACAGAAATCGATCGTTTCGATTCACAAATGACATTGCTTAGTAGTAGCTGTACTCTACAGCATCAGAAATCTCCACCGGCACCAACAACATTCCGAGCACCCATTCGAGGCATCAATTTTCATAAGCTCAATGTCTTTTCCAGATTTTTATTTAAGTCTCGATTTCTATGTATTAAAAAAAAAAAGCCTTCCTACTTTATACTTTGTATGTCTGTTGCAGTTTCAATCAATTCGTTAAAATTTCCGTCAATTCTGCTTTACTCTTTCGAATCGACCAGATATCGATTATGTCGAATCCCAAATGAACTCTACTAAAACTCCGCCGTCTCTGTCAACATTCCAAGCTTTTGCACGCTCAAAGCACCAATTTTCCTAAGCTCTGTGTCTTTTCAGGTATTTATTTCAGAATGTCTTACAACTATTTTTTTACTTTGTTAACCGACTTCAAAAAAGGAGGAGGTTCTCAATTCAGTTGGTATAATTTTTTTTAATTTTTTTTAATGTATTTACACCGATTACGCCGACATTTCTGAACCGATTTCCATGCTTCTTTTTTGTTCTATGCAGAATAGTTGCCAATTGGTCCCTTAAAAATTTGGTTTCGTTTGACCCAGTACTTTTTATGTTATGAGCATTTTTATATATTTCATTTCATTGTTGACTTGGACGATGTAGTATTTACGATAATTTTGTTTATAATGTACATGTAACCTTATCTAATCTAGAAAAACCCTGCTGTAATTTACACAACAGCCTATTACAGACACTAAAAAGTAAAAAAAAAGCCAAGACGTTCTACTTTAATCTCCTATTCTTTTATTTTTCTTGCCTTGGCTGGCACCGACTCCAAAAGGCTTATTTTTTGCTTTTTAGTTTTTGAAGTCGGTTTTTTTAACGCAGTTTTTTTTTTACTTTTTATTTGTGTTACAGTTTTTCTCCATCAATTTTACTTTACTGTTTTCTTTTCACAAATATCGATCATTTCGAATCCCAAATAAACTGTACAGCATCAGAAATCTCCGCCGTCTCCGATAACATTCCAATTACCCGGACGCGCAGAGCATCAATTTTCATTCAGCCAACACGTCATTATACCAAACATAAGAACCGCACGTGTCGCGGACAGTTACGCAACCTCATTTGGTATAACCTCCATAGATTACATATTCCAGTTGCCAGTGAACCTTGAACTTTCGAACGAAGCACTACCACAAAATAAAATATGAACTAGAAGGCAAGCTCTCGCTTTACTAAAAAAAAACTCTGACTCAAAGTTTGCTTTGACTATTTAAGTTTGTATTGACTATGTATAGGTTTTATTTATGACTTTTTGGAATTTTATTGACACTGGTTAAAAGTCTTTGCTAATTATTTACATCATTTTATGTTTGTCACGTAATGTTAATGATAACATTGATAACGGAATCATTTTCACAATAGCGACTGAATACTTCTTAAATTGCCTGGTAGCGGCTTTAAACGTAAAGTCAGTATGAAGTGCGTTTTGAAGAATGGTTCCATAGAAGATGTTATGGTGC
Source organism: Chrysoteuchia culmella (assembly GCA_910589605.1). Taxonomy (NCBI): domain Eukaryota; kingdom Metazoa; phylum Arthropoda; class Insecta; order Lepidoptera; family Crambidae; genus Chrysoteuchia; species Chrysoteuchia culmella. The sequence continues at coordinate 10,372,409 of OU342664.1, read as the reverse complement.
ATGTCTGTTTTCCAAAAAGGCGCGTATACGTCAGATCAGAACCATCCATATCTGAACATCCATTCTCTTTTTAATGATTGGACACGATTTTAATACAGAAACCATAATTAAAAAAAAAACTGCAGATAATCTTTTTGCATTTTAACCTTCTTGACAAATAAAACCGGGGCACTAACAAAGCGGCAAAGGAACTATTATTTGAAACGCACTATGTGCTAGAAATTACATTTTGTACAGCGTGTACTCTCTGTTTGAGCCACCTTAAAAATATTGTGTCACTAGCACGACTGTAGGGACCCTAGCTCTTCGTAATCTGGTCAGATGATCATACATGATCGGTAACGGTACTGCCATGATATTAGCGAAGCCTCATGACCTACATTCGACAGCACCGGTAACAGTTACCGGCCAATGAACTTCGCTAGTGACATTTACGAGCTGATATTGATATCCAAGTTGGTGTAGACCAGGGTTTCTCAAAGTGGGGTACTTCATTAGACGGTACGCGGGTACGCAGCAAGATTGCTTAATGGCGGTTAAACTTAAAGTTGACTAAAAATTCTCCTCTAATTTAGTCAACATTTGCGACAAGGAACCAGACCATCCACCACATCAATACTTACAATTCTTTGAAATAAAACAACTTTGACGGATTTTAAGTGCATTGTCTAATTTATCGTGTTTTTTTAAGTTTCTTTGGTTTTCTATCTTCCAACCAACATCTCTATTTAAATTTGCATATTTGGTGATTTCTTGACACGTGTATTTTCTTCTACAGTACTTAGATTTTCTTTGCTTTGTGGGGGGAGGGGGGGGGGGGGGTTCGCTGTCGTGTGGGAACGTACAGTCACGAGCAATGATGTGTTTACCCTACACCTCAGCCTACACCACTTTTACTTTGCATAGCAAATGTATCGTAATTTACTTTTTTTGTGTAGCAATTTTTCATTTTGTTTGTGAATTAACGTATTACTTTGATTTCGCTGCTGCTCCTTTTTACCGACTTCAACAAAAAAGGAGGGAGGTACTCAATTCAACGCGTATTTTTTTTTTTTTTTTTTTTTTGTCTGATGTATGTATACCGATTACTCCGGTGTTGGTGATCCGATTTTAATAGTTGTTTTTTTGTTCGATCGGGTACACTGTCAATTTGGTCCCATATAATTTTTACGAAGATCTGGCTAGTAGTTTTTTCATAATCTTGAAAAATATCAATCACCTTTTGGCAAGTAGTCGTTTACCTAGATGACATTGTTGTGTATGGGCTGATTTTTAGTGTAAGTAACGGTACATGATGTAACTAAAAAATCTGAAATAAAAACATTTTATAAAAAAAAATCAAACCGACTTCAAAAAGTAAAAAATAAAACTTTTGGAGTCGGTGCTAGCTAGCTAAGGCCAAAAAAATATATAGTTAATAGAAGTGCAATGTAGAATGCCCTGGCTGGCACCGACTCCAAAAGTTTTATTTTTTACTTTTTGAAGTCGGTTCTATTTTTTTTTATAAAATGTTTTTATTACACTACATTTTCCAAGAGAGGTGGCTAAAAACCAGCATGGAGCAGGGGCCTTACCATCAACTCTGCGATTCTTTTTAGGTTGTTAGAGTGGGATGCTGCCATACGGCGAGTCTAGCATATATTGGAAATTTAAAACGGGGCACGAAGGTACACCTTAACCGTTGTAGCTACATGAAAACGTTCTTAGGAAACTATCCTTAATTTTTTTTAAAAAAATGAATTGCATTCACGGATTTTTAAACAAAAAATACAGTCAGCAGAAAAATTATAATATTATAAAAACATTTTTTTTATGCTAATCGATCCTGTTCCTTATGAGGATCAAAACGGTCTCAGACACCATCTGAGGTATGAGTACTAGAAAAGTCAGATATCGCCAAAAAGTGTTTCCACATATTCGCTAAGAAAATAAGTTCCGTCAACGAAGGTACTCGTCGGTGAAGCGTATACGGCGGCGTGTGACGCGAGCGCGGGAAGTGTGTGTTTTTGCGTTTTTCGCGATTTCTGACTTTAAAATGACCACTTTTCCTGCTGACTGTAATTTTTTTTCTAAATCCGTGAATGCAGTTCAATATTTCTCAAAAAAATCAGGATGGTTTCCTAAGAACGTTTTCATGTAGCAACAATGGTTAAGGTACCTGCCCTTACTGCCTCGTCTTAAATTTCCACCCTATATAGTCTTGATCTAGGTGTTTAATATGTATATTATGTATGTATTTACAAAAAAAGTATATAAGTATGTTTATCCGTTATCTAGTATCCATAACACAAGTTCTTAATTAACCTTAACGTGGGCTAGATAATTGGTGTGTTTGTATGCAATTATTTATTTATTTATTCTTTCTTTCTTTCTTTCAAGTTTGAGTAACCATGGTGTAGACAATTTATGGGAGACTGGTAAATTGCTAGACTTGTAGTTGACAACTGGTCATCCATTCAGCTTCTTATTAAATTACGGTTTGTGATGATTGATACCGCATCTGCTGCGCGTGATTGGCTCCACTGTATAAGGAAACTGCAGCTGGGGTAACAGGTTTGAGTCCGTCCGTGTTAGTGGTAGGAACTGATTTTGTTGTACTCAAATGTTGCATTTTAAATATTGTTTACTTTTTAATGATTTTAATGTGACATGCATACACGAAATCTCTTACTTAAAAAAATATTTTATATGCATGTAGGTCATAATTATTTTTAGCCTCAACAAGTAAACTAGTATTAATTTTTTTTAAGTAATTCTGGAACTTTGATAACTGGGTATATACAAAGAATACTATTAACCCTAAAACTCCAAAACGAATGTGTTAGTCCAAGCAAACGAAGTCGCAGGCAAAAGTTAGCATACTTAAAAAAGTATCAAAGTGATATTCTTATTTTTTAAGCAAACACAATTATTTTGCACTGGTTTATTAAAACTCCAATCCTTTTCCTTGGTTCATTAATCAAAAACTTAACCTCAATTGATCCTCACTGGCAAAATTATCGGATGGCATAAGAATTATGAAGCTTGCTCAAACGTTTGATACCGTTGCATATGCGGTTATAAAAGACCAAAGAAAAAAAAGAAACACCAGTTTTTTTATCTCTTTGTGCAAATAATGTAGGCCGTAGGATGCAGGTCCCGTTATGACCTGATTCCTGCTAATAAGGCCGTGGGCCAGCTTTGCATTCCAAACGACACACTATCTGGGGCCTTTCCGTGGACTGTTACGGTAATATTAAATAAATATTGTAAGGGAAATGGCGCTATAGGTACGCAGTACACGGTCCATTTATTCGCTATTTTATATCCCCATCAAAAAAGTGTATATGTTTGATCTGTAATGAAATCGACAAGCTCTGGCGCAAAAAAATATATGCCAAAATGTTCATTATAATTTTTTGAGATTGACGATTTTTGAGAATGGCGAATATATTTGCTTTTATTTATTTTTAGTAGCAGTAGAGACTAGTATCGTTTGCGCCAGAGCTTGGTAAAATTTGTACGGGTCCCCTTTTAATAGAAAAAAGTTGAGAGAGTAGAAGTTTCTATTATTTTTCTATTTGTAATAAAATATAGCATTTCAAAAGACGCAGTTATTTTAAATTTAATAATTTTAGGTATGACAATAACTTCAATAGCACTATTGGGAAATTATTCTAAGCCGGCACTATCTCAAACCAGTCAGTTCAAGATAGTAACCACAGTTAGTCCTAGCTTTAAAAGATTACCAGTTATCGTTTAAGTCTCATGCAACCCGCCTTTACCTAGTATCTCTTTCAAGTTATAAAAAAGCTATCCATACTACGATCTACTCTTAATTAAGTCTTATAGTGGACATAATCTCACCAAAGGTCAGAAATACCTTCGCAATAAATTAACTAGCCAATAGATCTTAATCCGTTATCCAGACCATTTGTAGGTCCTTAAAAAGGTTCATTCTCACCACTGTGTAATTAGCTTAACTAAAGAAATAACTCCAAGTAAGTGTAAGATCCGCAAACATTTCTAGAAGCTCGATAATAAAGTATTAATCCGTGGAATAGTGGAGCTGGAAGTGGCTCGATAAATAAGAAACTTGTAAAGGTTCATGTTTCAAGGTTGTTCATGTTTGTAAAAAAGTAAAGGTTAAAACCTTTTTTAAATACAAACCTTTTCTTACTAATGAAACATAAATAAAGTAGAAAAATATAATGACTTAGCGTGTCATTCGAAATAATAGTTATCATATGTATTTGAAAAGTGGTCAAAACGTTAGAAAATCCAATAAAGTTTGGTAAATACATTTTTTTTGTAAAACCTTCGAGTTTCTGAGTTTGGAAAATACTATTTAAACCTTGGTTATAAATCGGTTTAATTTAATCATAAAAATAAATGTAACAAACCAAAAAAGAAATGAATGGCTAGTAATTTTCAATTTGTCAATATTGAAATGTAAAATCTCGAGCAGACAAATGAAGATCGCGTGAGTATCCTATTTGGAACATCCTTTTTTTTATCTTGAGTTTCTGAATTTGGAAAATACTATTTAAACTTTTGTTATAAATATGTTTAATTTAACATAAAAATTAATGTTACAAACCAAAAAAGCAAGTAATTTTCAATTTGTCACTATTGAAATGTTTATCGAAAATCTCCAGCGGACAAATGAAGTTCGAAGTCGTGAGTACCATAATTTGCATCATTATTAATTATTATATGGCGATGGCGCATGACGTTGTGGCGCTAGCTATTACGATGGTTAAGTAACTGACGTAAGAGTCAGTAATGGATGGGTGATCATGAATTTACAATTTCTAGCTTTTTTGTGATCGGAAATGTATAGCAGTTCGCAGTAGTCAACACTTTTCAATCTCATTTGGTCTGTGTGGAGGATTATAGCCCATCCTACTTCTATACATAGGTTTAAGTAATGCCTGTGCCTCAGCATTGAGGATATTAATGATGATAATTAAGATGATCACTATGATCACGATGACTGATGCTTCCAATAATCAATTGAAAAGCCGATCCGTCAAAAATGACGGAGTCCTTTCCGTAATTAAGAACAACCAATTAATATACAGAAATCCGCAAGCAAGGTAGATTGTCGTACGTCCATGTTTATGACGTAAGCACACAACTTCGAAAATATTTTATTCAATTATATATTTATTTTATTGCACGAGTATACGAAAGACCCGAAAAGAAAACTTAATTTAAAAATATTCCGAAATGGCAGGCATGATTTGCGCTGCCTTCGCGAGGGTCCACTCATCATACGTCGTACGTGTCACATCCATTTCGCTGTCGGCAGCTAATTTAATGACGAATGAGTCGAGTGACTCTGGATGGTGCTTAACGCTGGCCCTCTTCTCCAAATAATTTTTATCCAGAGGAATGAGATCTTGACTAGAGGATGGCCAATATTTATGCCTATTTATGTCCTCTTGGCTTTGTGATCAGATACTATCTAAAGCCTTAAAAAACAATCAACCTTATTATTAAACAAAAAAAAACCATAGCCTCTTCCAACCTCCTTGATTCGTTGTACGTACAGCCTCCGTTACCTTCCGAGAGGCTCCATATCAGGACGCCGCAACTGTCCGCCGATCTGGGTCAACCGTTAGTAGCGCTTATGAGTTAGAGTTGTGACTAAGCCTGTTCAAATGCATCCGCCTTGGAGTCTCTAATGTTGCGAGATGCTGGCTTGAGTCTTGAACACTCATTGGGTGGCAGCTCTATTGCCTATGAAGAATCAGGGTGGATGATTCTATTTTTTTATGTAACTAGAACAGGAAAAACGCTCAGTATATTAATCATACCTTGTTGCCCCATTTATCTAATATAATCTCGAAGCAAAATAATTGTTTTTCGGTGTAAACCCATTTGATTGAAAAAATTGTGTGTCCATCCTACCCATGTGTCATTAGTCGACAAAGAAAACTACTATCCAAATATTTTTTTTGCATACCTTAGGTTAGCGCTTCATCGCTATTTCGCCTGACAGTTAGCGACCGACGATGCGATCTAGGATGAAGCACTTAGCTTTGCCTTGTAGAAAACCTATACACGTGTGATTTAAGGACCCAGAAACCTACTAAATATTAATAAACACCCCTTGCCTGAGTCAGGCAAAGAGTGTTTATTAATATTTAATTCGGAATTCCACTCTCAATTCAATTGTCTCTTTACCTCTAGAGGTTTAGATGACTATTAGGAATCCTCTAGACTGGAGGTACGGATGATTCGTGACAATTTTTATTGCGGTAAAATCTTTCAGTCAATCATAAATTACAATGTCCTAACTTGCACCAGAAAAGACAGACGAAATCACAGGCAGCGAGAAGTCACCAATAAGGTGACTCCCGCCGCTTGCTATATCTCCAGGCTGCGATAATATCAGAACAAAAACATATTTCTGTCGTAACGGTCGACCTACTAAGCGCACCACGCATCTCTCATTCAAGTAAAAACCTAAATACTACAAGGACTCCTTTACGGCGAAGTCAATCAGCCTCTGGAATAACCTCCCGTATGAGATCCGTCATTCGAAGTCACTTGCCATTTTCAAAAACAAACTGCATTCACATCTTCTCTCTAAGTCCTAGTTTGCAACTACCTTCTTTTTTATTTGTTTATTATCAAGTATATATTATTATAATATATATTATTATAATATATATATATATATATATATATATATATATATATATATATATATATATATATATAGATATATTAAATATATATTTAGTTGTTATTTATTTAAATATTTAATTTTTATTTATGACTATGTATTTAGTAGTTTATGTAGGTAGATTTATTTATATGTTCAGTAATATTGTTAAGTAAAGTTTGTCATTCTTGCTTGTTGCCTGTGCACTACCTCTCGCTCTCTCTCCATTTTTCCTATGCCTCAAAGGTTGTCTGGAAGAGATCGCTCTTAGCGATAAGGCCGCCTTTGCCCACATTTATGTCAACTCTTTCTTGTGTTTCTGTCTGTATTTTTGTGTGTGCAATAAAGTGTTTTATCATCTATCTATCTATCTAAATGTCCTGACTTGCGCCTGAAAACGAAGTCACTACGACTCACATCCACACAGGCAAAATATGAGCAGCGACAAGTCATCATAAGGACACTGTCTCCCGCGTGCTATAGCTCCAGGCTGCGATAATCTCAGAACCAAAACATATATCTGTCGTAACGGTCGACCTACTAAGCGCACACCACACGCACCTAACTGTGCCTGGCTCGCTTGCATATCGCCTGACACAAATATCGATACAGCAAATCCTAACTAATATTATAAATGCGAAAGTGTGTTTGTTTGTCCTTCCTTGACGCTCTAACTTAGTAACGAATCGACTTGATTTTTGGCATAGAGTTATAAAGGACGAAAAGTAACATTTTAACGAAAAGTAACAGTAGGCTACTATGCGGGTGAAACCGCGGGCGGAAGCTAGTCTTACTATAACCGGTGCACTTAAAACTTTGCAGCCATGTGTGATGATAATGAATATACTTTTCCAGAGTTTTATGATGAAGAATCTCAGCGCTATCATAGGTAGGCTAAGTATTATTAGGTGATGTTGCCTTAGATTTCACACACGATGATTTAAGAGTATTTTAATTTTTTACTTCTAAGTACTACCACTCATCGAAGATATTATTTCTTGTATTCTTTGGACTTCGCGAAAAACTGCAAAAAAAAGTGATTTACTTCTTCACCTCGGTAAATCATAAGATGCAGGTATGTTATTAGTCCTGTTTCTGCGTGGGTAACAAATCTTTGCTACTTTTAAGCAACATAAATAAAATGGTTTTTCTTAACCTTACCCGAATGAATGAATTGATTTCCTAACGGGGTTAGATTTATTTTTAACGGAATCCTACTTATAATAAGAGTTTTAATATTTAGATGTTAAGATGCGCGTTACTTAATCATGCAAAAAAAGACTAAGCGGATTTGAATAAATTCGCCACACATATTTAATAGCCTGGATTAAACATAGAATACGTTTTATCCCGATATTTGCACGGGAACGGGAATCGGGAGTCCGGTTAGTGATACAGTTAGTGATATGCTTTACAACATTTGTCTATTCACATAAATAAGTATGGGACATAAAGCTGGTTTCCACGCTTATGCATGATTACATTCAATAACGGTTTCCTTGTATGAACTGAGCTGGTGGCTACATTTCCGGAATCGCACCATACATTGTTGCTTATGAAGTCTACTGATACTGCCTTCAATTTTAATATTATTATTACTGTAAGTGGATGATCGCTCTAGTTTAACTACATATTGGATAGGATGATGTTAAACAAATTACTTACGCAATTAACTAAAACCACTGCTTACCAACAATATCTCAATTAAAAAACTTGACAGTTCCAACTTACAAATATAACAACTTCAGCAACTTATTAGGAACCATTTATGTACTTATGTACAATTATTATTATGTACAATTATGTTCGCACGAAATACTATCGGAATAGGTAGTATCGAGCACGTAATGTCAAAAAATGTATAAGTAAATGTATTTCCGTTTACGTCCGGTAGGAATGCTGCTCCACGATACTTACTCAATAGTTATTCATTCCTACTGGAAACATTCAACTATCAAAAAAATCAAAAAATAAAAAATCAAAAATATTTATTTACTTTCAAATATAATTTACAACAACAGCAAGTGGCCAGAGTCTTCTTTTAAGCATAAAAATACTTGTATCAGAAGACTCTGCTCTTCATATAGCATAAAGTTTGGTTTTTGTCTAAAATAAAAATAATTTAAGAAACAAACTTTACAAATGAGGTTCTAAGTAATTGTTTTACATAATATTATGTGAGTATGTGTTGTATGAGCGCGTTTGTGTGTGTGTGCGCGTGTGCGTGCGTGTATGTGTGTTTGTTGTGTGTGTGTGTGTGTGTGTGTGTGTGTGTGTACTGAAAACAGATAACTATTTCAGGATGAATTCAGTTTCTTCATAATCGAGGGTTTTAATCCAATGTATTAATGTAGATTTACATTCATGATAAGTTTTATTATATATATTTGTTTTATTATTAACTTTATTATATAAACGAACTGACTGAGCATCGTATTGCATTTTAGCAAACTATAAAGGTATGAATGCACTTTTTTCGATTAAGTTATTGTCAAACTTGGCTAAGACAAAAAGCTGCCTATAGGTTCAAATGCAGAACCTATAGGTAGGCTTTTCCTTGTCATGATGTCTAATGTCCAATTTATTTTAAAGACTAGCGGCCGCTCGCGATTTCTTCCGCGTGGTTCCCGTTCCCGTGGGAATATCGGGATAAAAAAATCCTATGTTCATAACCAGGCTACCTACTATCTGTGTACCAACTTTCATCCAAATCCGTTCGGAGCCTATTCAATGCAAACAAACAAACAAACAATAAAATATTTTCTCTTTATTTATTAAATTACTATAAAAGTAAAGATTAATATATATAAAAATGAATCGCTATTTCCCTTTGTCATCGCATCACGCGTGAACAGATATAACAATTTAGCTAATTCTTTATTTATTCTGTTTATTATTGTTGTCAGGAGAAGGTTCTAATATAAGAAAAAAATTAAAATCGAAATACCTGATGTGATCATAGCAGTTCAACCAAACTATGAGAAATACGAAAGTTGAGCGTAATGAGCATTTTCTATTGACGTACAAATATCGAAGGTCTGGTACATCTGATGTGGAACCCAAGCCAAGCCAAGCTAAACTATAAAAAATATGAATATAGCATCTTCGGATAAGTCGTTTAGCGTGATAAGTATTTTTCTATTGACGTATAAAAATCGAAGGTCTGGCACACCTGATGTAGAACACGGCAACCCAGCTTAAGTATAAGAGATACGCCTTGGGAATGTTTTTCATCGAATGAGCACTTTCTGTTTAGGTATAACAACCGACACCGTTCAAGGTGGACCGACGATCTGCTAAAGGTTGTGGATAGCCGATGGTTGCGAGCAGCGCAGAAGCAATCGTTGTGGAGTTCTAGCTGTAGCTATACTCAGCAAGCAGTGGGCGTCGTGCGGCTGATATGATGATCATATATATGGTATCTACACCTAATGTGGAACCCTTGCATATGCAACATTTAATAATTCTGAGGCGATACGAAGTTCGCCGGGTCCGCAAGTTACAAGTAAAGAAAGGTAAATTAATATTTAAAGCACTCGTGTTTATTTTCATTTTTTCTTCTTCAATTTCCTGAAACCATTTATTGTTATCTCCAAGATGTATTCGGACAACTCCATTATATTATCGTAAACATTATAAAGATATCATGCTCAATTGATTCGCGTGCAAACGTCAAAAAGGATCTCCGACATAAATTAACGCATTCACGCGCAATGCTTCAAAATCTCTGCTTGCGGACATAGTCAAATTAAACTACAGTACTTAAACTTAATGTTTTGTGCAAAATTAAAAGAAATATCTGTGCAAGTATCTTGTGTGCTCGGGTATGTAATGTATGATATAAATTTACATGAACTAATGATCAGTTGATATAATAACATTTCATATAATTGGGTGCCCTTCAACACGTCTAAAATCATTAGTCCTAATTTCATCTCGCCGTATTTCTTTGGCCTAAAATTCTTAAGCACAAAAATTGTGTATTATTATTGTTTAGCATAATAGATTATTTCGCATTGTTATAATTTGGCCTAACTTTAAAATCCCTAATAATCAAATTCAGTGTCCTAAAATTTATAAACATACATATCTTTTGACATAACAATTTCTATTAAAGTTTTGCATACTAATCAGTGACAGAAAGAATCACCTAAAAACCGACTCGAGGCAGTCCCATATGCCCAACCCTTAGCGCGCAGGCGCGGAGGGGCGAGGCGGCCCGCGAGCTGAGGAGCAGGTGGTTTTAAAGCTCGCTTCCGCGGCTGAGGCTGGCCAGCAAGCGAGCATGCAAGCAAGCATGCAAGCGAGCATACAAACAATACAAACAAGCAAGCAAGCATGCATGCAAGCGAGCAAGCAAACATGCAGCAGGCAAGTCTTCTGTCACGGCTCCGGTGGTCCCACGCGTGCATATCGTCGCAGATGGTATTAGCTCACCACCGCAGCGTCGGCTTGCTGGCCGGCGTAGCCGACTTCAGATCAGTCGGTTGTGTATAGCAATCTGAATCTCCTCCATTCACTCCCTGGATGAACATTATCAGATCACAGTCGGTCAATCCTTGGCAGAGAACGTTCCGTCGTGATTTTTATTTTTCATTATGTTTTTCACGTTAATTTTATATATTTGTACATTTGGCGCGTCCATTAACAATTAACTTTTGGATTTATGAACCGATCACTATACACAAAGAATTAAATGAAAAATAAAAATCGTGACGGAAATTATACTAAGAACACTTTGTCGTGAGAGCGACCCAACTAATTCTATTTTAAAGTTTAATTTTTAGTTCTTTTATATCTTGTTTCCTATAACAATTAAAATAGCACGTCCTATTAGATTTAATTCACTTAATAAGGTAGAACTAGCACACTAGAAGGTCCTAACTTCGAATTTACGTAATGAAAAATAGCATTAAAGTGTAATTAGTGACAAATTATAGTTAAACGGATTAAATGTATGTATACATAAGCATATATACATACATTAATTTATAGGTATTTTAAATAAATTTTATAACAGCAGAAACACGTAAATCAATATTTTAAGTGAAGAAAAAAATATAGCGTTACTAAAAAAATTATAGTTATATTTAGATAATACCTATATGTACTTTGAAAATGATGTTTTTAAAAAATAAAGACACCTAATAACCTGTAATTTTTTTACTCAACGTCAAAAACGTAAACTCTACATCTTATATACTGATATATCTGAACTATGGCGATATTAACACGACAATCAATCATTTAACGCAACCACTGTTCATTGCATCCCGTACTCTAGTAGGTTGTTATAAGTGTTAGTTTGGCTTGTTTACGGATGTTAGTATTGGCAATAAACTTGAGGAGGTCACAACTCGACGACCGGAATGTGGGGCACTCGCTAGCGGTGGAACAGGCTTATTCTGAAAGGGTCTTTATTTACTGTTCTTCTTGGAAGACATTATTTGTTTGTCTAAACAGAGCCTTCTTTAAGAAGGCTCTAAGTTAGAGCCTTCTGCTTGCTCTAACTGCTCTAAGGGCAGGTATTTCAATATCGACTTATCTTGAATTGATCCAGGATTGAAGACATGTTCGACTTATGTGTATTTCTATGTAGAATTAAAGTTAAGTGACACTTAAAGTCCCTCCTAACTAGTCAAAATCTAAGCGGAGGAATTATGTGGGTTCATCATCATACAAATAATGGCAAATTAATAATATTACGCGATTTTTTTTTGAAGTTTACTTATATTATAAAAATAACGAAGTGAGAACAAATTCTAATATGAGAAAATTTTTGGCGGTATTTTTTCATTTTGAGCCTCCACAACAATTCTCATTGGTCGCCGCGCGCACACGCGCAGTTAATGAGCGCTTAATGTCACCAAACGACATCAAAATTCATAGATAATTATCATATTTTGTTTGTCATGTGCAAAATTGCGATGAATCCTAGATTAGCTTAAGCGAGGAATATCCGAAATGAAATCCGCTATTGTCTTTCATAATTAATACTTAGCTCAAATGTTAGACTTAACTTAAGTCATAAGAGAAGGTGACATTGAAATATTGGCCATAAGACTCGTGTATAGAAACTTATCTCGAAAAAAATTAATTCAGATGGGATACGAATTTCGAAACCAACTCTTCTAATTTGAAAAAAATATTGAAACTCTTCGAACTATCGAAAGCTACCTACCGTTTCGATAGTTCGAAGTTAAAGACGATTAAGAAATTTTATGTGAACTTCGTGCTTTCAGGTAGAGATTATTTTTTTCTTAGTTTTTGTGTGAATTGTAAGATAACTAAGTTATATTGTTAGTATCGATAGTGTTGTCTTTATCAATTATATTATAACATTACATTTGCGATCAACTGTCATTCGAATTATTTATTTTCACTCACATAATTTCATAACATTAACTAGAATTTTAAACCTTAATTTGCTACAATGATTTAAATAATATAAATAAGAAGCAAAAACTTTCGCGTCACCCAGAATATGGCAGTCAAAAGTTACAAAGCGAGAAATGTATGTCTTCATTTAAATACCATTTAGAGGTTTCGTCTGTCATTCGCCATTCTCTGAATTATTAGTCATGTGCATAACAATGTGTCTTTTTGTGGGTCAACTAGCACTTCCTATTTGCAGTTCTTTGAACTTTGGGCGGATTTGAAGACGTTTTTGAAAGGATTTTGAGGGCGTGTTTTTCATACTCAAATCCGTTTAATAACGCCTCTCTTCCACACAACGGTCAGTGAGACCTAGAATGGTAGTTCGGTCAATAGCAGGCCAAACTTTACAAAGCTGTCACGTTTCTCCAATAACGATAATACATTTTTATTTTTCTCTCAAAAATTTACATTTGACTTATTTCATACTAGCCGCCGCCCGCGGTTTCACCCGCGTGGTACCCGTTCCCATGGGAATATCGAGATAAAAAGTAGCCTATGTGTTAGTCCACTACTTGAAGTCCGTACATACCAAATTGCATCTAAATCCGTTCAGTAGTTTATGGGTAAAAGAGAAACAAACAAAATAACAAACTGGCATAAATAAATAAATGAATCTTTATTAACAACAACATTAACACAAAATACAAAAAGGAATAAACAGTTCGTATACTACTGGATACCTTACTGGATGTTAACATTTTATCGTGTAACGCATCTTAGCTCGATTTCACACGATTTCTACACTAGGGTGGGCCTGTATTGTAGATCATCATTACACTTCGTTTACAAAAAGAATGATTATAATATAATATACGCGACGCTAATTGCTATGTTAAATTAACAAGACATGTATAAACTAAACATTAAATGGGATTTTAAATTTAAATGTAAATTTACTATTTGCTCAACGAAATAAAATAGAATAAAAATAAAACAAAAATAACATTAAGACGACTTTTGTGTGCGTGAGTGGTGTGTACGTATGTGTAATAGAGTGTGAGTGAGTATATGTGAGAGTGAGAGAGAGTGTGGTTGTATTGAGTTGTGGGATTGTGTTTTATGTGTGTTAATATGTGTGAGTGCTAAGTGTTTTATTAATTACATATTATTGTTGCATTATTACCTCGTAACTCTGAATAAATTTTCCAAATCCTCATAAGTAAGTAAACCAATTCACTTAGTTATTTTCTTTTTAACTTCTCATGGTAAGCAGTTCTTGAGATAGCAGTGTGATTGATCTTGTTATAAATGTAAGGGTGGAGAAAGTTACTGTACTTCCCAGAGTGAGCAAACTTGATTGATGGTACGGGAATTTTGAAAATGCGTTTTTGCAACAAGTTTTTATATTCGGCAGATTTAAGTATTGAATAGGTGCGCACTACTGCCTTTTGAACGAAAAGATCACGAACTGAGAGAATCTCTCTTTCCTTGTAAAGATCAGAACTAGGGTAGGTATCTAACAGGTTTCCTAAACATCACTTTAAGTACCGACCGTTGAGCTCTTTCCAGCGTGATCATATTGCTAGGTTATTTGTGATTAAACCAGTTAGCAATGATACCGCATCCTCAGTAGACATATTTCGCATGAAACCAAACTGTCCTTCAGATAATATGTTATCGCTCTCTACGAAACTGACTAGACGTTATAACTTTTTAGTTTTGCATTTTACAATGCTATATTTATGACTAGACGTTTGTTCATCACTTTTTCAAGTATCTTTGAAAAGGATCCCAAAAGAGAAATTGGTCTGTATTTTTGAGGATCATCTTTTCCTGCCTTGTACACGTGAATAACAGCGGCAGTCTTCCATTGTGCAGGCAATATCCCCTGTGAAAGGCTAAGATTGCAAATCGCTGAGAAAGGAATGATTATATGATTTCTGAATTTATTATATGAACTCTGCAACGAAATTTTTGCTGCTAGGGATTCTTGAGTTTCATTGGTTTGAGTGAGAATAACTTCAGTCAGGCATTTTCCAACCCTACAAAAATAGTAATTACAGTGATCGAGTGAGCTTTCTAGGAAGTTTGTAATATGAGTAAATGCACCGACTTTCCTTATGAATGGATAAGGAGAATGGGCCATGTCCCACCACGTGGGCCCAACGAGGAGTGATAGGGCTTCTTGTAAGTCCTACTGGCTGGCTATCACTATCTCACCTATGTCTGACATCATAGCAACCATGTTTTCAGCATCGTTGTGTTCCGGCAGTAAGAGATAAGATAGCTGGTCAGTTGTTGAGGATTTCAGGAGAGGCGTGCTTCCACATTCAACCTTATCATTAACATCAGGTATGATGAAAGCTAATCGTTTCCCCGTAGTTCAAAAAAAAAAGGTCTAGCGCTTCGACCAGAGACCTATATCAAGATAGACGGTACAAGTGTACCTGCCTTGCATGCCAAATGTTTGATCCACGGTCAAAGTTTTGCGACCTAAGTCAGTCCGTCTGAGACCATTGCTATGAAAACAAGCGTCGAAATGGCGAAGTGGTTAATGGTGTAGTGCTTTCTTGCAAGAGCTCGTCAATAACATTTACACATCACTAAATCTCGCTCATGACGTCATCGTAGGTACGAAAAGTTGACACGCTAGGTTCTCATACAGTTTGAAGCGCTCTTTTCATCTATCTCGATATAGGTCGGTAGCTTCGACCCCGCCCGCTGTCTATAAAAAATCTCAACAGAAGGTGTCTATTTTTTAAACTGGATCAGACACAAAATCTTTAACAATATAAGTTTTGTGAAAACATCTTTGTCTGTTGTTTATGTGCCATATACCAGTACTTTTGTTTTCCTCCATTGTACGTAGTACGCCGAATGTGTTCCAAATATCTGTAGTCGTTTATGGAAATTAGCGCTCATGAGTTATGACGAACGGAAAACAAATATGTTTTTCTAGGGCAACGTGAAACAAGTTTGATTCTGAATTTTAAAATGAATAAGGTGAAAGCGCTGCATTAGGTACTTAACAGCGTACTTATACTTTGTAACTGGTAGTAAATTATAGGAGAAAAAAATTGAAGGATGAAAATAAAAAATATATATGAGGGCCAAGAAGTTGCAGAAAAGTAACGTAAGCACAATTATAATATAATCTAAAAGGCTAAGTGAAAATTAAGTAATCTCTTTACAGATAATTCGAAATCGAAAGAAGAAGACTGGACGACGACGCTCCGTGGGCTCCCCGACAAGGTGGACCGAGACGATCTGTGAAGGTCGCGGGAAGCCACTGGATGTGGGCAGCGCACGATCGATCGTCGTGGAGGTCCTTGGGGGAGGCCTATACCCAGCAGACGACGAGTTATACTGAGACGGAAAATTATTTTAAGATTTATCCCGTCAGGGCGACATGAGACTAGTTGCTTTTTTCTAGTATATATTCTTGTTAAATATTTATCACATAAAAATAGCATTGTAACATGCAAAATTAAAGAGTAATAATTATTTTAAGATTGTTGACTTGGTTTGAATTAGCTATTGTTAGGCCTGGTACAGCTCAGGAATTGATTCATGGTGGCTATGTTGACCCTTAAAATGTAAAAAGTTATTTTTTCTAATCGAAAACCGAAAATTTAACAATACTGAAATGCGTTAACAACAAGAAACCTTGAGATAATTGAGTTATTGCCGCCATCATAGCAACCGGCTGCACGTGCCGAGCTCACGATTATGCGCGCCATTTTGTGTCGTCACAGCTGCTACGTCACGTGACGTCACCGCGGGTCACTACACGGGTCAATGAACGACCGCCAGTTTATTTTGGCGCGTCAACGAACGTCAGAAAAAGTTTGCCATTGTGCAATTTTAAATTTGGTACCGGTCAAGATTGTTTTTTTTTTGGAAAATTGCACAGGTAATTATTTAAAAAGTTAATGTATTTAAAATAATGATGTTCGATTGTTTGTTTTTAAAATTAATCTCACCATTGGCATGACATAGACGGAAAAAGTTTCTGCTAAAAATAAAGTGGCCGTGAAACTGGCCAAACAAGTTGTGACATCATAATAGGAGGATTGCAGATTTTTTTATAGTCGCAAAATGTTTGACCGGCCAACGAACTCGGCCAACGAATTTCGACCCTGACGCGGCGTGATATGACGAAATGTGACGAAAGGAGCAAATCCATGTGCCTGGGAAAGACTTGGGCAAAGGTAAACGATCTGTGTCAACGCTAATTAAGAACCACACGTCTTAAGAAAACATAAAATAAGCTAATAATTATGGTACAACGACTTTTTTATTGATATTCAAAAGGTCAACGGACTAGAATATTTTTGTTTAGTTCTTGTTTGGGTTGGGACTGGAGTCCTATGAGCAGTTAAGTGGATTATTCAACAGGGAAGTCAACATTTTCAAAGATCGCCATAAATATGAGGGATCTATGGCCAATGTTACTCATAATATTTATATGTACTTGAAAAAAGAAATGTATTTACTAATTTATTGCCTTTTTCCTAGGCTGTACCTATGTAATTTTCCTGCTTATTAGGTTTCTTGAAGTATAAAAGATTCCAACCAAGATTTTCCTTTTCGGGAAATTTTGCTGTTTATTGGTGAGACCGTATTTCAACTTAAACTCTTCGACTGTAAAAACAGCTAACTTTGTAACGTTTAGTCCTTGAAGTATGTGTACGGGTTGGATTACTGATTTTTATATTCAAAGTATTGCATACACACACACACACACACATTATTTAGCTGACGTTAAGTTTCATGAAGAACTTGTGTTACTGATACTAGACGGATGGATACAAGAACGGACAATATTTAATAATATCCTTTTATTGGAAATACATTTAATATACACACCCAGATCAAGACAAATAGACATGTTCGTGCACACAAATATTCGTCTTTTCCGGGGACTGAACCCGGGACCTCTGGCGCAGAAGGCGAGTTTAGTAGTACCAATTCGCCAAACAGGACGACGACACCAAAGCGACTGAACGGATTTGGATGTTTGTCACACAGATACTTTAAAGCCTGGATTAAATCATGGGATTTTATACCTTTTAGAAGACGATTTGCCCTGATTCGATTCCAGAATGGGAGCCACGCGAATAAACCGCGGGCGTCTTCAAGTATAGTATAAAATTAGCGGGAAAAGTAATCCTCATCATCATCAGCCATATAATGTCCCTACTCCCCACTGCTGTGGCACTGGTCTTCCTTATGGATGGGAAACGAGAATGGGCCATGATGACGCACATCGCACTCACTCCCAATACGGATTTGTGAGTTTTAACGACTGCTAATATAGCCGGGACCAACGGCTTCCGAAGCGCGTAAGAGCTCGATATAATAAATTATTGATCACCCATCCTGTGACCGACCATTGCAAAAGTTGCTTAACCGCTACAAATGGAGGCCGAGCGAGCTCCATTCGGGAAATGTAATACTGGACCCATTTGCCCCCAACTCAAACGGGGTGAGTAGCCAAAACCGGGTCGTTTACCCCACCTAGTACATATCCAAATAATCAATTATCGTTTGTTGATGCATCTGATACATTTTGGCGCGTACCTACCTATTGCTCATTAAACATATTGTTATTAATTGCGCGTTTATTTTAACATTGCTGTTTTGAATATTGGTTTTTTATTGAATTTCTAGATTTCCTGACGTTTCGGCACCTTTTCAGGGACGCTTGTGACAACGTGACCACGACCCCTGAAATAGCGAATATTTTTTGTTATTGTCGTTTGTTGATATTTTTTTGTTATTTTATAAGGCCGGTTTTACCACCATATGATAAGTTCTGGATAGCTTATCTGGCAGATAATTTGATTTATTTAAGCAGACCAACTATCCGCCCTATAAGCTATCCAGAACTTATATACCGTTATCAATAGTCGGTCGTAGTTGCATCCGATAGATTTTTCAGCCAAAGTAGGATTGAGTGCGGTGAACTAGCCTGTACGGGCGCGAACTAGGTTCAACGTATCGTAGGCAAAAAAATACAACACTTTTGTGTCTACTCGATTTCATTGTTCAATATTACCAACAAAGGTTATTACTACTACTTTACCATAGTTTGACTGAGACCTAACCACTTTTAGAAGTGAAATTAATTACTTATTTTCGAAGAAATTTATACATGATCGTATTATCCATCCTACTTATTTATCGTGTTAAAACAAAATTGCCTTAAAATATTGCTGGTTTTCTTCTACTTATTCAGTGTTCTTGTTGCTCCCTTAAGTCACGATCTTCATTATTTTATTTTCACGGCAAAAGAGACTTCATTACTACATTGTATTTCATTTTATGATAAATTTTAAATGGAAAAATATTAGAAAATATCTACTCGGCCACAAGTGAATTCACAGATGGTTCTTCTCGTTACAAGGACTCCCGCTGTAGGGTTTGTGAACCGATGGCGTAGCTTCTTTGACGTTCATAAGTGCTTGTAACAGCCTAGACTGAATAAATGATATTGACTTTGACTTTGGGACTCGAACCTACGACCTTTGGAAATCCGGTCCAATGCTCTAGCAATGATACAATATTACTATGGTTAATCGAAATCAGTGTTAGTTATTTTATACTAGCGGCCGCTCGCGGTTTTACCCGCGTGGTTACCGTTCCCGTGGGAATATCGGGATAAAATGTTCCTGCCTATGTTCATAACCAGGTTATCTACTATCTGTGTACCAAATTTCATCCAAATCAATGGTTTTTGAGCTTATTCGTTGCAAACAAACAAACAAACAATCAAATCTTTCCTCTTTACAGTTTTAGTATAGACGTACAGATATGCAAAATCATGTACATAAGTATGTAAGAAAAACAGTAATGTAGGTACAAACATAAGCAGTTCGTAAAAAAACAAACAAAAAAGATTTTTGGGAAACTGGGTGAAATGGTTCCGTTACGGCTAGAGAGAATGATCACCCATCCGGCTTCGCTGGCGTCCCCTCCCTCCTCCAAATGAGAATAGTTAGTAAGAAAATCTGATTTTTAAGAAAACCTGGAGTAAAAAATGTGTCAATGAAAAAAGTTTCAATACAAACAAAATGCGCAATTAAACCAAACTATGATAACGGATGAAATCGATTAAGTTGTATATTAATGGGTTTCCTGTGAACTCAGCAATCAGGAGCAGCTCATTAGTGAATATGTCGTTCAAACTTGTCTCGTAATTAAATTTGTGAAAAATACTGGCTGTACCGGTAACTATCGTAAATCTTTACGTCTACATTTAGGAAGAAACATAATTATCTGTGGGTGTGAATATAAAAAGGATTGTCTTATAATAATAATTCAGTTCTGTATGAAAAGAGAAAAAGATACGTGATATAAAAGGTTTCCAGGAAGGATCAACGATTCTGCATATTGTAGGCATAGTTTCCACTACTACGACTCTTAGTCTACCTAATAAAATGAATCAACAAAAAAAATAAGAAAGCACCAAAAAAACTAACCTAAAATGTTGATTTGATGCCATTGTAGATGTCAATAGAGTATTTTTGTAGGGTAGGTTAGGTTATTTTTGTGACCAATTAAATACAGCTTATTGAAATGAACTGAGAGAAATATTGTTATACAAATTAAGTATGTTGTATTTTTTAATAACCAGAAGTGCAATGTTGAGTTAGTTGACAAGACACCAAATATCCGAAATATTGTCAATATTTGGTGCATATTTCGAATATTTGGTAATGTAAGAAATTCTAGTCTATTGATCACGCATTTATATCCACTTATTCCTATTTCTTTTCATCTCATTTGGCAAGAAGGAAACTTCTTCCACACTTGTACCGGAAACGTGTTACATAAATGTGTCTTGTCAATGGTTGTTATCGTTATCTGTGACAGGTTGTGGCACAGACCGGACAGCAAATGAACTGGGAAAACTATGCAACGGTCGTTGACCGGTCGATCAGCTGATCGGTCGGTCGGCGGCCATTGTTGTTATGGCTAGTTTTCTTGCTGCGAAGTTATCTTTTCGGTATGATGTATGAAATATTCATACCTCATGAAGTCTGTCTAAGAAAGGTAGCACTGTGAAGAGGGAAATTTAAAAAAGTTAGATTATGGCAACAAAAATACAAGTAAAAAAGTCTCAATTTCACATATTAACAATCAATGTCACGTGGTGACACGTGACATTGATTTTTAATATGTGAAATTGTTGATATACTTAGACTTCAATATTTAACGAGTGATACGATTCATTAGACAGACTAAGTTTATGATAAGTTTTAAATAGAAACATATTCGAAAAAATCAACTCGGCCACAAGTGAATTCTCATATGGGACTCGAACCCACGACCTTTGGAAATCCGGTCCAATGCTCTAACCACTAGGTACCGAGACTTACCCGACTCAATTATCAGAAGTACAAAAATAGCATTGAAAAATGCAAACATTAAAAAATCATAGACATTACGTTTATTTCTTAATTTTTTTATATGTTATGTAAAGAGTATAATAACGAAGAGTTTTTAATAAGTTTGCCTAAATTCATGTTTAAAATGTCTAATAATTTTATAGAGTTTAGTTAAAAAAGGGTCATATTCAGTTTAGTTTTTGTTAAGTTTCAAATAAACCATTTATATGCATATTAGATAGCGTTAATGTGCCAGCAATATTTTCGTTCACAGTCCTAATTATAAAACCTATTCACAAAAAAAAAGAAACAACAGACATGAGCAATTATAGACCGATAGCTTTATCACCAACGTCTTCAAAAATACTAGAAAAAGCTATGTTTGACCGTGTTTACAGGTTTTGCGAAAAGTTTAACGTTTTCAATGAATGCCAAAACGGTTTCAGGAAGAACAAGTCCACCACACTGGCCGTATTGAAATATGTAAAAGAAATATTGAAAATTTTAGACGATAAAAAATATGCTGTCGGTGTCCTATTGGACATGACCAAAGCTTATGACAAAGTCCAACATAATATATTATTACAAAAACTTTATGATATTGGTATAAGAGATCTTGCGCATAAATGGTTCACTTCATACTTAAAAGATAGAGAACAATATGTTGAAATAAAATACTTTGACGAAATCACGCAAGAAATGCAGCTTGTTCGATCGGATAGCAAAATAGTAAACTCATCTATTCCTCAGGGCAGTACAGTAGGATGTTTACTATTTTTAGTTTATATTAACGAATTACCTAAAATAATCAATGATCCATGCGTTTTATTTGCAGACGATATTTCCTTGCTTGTACCATGTAAAAATAACATAAACTTAAATTCAAAACTTACAGATCTATTCAGTAGCATATCTACCTGGATGACACAGCATAATTTAGAAATCAATTCCCTTAAAACAAAACTAATTACATTTCATCCGCGTCAAAAAGATAATTTGGAAGTAGAATTTTCTTATAACGGTGTAAAAATCGAAAACGTCACTGAATGTAAACTGCTCGGCCTGGTCATAGATTCACATTTGTGTTGGAAAGGCCATATAGCTAAAATAAAAACTAAACTTTCAAGTTTTACATACGCGCTAAGCGAAACTAAAAGAACCACTAATTTAGAAACCGCAAAAGCTGCTTATTACGCCTATGCACATGCGTGGCTTAACTACGGTCTAATATTATGGGGTTGTAGCTCAGATGCAGTCTCAGTTTTCACATCACAAAAAAAGTTAGTTCGCATTTTAGTAAACATTGATCAAACAGACAGTTGCAGACCATACTTTAAAGAACTCGAAATTTTACCTTTACCCTGTACTTATATATTAGAAATTTGTAAATTTATACATAAGAACCCAACATACTTTACAAAAAGGCAGGATATTCTACCACGATATACCTCACGACACGGCCACAAGTTAATGATACCCGTTAATAGGCTCCGAATGAACTCCTCTAGTCCATTAGACATGTCGGTAAAAATATATAATAAACTTCCAAAAGAAATAGCTACAGAAAATAGTTACAATATATATATAAAAAAGGTAAAAACACTGCTCTTAGAAAAGTGCTATTATAGTGTTTCAGAATATTTAAATGATAAGGATTTAAAATTTTAAGAAATATATACTTAATTGTAAAAAAAATAAGTCGTCCTCTATAAAAAAAAAAACCTATTTGCTGTGCGCTATCAGGGTCCACAATGTACTTACCATCTTTATGTTACCATCTTGTTACCATTTGTGGATTGCAATAAATTGAAATTGAAATTGAAATTAATTTTAAAATAGTTTGTAGCTATTATATGCTGCAACGAATTTAATTTTACACACCCACGTACACTTAAACTCGCACAACACACATACACGCAGATCATGAAGCTTTTGTTTGAATATCATTCTCTATTTAATCTTCGCTAACTTCGTTTACTTTGGGCATCAAAACCCATCACACATACTAATGCGTTTACAAAAATACACCAAGTGGAAGTCACGTAGAGATAATGTCAAAATGTAAATGAAATGAAACGCAATCAAATCTATTGTATTTTTTTTAATTCAACGATGGCGCCGCAAAACGCGTCCTTGCAAAGCGAAATGTTTAATACGAAATTAGTTACTGAATTTATTTAATTGCTCTAAGAAAAATATATTTATATTTTAAAAGAAGATTATATGACAAGTTAGCTGCTGCCCGCGGTTTCACCCGCGTGGTTCTTATTCCCGTGGGAATATCAGGATAAAAAATACTCTATGTTACTCTCCGTCCTTTAAACTAACTTTATGCCAAAAATAAAGCCGATTGGTTGCTTACTTAGGGCGTGAAAGAAAGATACACAAACAAACTCTCGCATTTATAATATTAGTTAGAGTTAGGATGTAAAATGTCACCACATCTAGGTACTCTAGTTGTAATTTATTGTGATGATTTAATTATTCTTTTCTGACTGGTGTTTTTCGACTCCATTTTTACAAGTTAAAAGCGTATTGAATTTCCTATTTAATGAATAATCAACTAAACTTTACTGTGTAGATTTATGGTGATATTTATGCTTTATTATTAATAATTAATTTGACACCCAAAGCGCGATACCTCTTTGCCATCAAAATTCAAATACTGCGTTCAATTCTTTCGCCCATCGCATCTTTGCAAAATGATGCGCATGCGATACTGTAGCGATAGCGATATAGCTATTCGATCGAAGACTTAATTGCGCTCGGTCGTTGACCCCGCGTAAAAACCGCGGCGTCTGCACACCACGTGGCGATTGTTTGTTTATATGGAGCTGCGTGAAAATGCGAACGAACGATGCACCAAGGTGATTCTTCCGCGAATACCTTGCATTAGTTATTGGTTGTTGCTGTGCGTTATGGTGCTTAACTTCATGTTTATTTTTTTATGTTTGTTTATAGAAGAATTATTATAACCCAATTAATAAATATATTAAGCCCAATCAACCCCGATTACTACGGAAATAATAAATACGTTTTAAAGAACAACCTTTTTCTAACGAAAAACAGGTACCTATTTGAAAGAAAAAAAGAAAGTACGGACTGTCATACATTTTGAACTGAGGCTTTTAATATGAGTGCATAAATTAAAGTTATGCATGAATCTTGAATGATTATACGAAACAGGAAATTAGTCTAGATAATTAGTAAAATTAGAGCGTTGAAAATGAGCGGTTTATTTCATATTCATATATCTAATCAATCACACCGATTTATTTACATGTTTTTTCGACAAAGTGACATACATTTTTATGCTACCTATGCTTCAGCTTCAGATTAATAGTTACCTATATCAATTCTCAAGCTTACTATGATAAAAGTAGTAGGGATATAATAGTTATTTCAAAGTGAAGAGTTGAGAATAGCTCTTGCGCATATTTCTAAATCTCGTCACGTCCACGTAAAATGGCGGTTAATTCGAACTGACATCACTAATGCCATCTACGACACACCGTGTAAGCGAAAAAAGCGGATAAATATGCGAGACGGGGTACGAACTGGTAACCGATAGAGTATTCAAATCAGTTTGCCAGATGCGATAAAAAAAGGTTTCTTTTTCAAGCGCTTTTCAAAGACAGTGTTTAATAAGGTACAGGAAATCGCCGGAAAAAAAATAAGGAATCACTTAACCTTTCTTATCACTTATCATTAGGAAAAGTGTTAGCAAAATTTCACAAACAAAGTTTAATTAGTTAGTTAATCGTATTTCGTTAAAAAAATTAAATCAGCATCGAAAATAAAAGTTATGTAATGAAATCACATAGGTATCATCATAATGTTATCCAAATTAAGTCTTATTACATGATTGATTACAAATGCTCGCGTCTTTTCTACGTGGAAATTCGGAAAATCGCTGTAAAAATCATCCAAATCAGTTCAGCCGTTTGTTTATTTGAGTAACAAACGTCCAACCAAACTTTCCCATATATAATATTTTGTAGTACAGCCAATAATAATTAAAGTGTTTACACTTTCTCAGTGCTCCACTCCATTATAGTATGTTTCATAAAAGTGATTTATTGCTATGTATGGGTTACGAATTTAATTGAAAGTCACAGAAATAAAAAAAATCTGTGTAAAGTCGTTACATGATTAGGGGGTTTTGTTGTTAATTTGCTCAATAAAACTAAGGTTTTAATTTGGAAAAAGATAGTTAAAAAAAATTACACTGAAATCTGTATGTTCACAATAAATTTTGGACTGGAAATCTCGACCGTTTCCACAATAAGCATCGCGTAGACACAAAGCTGCAAGCGCATGCTATTCCTTTAGGAGATATGGTGCGGGTTCGATGCCCGCCGGCACCACGTGGTGGGTGCAACACCCTGCGCAAACGCAAAAAACCAGGAGTCTCACTGAATCACTCCGCCACTATACCATTATGTAATAAGAGAGTATTCTGATTGTTGCGAAAGTTAAGTCATACTCGTTTATGACTCGAACTGAGCGGCGGCGCCCAAAATGTTGGTATAAAAATGTGCTTATTTAATTTGTTTGTAACATTAGTAAGCTGTCATTTTCTAAAATAATCTATACTAATATTATAAAGAGCAAAGATTTGATTGTTTGTTTGTTTGCGTTGAATAGGCTCGGAAACTACTAAAAAGATTTCGATGAAATTTGGTACATAGATAGTAGATAGCCTATGAATGATATCATATGAACATATGATACTTTTTATGCCGATATTCCCACGGGTACGAGAACCACGCGGGAGAAACCGGAAGCGGCCGCTAGTATGTATATAAGTGAAGAGTGAAAAATATGTTTAATATCCGTACATCTTATGTTTTGGCGCGCACTGTTAATTGAAATCAAACAACTTTTACGGATATCAAACGCGCTATATTTCCACAAAATGAGGTGTAATTGTTCGTATTGTTAGGTTTTTAGGGGTTTTTAGATTTTCCCGACGTTTCGGCACCTTTACAGCTGCCGTGGTCACGGGATGACTAGCTACTTATAATAATAATTTGTGCCATAGTAAATGTCTAACCGTATCCGAACGAAAATAAATTAACTTTTCGAGGGTAGACTTATAAGCAGCCAGTCATCCCGTGACCACGGCAGCTGTAAAGGTGCCTAAACGTCGGGAAAATCAAAAAAACACCTAAAAAACCAAAAAAAGAATAACATTTTAAAAACCACTTCACACAAAAAAAAACTTCAAAAAAATAAAATTTCTCTCTCGATCGGGGGACCCCAAGCGTATAATATACCCTTTTAGTACTTCTCTTTTTGTGGTCCCCCGACCGAGAGATAAATTTTATTTTTGTTTCATCCTTTTTAAATTACACACAAAATAAAAAAGAAACCGCATTGCAATCGCTTAATTCGTTTAGACACTACGAATATTTATGTACAGAAAGACAAAAAATTGTTTGCCGCCATTTTTTTTTTGCTGTACCGAAATTTGCCCAGGGTGTACATTATTCTAGTCAAAGCGCCACCTTTGTATCTTTTACCGTTTCGGCAGGCAGTTGACCATCTCCATAAATGGCCGGATGGATTTTCATCCAACGTGGCTAAGAACCATCTCGATTAATTTAGCTTTCAATAAAAAAAAAACTGCATTGAAATCGCTTGATTTGTTTAGGCTCTACGAATATACATACAGACGTTTGCGCTGCGTCGGGGGTTAAAAATACGGACAACTACAACTTAGTTCGTGGAAATATAGCGCGTTTGATATCCGTAACAGTTGTTTTATTTCAATGTTTAATATTGTTAAAAATAAAGGTTTCCCTGATGGAGGAATGGTGGAGGAGAAACTACTCCCTACCTGAAATTACTCCATACAGATTAGTCAAAAACCCATGGTCATGGGTCATGGATGGCCCATTCTCCTAATCCATCCAAAATCAGGCCAGTGCCTCAGCAGCGGGGAACTAGGAACTTTAAAGTGGCTAATGATGATGTCGATGAAAGAAAACAAAGCCGTAATCACCAGCTTAACGTATCTCTCGAAACCCGAATAACCTCGTTATAACATATTCTTGGCCATGACGACCATCGGCCCACTTTTCACAAAAAACATAGTTCCAGAAACTTTTCGTCATCCAAGCCACAATTCGCATCGCGAGTTGCCAATCGAACAAGAAGAATGCACCGGAATGCGCCGCATGCAATGCGCCTACGCAACCGCGTGCTGCGGTGATGACCTGTGCCAGATGCGGGAGTCAATCAACGAATGCTTGTAACGACAATGGCAACTAGGTAAAACTATAGTGCTTATAGATAAAGGTTTTCCTATTCATCAGTCATCCGAATTCGATTGCCTATCAAATTCATTCAGTGCTAATCGGGTGTCAAGAATACCCGTCTTCAGACAATCAAGTAGTCATACCATGACCACGGCCCCTGAAAAAGTGCCGAAACGTCGGGAAACTCAAGAAAAACATATATACATAATTTTAAAAAGCTGTTTTATCAATCTACTTTTAGCTGATTTCAAAAAAAGGAAGAGGTACGTACGTAGGTAGTACATTTTTTTTTAAGAAAAACCTATATGTAGGTATGTATATAGCCAAACTGTTATCTTTCCAGCCAGTGCAAGCAGTAAAATTCTATTAATGGACAGTCGAAAACTAATATAGACTATGGGCTGGCAACTTGTCACTAATATTGTGATAAATATTAAACAAGAAAATAAACAAGAAAATATACTAGAACCCACCCGCGTGGTTTCCGTTCCCATGGGAATATCGGGATAAAAAGTATCCTATGCTCATAACCAGGCTATCTACTATCTGTGTAACAAATTGCATCCAAATCCGTTCAGTAGTTTTGGAGCCGATTCAATGCAAAATCTATCAAATCTTTCCTCTTTATAATATTGGTATAGATAGAAAAATCAACTTGTCTCATGTCACCCTGACGGGATTCGAACCCGATGAAGCAGCTATCGATTACGATATGAAACAGCCATCTTAATCGATAACTGTTTTGTCTTAATCAATAGTCGAACATTTGTAAAAATGTGTCTTTCGAATGCGAAGATATTTCTCTCATTGATGAGACGGTGGCCAACACGTAGGTGAATATACTAGAGAAATTCGACGTGTTCTCATAGGTCTCTGTAGCACAATTGGTTAGTGCATCGGGCCGGATTCCCAAGGATGCGGGTTCGAATCCCATCAGGGTGACATAAGACGAGTTGATTTTTCTAGTATATTTTCTTCTTTAATATTTATCACATAAAAATAGCATGGTAAAATGCAAAATTAAAAGTTATGATTTTCACTATTATTTTAAGTTGTGAAGTTATGAATTGTGAAGTATGAGAGTGATGTTTATACATTTCCCTCACAAGCTACACCTTTGATACAGTGTCAAGGAATTTATGACGTGAGGGTATGTATGTATGTTATAAGCAAGTACCTATATTATTGAAATAATAGTACAGTATTGCAAAGGCCGTGACATAGGCAATTGCAGGTCGAGTATGAGTTTAAAGGATAAGCCGTAAGCGAGGACTTCACTAATACGAGACAGGCAATTGCCATTTCCGCCGAGGCATATATGGTGCTTATCTCAAAATAATGCAGGGAAATAAAACATACTTTTTATATTATACATTTTAATAATATTAAAAGTTACATTAGTCATATTGGGGAAATTACTAAAAGAAAATCAAATCCATTGTAGAAGCGTTTTTTTTTTAATTTTGAACATTACAACGCTCCAGCAATGTTGTATGAAACGGCCTGCTGGCAAGTGCTGGGATTATTAATACTCTTTTCTCAAACACGCATGGAAATGTTGTTATTATTTTCGAAAAAAGAACACGCAAAGTATCAAATTTACGGACAAAGAAAATCAAATCCATTGCAGGAGCGTTTTTTTTAATTTGGAACATTACAAAGAGTATTTAACAACTGCAGCACGCCGTTTCATACAACATTGCTGGAGCGCTGTAATGTTCCAAATTCAAAAAGACGCTTCTGCATAGAATTTGATTTTCTTTTAGTAACTATTAAATGTAAAATATAAAAAGTATGTTTTATTTCCCTGCATTCTTTTGAGAAAAGCACTATATATACACTAAACACTATAACACCTCGGGGCAATTGCCTGTCTCGTATTAGTGAAGTCCTCGCCTACGGCTCGGCCTTCAAACTCATACTCGACCTGCAATTGCCCATTTCACGGCCTTTGCAATAATGTACTATTACTCAAAAATGCATGTAATGTGGTCATTATTTTGACAACCTTGTTTGAGCAAAGTCGACCTTGCCGTTCTGTTTCAAGGAGCGGCCGGCAATGTTTTGCTGGTCGCTCTAACAGGCCGCTATTTTGACGTTTCAACGTTTTGAAAAATCAAATGCAAAAAGATTTTATTGAAAACGCAGCTGTTTGTATTTATAGAGATAGGTACAAAAATATTTTATTCCATATTTGGCTGTATAGTTCCAACTACCATTGCTAAAAAAAAAGAAGTAACAAAAACGCGGTTCAGCGAAAATTTTATTTTTATTTAGTGACTTTTTTGCTAAAAATGAGCTCTCAAAGCGAAAATTCTGCCGATTCAATATGTTTAACACCGCCAGACATTAAAGATGAAGCTAAATTTGTGATTATAAGGTACTTGCATTTTTGAGTAAAGCACTATACAAGCCTTGGCCCACAATGACTGTTTCGCTGGTCACGCTATGATTGCCTCGAGCTAGCCTAGCTACGCTCTAGGCCTTCCAGCTTGGCCATCATTGCAGCCCTTGCTGACCGCGCTGTGTCGCCAACAAATTGTCTCTTTCCAAATTCAAAAATCTCTTCTGCAATGGATTTGATTTTCTTTTTCCGTAAATTCGATATATCGCGTGTTCTTTTTTCGAAAGTAATGACAATATTTTCATGCATGTTTGACAGTAGGGGGAGCAGAGAGAGAGAGCCAAGCGGAGATTTCGGGATTTACTAATGCGCGGCAGATTAAAATACAGGGGGAAACTTTGTACCCGGTTAAGTATCTCCACGAACTATGAGCCCCATATATAAGGCCGCCCGTCGCGGATAAAGGATCAGATTAGTAAAAGAAAATTGATATTCAATTAATTAAGTCCAATGAATAAAAAAATTTTGCTTTCTTTTCTCGAATTAGGCAAATAGAAAGAAATAAAGAAAGAAAGAATATACGTACATACGTACGTACATTATTAAAAATGCGTAGGACATTGATGCTATCACAGAACAAGGAAAGAGGTGTTCTGTGGATGCTATCAATATCTGACGCGCTCGAGTATGTCCATGCAACAATATTTTTTTACATATTTGAAAATCTATAGCCACCAATGAAAAGGTATACATTATACAACATTTTTTTAGAAGAATATCACTTCTCGACTGCATCCATGATGTCGGGTTGTCGTTATCTTTAAGGTAGCCTGTTCGATTACCATACAAGCTAATGTAGATGTTGTTATATTGTTGCTTCATGTTCTTTAACACAAGTGCGAGCCACTTTTCTCGGAATAGAACCAATGTATGTGATAATATAGTCCAATATAACTGGTACAGGAAGAATGCTCTTAGCCTAGGCGATAACTTGGTTCAAACTGGTAAATTTTTTAAGCTTAATGTTGTGGTATGATTACATTTAGAAATTAAGAAAATTTGGAACGATTATTTTTTATTTTCTTATGTTTTCGACTTCGTAGGATTTATTTTCATTTTAAAGACCCTAGAATTAAAGCAAAAGTTGAGGACCTATGTTTTCATTGAAATAAAAATGAAATGTTCATGCGGGAATACAAATCTAATTTCCTTTACAAAATTCTCTCCAAACCTCAATTTATGAATTACTCGTTGATTTCACAGGTAAATTTCTCAACTGCATCATAATTATGCAATTAGATCACACTTCGCTAATCTTGACCTCATTGACATTATGTCACTGATTCGTTAAAGTATGCATTAATCGAGCGCGATTTTAATAACAAAATGCCTGTAAAGTATCAAGAAACTTGGCACATTAGAATTTCAAAAACCGTTTACAAAATACTAATCTTAAATTCTTATATAAAAGAGCTACCGATCTAATGAAAAATTATAATAAGGAGAGTTTAGGAAAATTTAACTGAAACAAAATCGAAACTTCTGCACTTACACTTTAAATTGAATCACCAATTATTATTAAAACACATATTTTATTGCGGCATTACCTCCGACAATGTGTAAAATAATAAAAAATTAAAACGTTGCATTTCTCCCTTAATCGTCTCAAGCAATCTGGGGCCGTACCGCGCAAGTGGCGTCGGCATCGCAATCGGTTTCATTTGACAGATGGATGCGACACATTGCTGCTTCTTTTTGACTCAAATGAAAACTTACCAAAGCCTAAGAGCAATATGTCACATCCATCTGTCAAATGCAGTCGACGTCGATGCGGTAGGGGTCTGATCACTATTTTAAAAAATACAACAAGAAAATGATCGGGTTTTCTACGCCATATCGAATGCCAGTTGATCGGTAAAAGTAAAGTAAAGTATAGTAATTATTTATTCGGAGTTTCACATAAAAACATAATATACTTAATCTAACACAGTGAGGTACAAACAATCGGTGACAAACAACCGAAAACCCGATAAATCGTTTTGCCATCCCCTAATTATTGCGATAATTTTCGGATTTTATTCACTGAGAGATCATTACGTTTATTGTAAATTCCTTACATAATTTTTTATCCGGATAAGTTCAGCTTTAAGCTCTTTGATAAAGGACCAGGGCACAACCAATATGGATAAAAAAAATATATAAAAGCCGCTATGATTTATTTACCTCTTTTGAATCGGAAAGATCTAGTAAATTCTTCTATACATAAATGTATTATCTTTTATTGAAATGATGTCATTCATTATATACTTGCCTTTACATAAGGTGCAGACCCCGTTGTTTAGACCATAATTTGAAACATGAAATCGGTAGCTCAAGCACTTAAGCAAATTTTTGTTTGACGAAAACTTATCTCTAGAGTCGATTACGCAAAGAACCGAACATTTAAAATTCTACCAAACGAATGTTACAAACATTAAAGATTTCAATGTTATAATCGTCGTTAGAGAAGGAATAAAATTGGATAAATTACATTGAGTTAGGAAACCAAATGGGAACTGTGTGTTTGCATTTTCATTGTGTTTTTTGTGTCAGCAAAAGCTATTGGCCCTGGCTTGATTCGCAAAGCAAATATAAGAAAAAAGTTTCAAATTCAGGATTAGAATAGCTTGTTCTTTTCGAAGTTTCTAGAGGAATATGGCGACTGTATGCTTTGCAGAGTGCAGTATTTTGAATAGTTCATGCAGCTGAAATTGTTGATGAACCAGTCGAAATAAACAAATACAAACCTCTTGCTTACGAAGTAAGTACTCGTAAAAGGCGATTGTGATTTCACAACAACATAATATTACCAAGTCGGTGCTCCTCGCTTACATCGGTTTCTCTTCAACACTTAATGGCGCTTTGATAATGATTTCTTATAAACGCTACAAGTACCGAGTCCTGGTACAAAATGGTCGATGACAAACACTTGGTGCTTGCTGGGTGCGTGCAACGAGTCCGTGAATGACAATGCGGCCTCGAACGAAAGTACTTTTACTGTGCACGATCGTGATCCGTGTCTGTCATTAGCACAGATCAGTAAATCAACAGAGATTCATTCAGTGTTAATGATGGTTATCCTTATTCGCCAGAAGGGCTATGGCCCCTTTGGCAAGCCGTTTATTTTCACAAGTAAATCTCAGGTGGGGGGACGTCTCGCAAGAAACAGATTTTTAAAAGACGGTGTTTTAGAAGACGGAATGACTGAATGACGAAACGGATTTACCGAAAATGGTCTTTCGTTTTCGGGAAATCCGTTTCGTCCGTTCCGATCCAATGGTGATGGTATGGTACGTATTTCTTCAATTAAGAAAGTCATTAAAGAAAAGAAAGATTAAGAAAGTGTTTAATATGTATATTATGTATGTATTTACAAAAAAAAAAGTATATAAGTATGTTTATCCGTTATCTAGTATCCATAACACAAGTTCTTAATGAAACTTAACGTGGGCTAG
Source organism: Chrysoteuchia culmella (assembly GCA_910589605.1). Taxonomy (NCBI): domain Eukaryota; kingdom Metazoa; phylum Arthropoda; class Insecta; order Lepidoptera; family Crambidae; genus Chrysoteuchia; species Chrysoteuchia culmella. The sequence goes on along the minus strand of OU342664.1, from coordinate 10,338,882 downwards.
ATAATTGGTGTGTTTGTATGCAATTATTTATTTATTTTATTTATTTATTCCGTCTTTTAAAACACCGTAGTCGATTACTTGCTAATGGGTTAAGAATAGTGATGCACAACAACATTATACAAGAACGTATGACAATCTTTTATGTTATCAAAGAAAGTAACTGGTCACCCACCTTCGTACTTTACCCATAACTCTAGATATTGGAAAACTCCGTCAAGATATCGATTCCTAATGACACAGGATGTCGCTCGATGCTGGTTGGGAGAAGAGCTCTAGTGATCGATTTTTATATGACTGAAAAGTATGGAAAAGTGTACCACCGCGAGATAACCCAATTTAATGCGACGACGATGGCTGTTACCCTACTTACATCTGTCCTTTTAGAATACATGACAAGTATGGAATGTCACCATCAGAACTATCTCCTTTTTTCTTTCATTTAATACAAGTGGTTTCTGCAATTCGAAATACCAACAACTCGGTAGTACATTTGTAACTATTAGTTTTAAACACGATGGAAGAATGTTTTTGCCTGTCGTAGTATTAGCGTCGTGCTTTCAAGGTCTTTCCTAGTCTCTGGTCATGATTGGTCTGTTGGTATGCTGGCCGGTTGGCGCGGTGCCGGCGGACGCGTAGTCCACTGCACCATTGACCCGCCTCGTAGGGTACCCTCTATCGTGGAAGGACATCTTACATAACAAACAATGGAGGACCACTATACATTTTACACAAGTAAACGTCCGTCAGGATAGCTTAAAAATTATCACAATAAACAGTTTTCCCGGAAACGAAAAGCGTTCCGATCAAAATGTTGTGTGATATTTATGTAGTGTAGTTATTCATCTACTAAAGTAACTTCGTCTTCTAGAAGACCGCAGTCTATTGTAAATGTAACTTACATTAGTGATGCGCAACAGTGATACTCGAGCGTATCAATCTCTGATATTATTAAAGTTATTGGTATCCGCCTTCGTACCTTTTTTTTCTTGAATGGGTTTGTTCTTCCAACCTCAGTCTAGCCAAGACAGAGTCTACGAATGGAGCGAGCTAAAGAACTTTGCCATAACTCTTAGTATTGGAAAACTCATAGGTACACATGAAACAAGAATGTTTTTGCCTGTCGTAGTATTAGCGTCGTACTTTCATGGTCTTTCCTAGTCTCTGATTGAGATTGGTCTGTAGGTATGCTGGCCGGTTGGCGCGGTGCCGGCGGGCGCGTAGTCCACTGCACCATTGACCCGCCTCGTAGGGTACCCTCATCGTGGGAGGACATTTTACATAACAGAAAATTGAGGATTACTGTGAGGAAAATCCGTCTCAGCAGCTCGTTTTTGTTTTTCTAAAACTGTCAACTGACAAAGTAGGATGATCTGCCATCAGCTGGTTCAGCCGATGAAACTACTCTAATTTAGCTTTCTACAAGATATGCACCTAATGGATCTTAATTTTCTTGATAATCTTTACCTTTACATGCATTTTTGAACTGATCCGGTTCTGTGGAATACATTCGGAAAAACATTTATCAGCCCGATTACCAGCAGTTAACTTTATTTCCTTTCAAATTACCACCTGATAGGGTAAAATAAGGTCGGACTTTTTTTTTCTTTCAAGTCAAGTCTTTCTTTACAGAATCATCATCATCATCATCTGTCTAGCTAGTAGTCCTACCATTTTTTTGTATCGGTGAAGTACGTAGGTACATCCCTTCCATTCCTACTACTGATCACCACTTTATTATATTCACTTCCTTTACATTTCAGTTATACAGGATACAAACTACTCGCTTTCTGTTGCATTTCGTATTGTCCGAGGGCACCTGTTCAAAACAGATAAAATACTCTTTGACCATTTTGCGTGGTTCCATGCCGTTAAGGTGGCAAGGAGTACGTGTGCATCTCTCTCTTAAAAAATGTGTGTAATGGCAGGAGCCAGAATGATTTGAATAAATATATTTTTATTATCAATAGCAGTGTGTGATTAATTTCTAACAATTCGTTAAGGCACACCATTATTTGAATTTTCGTCATTTTTTTTCTTTTTATGTTGAAACTATCGTCTTTTCTTTTGCTCATTTTAGGTTTTTGTCATGGCCATAAAAAATCATAGTCCACCTACTCAGTCTCTAGGCTAGGCAATGCGTGCTGGTGAAAAGTGCTTTGCATAAGCAATAGTTACGTGTCGCGGGTGCCAAGTGCCAAGCACGGAGAATGCGAATGTGACCTCGGGTGAAATGCACGGAGTCGAGCTCCACTAGTCCCATGACATAATCTAGATTATGGTAATATGGGCTATGTCATGTTACGCAATGATGATAGGTCAGGCTCTCAGGCTCTCAAGCGTATGATAAGAACTGGTCGTTGTTGGGAGCAATAGTTGATATGGCACAAAGGTTGTAGGATTACTCTAAGTCAAGTATAAAAGTTCAAAGATTAGCCATTTTCATACAATCCGATTTTTCAAACAATGACAAAAATGAAAAAAATATGCTAAAAGTAATATACCGAAGTCATTGTGAGACAAAACGATTTAGTAGCCCATATTTTTTATACCTCTACGATGATACCTTTTGATTCTTCTTAGCCATGTTTCATGAAAACTTTCAGCTCTTTTCTAGTTGATGAGGGGATCTGACTACCTTCCTTATGTTCGATCGATTTGAAATTTGGTACCGTTTTACTTCAATGATACTTATGACAATTTAATCTTAATAATAAAAATTTAAAAATAAAACTGAAATAAAAAAAAAAACTCTCAATACAAACAATACACTCAAAAAGTTCAAAATACAATTTATTTACCCTAATTACTTATTATACGTTTATTAATTTCACAGTCTTTGAGGGACCGCTATCATGAGCTGAATACTATCGTGAAAGTGCCTTGAGTTTAATAAGTAATTAGGGTAAATATTAAGGGGTTTTTTACATTTTTAATTAAATTTTTATTATATTTGTTGCAGGGATATTGTTAGATGTGTTATTAGAATATATAATCAACTCATTGCATAATAAAAACGCTTCAGATCCAGCTTCTTTATATTTTCAAAATCCATAAATGTTTGAAAATGACAAATCTTTGAACTTTTATACCTGGACTTTGAGTAATCCTACAACTGTTGTGCCATATCAACTATTGCTCCAAATGATTAGTTCTAACCATACGCAGCATTTTTTTTAGTTGGCCTGCACTTTCAGAAATGGCATAAAACTGTATGGAGCCTGAATGATCTCCTTTGCATGATAATCGGGCCGCAAAATTGTCTAATCTAGTAGTCTGAACTGGACCTCAAGATTCGACCTCATCTACGGAATAGTACCTATTCGTCCCTCTATCAAAAAAACATGTCCGTCTTTAACCGACTTCAAAAAAAGAAGGAGATCATTAACTCATGGCCTTGGACGAATTAATTCGTCCAAGCTCATGGCCCATCGATTTAGTATGGAAACCGAACTTTGTTTATTTATGATGTTTTGAATTGAGAACGTGGCACTGCTTGATCAGAATAAATAAAAATAAGTAATGTTCTCCAATTATTGTAATTAAGTATATGAAAGCCATTATTATTATTATTTTTAATCTACTTTAAATACGCTTTATGATTATGACCCAGCTGATGCGTCTTCCAGTAACATTGTAAGTTGCGTCTTATATTAATGCACTTTTATCTTTCATTTTTTTTGTTTTTGCCATTGTATTTTTTATATTTATACACTTTAACATAAGTACCTGAAGTACGTCATGCTCACTCAAACGTTTCTTCGGCGGTGTCGTGTGAGGCGGGTCGTTACGTTCCCTAAAATATGGTTGAGCGAAGCGATGGCTGGTTCATGCGTCATGCTCGTGAACGGGTGCCGCCAGCGGAAATGGGTCTACTTCAGTCTGCTTGTCTTAACGTTGTGCTTAGAGATTAAATATTTTCATCTAAAATAAATTACTATCGACCTGTATGATGTACGTCACAACTTGCAGTACAGTAACCTTGTAATGCGAGAAATGTTAAATGTAAGTCCTTCCTTACGAGTTGAAAATTGTTTACGGTTAGGATAACCATAAAATGTAATATTATAATTAGTATTTTCTTTTGTGATGGAAATTGACCTTACTGATATGTTAAGCTCACTTTTCAATTTGACGACTCTGTATGAAATAAAACAGGGAGAAAAAAATAGCCCTTGACGAGTTTCTTGCCGGTTCTTCTTGTTACAAGGTCTCCCGCCGCCGCCGTAGGGTTTGTGAACCGATGGCGTAGCTTCTTTGACGTTCATAAGTGCTTGTAACAGCCTAGACTGAATAAATGATATTGATTTGATTTGATTTAAGAACCAAAAGTAGGTACCAACTGCAGCATAATCAAAACCAGGAGGATGAATGGCACCTTCAATTTATCATTTTAGGAAGATCGAAGGGGTGCTTTTTTCATTAGGGACGAATCTTGAGGGTCGAGTCAATCAATATAATCTACAATCTTCATCATATTAGTAAAATCCTGTCCCATGAATAATCTAGAATATGGTAATATGGGCTATGTCATGTTACGCAATGACAGGTCAGGTTCAGTGCCTGTTAGCGCCTTAAATGTCCCTTTGATTTTTAGATGTTATCGAATTATTTATTTCAAGTGAGAATAAATGGAGAATGGAAATAAAGAAGAATGGAAATCCCCGTCGTATTTGGAAGCTTCTTCAGAATCAAAAATAATCTGCCTCTCAGTAGCAAGCAGGCACAAAATTTGCCACGAATTATATGTAATAACAAATCGAAAATCCACGTCCATGACAATCTGGGCTTGCCAGACCGCTAATATACTTAGAACTTTAAAAATATGCCAAAAAATTCCAGCATTGTTGTAAAGCTGTAAAGTTATTACTAAATTACATAGTTATTTAAAATAATACTCACATTTTATAAAAGGTTTTCTGAAGCTACTCCCCTATCCTTATGCAATATCAATAATACAACTTTCGTCTAGTAACAGACTGTAATCAATACAAATAGTTGCACAGCGGATGCGATTGCGCATGTACGGAATCTCTAATATAGGACTTTGTGGGAATCATAATGGGTTCTGGGTAGTTCGGGAAAACAAAACATTATTACTGACACACTTCGATCGGCTACGCATATCTCATGTACATGCTATGATGCAATCGGAGGTTTTATGTGGTTTTTTTTCCATTAAAACAGCGCGAATGAAACTCATAAAGACGTATAGCGTAGACTTTTTTTAACTCGACTTTAACTAAACTTTGGCTACAGATCTTTGCAGAAATATGTTGACATTTTTATGTATAGATTCGCAAAGTGAGCATGTTTGTATGAAAATAACGGGGTGGGCGGTTAGATGTGCCGTTGAGTGTATATATGTGTTTCTTTTGTTGATACCTAGACCCCTTATCAGCCACGTTCGAGTTACAATACAACCTCTTTACTCCCCGCGACGCCGCCAGTACACATTGACGTCCTCACTAAAAAAATGGTCGTAAGGGCCACTTAATATATATTTTAACTACTTGTAGTTTTCTTTTGTTTATAGGCATTTATCCTCCACGTTCGCCGCGCTAACAATACAACCTCTTTACAAAATGCAATGCTAGCAACACTCATTTGACGTTTACGCCGCTTGACCCCACGGTGCATCCTGTCCCAGTTTCTATATTTAGCCGGGAACCCGGACAGGGGCGTTTTATGTACACAATAAAACCGTCTAGTTGCTAGTTCATTAAAACTAGTCGTTAGATGCACTCGCTTTTGCTCACACTTTCTTGAATTTTCATAATGGATATTGAAGCTCGTGACGAGGTGGGGGCAAGTAGCGGGTCCCAATATTTTTAGTTTAAAGAATAACACTATAATTAGATGTTAATAAAGGTCAGAACTGTACGTACCACAGCCCCACATGTTATCCAACCCTGGCGATGTATCGCAGCCGAAAACTGGTGCATTTCCCACTCGCGAAAAAAACAGAACTGTAACCAGCAATAAATTTTCATACACAGCCAAACGAGCGCAATAATTTTTGTAGTACTGGTGAGTCGCGTTATCTTCATTCATCAATTCATTTTAATTTGTAGTCTTACCTGTGTGACATAAATTTGACTTTTGTGTGAACCCAACTGCACAATTGCACATATCTAAAAATAATAGAGTAGTACATATAGCTGAGTACATACGTAGCATTCATCATCAGCCATTTTAATGTCCACTGCTGAACACTATCTTCCTTAGGGATGAATAAGGAGCACGGGCTATGACCCTTAGGGCCATGCTTTCAATCGGAAGGGTTTTAACGAGTACAAAATTTTGGTCACCCATCCCGTGAGCGACCATCGCGAGAGTTGCTTAACCGCTACAATCGAAGGCTGCGCGCGCAAATCGCTACGCCACCAAGCTTCTCGACGCAGCACTCAGGCTTGTCAAATCTCAGTGTTACCTAACTGCCTAATACTAGTACCACTATTTAAATGGTATATACCTAACCCTCCTAACCACAGTGACAAGCCACATACAATTTTCTTATTAGCTCGGATCATTACGAGGCGTACAAGGAAGCCGGTTCTGACTTCCTAGCTTTCACTTCCGCAGAAAACTGCGTTTCCCTCGTCGGCCATTTTCCAGATTGATAGTTGAGTGGCAACTGCCGGTGGAATATTTGCAAATGTTCGCAACCAATGAGAATCGATGCGATGCAAGTGATAATTTAGAAAAAAGCTAAGATTCTGATGATGAAAACAAATACCGCTATAGACTAGAACGTAGTGATACATACTCTTTGATAAAGATGTTCAGCGGGTTCACGACTACGCGTCGGTTTTGTTTTAGCAGCTATTTCTGAGCAAAAATAATCATACTCATACTTTTGGATTATGCCTCAGACTAAAAAAAGTTAGGTACTTACTTAAAATTTATCCAAAAAATACACAGTTACGATATTTTTATTTTATTAGAGCATTCGCAAAAATTGCTTGCTGTTTAAGTAAACTCTAGATAATTATAATGTGTGACTTAACAACAACTGAACAAGTATTATACTGCCAATATACTTATCTGATGTGATAAATATTAAACAAGAAAATATACTAGGAAAAAATATATTTCCTTGTTTAGTATTTATCACATAAAAGTTGCACTGTAAAATGCAAAATTAAAAAGTTATACTTATCTGACATTTTTACATTTATTTATAAGAATTTAAAAAAGTGTGCAATATTTTTTTTTTAATTAATGAATAGTAGACATCAAAATACACAAACTTTGTCAATACTGATGAAATGAAAGTGTAATCGGAAACAAGTTATAGCACAAAATTTAAAAGATCAGAAGGTCAGATTATTCTTCGTGGATTTTTATTTCTGTCACAAAATGTAATCTATATCTGGCGAAAAAAAAAACCATAAAGCTTAGAGCGTTTTCACATTACTATCTAATGATAATGAAAAAACGCTCATAGACGTGAAAAGTTTAAAACAACATACTAGCTCCATGAACAAGATTCGTTCTCTATCATTTGGGCTATATTCAATAACATTGTAGTTCTTATAAAAATACTATTCAATAGATTTGTTTGATTTGTACATACCCTTGTCACACATCTATATCGAGATGGACGGTAAAAGTTTGATCCACGATCAAAGTTTTTCGACCTAAGTCCGCTCGAGACCATTGCTATGAAAACACCTGACGGGTGTTTTCATAGCAATGGTCTCGAGCGGTCCCAGAAACAAAATGGTTAATTGTACAGTGCTTTGTTACTCTTGATTCTCATACAGTTTAAAGCGCTCTTTTCGTCTATCTCGATATAGGTCTGTGACCCTTGTACTCCGGTTACTCTTGTATTGCTTTTGGAGAAGTAACTAGGTAAGTAAGTTTTATACCCCTCGAAGTACCCTTGATGCGCAATAAAGAGTTAAATGTTATTAATTTTGGCAACGTACTAATTAATAGCGTCATCCAAAATTATCCTTTGTGATGCCAATGACGTTTTTATATCATTGTAATAAAGTGTAAAATCTATATATCTATCCGACAGTAATCTTAACCCTTTCGCGGACACAACTGCTATAGCAGTCATAATAATAAAAATTCTATTGTGTCTCGTTCACTCGCTATATCGTTAAAACTTTGCAAACGGAACACGACTGTAAACCCTTCCGAAGTATAATGGAATAGATACAAGATACTGACTTGTAATATTATGTAGTGGTGCGCGGGCGCCGGAACGAGGAAACCACGGTGGAAGCCGGCGATGACCGATTTTCTCCTTTCACTGAATGAACCTGCATGAACCTTTGCTAATCTCGTGACGACCACGCCCTTCGCTCGTAGGCTATTAAAGCTAATTTGCACAGACCTATATCGAGATAGACGAAAAGAGCGCTTCAAACTGTATGATAACCTAGTGTGTCAAATTTTTCGTACCTTATGATGACGTCACGAGCGAGTTTTAGTGATGTGGTAATGTTATTGACGAGCTCGTGCAAGAAATGCACAATTAACAATTTTCGTTTCTGAGTGACGCGTGTTTTCATGGCAATAATGGTCTCAAGCGCACTGACAAAGGTCGAAAAACCTTGACCGTGGATCAAACTTTGAACACGCAAGGTAGGTAAACTTTTACCGTCTATCTCGATATAAGTCTGTGGGGTTAGCACGAATAACCATCGAAATAGAGTAAGTATCGAGCACGTTATTTATAAAAATGTATAGGAAAATGTAGTTCCGTTTACGTCCGGTAGGAACGCTGCTCAATAACTCATACATTTCTTTACTTTACTTCCTCGATACCTCCCCGAAAGCCATTCAAGCTAGGCCCACTGTGCTAATTTGCCATTAGACAGGCCTGATGCGGCAGTGGTACTGATCAAGTTGAATGAGCGAGGGATCGTGAATTCGAACCCGTATGGGAGAAACGTTTTAGAATGGTTTATCGAAACCCTTCGCCGATAGAACGTTTCGCCGAAATGACTCTCTTATGGTTAAGTTAGGTTAGAAAGCAAGAGGCGAGATACTATGATTATTCCACTAATTAAATCAATTTGTATTAGCTAAAGCTTTTAACTTAACCTGACCGATGGAGCTCCATCTGGCTATAGTAATTTCGGCGAAACGTTAAGTTTTATGTGACGGGATGATTTTACTTATTATTTTGTCTATAAATACCCGGTGTTCCTATGTACTGCGACGGGGTCGTAATTCTAGATGTAAATAAGCACTCGCTAGGACTGTTAATATCGTTATATTTAGTATTTCACAATATTTTTAAAATGTTTTATTTGACAAGGCGATCGTCCATATCTACGCACGATGGGCCTCTTTTTTCTTAATTTTATCATAAAGTCAAAGTCAAAGATTTTTATTCAAATAGACTTTTAGATAAGTACTTTCGAATAGTCCAAATTTTTTTTTCCCCTACCATAAACAAAACCAGCAATCAACGGCGGTGTAGCGGCCTGCTCGTAGTGCGGAGATATATACGATCTCGACAGTACCTATAGATGTCTCCTCATTTGGACCTTCTCCAAATATAGTCTTCGTCTTTTGAGCTTTCTCCTATCTTGAATTTTCTTTCCTAATTACACAATATCATCCGCCTATCTAACTTCCCTGCGGTTAACGCCTTTGATCCTAGGTAAGTAGTTTCATTATTACAATCAATGATGAAACTGGCCTAACCTAATGCTAGTCAAACTCAATCGATGAGTCACTTAGGCTACGTAGGCCGAGTTTTTGGTGTCATAAATTCGTAAATGCGTGTCATTCTGACGCAAATTTATGACTCATGGGATGCATCAGGTGTGGGTCAACGTTCCAAAGTTCGAACGTGTGTTTAGGGAAGACCCTTTAAAATGATGATGATGGCTTATTGTCTTTGATTTGTATCATGATCTGTATGCCTATGTTATTAGCTGTGATTAATGTAAAGGTGATATTGACGGCCCTATAGAACATGAAAATTCGTAATCTGAATCTTTATGTCACTAATTCGGATACTCTACTATTTTGTGCTATTCCGGGTTTAAAATAAACGAAATAATAAATTTTAAATAGAAAAATATGAGCTGAGCTACCGAGACAAGTCTAAGTAGCTCAGCGGTTAGAGCATTGGACCGGATTTCCAAAGGTCGTGGGTTCGATTCCCATCTGAGAATTCACTTGTGGCCGAGTTAAATTTTTCCAATATTTTTCTATTTAAAATTTATCATAAGTATACGTAATTATAGCATTGAAAAATGCAAGAATTAAAAAATCATAAACGAAATAAGTAAATAAAACCGGAAAGGTTCTAAGGTGTTAAATGGTCTAAGATTTTCTTAGACCGTTTAACACCATTGAACCCGTCAAATTCAATGCAAAAGCGACTTTGAGAGGTGGCTATGAGACTGATGTTTACACATTTTTACTCTCAAACTACACCTTTGATGCGTTACTTTACCAACTCCGCAAGTGATATATCACGTAAAGCAGGCATACCCATCATGCATAACCTAGCGTGTGTGCAAGGATAACTGCACAGTTTTATCGCACCACGTTAGGTTATGCATGATGGTTATGCCTGCAAGTTCAAAACCGTCATGTATATCCTATCGTCTATGGCCCGCCTAAATGTATATATGTAAAATTAATCAAGCCATCACCATCATCTATTAGAAACGATCATCTCACAAGAACGTTTTGTTTTTATTGAAGTTGTCACATTTTGACACACTTCACACTTTGGAGGCAATGATTGAGCGAAGACGTCACAAAACTTTACAAAATAGCATGGTAAGATTGAAACAATACTGCGCTGAGAGATGGCGATAGACCCCCAGATTAACAATTTCATAACATCCTGACTACGTTATAAATAATATAATACGATTACCTATAGAGGTAACATATTCCGAGAAGTATAAAACATACAGATCGATTCTCATGACGTTTAAACGTGTGAAACCCGCTTGTAAGAATATGTGCATGCTACGCACTTTACTCTAATTATCTTAAAAGAGTAATTAACAGATTTTCGTGACAATTATATTCCTTCGTACATTTAATAAACATGTGCATACTAAATCAATTGGTCGCCTCTTGTTTGTCATTTAAATTACTTAATACTGTAAAGAATTAACATATCGTTGTGTAAGATGAATAAATTTCCATCGCCTTTGAAGTCGGACATTTCAATATTACGTCTTTTAAATGTCAATCTTAGTACTTTGACAAAAAGGTGTTTATGACTTAGATGTGGTAGTGAGCATTATTGTTAGCTTTTTACATCTTTTATGCCCGCTGTTTGGATTGATCAGGCTATTTATAAGGCGTTTGAGTGAGTGCAGGAATAAAGTTAGGTCTATGGACTTAATGCTGGTTGTTAACTTATACGGTTAAAGTTAAGTATTCGTTGTAGTTTGTAGTAGTGTATTTCGCGCAAAAGGCTGGCGACGCGATAGCCAACTTACTTCTTCTAACCTCTTTATTGTGCCCTATGGTGGTGGATCTGACTCTATAGAGAGGTTGACCGTGTATATAAAGTCAGTTCCTGAGAGATATCTGAGCTAAGCATCTGAGCTGCATAACCTCATTCCGCCTGCTTCTTTTTCCATCGGGATACCAGACGTACTGCAGGCTACCATCCATACTTGGTTGCCATTCCAAATTAACGCACAGAACACTTTAAGTCCTCCTTTATCATGCGAATAGCCAAGGAGTGAAATGCCCTGCCAGCGTCGGTTTTCCCTAGCACATATAACATTCCCTAGCACAGATACCTGTTAACTCGAACTTCTTCAAAGTGCAAGTGAAAAGGTATCTTCTGGGCGAACTCCCTCCATTTTAGACCTCATCTGCGCCCTTGGGCTAGATTGAGGTCAAGAGTAAGTAGATAGTTCAATTATGAGAAGACTATGAAACAACTACTGTCGTATATTACTACCGAAATTTCGATATCTGTATAATCATACAAGAAGAAGACATGTAAAAAACTTTATAAATAAATGCATTCGCTTCCTTACTTGAGAGCAAACATTAATTATTGATTCAGAATTTTGGAGATAAAAAATATGACATTTCTCCAAAGCTAATACGCTATCCAAATACGATTGCCAGTTCAGCCACCGTCGCACAATTAGGTACTTTTAAGTAGTGTGTATTAAATTGCATTATATACATACACTTCTTATGTTAAAAAGAATAGAGAATGTCCATCCAAACGTGGACAATTGGACTGAATAGGTTCCTGGACATTGCACATGCACAATAGACATCATTCAAGAATCGAAAAGAAAAAAAATGTCCGCTGCATAGACATTTTTTTTTCCTCAAAGGGTTGCCAGCCCATAGGGATTATCCTTTCTAGAAGTTAGCGCCGCTTTTGGTAGATTTTTTCTACTACATCCGTAACACAATTGTTGCAATATGCCTCCTGTGTCCAGGTTTTATTTTAATTTTGAATGTCATCTTTCTGACATGAATCGTTTGTTTGTCTTAGCGATTTCGCGAAATGTTTTGTGAAGTTTTGACTTTGGTTTTATTTCACCAGACCTCTGTCTGACAAGATGAATAACATACCTACCTACCAAGAAATAATTTTGTTAGACCAATTCCCGAATAAAACGTCGAATGTGCACGATACTGGAATTTCAAAATAATCTAGTACTTATTCAAGTTCTTCCTATTTTAAAAGGTCAATTCATTTTTGAGGGATTATGTAGGTACATCAGCGTAAATAATTCATACAAAAATCACCTATATATTTTATTTCGTAAGTGAAATAAGTACTTATATGCATAAAGCCTTTATGTAACATTAAGCCTTCTGTATTAGTGTTGAAAGAAAAAACATATTATTATTTGACACACTTTTGAAGTTCATTATCCTTAACGGTTGCTTTAAAGAGGTTCTTATGTTCATTTAAAGATGCAGTATATGATCATTATTAAAGTTACCATACGTTAAAATGTAAGTTTCTTTAGTAAGTACCTGCATATTTTAACCGCGCATATATCGAAATGCTGAAAATTTTCAAAAAATGTGCATTTATCTTATCTCCACAAGCCAAGAATCACACATAAGTACATTCAACACAGGTATGTTTTAATTAAAGTCATTATAAACTGATTTCAGTTAACTCTTTACATTCTCAAACGTACCATTTCCTTGGTTTTGCAGAAAAAACGTATGTTAGTAATAGACTTAAGAGTATAATAAGAAAACATACAATCATTCCACAACAAAATCAACATACATAGTTGATTTGCTAATTTCCCAGCTTCCTCATTTGCGGGTCACTCTAATGCCTTATTTATACATGACCTCCTTAAGAGTCGCTAAAAGCCGAATATCTCTTTGTCTGACTGACACAGATAAACAGCGAAAGACCTGCCAATTGACAAGTCTGACCGTTTGAGTCATGAGCACAACCGAATTTGTGGCAATGACCGCGCCTTTGTGAATCAAAAACTGGTCACTGGTGAAGTTAAATAATAAGTTAAAACATTATGCGAAGAGGAAAACTTGCGTTTGCACGTCAATGATTTGACAGGGGTTTTTCGTGTCGTTACAGTGCGCGGGCGTGTATGAAACGTCACTGGATTTTATTCGTAGGTTGGCGCAATTATGAATAGATCATAACGCAAGCCATTCATAAAGAAGAAGAAGCCAGAATGGCTAACCTATGATTGTTTTCCATAGTCAAATGATGTTCACGCGCAGGGTCGTGTGCGATCTTCACAAACTCAGTTTATATTATCTTACTCGTCGTCATCAGCCATAAAATGAACAATCTTCCGTCAAGTTGCAAAATAAATCGGCCTAAATAAACACTTTCAACAGAAACCAAGGAGCCGAAATAAACGGGTCCCTAATCCTTGTAATCCTTTAAATAAATTTGTGTAAAAGACCACTTGTGTCCGTCTTTGAATCCGCCACCCAAGACCTTAATGCAAGGGTTCCCAAAGTGGTCGATATCGACCCCTTTGGGCTGACGCGGTCTAAAAATCGACCCCTATTATTTACAAGAGTTCTTATTCAAAACTTTCAAGCTACTGTAGTTGTATTACGTGTACGAACTTGTTTAGTAGGAAGTATCATTGTTGTACATACTTTAAAAAAACTCACACACAAAGTATTTTGTATCAATAGTTAGATTCTCATTACATAACGTAGTGCAGGTCGATATGCATATCAATTTGAATGGGAATGTAGTAGAGTTAGTTGAGAGTACAAAATTTCTTGCCATTACATTGGATTCAAAGCTGCAATGGGATCCACATATTGAAGCCTTGTCGAGTAGACTTAGTTCTGCGGCTTTCGCAATAAAGAAAATAAGGCTCTTAACTGATATTGAAACGGCAAGACTAGTTTACTTTAGCTATTTTCATAGTGTAATGTCGTATGGCCTGTTGTTGTGGGGCTCAGCAGCTAATATAGAAAATGTTTTTATACTTCAAAAAAGAGCTGTGCGCGCCATTTACAACCTTCGACGGAGAGATTCTCTTAAGGATTTGTTTAAAGAGATTAATATACTAACTTTGGCGGGACAATACATCTATGATAATATAGTATATGTAAGGAAACATCTTGATTTATTTATTAAGCATAGCGATGTCCATAATTTTAATACTAGAAATAAGAATAAGCTTGCCGTTCCAAAATTTCGACTTGAAAAATGTAGACGCTCGTTTTTGGGGAAAGGTATAGCTTTTTTTAATAAAGTTCCACAACAATTGATAGAGCTGCCTTTGCATAAATTTAAAATATATGTTAAAAAGTCACTCTTAAGCAAAGGTTATTACAAGGTAGATGATTATTTAAAAGACCAAAATGCATGGATGTGATACTAACATAAAACATAACTATTATAAATTAGATAAAAGGAAAATATTCTAATAATTGAATATTGGAAAATTTTCCTCTTATATTAAATATATTTCAAAATTGTAAATTTGTGCTTGGCAACAACATGTTCCATTGTAAATGTGGTTGTTTCTGTTAAAGCTGATAAGTTTCTTGCGGCCGTTCTTCTTATCAGTTAAAAGATGTCCTGAATGGCTGGTAGGGAAAAAAAAATTTTGGACTATTCGAAAGTACTTATCTATAAGTCTATTTGAATAAAAATCTTTGACTTTGACTTTGACTATAGGGAAAAACTAAAGATATGTAGGGATATTAAAAATAGTTTGACCATGGGGGTCTTAGGTATGAGTTCATTGAAATAAAAGAAGGAATTTAAGTGCGCTATATATTTCACCGTCAGCACACTACTTTTGGATTTGGTGTTTTGTGGGTTTCCCGTCGTTTCGGCACCTTTTCAGCTGCCGTGGACACTGGATGACTGTTTCCGGTCTTTGGAAATGGGATCTTTTACCCAAAATAGTTTGGGAACCCCTGCCTTAATGCAACGTTCCCTACATTTGCACCACTAATCTGCCTTCTTAAAGATTCTTGTGTCAAATAACGCGTGTAATTGTGATTTTGGGTGGCTCTTATTGTGCATTTTGTCACAGATTTATCTTCATTGTAGGTCTTTTCATGAAAGAATGTTCACACATAAATGAGCTTCGCATTAGATTCCATTTTTATACATGCAAAAGTAAGGCGGTCTGTTTTGTTTTGGCGCTTTGACCACTAAAATAAATCTAACTAAGGATTTTTGTTTACATGTAGAAAGAACTATACTATGGAAATCTATGTTTTTTACTCTATATTAGCTTATATATTGTAGCTCTTGGCGTCATTCTGAATCGTTAGATAGAGAAAAAGAGGCCTAAGATAGAGTGAGCTTGCCTATAAAAAGCCTCGTCGGCGTCGTCTCAGCCACATAACACCCGCTGCTGGGTAAAGGCCTCCCCCAAAAGGGGGGGTTTGCCATAATCGCCACGCTTGGCAGGCGGGTTGGCGATCGCAGTATAAATAAATATAAATAAATAAATATTTCCATACAATCACACCAATTATCTAGCCCACGTTAAGTATCATGAAGAACTTGTGTTATGGATACTAGATAACGGATAAACATACTTATATACTTTTTAACCGACTTCAAAAAAGGAGGAGGTTCTCAATTCGGTTGGTATAATTTTTATTTTTTTTATTTTTTTTTATGTATGTACACCGATTACGCCGAGATTTCTGAACCGATTTCCATGATTCTTTTTTTGTTCGATGCAGAATAGTTGTCAAATGGTCCCATAAAAATTTGGTTTCGTTTGACCCAGTACTTTTTATGTTATGAGCATTTTTATATATTTCATTTCATTGTTGACTTGGATGATGTAGTATTTACGATAATTTTGTTTATAATGTACATGAAACCTTATCTAATCTAGAAAAACCCTGCTGCAGTTTACAAAACAGCCTATTACAGACACTAAAAAGTAAAAAAAAAAAACTGCGTTAAAAAAAACCGACTTCAAAACTAAAAAGCAAAAAATAAGCCTTTTGGAGTCGGTGGCAGCCAAGACATTCTACTTTAAGCTCCTATTCTTTTATTTTTCTTGCCTTTTTTATTTTTCTTGCCTTGGCTGGCACCGACTCCTAAAGGCTTATTTTTTGCTTTTTAGTTTTGAAGTCGGTTTTTTTTAACGCAGTTTTTTTTTTTTTTGTAAATACATACATAATATACATATTAAACACCCAGACCAAGACAAATAGACATGTTCATGCACACAAATATTTGTCTTGTCCGGGGATCGAACCCGGGACCTCTGGCGCAGAAGGTGGGGTTAGTACCCCTGCGCCAAACAGGTCGTCAGTATGGTCAAGTTTGTAGGAGACGCTGCTGCCCTTAGTCGCCTTTTACGACACCCACGGGATGAGAGGGGGTAGTGCTATTCTAAGCCGACATTACACAGCTATAAAGCTAATAAAAAGCCTATTCACTGGTAAAAATTTTTTTTCGAAGAAGTAGAAGGATATACGAGTAGTTTAATACTTTCCTGAAAGCTGAGATTTTTTTATGATTTATTAGTTTTTGCATTTTAATGCTATTTTTAATAGATAAATATTTGAATTATCGACTCGGCCAAAAGTTATTCTCAGATAGGACTCAAGCCTGCGACCTAAGAACATTGGGGCGGATACCCATAGGTTCAACTTGTGGTCGAGTCGATTTTTTTTTATATTCGAGGGGAGGTCCAAAAGTCCGCGGAATGGGTGGGAAGTCGGTTGAAGTTAAACACCAAATATATTTTTTATTTAAGCATATTTATTTATTACCCCAAATACATCTCTGAAATTGCTCATTTAAATTGATTACCGATTCGAAAAAAAATATTTGCAATTTGAGTAGAAATTACAGACTCACATCTATGTCGCCGTATTTTTTTTCCATGTACCTTTTTTTCATTGCAGTAAATTTTAAGCTGTTGCTTGGGACATAGTCTGGACTATAAAAAGGTTGATGAAGTTGTTCGAAGCATCATCGGTCAATAAAAACCGTTGCAACGTGACTTTTGCGCGAAGGTGCATTTTCATGCCAAAGGGGCGCAAACTTTATCTTATTTTTTTTCTCCCCCTCTAAATGTGTCCAAATGTAGCTGAAATTGTACGGTACAATTAACACCGCATTCTAAATGGTCGATGAGTAAAATATATAAAAAAGCAGTCACAAACATTTTTCGGCCTTATTACTCGGCCCTCTTGGACGGCGGAATGTTGTATCTGTATCAACTGTATCGACTCCTTCTTATCTCGCCACAGAGCTCCAAAGGCAGACGAAAAATTCAAAAAAATCTTGTTTTTTTTTTGTCTTCCTTGCTTGCACGTTAAATAACTAAGATATTAATGACCCGATTACGTTCAAATTTGGAATATATACTCATGATGAGGTTCTCAACCAATGCCTACCTGGAAAATATGTTCTCCACTCCCTAAAAACATTATTTGAAGTTCATTAATAACTTCAAGTTAAAGTATTTTGACCCAACAGTCACATTACAAGATTATTAATGATATTTTAAATAAAAAAAACATCACTTTAGTAGTGTCGAGTGTCATTTGTTATTTGGAATCGCCTCTCAGTCATTCAACACATGATTTCGAATTTATTGTACTTGTAATGCTTTTGTGGTCACTTCATAAATTTGTGGCTTATGATGCAGCCTGCGTTTTGACGATGCTACACGATTTTGAACTTTATTGTAAGGAGAATAACGATTTTATGTATATGGATATGTCCGAGATAAAGACAAGGTGCAAAAAATGTGAATGGACATGAATGACCGATGTATCTCAGTTCTTTATATACATGTTGCTTCATTTCTTGTTAATTTGCGAATGGAATAACCCTTTTCTCTTTTTTTTTACTTATCTTCTACAGTTATGTTTACAGATAATGTAATGACTATAATAAAAGATTTCGCTCTTTCTACAATACTCTAAACTAAATTAAAACAAACAATAATTATTTCTAATGTAGATTTGATTATGATAGAAGTTGAGTAATTTTAAACCTAGATGACCATTTAATAAAAATTATTATTTTGTATAAGATCATATGGATGTTGATTGTTCATTAATTAGTCAGTAGGACATCCTGTACATCATCAGAGGCAGTGGACAGCAAGCCTTCAAGCTGCAAGTACAATAGTACAGACGTGTAATTCGCAAATCGTCGCCGAAGCCCGCACGCGAGCGCCGGTAGAGCAGCACTGAAGTACTGGCCATTAGAAAAAGGTAACTAGGAAAAAAGTAGAAGATAAGATTAAAATAATTTTAAGAGAACAAATCAACTTTAGAGATTGTAACATATTGCTGCTAACATAGCTTTCAGAATTTTTAAAACTTAATTTGTTTTTGAGAATTGAAGGAGTTCGATACCACTGCCAGAAGAGACAGAGTTTTGACAGAGTTCTTGCGATTATTGTGTGTTGTGATTATAATACAGATATATTATGTGCAATGGACTATGATGCTGTATCACAATTCATAACTACATTTTATACGAATATATCAGCTACGAGGCTACGAAATGTATACGGCCTTTTCTACAAGTATTTTATTTGCACAGCTTTTATAAAATCTCAAGCTGTTTTAAGACTGATTACTTGAAGTATTTATTTAACTTCCGGATAACATAGAAAACACAACATTATTTGGAGTACTTATAAGGTACATAACGGTTGATAGATTTTCTACGTAAATATTAATTTACTTACTTTTAACTTACTTATAAGTACATATATACGTATACTTAGGCCACAAAAATATAAAACCAGAATTTACTTCTTCCATTTCTTACATGTGTTAATAACAAATAGGAATCGTAAGTAGCGCCATATTTTTTGTTCCCCAGTCCTAGTCCGTCGCAGTACAAGCCTTAAGTGTTTATTTGGATTATTTGAAACAACATTTTTTATTGCTTAAAATTTAAATTTTTAGCCACATAAGTCTAAAACTAAAATATCCCTTCTTCTCTTTTTAACATCTGCTGATATCAAATAGAGTCCGTGGGCAGGACCGTACTTTCGTTCCCCCAATCCTTGTCCATCACAAGCCCACAATGTGGTCAGCGGCACGCGCATTGTGACCGTCACAATGAGGATTAGCGACCCGCTCGCGATTGTCGCGGACACGGGTTTTTTGCCCACAAATTAGCTATGAATAAGTGGGTTTGAGGTGTTTTAGAGATGTGACTGATGTAAGTCATCGTTATCGATTCAAAATGTATGAGTATGTCATGAGGCAGTTTTGTTTAGACATTATCGTGAAAGATATCCTAAAAAATTGCCGTAACCTCTATTTGTTGAATAATTTACATCCAACTAGTTATTATGTACTATTTTTTAACAACACTTTGTAGGATTTGTTTGTTAAATGAGTTAAGTAAGAAAAAATGTATGATATTCTTATTTTATTTCTTTTTATACTTTTACTTAGGTATTACTATAAAATACACTAGAATAAAACCAACTATTCTCCATTTCACTAGACTAGATTGATTAATTGATAAAATTAGCATTCAACATAAAAAAAATAAAAATATATCCTAATTAAAAAAAAACAAAAAAAACGTGAAAAAATTTTAAAATTAAAAAAAATCTAAAATAATTTACTTCAACGAGAAAGGAAACTTTAATTTAACGTCGTTCGCTCACCATTTCACTAGTAGTACAGTCAAATTAGACCCATTTTTGACCAAAACCCGGACATTTAAAATTACTAAATGGGACCTTTTGTAATATGTGCAGACACCTTCCAGGATGACGCTCCCGAAGTCCCATGTTCCCACCACTTCCCTAGTTGAATAGCTAGTCAACATTATTAAGAAAATTAGAAAGTCGTTAATTATTACAAAACGGCATCCAGCAATTGCTCTAAACCAATCCTAGCTTTTTCCTTCCAGTTCTATGAAATTCCAGTATTTCCAGGTTTTTTGACATCGATGATCTGATTTGAATGTACCGGATAATAAATTCAAGTTCTCGGATGTCTTGTAGGTAAATATATGTGACTGAATTAAAAATAATGCGTTATTTATAACGGTTTTGGACA
Source organism: Chrysoteuchia culmella (assembly GCA_910589605.1). Taxonomy (NCBI): domain Eukaryota; kingdom Metazoa; phylum Arthropoda; class Insecta; order Lepidoptera; family Crambidae; genus Chrysoteuchia; species Chrysoteuchia culmella. The sequence goes on along the minus strand of OU342664.1, from coordinate 10,318,413 downwards.
CGTTCCAGGAATTTCAAGGAAATTCCTGGAACGTGAAATTCGAGGATATCAGGATTACCAGGCTATCCCACGAAGGAGGTCCTGGGACTATTTTGAGCGTCATCCCGGAAGGTGCCCGAACATATTCCAAAAGGTCCCGTTTAGTAATTTTAAATGTCCGGGTCAAAACTTAATTTGATTGTACTATAGGCGAGTATAATGTGACTACATTGACAATCTCTCGACTGTCATAGGTCGATATCGATGAACTTATGGTCATCACTAGTAGACGAAGTGCGGATGTTTCACCAAGTACACTCAACAAGGTGGTATAAGTGACCACCGGGCACTGCACCAGTTGCATAGTTTGATGGATCATCCGACATCTATTCGCATTATCCTTCCTTATTGATTGTACTTTAAAAGTTTTTTTTAATGTAGAGACAACCTTATTTTTATGTTACTTACTTTACATTATATGAAGCTTTATGGAGCTTTATTTTAATATACAGAAAACGTTTATATAAACAAATAATAGAACATTAATAAGTATTTTACGAGTATTGTCTAGTATTATATAATATTGTAAATTACTGCCTCTCTAATAAACTAGATTTAAACGTCTCTAAGTGTTGTATTTGCTCGTTCACCCGTAATAATACCATTATTCGATTTCCCTACACTCTTCATAGTACTTTTATTACAAGAGTTGATACTATCAGAGACTTAGGTGTAACTTTCGATAATAAATTAATTTTTGAAAATCATATCGATAATATTACGAGTAAAGCATTTCGTGCACTTGGTTTCGTCTTGCGAATGTCATCTGAATTTTCCAGCGTAAAAACCTTTAAAATCTTATATTGTGCATATGTCCGTAGTCAACTAAAAATACGCTTCGCAAGTTTGGAACCCTAGATATGACGTCTATATTAAAAGGATCGAAAGTATTCAAAAGAAGTTTTTAAAATATCTACAGTATCGTGCTGGAATCTATCTCCCTGACTACATCGCAAGATGTCGCAAATTTCACTTCCTGCCTCTTTATGAGAGAAGGAACATTTCCGATGAATCATATCTTTTAAGTATAGCAAATGGCACCGTTGACTGCTCAGAGCTGCTGGAACTCATAGGACTGCGCACTAACTCGGTCGCGCTCAGAAACCCCAGTTTACTTTATTTACCATACGCAAGAACTAATTATAGACAAAACGCATTTACTGTAAGAGCATGTGATTTCTTTAATGTGTTGACAAAAGCGAATGCTGACATAGATTTAATCAACACTTCAGTTTCTAAGTTAAAACGTTTTCTTAACAATAATTTCTTTTTAGATGTAAATTAACCCACTACCCTTTTGTTGTAATATGTATAATTTTCCAATGACTTAGATAAATACCTAAATTCTAAAATCTAGCACAAACTTAAATATGCTTATCATTGCACAATGTTAATTTTATAAGTAAATTGTCTCGTCGTCTTCTTCAAACTGTGTGAGAAAAAGACTAATTTTAACTGTTTACCTGTGGAAACTTGTAATTAGCCGTCAGTACATATTATATTTAAAAATGTATTACATTCATAGCTGTTAGTTTTCCAAAAATTGTAAAAATAAAATAAAATAAAATAAAATAGCTGTGTAGTGTCGGCTTAGAATAGCACTACCCCCTCTCATCCCGTGGGTGTCGTAAAAGGCGACTAAGGGCCTCAGCCTTCAGGAGACGGGCAGCAGCGTCTACTACAAATTTGGCCATACTGCGATCGCTCTAACAGGCCGGCAAAACATTGCCGGCCGCTATTTTGACTTTTCACCGTTTTAAATAGAAGAATCGGTGGACAATAAAAACAGAATTACACAAAAAATCAGTCAAAGTATAAACTTAAAACGAACAACGTCTTACGAGTTCCAGGAAGCTCTGCTCAAGAACATGAAGAAAAAAATTATGAAATAAATGATGTAATAAATGAAGAAATAATACAGCAGTCAAACACCGCATTACAATTATCGCAAACTATTAGTAATATCAAACCGGGAAAGTCGGTGTTGAATTTTAGTAACTGTACTTTTCATAATTGTCATTTTAATTAAATTTCTAGTTAATTAATATATTTTTTATTTAAACTACTTGCTGATTTTATTTAGATTACGTACTTGCATTTTTGAGTAAAGCACTATACAAGCCTTGGCCCACAAACTGCTTCGCTGGTCACGCTATGATTGCCTAGCTACGCTCTAGGCCTTCCAGCTTGGCCATCATTGCAGCCCTTGCTGTCATTGCTGTAACGGCCTCGACCTACGGTCTCTGCCTTTATCTCAGCTCGTCCATCAAGTGCTGCACGCTGACCGCGCTGTGTCGGCCTGGAGCTGCGCTACGCTGCGCTGTCGGCCATCATCAGCGCGACAAGCAAAGTAGTCATTATAGACCGCGGCAGTAATGTACTAATACTATAACATAAAAAAACATTTTATAAAAAAAAATCAAATCGACTTCAAAAAGTAAAAAATAAAACTTTTGGAGTCTTAAGTAAGTCGTATTTTTTAATGTTTTTTTATTTTAGTAAGCTATTACTCAGTGCTCAACGATAACAATCGTATTTAACAAATTTACAATTTACGTTTAAAAGTACCTACTAATTAATGCTTCTATTTTTGTAAGCGGAAAAGGGGCGTTCTGCGTCTACTTAGGTGACTGGACAGAATTTTAAGGGTGCTTAGAGATCGTACGTCTAAAGTGTCACTATGTCAGGCATCTGGGGGTCAATTCTGCAAATTTTTTGTCATAATCGTCTCTCAGTGGTGTTTCAATATAGTGTTTATTTACACTGTTGTAACAAGAACTGTGTAAAACAGCACTACCATTGAAAACCCACTGGAATAAATTGTGACTAAGCATTAGCAGAATTGGGCCCCTGGCCTAATGCGCAACATTTGGTTCCACGCTCTAGGCGCGCGGAAATTCAACTGCTGAAACCAAATTTTGATAGCCGCTATATGCTCTTATAGTGGCCTCACTCTCTGAAAGTAAACTCCGATATCAAAATTTGGCACATTAGGCCCGCTTAATAGTGAATGAGATCGAGATCGAGATGCGAGATTTCAATTTTTGCTAAAATATGCAACTACCGCTGAAAAGGGTTTGCAAATATGCATTTGCATATAATCTGATATCTTGTAATGAGAAAAGGACGCGCGCGAGAGCGAGACCGATTTTGCAGATTAGGGCAAAATCGTGTATATGGCATTTTACTAATCTAGATAAAGGTAGTAGTAGTAAGAAATGTATATCAGACTATTACCAGATTATTACTTTGTAACATTTAACATTTAATGTATAGCGTCTTAACATCAGGGCACTTACTCACTATAATCACTTAGCGATTCCTTGCTCAAACCATGCCAATCTTGTACTTGGTTTCGACATTTTCAAAATACATTTTCTCTATGACACTAACAAATCTTAAAGTTATTTCAATAACTTTGTTCAATAACTATAGAATTTGTGAGCATTATGGAGAAAACGAATTTTGAATATGTCAAAACCAAGTACGACATTGGCGTGGTTTGAGCAAGGAATCGAAAGTGGTCATAGTCAATAAGGGCCCTGGTATGAAAATAAAAGCTAAGCGTGTCCTTGGATAAAAAAAACCATGATAATGAACGAATACACAAAGTTGTTACTGAAGAATAACCTCTAAAAAGGGTGTTTGATAACACATACGTAATACCTTCATTTGAACTTCATCACAGAGTCAAAATAATTTAAAATGCAGAGCAAAGAGGGTGCATATTATCACAGATATTGAATGAAACAAATCTTTTCTCGCCACGTCTCGTCGCAAACTGACCGCATAATCTAAATTTTTAAACTGATGAATGATTCTGTATAATTCTAGTACGTTAATTCAGAACCACGTTATCCTGAAAGCCATTGTAATTGCGTAATAGGACTTGCATAACGATATCCATAAAAAACAAACCTTGTTCGTCTAGGGATCATTTGGGCTTAAAAAGTACAACTATTGAGTCGAAATTAATGAGTTTCAAACTTTATAAGCTCCTTTTAGAGTTTTTTTTCAATGTTGAGCTTCTATTTTGTATTTTATTCGCTGTCAATTCAAAGAAGAACGTCCATGACTTAGGTACAAATGCTCGTATTCATCATACAAACATTTGCCCCCACCGGAACTCGAACCCGGAACCTCAGTCAGAGTAGGCGACACTTTGAAACCGGTGTAAGTACGTACTCCACTACAGAGGTTGTCAATAACGTAATTTATTATACAAACATAATTAATGAAGTAAGATTTAGGTAATAGAAATAAATTTTAATTACCTAATTTCTGAATAACATGCGGAACTTTTATTTCAAGTTTTTTAAGAATTCAAGATTATTTGTGCATGCGTTTCTCTAACATCGTCAAAGAGCTATAGTTTGGTCTTCTCTTGTTTTTGGTACATCGAGCGTTTTCGGTCGAAATTGTAAATCTATGTGGATTGATTACGTAACACATAACTGCGGAATTATACAGAATATTACAAATAACAATTAAATTCAATGAAATAAAGATATTCAAAACTACTTAGTAATACTGATGTCAATCTAGAAAAGGCGACGAAAAGAAACTAAATACTTTGGCTATAAAAAAAGTTCGTCGTTATATTTTTCATTAAAAATAAACTGAGCTTAATATCTGTTGTTGATTGTAAATTTATAGTCAATTTTATAGCCAATTTATTGTAAAATTATAGCCATACCAACGAAGCTTACAATAATTTCTAGTTGATTACCTACCTACTAAGCGTTTGACAGCCTATTGGAAGTACATGGAGTAAGTGAAAGTAGTCTACGTTTTTCTTATATTTTATTGCCTTCTACGATATTGTTTTTATCGATGACACAATATTTGAACATTTTGTTATTTACTGAGTGGAATGGAAAAAAACATTGTCTTAGCCTATTTATCGATTAATAAATTCCATATAATTTGGGGACACATACACTCAATACTATCTAGCCCTAAACTAAGCAGAGTTTGTATACTATGGGTACTATATATTGTATATTTGTACTTATATACCTTTTTTGTAATTACAGACCTACTAATAATACATACAGACACCCAGACAACACACATATTTATAGTGATGGTCACTTAATAAACCACACTACTCGATTTTCATACAATAGATAGAAGTAACTTTGGAGCTTATATTCTCTGCCAAGGATTGACTGAGCTGTGATCTGATAATGGCCATCCAGGGAGTGAATGGAGGAGATCCAGATTGCTATACACACCCAACTGATCTGATCAACATTCTGAGAGATGTATGCGCATGATAAAGATATGTTTAGAAAATAAAAACATTTTATAAAAAAAATTCAAACCGACTTCAAAAAGTGAAAAATAAAACTTTTGGAGTCGGTGCCAGCCAGGGCATTCTACATTGCACTTCTATTAACTATATATTTTTTTGGCCTTAGCTAGCTAGCACCGACTCCAAAAGTTTTATTTTTTACTTTTTGAAGTCGGTTTGAATTTTTTTTATAAAATGTTTTTATTTCAGATTTTTTAGTTACATCATGTGACGTTACTTACACTAAAAATCAGCCCATACACAACAATGTCATCTAGGTAAACGACAACTTGCCAAAAGGTGATTGATATTTTTCAAGATTATGAAAAAACTACTAGCTAGATCTTCGTAAAAATTATATGGGACCACACATAAACCATTTTCTCCAGATAAAAAAAGAATTATAAAAATCTGTTAACAACTGGCGAAGTTATGGTAGAACATACATAAAAAAAAAAAAAACAGTCGAATTGAGAACCTCCTCCTTTTTTGAAGTCGGTTAAAAAACGCGACAATAGCATAAAAATGTATAGAATTTCTGAAACTGAAAACTCTGATCCTTTTACATTTTGTGTCCGTGAGCATAAATATCGGTATGATCAATATCAGTAGGCCTAGTACTAAAAAAATTTGAGTAAGTATCGAGAAAGTAAAGTAAAAAAAAAATTGACATTATTGAGCAGCGTTCCTACCAGACGTAAACGGAACCGATCCTCGATACATCAATGATACTATTTCGATAGCTTTTCGTGCTATGTTCGATATCGATACGTAGGTACAATCGGACAACCTCCCGGTTGAGTTTTTTTGGAAAACGTTTCCTCGGAAAGTACTAAGGTTAAGGAAAAAAATATTTTTCAAATAAAAAACCCTATTAATATTCTATTATTTGTGATATAAAAGTTTGTTATATATCTATTATTTTTTTAAATAAAGCTTTCTAAAAAAACCTACTGGTCAACCGGGAATTTCCCCAACTGTTTAGTCGACAGCGGTATGATCGGTAATCCAACATTTGGACCACTACGCCAAAGACGTCGTCGTTTTAATTCTGTATTCAAAATAATGTTAAACTTTCTTCATCTACTAAATGCGGAAGTATATCTGTCTGTTAGCTTTTCAAAAAAACCGCTAAACCGATTTTAATGAGATTTGGTATGGAGATAGCTTGAACCCTGGAGATGGAAATAGAATATTTTTTATTCCGATCCTAATTGCACATGGACGCAGTCGCGGGCGGAAAGCTAGTAATGAATATTTTTTAGTCAAATTAGAAGTATTACATAACAAATAAACTAGTGGACATACAAAAAACAAAAAAAAGTTACTTTTAACTTTTATCAAGTGATCGATAATCATGCGCATACGTGAGCACCACGCCGTCTCCCTTCCGATTAGCAATTCGATCACATTTGGATGTAGTCAACGCTTCAAAACAAATCAAAACAGCGTCTTTCTATTTTGATTTTATAAATTACTTGACTAGTAACTTGACTTTACTTTTTGAAATCGGTTTTAGTTTTCAGGATATCTTGAAAATACTGTAAAATAACTAGAGTTACCATTTTAAGAACACTAATAAGAACACATCCGGACGGGTGATCGACCATATATAAGTACTAGACTTAAGCGCGTGCTACGCACGTGTGCAATCCGTCGATAAGTGCATAAGTTTGACCTATGATGCTAGTAAAAACCATGCAAAATTCTAGCTGTCAGTAAAATAATTAGCTAGGCGCAGTATGTAGTCTCACTGGGGTCGATTGAGAAAAAAGTTTTTCTGACCTTTGAACTTGATAAGGTCAATGAAAAAATATATATATATTTTTCCGGCCATCTACATTTTTTTTGTGATTTTTGAAGCTATTAGTGTAGGCTGTAGGTGTTATACTCATGGCGCTGGAGGGAACATTAGAATGGATTACATGGGCCTTATATATAGAGATAAGTTTTTGGAATTATTTAAGTATGTCTTTTTAAGTATGTGAAACGTTAAGCCTAGTCAGAGGCCTTATAGACGGCTTGATAAACTCTGACACCAGAAGTGGCCATTAATCCTTGCTCGATAAGAAAGTCTGTAAAGGTTATTAAAAAAAAAAATAACCTTTACAGAAAATCGACTTCAAAAGTAAAAAATCCTCCCTTGGAGCCAACCAAAGCAAGGAAACCAAAAGTAGAATGCTCCATCGATACCTGTGCTGGCACCGAAGTTGTTTTCACTTTAAATAATATTGAGTTTCTGCAAAACAGAGTCAACAAGTTTCGTTTATATACCTACAATTAATATTTATTTCTTTTTTTAGTAAATTTTCGTTAGTATTAGATTTTGCAGGATTTAAATCCTATTCAAACATTTTCTTGTTTCAAAGTGACTCAAAATTCACTCTTACCAAGTAAGCAACCACAGCAACGCATTATTACTATTTGAAGGTTCTCAACAATTTAGGGATTTATTCTGGACACTGGCCCAGGATTTATTGCAATACTAATTCGATTATGCGTTCGCGATTTATTCTCATGCGCCCATGAGAAGGCTGCATACAGAGTCTGTTGCGAAACCATCGTATTAGTAGCCAGGGTTTCAATTCTGCTAAGTTTTAGTCATAATCGTATCTCAAGTTCGTTGTGTTTTTTTACACTGTACCTCTAGCACGAAAAACGATCGAGGCCGTACCGTCAAAAATGTATGACATATTGAGCAGCGTTCCTACCAGATGTAAACGGAACTACATTTTCCTATATATTTTATGGCGGTACGTGTTCGATACGAAGACGCAAGTTGTTCGTAATAGACGTACTGTAAGTAACAAGAGTGTGACAAAGAGCATTAGAAATTGAAAACCGATTGAAATGCGATTGTGGTTAAACATTGGAGAATAGGGCCCCACTTGACATGTACGTATCACATGTGACAGAAAGTGGACTGTGTATGTATGAGGACAACTATTTCAGTAGTGTTTATGCTGTAGCCTCAATATTTGTATGAATATTTTATTTGTGCGTTTGTATTTTTGAAGTGAAAACTTTTTGAGCGGCGTTGTGCACATCAGAGTTTTAAATTTTTGGGGTGGTTAAAAAAGTCGCACACGTGATCCTGATCGAAAATCCGTAAGACCATTTACCGTTGACCTATTTCAAATTACATAAAGTCTCACACTTGAAAGATCTATGTATATTAGTTAATAACAACTATTATATAAAGATCTCTCATTACTACCAACTTTCATATTGATGCCAGGTCAGTTTTTATGGATTTACCTGCCAAATCAAGTTGGTCTCCGTTTTTATCAACTTTTTATGAAGTTGTGGTCAAGATATAGTGGATATAGTGAATCAATATTTTCGTTTAAGCGGTTTTCTTCTGCTGGCACTCCCAGAGTGCAACGCGTTGTTTTTTTAAATAATCGTTTACACGTTGCTGGTCTTAAAACTAACAACACAGTATTATAGGCTCTACTTTTACTACTTTATAGTTCCAGACTGTTTTATTATAAAGGACATACGGCAGCTAAAATACTCTGGAGTCTCATTGCACTTTAATTTTTCTGATAAAATCAAAGCCAGTGAAATCTACTAAAAAGATGAAAAAAAAACTGTTAAAATAGAATTCGATGTAGTCGAACCGAAATATGTACTAACGTAACTTTTCAAATTAATGTTCTTTATATGGATTAAAAGAAGAAGATTACACTAGTTCTAAGCTGCTAGTTCCTCTCATCACAAGATTTTCCGCCAAAGACTTTCCGAACCGATGGGGAAGCTTTTGAGGTGGACTTTTGATGATAATATTGTCAATCAGTTTATTACAATTTCCTTTACGGGATGTTGGTAAAGTATGATACTAACCCCCATATTCTAAGTCGTTACTCCAAAACTTCTACTCAACCTCGTCGTGGGTAAAAATGGTAGCGTGCGCTAGGCCTAACACGGAGTGGCTACGTACTCTCTGGCTCCTCCAGGTCCTTACGGAGATATGACTTAGAATACCGATTTCGAGGAGTATTTCGATGAGGTTTTCAATGAGGTTTCGTTAAGTCGAGGACGAGTAAGTTTTGGAGGAACGACTTAGAATATGGGTGTAAGATCCTTTTTACTGGTCCCTATAATAGTTTCGTATTATTTTTCTGACTTAGACTAGAGTCATGCATTCTAATTTGGATAAGTATTATATATTTTTTAATGTAATTCTAACGTTTCCATCCCATTTCCACGAATTGTTTACTTGTCAAACCAATGGAAGGCGATAAGAAGGTATTTGATTCCGCGGTAATCAGCTGATACACTTTACAAATATCAAGTCGAAAGTAATTATAGCATTATATGTGTCCTGGGGCAGAACCCGGGTTACCGGCGGAGCTATTACCAAAAATTTTTCAATTTAATAATAATAGAAATTGAAGCTATCGCACGATCACAGCGGAACGTCAAAATAAAAATGGAATTACGCACAGACCTATCTCGATATAGGTCTGTGGTATTACGTATGTGATTGCTGGCTAATCGCTCGCTGATGGTTCGTATAGCGGCGTCTCACTCTCTCGCGCTCCAGCCTAGGTGCAGAAGTGAGACGCCGCGTGTTGCTATGATGCTAGCGCCAAAAACAATTTAGTAGCAATAACAGGAACTTAATGAATGTACATTGTAGTTCATCGTTTGTTCGGTAGAGGCCGCACTGTTAATACGTGACGTAAAGCAATTATTGCGCGATTTCTGCTGTCGCGTTGATAAAAGCAAAGATAGGTAATTGCCACGCGGCTCGGCAACATTTTAGTAACTTCACGATCGGGGGGTTAGAACTTTTTAATTTTGCATTTTACAATGCTATTTTTCATTGGCCTTTGACCTTTGGAAATCCGGACCAATGCTCTTGAGTCTTGGTCAAAGAGCATTGGACCGGATATCCAAAGGTCATGGGTTCGATTCCCATCTGAGAATTCACTTGTGGCCGAGTTAATTTTTTCCAATATTTTTCTATTTAAAATTTATCATGAGTATAAAAATAGCATTGAACAATGCAAAAATTAAAAAATGCTATTTTTGTGTAATAAATAAGAAAATATACTAGAAAATAACGGCCAACAGCGTGGAAAGGGGAATATACAAAAAAAAATGAAGGATCCTCATAAGTCTTGGTAGTATATTGGAAGTGCATATGGCCGCATTCCTAAGGGTGCAGGCTCGAGTCGCGTCTGAGCGACATGAGACCAGTGGTTTTTGTTTTCTATTATATTTTCTTATTTATGATCAGGGCGTTGTTGGGGAAGATTTTCATAAAGTCAAGCTTTCGTTATATCACCTTTGGGCCTACCATGAGTATTCTTTTCGTTTACTGTACAGTAAACGGGAGACATTTTGTATGCGAATCTGTACAGCGCCTCTAGTGGGCAGTACTACAGATTCTCATACAAAATATCTTGAAGAAAAACTCATGGTAGGCCCACTATATACATGGCGGGTAATTATTTATTGGTAAGGCAGTTGAATGAGAGTGACATAAGCCGCGCTGAATGTCATCGATCGTTACCGCGAGTTGATTAGCGACTAGACGATAATGAAGTTTGACATCGTTTCGCTACAAAACGATGTTACTTTGTGTAAGCCCCATGTCAATCAATATATTCATCAATACACAACCTCCGAACGCCCAGCCAATGGCCTTATAATGTATTCTTCGACGTCAGCATCTGAAAACTGAAGTTTTCTGCCGGACCGGACATTACTATGTATTATGCACAATTGTGCAATGGAAACATACGGCACATTGCAATGTATGAGTGCCTACAATAGCACGCTCGGCTAACTGTACTGATGTGATCATAGATGATATGTTCAACTAGTCGATACTACCTTTAGGTCCGAGTTCACCAACTTTCGCAAGTTTTTCGTGCTAGCCCCTACCACGAAAAACTTGCGAAAAGAATTCGTATTGTCGTCACGTCAACAAAATAATGTATGTGGTACAGCGCCTCTACCGTACGTAACCGGAACTAAATTTTCCTACACATTTTTGACCTGACTGACGATTCGAATAGGTACTTCTCGCAAGTTTTTCGTGTCTCTCTGAATAACCGACCTATTATCGTCATACGTCGTTTTAGTAATTTTGCAGCTAGCGGCTCACGCTTGACCAATTTCTATGAACCTGGTATAAAATGACGTCACGCGAACAGCTCGCGAAGCTTGAAGTTTGAACATTTGAAATTCGAAAAATACTTATCATATTTCAATATGATTTGAAAAAACTAAAAGAGTTCAGCGTATACTGTAAAAAGGTTTAAATTTCAAGCGATTTAGAGAACTTAGGTACTGTTTAGCCCCATTCTAGCTTCCTTGAATCTTGCTGTTAGATTACCACTTTTATCATTATTAAACAACAAACCATGTATCCAATGAATTAATTGGGAATAAAATTGTTTAGTTATAGTTACCGTCATAGACCTATATCGAGTTTGACGGAAAAAGTGTACCTACCTTGCATGTAAAAAGTTTGATCCACGGTCATAGTTTTCCGACCTAAGTCAGTCCGCTTGAGACCATTGCCATGAAAACACGCGTCACTTAGAAATGAAAATGGTTAATTGTGCAATGCTTTCTTGCAAGAGCTCGAACATTTCCACATCACTAAATATCGCTCGTGACGTCATGGTAGACACGAAAAATTCGACACGCTAGGTTCTCATAAAAATTGAAGCGCTCTTTTCGTCTATCTCGACTGCTTCGTCTGTCTCTTCGACGACCTGTTTGGCGCAGGGGTACTAAACCCACCTTCTACGCCAGAGGTCCCGGGTTCGATCCCCTACAAGACAAAAATTTGTGTGCATGAACATGTCTATTGGTCTTGGTCTGGGTGTTTAATATGTATATTATTTATGTATTTACAAAAAAAAAATATATAAGTATGTTTATCCGTTATCTAGTATCCATAACACCAGTTCTTCATGAAACTTAACGTGGGCTAGATAATTAGTTTTTTTTGGATTGTATGAAATTTATTATTATTATCTCGATATAGGTATGTGGTTACCGTTAAATAAAATGGTGAAATCCCACCAGTCCTTTACCCAAAAAAATATTTTCCATGAACGTCATTGCACCACATGGTATATAACGTGCCATAGCTAGGTTACTGAACCATGAAAAGGACATCAGGCATTCTGGTCCAAAAAAAAAAAAGTGAGCGGCCAGACCCGAGATTAACTTTAATAGATAGTTCCTATTAAGGCCTAAAAAAAATTATATGGACTTAACCCTGTCACCGCATGAACTGAGTAGCTATTTAGAGTTAAAAATTGTGGACAATTAAAAGTGAGCGGCCAGACCCAAGATTATTTCCAATAGGTAGTTAATACTAAGGCCTAAAAAAAATATATGCACCTAACCCTGTCACCACTTGAACTGAGTAGCTATTTAAAGTTAAAAATCTGGACAAAAATAAAAAAAGAGCGGCCAGACCCAAGATTATTTACAAAAGGTAGTTAATACTAAGGCCTAAAAATATATATATGGACCTAACCCTGTTACCACATAAACTAAGTAGATATTTCAAGTTAAAAAATCTAGACAAAAAAAAAAGTGAGCGGCCAGACCCCAGATTATTTCCAATAGGTAGTTAATACTAAGGCCTAAAAAAAAATATATGGACCTAACAATGTCACCACATGAACTGAGTAGCTATTACAAGTTAAAAAAACTGGACAAAAAAAAAGTGAGCGGCCAGACCCAAGATTATTTACAAAAGGTAGTTAATACTAAGGCCTAAAAATATATATATGGACCTAACCCTGTTACCACATAAACTAAGTAGATATTTCAAGTTAAAAAATCTAGACAAAAAAAAAGTGAGCGGCCAGACCCCAGATTATTTCCAATAGGTAGTTAATACTAAGGCCTAAAAAAATTTTATGGACCTAACAATGTCACCACATGAACTGAGTAGCTATTACAAGTTAAAAAAACTGGACAAAAAAAAGTGAGCGGCCAGACTCAAAATTATTTTCAATAGGTAGTTTCTATTAAGGCCTAAAAAAAATTATATGGACTTAACCCTGTCACCGCATGAACTGAGTAGCTATTGCAAGTTAAAAATCTGGACAAAAATAAAAAAAGAGCGGCCAGAACCAAGATTATTTACAAAAGGTAGTTAATACTAAGGCCTAAATATATATATATATGGACCTAACCCTGTTACCACATAAACTAAGTAGATATTTCAAGTTAAAAAATCTAGACAAAAAAAAGTGAGCGGCCAGACCCCAGATTATTTCCAATAGGTAGTTAATACTAAGGCATAAAAAAAAAAATATGGACCTAACCCTGTCACCACATGAACTGAGTTGTTATTTTAAGTTAAAAATATGGACAAATAAAAAAGTGAGCGGCCAGACCCAAGATTATTTCCAATAGGTAGTTAATACTAAGGCCTAAAAAAAATATATGCACCTAACCCTGTCACCACTTGAACTGAGTAGCTATTTAAAGTTAAAAATCTGGACAAAAATAAAAAAAGAGCGGCCAGACCCAAGATTATTTACAAAAGGTAGTTAATACTAAGGCCTAAAAATATATATATGGACCTAACCCTGTTACCACATAAACTAAGTAGATATTTCAAGTTAAAAAATCTAGACAAAAAAAAAAGTGAGCGGCCAGACCCCAGATTATTTCCAATAGGTAGTTAATACTAAGGCCTAAAAAAAAATATATGGACCTAACAATGTCACCACATGAACTGAGTAGCTATTACAAGTTAAAAAATCTAGACAAAAAAAAAGTGAGCGGCCAGACCCCAGATTATTTCCAATAGGTAGTTAATACTAAGGCCTAAAAAAATTTTATGGACCTAACAATGTCACCACATGAACTGAGTAGCTATTACAAGTTAAAAAAACTGGACAAAAAAAAGTGAGCGGCCAGACTCAAAATTATTTTCAATAGGTAGTTTCTATTAAGGCCTAAAAAAAATTATATGGACTTAACCCTGTCACCGCATGAACTGAGTAGCTATTGCAAGTTAAAAATCTGGACAAAAATAAAAAAAGAGCGGCCAGAACCAAGATTATTTACAAAAGGTAGTTAATACTAAGGCCTAAATATATATATATATGGACCTAACCCTGTTACCACATAAACTAAGTAGATATTTCAAGTTAAAAAATCTAGACAAAAAAAAGTGAGCGGCCAGACCCCAGATTATTTCCAATAGGTAGTTAATACTAAGGCATAAAAAAAAATATATGGACCTAACCCTGTCACCACATGAACTGAGTTGTTATTTTAAGTTGAAAATATGGACAAATAAAAAAGTGAGCGGCCAGACCCAAGATTATTTACAATAGGTAGTTAATACTAAGGCCTAAAAAATATAAATATGAACCAAACCCTAGTCACCGCATGAATTTAGTAGCTTTTTACTGAAATAGCAACTCTCTTCATGCGGTGACAGTGTTAAGTTCATATAATTTTTTTAGGCCTTAGTATGAACAACCTATTAGAAATAATCTTGGGTCTGGCCGCTCACTTTTATTTTGTACAGACTTTGTAAATCGAAATAGCGACTCAGTTCATGCGGTGACATGGTTAAGTACATATCTTTTTTTTTAGGCCTTACTATGAACTACCTATTGCAAATAATCTTGGGTCTGGCCGCTCACTTTTTTTTTGTCCAGATTTTTTTGACTTGAAATAGCAACTCTCCTCATGCGGTGACAGGGTTAAGTTCATATAATTTTTTTTAGGCCTTAGTATGAACCACCTATTAGAAATAATCTTGGGTCTGGCCGCTCACTTTTTTTTTGTCCTGTTTTTTGAACTCGAAATAGCAACTCGGTTTATGCGGTGACAAGGTTAAGTCCAAAAAATTTTTTTTAGGTCTTTATAGGAACTACCTATTAAAAATAATCCCGGGTCTGTCCGCCTAATGTTATTTGTGTTTTTGCCCAGAATGCCTTATCTTAAATAGCTTCTCAGTTCACGCGGTTACAGGGTTAAGTCCATATATTTTTTTTTAGGTCCTAATATGAACTACCTATTAGAAATAATCTTGGGTCTGGCCGCTCACTTTTTTTTTTGGACCAACTTTGTATGAAGATTGCCTGATGTCCTTTCCTAATCACATGTATAGAAGTCATCCTTCTAGAAATAGAACGAATAACTTGTTTACAAAATAACACTTTTCAGTGTGTCAAATAGACGAAATTTTCCTATCGGATGCGTCCATTACATTTTTAAATAAAACTTCATACATGACAATTGAAGTTTCAATTACTTGTTGGTACCACATGGATCGAAACGTGAGAGCGGTCGGCGAACTCGTGAAAATGTGAAGCCCTTTCAGCATTGTGATCTGAATTTGTTTATACAATGTCACCATTTTGTTTAAACTTGGCGGAAAGTTTTCCTGCATTGAACAGCTAGTTAATTAATCTAATTATACCTATACTATTATTATAAAGAGGAAAGATTTGATTGTTTGTTTGTTTGCATTGAATAGGCTCCAAAACTACTGAACGGTATTGGATGAAATTTGGTACACAGATAGTAGATAGCCTGGTTATGAACACAGGATACTTTTTATCCCGATATTCCCACGGGAACGGGAACCCGCGGGTGAAACCGCGAGCGGCTGCTAGTTAGGTACATAAATGTAGCTATTATAGTTACGCCATCATCTCATCACGACCCCTGAAAAGATGTCGAAACGTCGCGAAACCCAAAAAAATATAAATAGCACGTAAAGTTAAATTCATAATCGTTGTAGCTACATAATAACGATCTGAGGGAACCATCCTTAATTTTTTGAGAATTGAACTGCTTTCACAGATTTTGCAAAAAATGTACAGTCTGTAAGAAAATGGTCAGTTTTCAAAAACATTTTTTTAAGCTAATCGATCCTGTTTCTCATGAGGATCAAAACACTCTAAGACACCCACTGAGGTATGAATACAAGAAAGTCAGAAATCGCAAAAAACGCAAAAATCACTGCCGTATCCGCGTCACCGACGAGTACCTTTGTTGATGGAACTTATTTTCTTAGCGAATGTATGAAAAATGTTCTGAATTTTCGCTCGCCCTTCATGCCCCATCTTTACTTTCCACCCTGTACATGTGTATAGTCGGCATATCATTTAACTGGTTTTCTTGATCTGCCTGTCTTTAACCCGCAATATCGTTCAAAGCATAGCGTTTGACGACTCGCCCGGCCACGTTTGGGCAGATCGATTCCCGTAGTTGACCAGCAGTTAAAATGTAATTAGCACACTTATATTAATAAGAATTTATATTGTGTAATAAAAATCTGTACATTAAATGACGCGTTAAAAAAAATTGTTGCATTAAATTAATAGTTTAACCCACAATTTAAAATATGCTTAACTAATCTAAATGTAGGTACTTAGTTTTTCGTTTGTGTCAAAGGCATAATTAAACGAAATTATCCTATTTTATTTTTACACACATGGTAACTTAATATTGACTCTTCGTGAACTCGTGAAAACGTAAGGCCCTTTCAGAAGGCTGAGTGCTAGTTTGTGAGATATTTATTTATCTAGGTTGTCTTGTTAATTTACAAACGTAATGAACGTGTTAGTTAGGTTTTGTCTTATAGAATCCATTTTAGTTTCGAATCAAAACATTATCGTGAATTTATTGGCATATTATCAAAGTTTGCACTGGTAGCGATGGTATTTAGATATTCGTACTTTTGCTAGTATAGGGTTAAATAAGAGTTTTATTATAAGGAGTCAATAATAATGTATGGAGTTCAAACAGTTTATTGTATCGACTTGGAATCAAACGTTTACGTTCTCATGCATATTTCTTTTTAATTTTTTTTTTAAGTATTTTGTAGAACTCGAATCAACTCCAACGAATTTTGTCATTCACGGTCGAATCTGCATAATTCTCGCCTTGTACCCGTATATTGTTCTTATTAATTTTGTATTGTATATTGTTTAATCATCTGTTATTTATTTATTTTATTTATTTATTTATTTAATGTTTGAAAGACCAACACCGAGTAGACAGAGTTGATTTTTGACATAAAAACAGCCAGGCAATAATAGGTCTTCACTTATATATGTATAAAACATATTTTAAATGGTTAAGTGTGGACAATAAAATGCTCTTGGAAAACTTAATCTAAAACTATTACAAAGTAAGACAGTGCCTATAATGTGTTTAGTTAAAGTTACTTAAATAGACATTACTTTAAGAGTTATTATTTAGTGTTTTATGTGTTTTAATGAATGTTTCAGTTTAATATTTCAGTGTAATATTTCAGTTTATTTTTTCTAATTTTATTAACGAAAGTAATTAACTTTTTTTGAAGTAGTCTTTTTTTGAACTATGCATGTCGTGGCGACCTATAAGTGGAACATTACTTAGTTGAAGTCTCAATTCGCATGTTAAAAACCTTAATAAGTATGCAGTATATGTTTCGTTGGTTGTCCTATTTCATAAAATAAAAATAATAAAAATCTGACTAGAAACGGTGTAAAACCCTTAACTTTATTTATCAATTTAATAATCCACTATTTAACAGCAATAGTACGGTGTCCAAAATTCCAGAATCTTTTCATCCATCCAACAGCTTTAAGAAAACTGTTAAAAACATTTTCTTTATCAGTTAAGCTGTGATTGTAGGCAAAAGCTTTATTTGATATAGTTTATTAGGGTTACGCGTGAGTGTAGTGCCCTGATTTCCTACTAAATTAGCAAGCTCCCCGTTTAATTGATATGCGACGTACCAGGAAGCACATGATCGACCTTACCACATTCATATCCTACACAAACCAATACCACTCCTCCACTCACCCTTTTAAAGACGAAAATGTGTCGTTATTACACCGAGCAGTTAGGTCGTTTTTGTTTCAGCAAAATAAATTGCTCCAAAGCTCAATGATCTCGCTTCCGTATACCAACTAGTATCATCTCTAATGCTGTTACTTTAAGGTTTATATTGAGGTTTTAGACAAATTTTGAGTTGTGACGTTCTTAGGTTTCGCGTTACGCCGTGCTTGCAAAGTTCAACGGCCGTCCTAGCCCCCTCCCCCCCTCCCCCCCTCCCTGCACCTGCTGGCAACTGCTTTTGGTAATTAGCAATTTAAAAAAAACACTAATTATAAAAGAGATCTCTTTGAGGAAATGATTAAGGCGCTAGTTACGTTGATGTAGGAGTTGTGACGATTTTTACTGTGTCTAGGTTTTTATGCTTGAGATTAAGTTCCATTGCAGTGGATATGGTTAGTCGGGCTTTTTGTGAGCGACTGCAAATCACAGAGTGGATATGTTGACAATAATTATTAATAGAATAGAATTAGATAAGTACTTACTAACTTATTTTTTTTTATACTTACGAGTACCTACTATAAAAATTGTGGTTAAAAATGTCGCCATTAGGAAAATTTCTCACTGTTGCAATGAAAAGTAACTTGAAAATTTGTGTATTAATATTAGTCTTTATATTTTTAAAATATTTTAATTTCTCACTGTCTTTTATTTGTTATCATTTGTAATACAACTACTAGATACTGTAGAATCCTGGATTTCAAAGCAGAATACATAAAGAACATGATAGATTTTTTGTGTCAATATTTTTCTTCCCAATTTTTTTATGAAGCTCCTCACAAAATATACTTATCTCAAATGTGATTACATCTCTGCATAGATGATGTATTATCACACCACACCACACAATAAGTCATATGCAAAATCAATCATCCCCAACTACAGCCATTTATCGATTATAAATTAGCCGCAATCAATAAATCGATTTTCGCTCACATCTAAAGTCAGTCTAGACGTGTCCATTTTACAGATTCAATCGTCGTGCGACTACCGAAAACCTAAAAGAACGTTGAACTCTACGTCCGTATTCTGGGATCATAAACAAACGTATATTAGACTCTTTTGTTCAGGTGGTGTTCCTTTTTTAAAAGTGACAGACTGTTTTTCTTTATTACTTCTTATGAAAACTTGATACAAACTTCTTAATATTTTTTTATCTTTTTAACTATGCTGTTTTCTTGGTATTTGCGTCAGTCAATTATTATTGTTTCTTGAGTTAATTTTACTAATTTTTTTAATGAAATGTATTATGACTACTAGCTTCCGTCCGCGGTTTCACCCGCATGGTTCCTGTTCCCTTGGGAATATCAGGATAAAAGATACCTATTTACTCTTCGTCCTTTTAACTACCTATATGCCAAAAATAAAGTAGATTGGTTGCTTAATTAGGGCGAAGTACGGACAAAAAAACACACTTTCACATTTATCATAATAATTAGTAATCAGGATTCGGATGTCAGTACAAAATTAATTATACTTTTGCTGAATTTCGCCCCTTTTTGGTTAGCAACTGAAAAATTGTCATTTAAAGGGGACGACTTCAGAATAAGGCGTACATTTTTTTTTTAAGTATTTCCCGCCAAACCAATAAAACGTATAAGTTATGCGTTCTCTCTTAACTCGGGCAATTTAATTGCTTTATTACTTAGTTACTCAGTGGTGTTGAACTTACGATTTGTATTGCAATGGGAACCTTTAGAAATGATGTCATTCCTGATA
Organism: Chrysoteuchia culmella; assembly: GCA_910589605.1. Classification (NCBI taxonomy): domain Eukaryota; kingdom Metazoa; phylum Arthropoda; class Insecta; order Lepidoptera; family Crambidae; genus Chrysoteuchia; species Chrysoteuchia culmella. The sequence goes on along the minus strand of OU342664.1, from coordinate 10,298,516 downwards.
AAATCGGGACGATTTGGTATTTACTGCGTAAAAGGCAATTAACCATATGTTTTATTACAGTACAATGATTAAATTGTCTAATCTTATTTGCAATTTCTCAAATCAAATGTCCATATTTTCGTGACACGTTTACTTTTTTTATAAATAAATAAATATCGACGGGTTAGGTAAATAATAAATCCTAATAGATTAAATAAAAAAAAAAAAAAAACCTCCATTTATATTTTTATTTTTCTATCTAATTATGACAGCAACATTGTATGATATTAGCAATTTATTGATAAGCTAGGTTTGGATTTGGTAAAATTACACATCGTATTGTATCGTATTACAGTGGCATAATAGCTAGATCTGTACTATTCATATTAGATCACATACATTTGAAATTACTAATAAATAATAATAAACACCTACTTCTAATTATATTATTGTAAGAATATGAGGCTTTGCAGAAAAATTTCTAACTTTTTCACTGGTTTAGGAATTACAGAAATTGTTTAATTACTATACTTCCTGGTTGCAATTATCAAACAATAAACAAGTGTATAACACACAACACAATTATATTTTTCAGAAAAAAAAATTATAACTTTTAAATAAAATATTGTAATAATTAAATATTAAATAAGAGATACGCGAATGAGCAAAAATGTCCTATCAGAGGTCAGTGAACTTAATTAAATCTGTCAAAATGTGCCCAAATCGCTTACGTGACGGGCTGCGCGTGCGATTCGCGGAATCCGGACGTGACGGATGCGCGGACGCGATGAAGCATGTATATATGTATATATTTTTTGTGAACAACGGGGAGACGCTTAGCCTTTATCATACCTATTCTCCTCGACGACCTCCGTGGTAGAGCGGTACGTACACCGGTTTCAAGGTGTCGCCTACTCTGAGGTCCTGGGTTCGAATCCTGGTAGGGGCAAATGTTTGTATGATGAATACGAGCAATTTGTACCTGAGTCATGGATGATATTTATTTCTACACATGAATACTTATATATACTTACAACGATATTTTATGATTATTCAAAACCTATAAACCATTTGTAGAAATCACCAATACGTACCTTTTTGTATGGAAGCTACCCTGAAATCGCGAAAAAAACAACGGGTTGCACTCCGGGAGAAGTGAAAACCGCTTAAAAGGAACAGCAAGAGCAAGCATATATTTTCGCCGCTCGGTAGAAAGAGAGGGATATTACTTCCTCTCCTACGCCGGGCGGCGGTCTACTCGATGGGTCACGTGTCCTGACGCGACTTTAACATTTTGTACTCATCCCAATTTTTTTTTATTGTAATGCATAATAAATTTATTTATATAAAAGGGGGTTTTGTGAGACATGCACACCGCCGTGTGGTGACGGCCTTTTTTTATACTAGGATAAGTGCTTTTACGCATCCCTCGCCCCCAGGTGTAGGGGCGATTCGAAATGTTGGACTCACCTGGAGTACACGGCCTATACAAACATATAGGCTACGCACTCCCTATGGTACTACCAACTAAAACTCCTAGTACTTGCCCTCCAGGCCGCCATTGGTCACGGGGGGTAGGGTTCGCAATCACCCCTAAGACCAGGCGGCCGTGGCCCGATTACCCGGGCCCCCTCGCGGCTGGGTGTGGTGACGGCCTAAGAATACAAGTGTCACCACACCCTTACATGCCTGGAATGTCGCAAGAGTCGACTAAGAGGCTCGACGCATTGAACACCTGTGCGAGAGAAGGAATACTTGAAACAAACCCTCTACCAACCCGTCTGGCCAGCGTGGTAGCAGTAGGCTAATAAGGCTATTAGCTCACACCTATTGTGGCGCCCAGAGGAGGCCCTATGGACGCCACAATAGGCGTGAGCTAGGAGAGGCTTATGCCCAGCAGTGGACGTTCACAGGGTGATGATGGATGGATGACACTCTCCCGGAATCTTCAACCACTGAGGAACTTATCTCAAACTTATAATAAATTTTAAATAGAAAAATATTGGAAAAAATCAACTCGGCCACAAGTAAATTGGAACAGATGGAACTCGTACCTACGATCTTTGGAAATCCGGTCCAATGCTCTAACCACTAAGCTACCGAGACTTGCGAACCATCGTCGAAATTCTCCAATACCTTTATATTTTTAATACGCTGTAGGCCAGCGGACTCAAACTGCCGGAACACAACCCTGCATGTACCCCGCTTTATTCCCTGGTGATGGTGAAATCCCTTCGGATAACCCGTCTGGGTAAGATCGGGGTGGTTATGTGATGCGGCCACTAAAATACCAGAGGTGTTCCGTCCGCTCATCGGATGGGGACTATCGAGACAGCTGTGGCAGTCGCCGAAATCCATTCCTAATATGTATGAGGAGCCCTTGGCGATGTGGTTTACGCGCTCCGCCTGCGATTGTTGAGGTTAAGCAACTTTCGCAAGGGTCAGTCACGGGATGGGTGACCAAAAATTTACTATCTCTAGCTCCTCCGTGCCTCGGAAGGCACGTTAGTCCCGGCTGCATTTGCAGTCGTTAAAACCCACAAATCAAATCCAGGACCTCTGTACCTGATACCGGAGGTGTTACCGCTAGACCACACAGGCGGTTGACATTGACTAAGGAGCATGCAGATGAAGAGCTCAGTGGCGCAGTCGTTCGCGTGCCTCCACCTTGTCTACCTCGCCTCCACTTCGCATCCACCTCACCTCCCTCTCACCTCCATCTTGCTTCTACCTCGTGTTCACCTCGCCTCCACCTCAACTCCTTCTTTTCTCCACCTGGCATCCACCTCGCTTCCACCTCCTTTCCACCTCACCACTATATCACCTCCACCTCACCTCCTCTTCGCCCACCTAACCTCCACCTTGCGTACCTCGCCTCCATCTCACCTCCACTTCACATCCACTTCAGCTGCTCCTCGCCCCCACCCCGCGCACACCTCGCCTCCACCTCTCTTTCACCTGGCTTCTACCTTGACTTCACCTCGTTTATATCCTGCCTCCACCGCTACATCGTCTCTACCTTGCTTTCACTTCATATTTACACGCCTCTATGACGGGACAAGAGGTAGTAGAGTTAGTACACTGCAAACTGACAGTTCACGTATGATAATGAATTCGAGAACCAAAGGCTACTCGAGTGGCGACCATGGGGTCAAAAGCATCCTCCGGGTTCTGGGAAGACCCCAGAAGCGTTAATACGACGTTATCAAACGGCAAGGATAAAGTGATTTTGTAATTTTCGCATTTTTCAATGCTATTTTTATACTTATGGTAAATTTTAAATAAAATAATATTAGAAAAAATTAACTCGGCCACAAGTGAATTCTCAGACGGGAATCGAACCCGCGACCTTTGGAAATCCGGTCCAATGCTCTGCTCTGCTCTCAAATGTCCAATGGTCCAAGAGCATTGGACCGGATTTCCAAAGGTCGCGGGTTCGATTCCCGTCTGAGAATTCACTTGTGGCCTAGTTAATTTTTTCTATTTAAAATTTACCATGAGGATAAAGTGGCTCCAGTTGGCACAAGATCGAATCGAGTGGCGTAGATTCAAGGAGGCCTAGCACGATTAATAGTATCGAGGAAGTAAAGTAAAAACATGTATGAGATATTGAGCAGCGTTCCTACCGGACGTAAACGGAACTACATTTTCCTCTACATTTTTTTGACATTACGTGCTCGATACTATTTCGATAGATTTTCGTGCCAACCCTACAGATGGGTCGAGACAGCCTGAAGAGAGAGATATCTTTATTTTTTGAAAACATCCAAACTAGCCAGCAACTGGAAACCAGCGTCACGGCGCTGGCGTTAAAATATAGCTGGTTGTTTCAACCAAATAATAAATCACCTAATGTCACTAGGTATGTTATGATCACTCCTTTGGCCATTAGGCAGGGGTGAGAGATCAGTTTTTCCACTTGCTACGATCCTAACATATCTCTTTTCTTTGTGTCTCCACTGATTACATTCCTCATAAATAAATACTCATTCATCCGTAATTATACAGTTGAGTTTACTTTTTCCAAAGCAAACTACGCACCTCAAAAGTGTCTAAGGATCAAGTACTTACATTTTAGAATATCGACGCTATAGAGGATTATTATTTTATCTTTTTTTGATCGTTAATGATTCTTTTTTGGAAACTTCACTGTATGAATAAAGAAAGCATAAAGTAAGAACCAGTCTGAAAGACTAATTTGATCACTAAACAGAATTTGGTAATATTAATTGGATATTTGTTTATCGGTAAAAATAAGTCCGTGATCCCTAGACACTTTGCATATGCATATTTACGAGTATATCATCAACTTTATGTTAAACTATATATATTTAATTTATATCACTGGGACGAAATACACTTACAACTTAAATCCGGCATTAAACAAAATGAACTGTAAAATTAAAATTCTTCAGCAGCTCCATAAATATTAAATATCAATAACGTAATGGCTATGCTGACAGGAATAGCAAATAAAACGATAAGTAGCCATAGCAATAAAGCGATCCTAACAAAGGAGATAGTGTAAACAAAACCTGTAAAAGCCATTATAAAGCCTCCTATTGTAGCCACATAGATACATTCTATAGTCAGTCATCCACAGAGTTTACTGGGCTAAAAGTTGAATGAACCTAGTACAAGTCTTGTTGCTCTCAGGTCCCGCACACTACGGCCACAGATAACACCCACACATGCATCAAATGCAACAACATACGAAACAAAGATGGACGTTCACGCACACAGGCTGAACGCAAGCGTGAGAAATGTTGATAACTCACTTGCGTTAGTAAGCGCAATCGTCACTTCCGAGTTTGAATATAGAATCAACACGACGAATGCCTTTTACGAAAAATTCCTGTTTGAACTTGGAATTTAAGGAGCGAGTGGATTTGTTTATCTATGCTTGTCCTGCAAGGAGGATCATTGTAAACAGCCTTCAAAACTTTTTTGGAATCTCTTTTGTTAATATGAACTTGAAGCTATTTTCCTTAAAATAAAAATTCTGATAAAATGATTTCTCCTCGCAGTTAGAAAATAACTATAATAGTAAACATTCCGACTGAAACAGTGGTAAATTTTGCATTACATTTCCACCGCACCTAACTACTTGTTGATTTATATTTGCAAATAAACAAAACTAAACTGAACCTAAAATCACACCAATCTCAATTAAAACGTAATTATGTGCTTCATTAAAAGTTATTATTAGAAAGAGATAGGGCCGTAATTAATATAGCTGCGCTGGTGTGGGTGAGTACGTAGGCGATACGTAAGCGTGTACGTTGCAACTCGTATGACTCGCTCAAACAACCTCTCTTAACTTATGTAAGCCTGGTACGTCGAATCTCGTTTGCGCATACATTTTAGTACAAGTTTTTTTTTACCGGCGTTTTAAAATAACTAACCGGTATGACAGGGCCATTTCTTAAAAGTGTCATTGCATTTCCGCGTTGGGAAAAGTAAAAAAGGTCATTCGCGCCTAAGAATTTGTTTAAGTTCATATTGGAGTTGAATACAAATTTGGTTTTCATCGGAATCCAGAATAAATTTACAACAGATTAAGTTGTAAATTTTGTTCCTTTGACTTGTTTCAAGCCCTGCTATGTGTTTTAATTATCTTATGAATTGATTATTCATTATAAGAACATGAAATTAAAAACTTTATACGTTTTAAACATTGGTCGAGAGATTTTTATGGAGTTTTGATTGTCATTTATTATTTTGGTTTGATTGTTTTATACGTCAGTGGTTCACTTTAACTAAAGAGTGCCAGCAATCGAATTCATTCACTGATGGTCAATTAAAAACAAAAAATTGGAATATTTCATATGGCATACGTACATTATACGTAAACAATCTTTAATCAAATCTTCTTCTTCATATTATGTAATGGCGGTGCCCTTTTGGATTTCGCCAATGTCAATTTAAGCAAATCTTTAGTTGTAATTATAACTTTTTAATTTACATTTTACAATGCTATTGTTATGTGAACTTGTCTCATGTCGCTCTGATGGGATCCCGTCAGAGCGACATGAGACAAGTTGCTTTTTTCTAGTATATTTTCTTGTATAATTTTTAACTCATTAGTTTTTTTTTTCAAAACAACAAATGAGAAAGTATTCATTTAGTTCTGAAACAAAGTGTTGCCTCGCTAACAGACAGGTTCCTATGACAACGTGAAGAACTTCAGAATTCTGATTTCGAATCTGATTTCGGAATTCGGATTCTCAGAGAAGAAAGGGGATGACACTGCTTTTGGTTCTGGCGCAAAAGAATGGAGGGCGGCTCGCCAACTTATTCTTATGTTTTAATAGGCATTACAATATTATCAGCACAATTAATGGGTAGTATTTAAAACTGATCGACTAAAAATCTTTTTGAGCGACAAAAATACTAGGTGAGCGACTCAGGCCCGATTTCACCGTTCTCAATAGAAACCGAGTTTAATAGAACTTGGTTCTGCTTAAGTGAGATCAGAAATTAGTTTTGATCGCGGTTTACGTCGCACCGGTTTCACCGGCTTCGATTTGAGTCCGTTCACTAAAAATTAGTTTAGCTTTAAAAATAATGAACGAGTGAATAACATGTCATCAACTAAACGAGTTGGGTTCGTTCGAAGTTCAATTATGAGTGCGCGATGAAACTTATGATGTGCTTATCTAATTAGAAACATCAACATTGCATAACTCCCACAATATAAGTATTTTTTGAATCTGAATACTTCATGTATTTTAGTTTGTTTTTAAATGTGTCCACTGTGTGTGTCTTGTCTTACATAGCAACATTGCATGCTAAAATTCTTCATCGCGTTGTACATTCACGTGCAATAATATAGAAACACTAAGCAACCTTGTCACATTACATTGTTGAATGACATAAGTTGACACAAAGAGCTTTGTTTCTTCGTGACTGTACCTGTGCAAAAAGTGCGTTTTCCCCAAAGGGTGCATCTACTCGTAACTGGGAATCGAACCGCATTAATGTGAAGACGAGTTATATTTGCATTGGCAATCGGTAACCCGTTCCAACTAGGTAGGCAAATACATACATTAGTGAATAACATAGCATTTATCTAAGAAATTGAGTAATTAAGTTCGATATGATTATAAGTTACGATATCAGCAAGCATACACATAAACGGAGGTAAAAACAAATTAAAATAATATAACATATTCAAATATAGGAACTTTCATATTTATGTAACGTGCTATGTTAAAAACTCATAGTGTTCTTTCAGAAATTGAAATCTTCGCCGCCCCCTAATTCTTGTTAGAGGAATAAATCGTCAAAAATACAGAGCAAATAATTAAATATCTAATGTCGTGTGAATAAACTGTGCGCTAAATATCCGGAAATGTTGATTTATTCAACGAACAGTGCGCGAATAATAAATATCAGACAATCAAGTGACATCACATAACATATATTATTCTGCAATAAGTAGCTTAAGTGAGTCGAGGAACTTACCGGTAGACTACTAGGGTTTGCACGAAAAACTATCGAAATAGTATCGAGCACGTAATGTCAAAAAATGTATAGGAAAATTTCGTTCCGTTTTCGTCCGGTAGGAACGCTGCTCAATGTCTCATACATTTTTTTACTTTACTTCCTCAGTATAAGTATCGAAACTAATTGGTGCTAGGCCTACAGGCGGTTTAGGTTAAGGAGCGTTTTTTTCAAAAAGGAATAGTTTTATATAAAATGATAAACCACAAAAAAATTGTTTGATTAATAATTATTTCTTTAATCTTATTTATAACTTCCTAAAAACGTTTCCCGAACAAAACTCTTCTTGTCGACCAGGAACTTGCTTTATTGTACAGTCTACAGAATACCACTACCGTCTTACCTTCCACCATCTACTACTATCGTCTACTCTACCTACCACCATCTTATCTAAGTCTGACGCCATAACAACAATGTTTTCAGCATTGATGTTCCGGCAGTTAGAGATAAGATATCCAGTTCCTCAATGATTGAGGATTCCGGGAGAGGCTCGCTTCCATCTTCAGTCTTATCAATACATAACATCAGGTATGATTAGAGCTAAGAGTCTACTCGTGGCTCATAAAAACAAAACCTTATACAGATGCACTACGAAAACCGCATGTAAAGGTTGACGTGCTTTCGACTGTACTTGAAACAAGAATGATACCTGTTATACCTTCTTAGTATCGTTAAACCCAGGGCTGGACAATACGAGAAAGATATTTTTATTTTAATAATACACGAGAAAGAAGCATTGAAGGAAAATTACGCATTTACGTACGAACTAAGGACTACGATAGAATTTATAATTATTTGCCGAAAACCGTACCTCTAGCACGAACAACTTACGTCTTCGTATCGATCACATAATGTCAAAAAATGTGTAGGAAAATCTAGTTCCGTTTACGTCCGGTAGGAACGCTGGTCAAAATGGTTACAAAAGGAAATGTCTCTCCAGAGCTCTCCTTAAACTCGCTGTAACGTTTGATAACAGGGGCCATCACTGGCCACGGTAACTTTAACAAGCACCTTTTTAATCTAGGTGCCACTGACAGCCCACTATGCAGAGTCTGCATGAAGACAGAAGAGACAGCTGCTCACATACTGTTGGATTGCGACAGAGTAGCCCCTTACCGGGCGAAGTACCTCGGCTCACCAGGCAGTCTCCGGGAAGCAGTCTCCGACGTGAAGGCGCTGGGAGCATTTCTGGTGGAGCTGGGATGGCTGGAATGATCCGGCCAGACACCCACCGGATGCAAAATAGGCGCAAAAAGACGGCGAGTTGCGGAAACCACCCGTAATGGATGAAGAAGAAGAAGAAGAAAGGGATATGTATGGACTGCTGTGTTTCACGCAAAAAGTTGGCAACGCGTGATCTACGAATCACATAGTTATTTTTTTTCTTAAATTGGCTTGCTCTTGACTTCAATCTGGCCGAAGGGCGTAGATGATGTCTAAGATGGAGCGAGTTTGCCCAGAAGAAGCCAGTAGGCTTTTGCGAACTTGACGTTACAGTCAATGTTAACGTAAGATGTAGCTCTGTCTCTTTCATATTTAGCGATTGTTTTACCGACATTAGAAAATGTAATCCTGTTAGTCCTGTAAATGTCATGTTTGGAAAATTCGTAATATGGGTACTGTTCACTTGCAGCTTGAAGAAGTTTGGGTTTTATGTGGTCGGGAAAACAGTCGCTGCCTGGCAAGACATTCCAAAAATGGACATTAATAAAAAACAAACTTGATTTTTAAGATTTACTGACGTTTTAGTAATAGATGACTTCTTTGTTAATAAACCAATTAAGATGATTGTTCTTTTGTTTGAAATATGATACTTCAAGGATTCAAATATAATTCTATTACTTTCGAACCAATTTTAAAAAGGGATTTAGTACGTGATTGAAAGTAACTTTAAAAATTGAGAAATAAACCTTTTTGTCGGTGCTAGTCAATTAAGGCACGCTAAATTAAGCAGAATTGATGTTACTTTCAAAGATAACGGAATACAATGCCAACAGAGATTTTTTTTTTTTTATTTTACATAAATAATATGCCTGTAATTTCGTTTTTGTAAAGATAAATATATATTTATTTGTAAAAACACGGGTCCACAGTACAAGCACAAGCACAGTATAAGTAAAGTATGGTGACAAAAGTTACCTAACATGTTTTGCCGAAAAAACGGCGTACAAATTTCAAGTAATTTTTGAAGTGAAAACTTCTTTAGCGGCGTTGAGCACTTTTTCTGTAATGGGTATAAAATCTTAAACTCGCGTCAGGACACGTGACCTGATCGAAAAAGCGTAGGACGGATGGAGAATGTTGAGGTGACAGGTTGACTATGGTCTCGGTTGCTTAGCGACAGACTGTTGATAATGTCTTTTACTTGTCTCTTGTTTTATTGTCAATATATAGTTTTCGATTCTCTATAATAACTAATGTTTTCTTATATCTTATTACCTAACTTAACGTTCACTTTAATATGGTTTGTCATGTTTGTGTACGATAGCGCAATAAATGAATATTGTATTCTACCACATAAATGATAGTACTTTTATACTGATAAAGCAATTGGTGCAAAATTATTCCCTAACCATTCCAAAATATCAAACATGCTCAACGTTAATAATCAAGTTTTCACTTCTGCCGGCACTCCCGGAGTGCAACCCGTCTTTTTTTTTAATACAAAAATTCTTGTAATCATAAAAACATTTGGTTACGAGAAATAGTTTTAAGTTTTATTGGTCTGCAGTACATTTTTTTAAGTTATTTTATTGAAGTTTGGACAGTAACCGTCCGTAACAAAAAAAACTCTTTTCGTCTCAGCTGGTTGATACCAAGTAGAAACACCACTAGGACTCCATAAACATATTGCTGCACTTTCCTGAAGAGCACTTATTTATGTTATCCCAAAACACGTCGCTATGTGTCGGCCCTACCAGGCAAGTAGGAACACAAACATGTTGTTGCTTCCTATTACTATTTAAATGATTAAGCAGAAGGTTATTTTTAGAAAATAATAAAAGGTTGTGAAAAAACTCAAGTAAAATAGAAAAATTTATGGACGCCTTTCATTACAACGAAAAATTGATTTTTTGCTAGTTTAATTTATACAATAAAGTATGTACTTTACTTCGATTTTGTTGATGGTAGGACTTGTTGTTAGTCCGCCTGACTAGCTACCATCTTTTCTAAGCCTAACGCCATAACAACAATGTTTTCGGCATTGTTGTGTTCCGGCAGTTAGAGATAAGATGGCCAGTTCCTCAGTAAAGAGGATTCCGGGAGAGACTCGTTTCTCAATCACTCAATCATACCTGATGTTAAACCAATACTTAACATCAGGTATGATGAAGGCTAAGAAGGCTAAGAGACTTCTTAGCCTTCATCATCCTGTTCCTCCTGCCAAAAAGAAATCCTGTCATAGTATAATACAAAATAGCAGAATAATTGCATACACAGAATGCATACAACTTTTTTCACATTGTTCTCTAACGCGTTGATGTCTTTTGGCTCTCGGGATCATTAAATGAGGGAAACATAGACTTTTCACTGGGAATATTCATGCACACAAATATTTGTCTTGTCCGGGGATCGAACCCGGGACCTCTGGCGCAGAAGGCAGGCTTAGTACCCCTGCGCCAAACAGGCTGTCAAATTTATTTGATTGGTGTATTATTATAATATTATAACTGTAGAAGAAAGTAAATGTTTAGTTTAAATTTTAAATTAATCTAGTACTGTTAAAAATACCTATAAATGTAGCACAGTTAAAGTATAAACATGTAATGGAAGAGCGGAGTCATCTGGTACAGGCAAAAATTGCTTAAAAGATGACTTCGGTCACAAACTATTGTATAAACTTGCCTTAAAATGAAATAAACTTTTATTATTATTATTATTATTATTATTAATATTCAGTGTTTGTTTCTATAAGTCGTCCTCAGCCATTTTTAATGTCCCCCAACTGGGGCACTGGCTTTCCTTATGGATGGATAAGCAGAACGGGCCATGACCCACCACGCGGGCCCAATGCGGATTGGTGGGTTTTAACGACTGCAAATGCAGCCGGGGCCAACGGCTTAACGTGCCCTCTGAAGCATTTTGTCTGAGCTCGAGATAGTAAATTTATGGTCACCCATCCCGTTATCGACCATTGCGAAAGTTGCTTGACCTCAACAATCGCAGTCCGAGCGCGCGAACCACTGCGCCACGGGCTCCTCTTATATAAGTCACACCCGAAAAATATTTTTTACCTACTCAATTCTTCATGAAACATTTTCTTAACTGACACATGATTACAGATATTTGTAAAAATCATGAAACATATAGGTAAGTACAGTCGGGAAACTTCCCGGTTGACCAGTAGATATTTTTAAGTAGCTTTATTTAAAAATCTAATAGATAAATAGATAATAGATAAAACGTTTATATCACAAATAATAGAACATTAAAAGGTATTTCATTTGATTTATTTCTTAAACATTAGTACATTTCGAGAAAATGTATCCCAAAAAAACTGTACTGGTCAACCGGGAAGTTCACCGATTGTATATTTTTTTCGCAGTTCGTAGTTTTGTGTTTTTTTAAATACTTATTGGTAGTCTAATTAGGTTTTTGTGAGTAAATTTAAAATACTGACGATAGATCTATACTTTTCTTATTCGATGTTGACTAAAAGGTTTGTATGCTCCAGACCAATCCTTCTGCATCGAGTATTTTCGTGTTCCAGGCAATCCACATAGTCTCCCGAGACTGGGCTAAAAGTTCAACGGCCTACCAGGGTAGCAGAACTACGATGCATCACTATTTATAAAGGAGTCTTCATTGGTGTACACATGACAGCAAGTCTGCAGTTTGATCTTGAGATCGCTCTTATGACGCTCGTAATAACGGCTGTTTTTCGTAGTGTAAGTGAAGAGCCTGACATGCTCAGCTGTTGACTGTACAGAGACAGGTATTCCTTTCCGCTTCGAAGACTCAGCCTCAGGTGATATGAACAAAGGAACATTTTTTTAAACCCTCGAATAGAAGTTATACTACGGCATAAACGACGATGTAATTATAAATTATTACTCTAATAAATTTTTGAGGCTACTACCAAACTACGAAGAATTAATTTAATTTGAGTCATTGACGTCACTCGAAACCATCAAAAAGAATTTAAAAAAAATTGTATACAAACACACCAATTATCTAGCCCACATTAAGTTTCACGAAGAAATAGTGTTATATCCCGTGTATTTGTATTATATTCCGTGTGTATGGCAAATCTAGGTACTGGAAAAACCTTCTTGTAGGATAGCATCTTAAAATTGGGTGTCGATTCTGTATGCCTTCTTTGTATGGGGATCCACATTTGAGGTTCTAATTTTTTTGTGGTTTACATCATCATCAGCCATTTATTGTTCCCAATGCTGGGTCACTGACCTTTCTTCCTTAAGGCGCTATACGACTGAAGCGAGATAGTAATGAATAAAGGACACGAGCGGAAGTGAAGAAGAATAATTTTGCAGGTTAGGCGAAAAAAACACGAAATCACTTCGTAGTAAATAACTATAGCGATTAAAGAGAAATGAAAGTACACGATGCAAAACATTATTGGTGTCCACCAGGTGTCCACTAATTAAACCAATTTGAAATAGTATATGTAACCCGATTTGAGAATAATCTTGAATTCGTATTATTAGGGGGGCATTTCGAAAAGATATAATGTCGAGGCAAAATACATTACATTACAAATCTAGATAGGGGTATAAAAAAAATATAACTTATAATCAGATTTGTAACATCTCTAACCATCCTATAGTTTTATATAAAAATACATACATACTTTTTCTATATAGCGTCTTAAGGCGCTACTCGGAAAAACTGTGGACTTTTTGATATAAAACTATAGCACGGTTACAGTTGTTACAAATCTGGTAATAATATATATATTTCTTCATACCTTTATCTAGATTCGTATAGTTTCAAAAACACGATTTTATGGTTTTGCCTCGACACTTTTTCTTTTCGAAAAGGCCTCTAAAATATAATGTAATTCAAGATTATTCTTAAATGGGGTTACTTACACATTGGAAATTGGTTTAATAAGTGGACACCAATAATATTCGTTATATAATAATAAGGATCGTATAGAAGCATTTTGTTAAAATCGCTGTAGTTTTTTAATACGAAGTGATTTTGTGTTTTTTTTGCCTAATCTGCAAAATCGGTCTCGCTCCCGTGCGCGTCGTTTTCTCATTGCTATCTCGTTTCAGCATATTTTTTTCGAGTATCGCCTTAACCAACCTCAGGAGAAGAGGCCATGACCCACGCGGGTCCTATGCGGATATGGGTTTCTACGACTGCAAATACAGTCGGGACCAATGGCTTAGCGTGCCTTCCAAAGCTCGGAGGACCTCGATGTAATAAATGTTTGGTCACCCATCCAATGACCGTTTATTGCGAATAATCTGGCCTAAGCGCTAGCGCAAATATACAACTTTTAGTTGAACAACTATTTTGTTATGAATCATATGTTTATAGGCATTTATATTGAAGCGCGCTTACTATCAACTCGATAGATGTTCGACAAAAAAGTCGACATCGACTTAGTTGTGTGGAAGTCGCTAGAATAACACAACTCGACAAAGCAGTCTAGTCGATGGAAAATTTGTAAATATGCGTGACCTCTAACGCATACTTTCTTGGTACAGTCTAATAATATGGGGGAATGCAACAAACATCCATAAAGTGTTTGTTGCACAAAATAATTAATGTATAAGAGCTTTATGCTACATAGCGCCAGATGTTTCATGTACTTTATAACTCTTCAATGCCTTTACATATTTGAAATTGGGAAATTTGCTAAAAGTAAAAACCATTTGTTCACGCAAGCTCAACAAGGGACAACGAGAAGTCTTAGGCGCCCTAACAAAATTATCCTTGAGACGGTTCCAAAAACAAAACAATAGTAGAAGAATATATAATAAAATACCAGATGATAGTCATAATTCAACATGTTCCATAAATCATTACGCAAATGGTTAGTAGAAAAAGCATTTTATTCTATTAACAAATTTTAAAATACAAATAACATGGATTAATAAAATCATATTATATAAAATTTTCATGAGAATGATGCATTTATTAGTTTTAGTTTTAACTGAATAATAGCAATTAAATTGAATAACATAATAATAATAAAATATGACATTTTCTTAATAAATTATAATTGAAATTGGTATTTACTAGTACATTTTTATTAAGTTTGTACAATTTATGATGCTTAGGTCTATGATGATACCTGTTATGATTTTTTGCATGCCGTTCTATATGGCTACATAGGTTCAAAGCTACTATTTATTTCTATATCTAACAACAACATTCTCTATTTAATGGCAAATAAAGTATTTGTATTTCTCCACCGACGCTCTCCGCCACTGAGCTCATTTACATCATCCACCACCTCCTGATTGTTAAGCACGATGGTGGTCAAATGCCTCCCCAGTTATTAATAAAAAAAGCTAGAAAATCGGTTACGGTCACATCAGCTCGAAAATCAGTTATAACGAAACTGATTTACCTGAACGAAATTATTTTCGTTGTTCAAAATAAATCGTAACGTCCGAGTCTTCAATTGCTAATGGCTCCTTATAAAACGCGTTCGTTCGTAATTTGCTGCGAAGCTCCTGTAACATATACAGCCGAGGCAGTATGGAAAATGGCAGCAGGGCCTTCTAGAATCTTTAAAAAATATATTCTGTAGATCTGAATAAAATCGTTCAACGAAAATTAGTATTAACGAAATATAGTTGGCAGTTTTAGAAATATAGCACATTTTCAAATATAACTTTGTCATTGATACAAATACTATGAAAAACAAAGTTATTTTTGCAGACGAAAAATTATAGTGGCATTTTGGGTAGTTATGGGTAATTCCTACCGACTACCGATTGGTAGTCAAGTGAATAACTTATCTATATACTTAATTCAGGTTCGCAAAATTTGTGACGACTCGATAGGGACTTTGGCGCGTAGTCTATTTGTTCCGAAAACTATAAAATATACAAAATGTTAAACGTGATGATCACAAACTGCAATTAAAAAGTGTCATTATTTTCGCATAATTTGGAATTTTTCGTCGATCGACGAACCCGAGTATCGGGTTGTTTAATATAATAAGTAATAATAATTACAGAAACTTTATTGCACACGATACAAAAACAAACACATACAGAGAAAATGACATAAAAGAGGAACACACAATAGGCGGCATTATTGCTACATAGCAATTTCTTCCAGGCAACCTTCGGTGAGAGACGGAATCCTTCATGTGCGAGTTCGACTCGCACTTGGCCGATTTTTATTACAGACAACGTTGTTCGTAAAAATAAAAAAAGATTAAGTATGATAATATGAAATACAGGTGATTGTAAAACAGATTCCTATTCATCAAAAATCATTTAAAAATTTCTAAAACCTATTTAAGTCCAAAGTCTAACACGCTTTAGCACTTAAGGTGCAAAAACCAACAATTATGTCGATACCCACTGCAGCATCCGCAAATCCATATGTGTAAAACCATCATAAACATACCAACACAATAAATTGCAAAAATAAACCTTAACTGCACTACATTAGACATTGAAATCGTATGTACCGA
This sequence comes from Chrysoteuchia culmella, assembly GCA_910589605.1. Lineage (NCBI taxonomy): Eukaryota > Metazoa > Arthropoda > Insecta > Lepidoptera > Crambidae > Chrysoteuchia > Chrysoteuchia culmella. Next base: position 10,282,402 of record OU342664.1, on the reverse strand, counting down.
TTGCTAAGAGACTGCTAAGAAATACACTTGACACAAACATATCGAAAATATCTTGGTAGACCTTATATTAATAGCATTTAAATCTATTTTGCATAAGTTAAACTGAGTGTAACTGCAAATTAAATTGCTGATGATAAAGGAAAGCAGTAAGCGAATCCAGCACACTTCATCGAGTTACTAGGAATGTATACATTGAAGGAGGTTGTATATTATGAGTAATTATACGTTGCTGTAAAGTAGAAACTAATAAGTACCCAACACAATGGACTTTTGAATCAAAGGCGCCAACTCAGCTCTATGATACTTCCACATATATTATAAAGAGGAAAGTTTGTAAGTTTGTGACTTTGTTTATAGGAAGATTAAAACTGATTATAAAAAATCACCAAGAATAGAATAGAAAAAACTTTATTTGATACACACAACACAAAACATTTTCTTGTTATTAGTATCATTATCATAGGAACATAATTTGCTCCGCTTGTCTCCGCTCAGCATATGTCTTGGCGCTAACCAAGACGCTGGTCTTCCGCGGATGCCATCTCTTATAGGAAAACCAAATTAAACTACAAATAGTCATACAGAAATAAAATGGCGCTTCATGGCGCTGCTAGCCAAACGATGCTATATTACCTTGAATATACTTTCTAGAACTCAGTATCTAATTATATTATATTTTAACGTATATAAATAAAGTAGTCATAGATATTATTAACATTACATTATGATAAAATGTGTTATGAATATATAAAATATTATGTTCTACTGCGATTTCACGTTACATTATTCCTGATTGACAAAGGCTTTATTTAGGTTTTGAGATAATTTCATCTCAAGTAAAAATGTGTGACGCCCAGCAAAGTGGTACAATCAGGGAACTTCCCGGTTGACCAGTAGCGTTTTTTTGGGAAACGTGTTCTAGGAAAGTACTAATGTTAAAGAAATATATTATTATTCACAATAAATACCTGTTAATGATCTATTATTTGCGAAATAAACCTTTTCTATATATCTTTTACATTTTTTTAATCAACCAGTAAGTTCCCCGAATAAAATAATAGTACCAAAGTACCAATAATAATGCCATATAAAATACTAAAAGGTACCTAATATATTGTTTCATTCATATATTTTTTTACGTATAAAGGAACTTTATAACATAGTTTGGCTACTAAATTCAACTTCCAGATTATAAGTTTGGGGCACTTTAGTTTGTAGTTGAAAAACAAATGAAAGTATAGAAAAAGATGAACTCATTTGATGGTTGAAAATGATGTGTTTATAGCCAATGTGCCAGAGCAACGTTAGAAGAACTTAACTTTAGAGGTTAAGTTACCTAACTTTAATTAAAGAGCCTCGAAATATTGCTTATTGTGTTTACTAAGCTTTTTGACCCGACTAATGCCAACGAGGCAGCATAAGAGACCATAAATTAAAAAAACACGAGACTCCCTACTGAAGCTCCATAATAAAAAAAACCGGTACACCCACACTGTAAACATAGACAATACTAATACGTCACCAGTGTAAAGAGAACCCTGCCTTTCCTTTGACCTTCCCCTTTTCAATCTAATTTAACAGGATCTCAGAATCGTAGAGGAGGCTACATTTATCTTGTTTCCACGTGGGCGAAAAATAATTTCTCACGAAGTTTTTCTCAGTGAATATAAATTCTGTACCCGTATTTTCACCGTGTAGGGATTTCGTAATATGACGTTAACTCGTCATCTCATTAGTTAAACTAATCATGTTCCAACTTAAACTTGGTGATTGTGGAATACTCATAGAATGAAAGAATGGATTTAGCAAGAATGGAGAGTAATCTTTACTGTAAAAAAGACATGGAGTTCTTAACCAAAGGGGTAACATTCGTTTCAACGATTTGATCCATTCTTTATGTAACAATGAGTTAATTTTCACTATTTTATGAAAAACGTAAAGGCAAACAGCAAACCCAAACGTCACGCATACCATCGTAGTCACGTTATCTATCGATATAGCCAACGTAAACCGTCAAAAGTACCAGGCGACCATAACAGGAACAAAAGTAAACTATTTCGACAACGAAACGCTCAATAAAAACTTCTAAACTTGAACATAACGCATAAGCGAGACACCGCTATCTGTTATATTGGATATCTCCCTCGGTTTACGTCAGTTGACAAGCACTGGGTGAACGAACTTCGAGAGTTTACTGGGCTAAAAGTTGAATGTACCTCCGTTCGCGGACATTACGAACAAGATAGCAACTTTACCACACACCGCGAAACGCGAGAAAGTTGCAGACACCTTTCGTTACGTCTTCGAATTTGATCGTCAGGTGTCTCGTGTTAAAGTCTACATTTACTTGTCTGGATTTCGCCATTATACCATTATGAAATGTAATGGCAAGTTTCTCACGACTACACCCACAGAGGCATATCGGTAGTGAGACGAGCGTCGGTACAAGTAATTGCGTTTGTGTGCGTTCTCTCGAGGTTGGTGTAGTCTTGAAAATAATTTCGCGGTCACATCGAGCCGTCGAGTTCACATAAAACTGGCACCACCTGTCTCTGTTGCTTGCCTGGTTATTTATATCTATCCGCGGAGCTATGTATAACATATAGTTACATATATCGAGGAGGAAACATGCGATAATACACATTGCAAATAATTGACGTCGTTAGAGATAGTTAGCCTTTATTATGCGAAAAGAACGTTCAATTTTACGAGGCAGCAGTCATTTGGTTTAAGCTTTTTTAAGTTTTGATTAATTGTTTGTTGTTACTATTTTATAAAACAGACAATTATTTATTGATATATTTGCTCACCAGAATAATCGCAAAGCTTCAATTTTCATTTATCAAACATTTCCGTACTTCCTCTTCGACAAGTGGCGCCCAATTTTGATCGTTTCGTTCATTCAAGAAAACATAGTTTAGAAATTGTCCAGATTAGAGATAAAACTGTAATATCTACATATTTCAGTGTATTTATTTCACTTAGGTTCGTAACTATTTAGCAAAATCGCAAAAAAAAATTTAGCCTTTATAAATCAAATCAAAATCAAATCAAATCAATATCATTTATTCAGTCTAGGCTGTTACAAGCACTTATGAACGTCAAAGAAGCTACGCCATCGATTCACAAACCCTACGGCGGGAGACCTTGTAACGAGAAGAACCGGCAAGAAACTCGTCAAGGGCAATTTTTTTTCTCCCTGTTTTATTTCATACAGAGTCGTCAAATTGAAAAGTGAGCTTAACATATCAGTAAGGTCAATTTCCATCACAAAAGAAAATACTAATTATAATATTACATTTTATGGTTATCCTAACCGTAAACAATTTTCAACTCGTAAGGAAGGACTTACATTTAACATTTCTCGCATTACAAGGTTACTGTACTGCAAGTTGTGACGTACATACAGGTCGATAGCAATTTATTTTAGATGAAAATATTTAATCTCTGAGCACAACGTTAAGACAAGCAGACTGAAGTAGACCCATTTCCGCTGGGGGCACCCGTTCACGAGCATGACGCATGAACCAGCCATCGCTTCGCTCAACCATATTTTAGGGAACGTAACGACCCGCCTCACACGACACCGCCGAAGAAACGTTTGAGTATAATAATTTTAGTATACCTACTTAATTACTTTTATCGAAATAAGTTAAACATTCAAACTGCTGATTGCCAAAGAGGTTTTTGAAATCGACTGAGGGTTTGCTATTTCATCAATTTTTTTATGAATTTTCGTTTCATAGCACGAAAATCCATGGAACTACCCAGGGTACCAGGGACACTAGTGACACACTAGTGCGTAAAGACGATTTTCATTGAATAAATTAGAATAATTTGACATCATTTATTTTAGTATGTTTTATACATATATACAAAAAAAGCCACTATTTTTCACGATAAAAAAAATAAAAATTAAGGATATTAAATAACGAAGTGCATAAATGAGTGACAATTATGAGTCATCCTACATTTTTATCTGCATAAATCTTGCCGCTCAAAAGCGAATTAAGATTCAATGAACAGGACTTCGATAAATTATTTAATCACATATTTCATTCACCAAAGCGGCGCGGCTGTTCGTTTTATTATGATTAAATTCCGCTTTTCGAAGATATTTATTAAGCTCTTTTATAAGTTTTGCAAACTTATACTTTATCACCTTGTAGAATTATTGTTTGTGACTGAACAGATGAATTGGTATGTTTAACTATTACGTGTTTTATAATTGAAATTCTCCATTTTCGTAAAAAAACTTCGATGAATTTGCTGTTTCTTTAAATAAAACTACATAGAAACTACTACAATAATCAATCGACGAAAATGTTTATGGGTTAAATACTATAAAACTAAAACGCGTTTCGTTTATTGATTTAAATATTTTGCAATTACCTTTTTTTTTAAACTAAATAATTTATTAACTATTCATTTATTACAATAAATTAAGTGCTAGCTTAAATGTTCCTTGGTGATTGAGGATTCCGGGAGAGGTTCGCTTCCATCTTCAGTCTTATCAATACTTAACATCAGGTACAGTCGGAAAACTTCACGGTTGACCAGTAGGGATTTTTTAGATATATAGAATAGATAGAAATTTTTTATATCACAAATAATAGAACATTAACAGGTATTTAATTTGAATAATATTATTTTTAACCCTAGTACTTTCTAACGTTTCCCAAAAAACTCTACTGATCTACCGGGAATTTCCCCGATTGTACCTATGATGAAGGCTAAGAGTCTCCCCGTTGTTCATAAAGAAAAATCTAATTATCAGCCTCGAATCAGCCAAAGTTAATAAACACTTCGCTTCGGTACAAAGGATAAAACCACTATCCAAAAACCATAATATAACACGCAATTACAAAACCGTGATCACATCCGGAGAAAATGTTTTATAAATTCAATGAACTTTACGCGTCAAAATTTTAAATTTTCAATACATTTTGTGCTTCGTACAAAATCGTAACATCATTTCCAGTCAAATCTGCCAAAACCTATCATTGTAAACTTGACATGTTCGTTAAGTCGAACATGGCATTTGGTAAAGTATTTCTCGCGTACTTTCTCGTCAAAAGTTTGCATCGCAGGTCGACGACCGGCGTGAATCGATTGTGCCGAGTTCATTGATAAATAAATTGATTTTATTGCATCCAATAAAAATTTAATAGAACTAGCTAATATTTTGAGAATATCCAGCTGGTTAGACAAGTTGTCAGGATTTTGGCGGTACAACAGTAAATGGATTGACTTATGATTATGAGTTACTAGCGGCCGCTCGCGGTTTCACCCGCGTGGTTCCCGTTCCCATAGAAATATAAGGATAAAAAGTAGCCTATGTTATTCTCCGTCATTTCAACTAACTCTATGCCAAAAATCAAGTCGATTGGTTGCTTATTGAGGGCATTAAGGAAGGACAAACAAACTCACTTTCGCATGACTATATATATATATATATAATAGAAGGTTTCATCGCTGACACATCAACCCGACGCGACGCGGCGGCGACGAATGCTACTGGGCCCGTGTACTATCGCTATAGCTATTAAACTTCAAACTCTCGTAAAACACTTCAACGATAGGGTTTTTTGTCTAATTCCTACATATTTCTATTTATCTATTGGATTCACTATTGCATTTTTAGTATGGAAGTGGTACCGTCAGTGAGAGCCCTTGGGTTTGAAAAATCGATAGCTATAGCGAAAGTACAAAAGCTATAAGCTATACCGTTAGACGGTAGGGGTGCGGGTTGCAATCCCTAATAAAGATGACCAGAGAAGCTTTAAATGTGTATTTCACAGTTTGATTTTGGTAGTGTTCCATAAAATAAAATCTATGCTGATTTCTGCTTTTGTTCTATACAGGGTGTACCCATACCGAAGCTGTGAATTTGTGATATATGCGTAGTTTACATCAAACTAAATAAGATTATGTAAAAATAATTGCTGAGAAACGACTTTTATTTTACGTAAAAAATGGGTGTTCTTTTTTACACGCAATGGAACGCGTGCAACAACCTTTGCGTGTATCTAAAGAGAAGGTGTAGGCGACCGGGGCCCTGTATCATTGAGTGGTTTTGATATTCATTGCCGTTTTGTTACTTTATACGATAATCTTTACTTATTATTACTTTAATCCTCAGTAACTGCTTAACTATCAGTTTCCCAGGTTGAGCTCCATACAAGAAAATTATAGTAACGATGGGGAGAATATACGGTTTTCGTTTTCGTTATGGGTCTTTTAACACCCTGTATAATTAATTTGTTTGCATTGAATAGGCTCCGAAACTACTGAATGGATTTGGATGAAATTTGGTACACAGATAATAGATAGCCTGGTTATGAACATAGGATACTTTTTATCCCAATATTCCCAAGGCCAATAATTATGGCTACTTTGAATTTTTTCCTTTACTTGCTGTAATAATGCGCTTCCTGTGAAGTGTAAGTACCTACATAATAGTGTATCTACATAAACTAGATCTGCTACTACTCACATCTATAGTTTGATTTATACCATATAATAACATTACAAAAATCCGAAATATTAGTCCATATCCATAATTATTAATGAGAAAGTAACTGACTTTGAACCAATTTTGAAATAACAATAGACCATGAAAAAGGACATAAACTTCTTTCTATCGCGAAAATATGAAGTTCTCCTGCACGATATAATAACAAAGTCATGCTTTTTTAATAAGGTAGATATATTGAACAAAATGTCTATTTTACGATACTACTCTGGTTTTAAGGAGCCATTTAAACTTTAATGATGTGGAAATTACATATGGGAACGATAATGCAGTAAACCGCGTCGTCGCGTCGCATCGGCTAGTAATGCAGCGAGCAACTTTCACAACTATTGGTCCTGGGATGGGTGACCAAGAAATTATATCTCTTGCTCTATGCAAGGCACGCTAGTAGGTACTTAGATCCGGCTACATTTACAGTCATTCACACCGTCTGGGGGCCTACCGCCATCTCTTAGCGCAGTTTGTTTGAATCTTACATGTTATTTCGTACTACGAATCTCTTAAAGTTAGCTTGTTTTTGGGCGGAAGTTTTGTGACGTCATCGCTCAATCATCACCCCCAAAGTGTGAAGTGTGTCAAAATGTGACAACTACAATAAAAACAATACGCAAACAAAGCGTTCTAATGACATGATGGTTTCTAATAAATGATGGTAGGGGCTGAAGAGCATTATGCTCTCATGGAGGATTAGGTTAGGTTATGTTATGACCAATCCTTCATATCCATTCAAGAAGTCCAGCAGTGGCATAAAGATTTTCTTTATTTTCTTCAAGTGCCTTACTAACCTACAATGTCAGAACCTGAAGGAGGCAGCAGACAACGCCATTTAAGTCGCTGTTTACTACACTAGACCATATACGTTTCAATAATCGATACAAAGAAGAAGATCAAGTTGCATTGATCTGATTCCGAGATTAGTTGCAAATAAGTACCTACAACATACGGTCGTGAAAGTTCTCGGTCAACCATCTCCAGCCCCCTCACACTTGATCGAGATTGAATTAATGTCAAACGTCAGTAAATTATGACTTACAATAAGTAATTAAACTAAAAGTCAATATAACAAGTTATAATTAGATGGCTGTTTCATATTAATCGATAGTCGAACATTTGTAAAAATGTTTCTTTCGAATGCGAGGATGTTTCATTGATAGCGGTGGCCAACACCGTAGAAAGGTGAATATACCAGAAAAAATCGACGTGTCCTCAGACATGAGACAGGTTGCTTTTATCTTGTATATTTTCTTGTTTAATATTTATCACATAAAAATAGAATTTAAATGCAAAATTAAAAAGTGATAAATAAAAATTAATACTTGAAATTAGTAAATACAGCGATTTTGTACTCTAGTAATCGATTTGAGCGACAATTAAAATCCAATTAACTTCGAAATCAATAATAATAATTATTATTGACATTCACTCTCGATCTCAACGCGATTCCGTCAAGAGTAATCCCCCTGGGCGTGTGGTCAGTATCGGCAGGCAGTAGCACGTTCTAAAACGTTCTAAATACTTTTATAGTACCAAATTTTGTCACTGAGGAGACGTATGGCGAAAAGTGGACTACCGGGACCGTCTGCGAGTGAACGTTGACCACTTGTAATTGTGATTCCGAACCGATGAAAGAATTACTAAGAAGAGAACTAAAGGATCCGACACTACATCGCTCGAAGGATTGCTCAGCTGAAGTGACAGGGGCGGGACACATAGCGAGAAGAGCCGATGGCCGTTGGGGTGGAAAGATTCTGGAATGGCGACCGCGCACCGTGGGTAGGCCCCGGACAAGGTGGACCGACGTGTGGAAGCCGCTGGATGCTGGCAGCGCAGGACAGATCGCCGCTCATGGAGATCCTTGGGGTTGGCCTATACCCAGCAGTGGGTGTGATGTGGCTGAGACGACGACGACGAAAGAATTACAAATATTCATAAATAGATTAAAACATCCAGACACGGAACAAAAAAAAATGATTTTCCCGCCCAGGACGGGAGATTGAGTCCAATTGATATGATCCTTACCGCTGCGCCATCGGGCCCGGAGGGCTGATTATCTAACGAAAACTCGGTTCAGTTTCGCCGCTATTTTAGCTGTCGTACAGAATGAAAATGTGACAATAATGACAGCGAAGAAACTGGTTACTAGATGATTTTTTGTTAGATATCAGCCTGGGGTCTAATTAGGCAACTTTTATGTGGAGGCATGGGCAATACAATGATGTGGAAATTACATATAGGTATTTCTACATCACAGTATTACAAATTACACGACTTAAGCAAACCTCCGTGGAATACACGAGCTTCCATAGACGAAAGTAAAAACAATAGTGCATACGCATTCTGCAGGTTGCATCTAACCGGCGCGGTTTTCTCCCGCTTTCTAGAACTTTCACTTCCGAAAGGTAGACAGACAGACGAAACGACTCGAACTATTTATCGGAACCGTGACTCAGTAGTGTTTACAAGCTAGAAATAAAACACTGGGTAAGCGAAAGTACTCTTAATGACTGCGCTCTAAGGTTTAATATGCGTGGGCTTACTTGTTTACTTTATATAGCAATGTTATGTTCTTGATGATTGACTTATTATGATGTTCTGTGTCATTGACACAGACTAGTCGTAGTTTGTACATTTAGCTACTCAACTTTCATTATCGAAATTATTTTCTATTTATAGTAAGAGCTTTGGGATTTTTATTCCACTTATGACTCACTAATTTTGACCTTCTCTTACTTCATGTTTGAGACATCTCCACTGCAGAGAGGAAGATTGTTAAAAGTACTTACATGTACCTTAATTATCTATTATTTAATATCTATTACTACAACGAACTTTTGTGTAGGTTAGATAAGATATTCTATAAAATTAACCATTAACCTCTTTGTTAGTCAAGTAAGTCGCTGCTAATTGCAAACGAAAGACCGGCTTCCTGATCCCGACCCCAGACCACTATCCAATATCTCCTAAGCTTTCAAGGAACTGCCCTCTCTCGGAGGCCTTAAAACGCTTTTACAAATACCGCTTAAACAGACTACTTATAGTAAGCGACCACGAAATAGATGACGTAGCCCACCAAGGGCCTTTTTGTCTTATGACCACAGACTTTGTGAAGCTTATAGAAAGCCGCTGGATACAAACTAGAAGAGAAGGGACTAACTTTTCGACAACAAGAGAATCTCTTAGTACTTGCATCTTCAATCCCGATAATGAAGACTGTCGTTTTAGTACTCACATCCTGGAGTCATTGACAAGTAAACTCCTTAGGTGTTTCAGGCATGGTGTCAAGTTTAAAAGCGGTGCTTGATCTAAGTTAATACTCTGGTGAAACCCAGGTTCTGTTATTTTGGGAAAATTGCAAAAGATAAATGAAATACTTCGATACACTAAAATTTATTGGCTCATAGTACAATATGCATTGAGAGAGAACCACCATTCACAAAAGGTGATGTCCAAAATTGTATGAAGTCTGGGCCACGTCTCTGTGTACAGTATAGGTACCAAAAGATAGGTAAAGACGCGATGAACAGTTTCTAATTTTTATTAAATTTCTTTAAACGGAACAATAAATATAGTGCAAAAACACATTAAAAATACATCATGGCGAAGTCTTCTTCTTCTTAATGAATGGCTTGCTCTATGTTCTAAACATAATTCCGCCAACGTCACGTGTAGGTAGCTTTTACACGGTGAGGTGGGATGAATTTTTTTTATATTATTTTATTCTAAGCTATTTTACTGAAAATAAAAGACGACACAGTAAACATCACAGACATTTAACATAATATGGGAGAAGTATATATTTAATATTTTAGGTTGTTGTGGGAGATCAATTTTGCCAATATTTTCAATAAGGGGTATTACTATTAATGAGACTTAACAAGGATCTGTATACTTAATTCAGGTTCGCAAAATTTGTGACGACATTTGTGAAATAGGGACTTTGGCGCGTAGTACGCGGCCGAGTAAGGTATCAAATTAAAGGTACTCGAGTCTATTTGTTCCGAAAACTATAAAATATACAAAATGTTAAACGTGATGATCACAAACTGCAATTAAAAAGTGTCATTATTTTCGCATAATTTGGAATTTTTCGTCCATCGACGAACCCGAGTATCGGGTTGTAACCGCCCTAGTTTCATTTTAATAGGGCGAGGAATATCTTTGGGTAGGGTATCGTAAAGGGATCTAAGTATGTAGATTAGGGCAGTTAAAGGATAGATGGTCCACGGAACCCTCCTCCATCCCACATACACAAAAGGGATTGGCCTTAATTTTTAATCTTGCCAGATGGTTGGGTGTACAGGCATGACCTATGCGTAGACGGCAAATAACAGATACAGTTTTTTTTATTTAAATCTCTTTGTATAAAATTACAAAGTCGAACACTGAGTAGAACTCAATGACAGTGACACTGCCAGGTTTATTAACGTCAAGTTGTCATAAATAACTGACGCCTTTTTCCATTAAAAAATATTAATTTGTTTTTATTGATAACCACTTAACAGTGCATTATATATATTTTTTTGTATTCTTCTCAGAATCAGTAAATTTTTGGGGGTGGTGTACATAGACATGGCCCATATTGGGACATATCCTTTGGAATAAACACCGTAGTGACATTTGATTGAAGATCGTACATACGAAGACAGTGTCGTATCGGGTGGAGTAGTGAAACGTGTCAAACCATGTTGAGTCTAAACAAGACAAATAACTACTTGACTTTCCAAATCTATGTCTGTATATATCCTATAAGCTTTCTTTTTCGATATACATACGATACCTGTTTCCTGTTTGCTATATAAATTCTTCATGTTTGCGCCTACGAACTCAACACAACTGAATCTGTTAAAACTATCACTTGTTTACTACGGAAATTTTATCACTGATGTGAACTCGAGTGGGTACTTACAAAAGAAAAACATCAAAACATATAAATCATTAAAAAAAAACTTAAGAAGCGCTAACATTGACCGAGTTTCCGGTATTAAATACAATGTGATAAAATCGAAAATCGTGCATGTAAGTAGTAAAAGTGAGTGTTTTCAGTAGTTCATGGTCATTGTAAGACTTTCACTACTTTCACCGACCTACATTTTTGTTGTCGTAGGTCGATCTATACGAACCTTCGTCAGTACTTTTGGTTTTATCTATCACTTTCGTTATCTGTGTAGAAAGTTGTGACGTCACTGAGTGAATGGAGGGCTCCTTTGAAAATAGGTCATGCTCAATGTGGAGATTGAAAGTTCTTGCCTTGTTGGAACTGTGTCACTGTACCTTTAAAATAGCTGAATTCTATGCAGAGCTTAAGGTTTCGTTCAGAACAAGATCTTCATTTAACTTTTATATAACTAAAACTTCATAGAATAATGAGAATGAGGGCATTCATTTATTTATACATAATACTAAGCAGAGTTTAAAAAACAAAGCTTTTACTGAAATCTCTGTACCTACTGTAGCACATCAATAACATAGCTAGTTAGCTACTGATTAGAAATGCGAAGAAAATTCTGCAAAAGTTGCATCTACGGACCTAGACGAGTAGCATTTTTTTGCCTATTTATTGCATTTTCCTTTTAAAGTCCCAATGATTTATTATGAATAAAAAAATAAAAAAAATAATAATCTTTATTCATCTCATACTAATAAACACCATTTCAAGGCTTAACATAACTGTAGACATTGTTTAGTATGAGATCTGGAGCCCGAAAAAATTTTGAAATAAACTTGTGGTACGGGTCACCAGGTCTCACCCCGAGGAATTTACTCATAAAAAATAACTACTTAGAAAGTATGAAACAAGTACTTACTAAAAGATTTAATTAAGTAAAAGAGTGAAGAGTGTTAGTTAGTCCTCTCGATGAGTAATCATGTAGATGTATGGATGTATGTGGAGAGGGTGTGTGTGTGTCTGAAATTATTATTTAACGACGTCATTACGCAGTTATATACCTGTGTTATTTTTCTATTATTTAGTAACGGATAAAAAACGCTAAGCCGCTAATTATAGCCGATGTTAAGCGGCCCGAAGACAACATAAAAGGTGGTAGGACGATCTCAAAGCTGTAGCTGGACCAGAATAGATTCGAATCGCGAGGGATAGAGAAAAGTGGAAAACTTTAGAGGAGGCATTTGTCGAAAGACAAACTGTTTGCCGAGAATAATATTATATTTTAGGTTTCTTAGTGTTAAGAATGTAATTAAGCAGTATTAAAGGCTTATTTAATTTTTAATTTATATGCCCGCGACACTTCAGTCTCCCATACAAACGTAATGCCAAAATAATTTTAAAATTAAATAAATAAATAAAAATAACTTTATTTTTCCATCACAAACAAGGTTCTTACAATCAGGTAGTGTTATGTAGGTATGTATAACTTGAGCATGATTGACTGTACTTGTGATGTAATTTGGATTAACCCTTAATTCGACGCCGTACAGTATACTTCCCATTGAATGAAAAAAAATATACATAAATAATAAACCATTATTTCTTAGTTCTAAATGCTATAATTGCAACTGAACCTATTTAACTATGTTGTCAAAAATTAGCAAAGCGTGTGCATCGACGGGACGCGAGCAGTCACCAGCGAGATGGCGGAAAGGAATAACAAGCTGCGTGGGCTTTCGGTAAATTGCATTTTATTAATTGTGTTATGGCTTATTTCCTGGCAATGTTATTAAAAACTAAAGATAACATTCTCGAAAAGCTTCTCGTATTGTTTTGATTGTCTTACTGAGTTTTATTTAGTTTTAACGACGCCCACAACTTGTATGTCCAGTATACTCCACGTCGTCGAATCACTAGTAAAGTAACTGCTAAATACTATGTCCAGTATTCTTCCCGTTGCCGTATTACTAGTATATTAACTTTCGTTGTTTCGCGTATTAATATTTTTAGGGATCCGTAGATAAAACGTTTAATATCTTGTTATTTTTATTTTTCAGAGCTAGAAATCGAGAGGGCACTACTTGGTAGAGTTGGTGCCGCCTGAAAACGCTCTTTCAGATATAGATAGTGGTTCTGAACCTGAAAATTAAGAGGAAATTGCTGATAAAACTGAGGACTTGTCGTCCTCACCCTGCCGTTCCATCGATTCATACATACAGAACATTAACATTTTAGACAGGTCTGAAAACTATACACAAGACAATATTTCTATTGACACTGATCAAGATAACGTTGGTACTGATACTTTCATCGAGACAGTAAACGAAAATCTTCGAACAGAGGACTGTTCCAGCATCAGTGGGAGCGAGAAACTTCTGTGGCTTAGTGTTAACAAGCACTGGTACCAGACCCAGAGGTCCCGGGTTCGAATCAAAGCGGGGTACATATTATTGTATTCGGTTTAGTTGGTGATCGAACTTATGTTTGTAAGTCCATCTGGCTAACTATCTAGCTAACACCATCTTATCTAAGTCTACCGCTATAAGTAACAACAATGTTTTCAGCATTGTTGTGTTAAAGCAGTTAGAGACAAGATAGCCAGTTCCTCAGAGGTTAAGGATTCCGGAAGAGGTCTCAGATCTTCGGTTCTTCCTTATCAATACTTTACATGAGATATTAAAGGCTTAGAGTATTCCCGTTGTTCATAAAAAAAGACAGCAACCCTGCTTAAGAAGCCGAAGAAAACTTGATCCATGAACCGTTGACTTCTATTATTGTTACCACACCGACTGGTGAAGGCTTTACCAAGTTTGGCTTCGGAATAATAAGGCAAAACAGACTGAAAGATTGCAAGGAACTATGTGACAAATATCTAAAGAAATGAGGCAGAGATTCAACTAGCCAAGTCGTCGACATGTGACGTTATTACGTATAATATACGATTATACGACATTATGGATTTTGCAAAATCTGCAAGAACAATAAAACGCAAATGTTCCAAATGCAAGCAGAGGTAGTGCTTAGCGGCCAAAAGGAATTGATTTTCTTATTTCCACAATAAGTAAGTAGGGTAGGGCAATAAAAAAATAAGTAATACTTGGTACTTACGTTACTTGTACAATTAAGTATTCTGTGCTTATATAGATTAAGCTATATTAATATTAAAAAAAAACGGGAAGGCTAATTATTTTTGAATAAAGAAAAATGGTGATTATTATGAAGATTTTATAAGTACTTAATTATTATGTTCAAAACATAAGTGAGTTTTTCGTACTTATAAGTTTTTGGAGTTTGTACTAGTGTTTTAAGCATAAGAAATGTGACTATGAGACTGATTTGCTTTAATATAATTACTATTTTTCTACGGAATCACTTGTTTCTTTTATTCTTTCTCTTTGACAATGGGAAGTATACTGCACGTGGTTGGAGTGCATTAGTTTCTTATGAACTTGATAATGTCCAGTATAGTGGACGTATGTTTTTCAGGAACCTGAAATGGGTAGATTTTTTCAGCTATTTTTTCGCGGGCTCTCTACAAGCTAAGAATCGAAATCTATAACAATTTTACAAATTTTATTTAAATAAAAATCCGTCGAATGAAGGGTTAAGACAGTATTTATTAAGGTTTCTATTTAAAAAAAAACAAAATATCTACCCAATAAAATAATAGTGCCAATTACATTTTTCCACACAAATCTGCAATTCGCATTTATTTTTAATCGGGTATGTAGGTATTTGGGTTTTTTTTAATGAAAACGTTGATAAACACTGTCCTCATAAGAATAACATCACAAGTAAGAAAAATAGAAAGAAAATAATTTATTAGCATCACTTAACGTACATATTTTACACAGATAGGCAAGGCATAAGAACAACAAAAGAAAAAAACACAAAAAAACAGTATGTGAACCTAAAGGGCCCGACTCAGCACAAATACTCCTGGTACCAGTCCAGTCCAGCACAAGTACAGAAAATAATGCTATAATTTCGAATCATTTTGGTATTAATTACAATAGTATGGGAGCTGACTGGTCGCCGACCGGCCTCTTAAGTAATGACAAGGTTTCATGGTGATGATCTTTTAACTGAAAACTTCTAATCAACATTCATCCTCGGTATCCAGGATATGCCTAAAAAGGTTCTGCTCTTGAGGCCTATTTTATCGAATTTAATGTAAGGAGTTATATTAATTACGAAAATAAAGCCTAACATTCCGTTGTAGATTTATTCATTTTAACCACCCAGGGAAAATTACAAAAAGAAAGTGCCTGTCTCGCAAAGTCCGATTAAGGTCAAATTTATTTAATTGGCTAGTTGACTGGTTTTACGACCTGTTTGGCGCAGGGGTACCTTCTGCGCCAGAGGTCCCGGGTTCGATCCCCGGACAAGACAAATATTTGTGTGCATGAACATGTCTATTTGTCTTGGTCTGGGTGTTTAATAAGTATATTAAGTATGTATTTACAAAAAAAAAGTAAATAAGTATGTTTATCCGTTATCTAGTATCCATAACACAAGTTCTTCATGAAACTTAACGTGGGACTAGATAATTGGTGTGATTGTATGCGAATATTTATTTATTATTATTTATTATTTAATTTCATACAAATTCTGCATATTTTTAACATTAAACCTGAAGTAAGCAAGAAGTATAGGTAAGCTTTAGGCCGCGCTCACTTCGGACACGAATTTGTTCGCACGAATACGTATTGATAGTGGTTTGTACGAATGGAGTGCGCACACTGATTTGCTTTTCTCCGTCAAATAGGTAGGTTCCGGTGATATTGCGTTCTACGCACAAATGTGTTTCAAAATCCCAAAAAGTTCGGATTGTTTTCATTTCAGACGTTAGAGTGCTCAGTGTGAGCTTTCTTACCTTGCTCGCTCAAGCCGAAGTTTGCGAATAGAGTTTAATTTTCAACCTTATTCCTATTCCATTGAAGCTACCTGTCATAATTTTACTCTCACGCGATGGTAACGTTTGGACATTTGCAAACTCGCATTAGGCCCTCAGAACTACACGTACGCATACGTACGACTCTCGCACCCAATATGAACGCTCCCTTATAGTTTATGAAACGGATACTAAAGCATAATAGTAGATTATGCACTAAGGGGATAAAGCAGTCTTATGTCACGGGCAGCATATTGAATCCTAAGCAAAATGAATGATTCTGTAGTTAATTCCCAAACGATTCATGTCTGCCCAAGGCTAAGACATCCCCGAGGAGCAAACTACTATATACACCTACTTAGCCTACTGTGACGGTAAATAAAAAAGATATTGTTAATAATAAAATTAATAAATGACAACAATTTAACAATTCGCGAAAAAATGGAATCACCCTTTTTTTCTTCAGATATTTAGTTCCGTATGCAATGCAATGACAATTTCCATTATATCTGTGACCAAGAGTCAAGACAACACATTCACAATTTGATTATTTGCCATGTTTTACTGATAAGTAAGGCAAAAGACACGGAAAAGCATGGAAAAGAAAGAGATAGCTATTATATTTGAATGAGTGCACAACAAAGAGAAAAGTAATTATAAGGGAAGTGCACAATATCACATAATTCCAATTTATGTAATACATACAGCCATGTTTATATTTTTCGTAGGAGTAAAATCTCTTTGAAGTTTCAATTTTATAGTTAAAAACTCCTTGGACCAGGAAGTTATGCCTTGAATAGCCTTGTTTTTTCGAAACTATTTTTGATAGAAGTTTTTGTTGACACTTTGGGTTCCAAATTTAAATATTATCATAATCAACCAATGGAAGTTCCATACAACTTAACTTCCTCCGGGCATTAATAGCTTACTTTCCTATTGAGAATACTTGATATTTAATACGTGCGGTGGTGTATAAAAATAACAAGTACCTACCGTAAGTGGGGCTATTTGGTACAAAATTTGGTAAAAACTATTAATTTAACGAAGCATGTAGGTATATATAGTCCTGTTTTTATACTTGTTTTTAACAGAGATATATATACCTACTTAAATAGTTTTTTAATGAATAGACGGTCGGTAATACCAGTCTCTGGAATATTACAATAGATATTATGTATATATTATATATATGAAAGTGAATTATATGTAATTCTTATGAGAAATAAAGTTCTTTAACCATATATAAGCTCACATACATTTTTGCAGAGTTCAAATAAAATTTTCTATGAAACAGCTGATTTTTATTTCGCTATTTCAGAGTTTTGAGGTTTTGCGTTAACATAAAATAACGTTGTATATACACATAATTATGTATAGTAAATGCTTTTTTAAAAGTGCTGGTCCAATATCGCAACTTTAGGGCTATCTGGAATTCAACACGAAATGTTAAATATTTAACCTAACTATAGGCGTTTTAAATTGACCAAGTATGGCGATATTCGGAACAATACTAAGGCCTTAATTTCAACAGTGCACTTGTTTTGTTTTCTGTAAAAACTTAGATTATAAAAGTGTAGTGCCTTCGAACCTATAGTAAATAATGTAGGGTATATTTGGATCAATTTAAGAGGAAGTAATAATCATAAGTCATATATCAATAAACTAATGTACTTTTAATATGTTTATTTATGTATAATGGATTGGTGAAAAATATAACCATGTGTAAAATCTTCGCGTCCAACTTACCGCAGTGTCTCAAGACGAAAGTCTATGACCAGTGTGTGTTGCCAGTGATGACTTATGGTAGTGAAACGTGGTCGCTAACTATGGGTCTGATAAGAAAGCTCAAGGTCACCCAGCGTGCAATGGAGAGGGCTATGCTCGGCGTTTCCCTACGTGATCGAATCAGAAATGAGGAGATCCGTAGGAGAACTAAAGTAACTGACATCGCTCGAAGGATTGCTCAGCTGAAGTGGCAGTGGGCGGGACACATAGCGAGAAGAACCGATGGCCGTTGGGGCGGAAAGGTTCTGGAATGGCGACCGCGCACAGGACGACCGACGATCTGGTGAAGGTCGCGGGAAGCCGCTGGATGCGGACTGCGCAGGACCGATGGTTGTGGAGATCCTTGGGGCCAAAAAAAGTAAAACATATTAAACGAAAATTAAGCAATGTATTATCTTGCAAATAAAAACATAGTAATTATAAAGTTAATCTAGGTAGTATAAATTTAATCTTATACTTTATTAACAGTAAGTCATTAGTATGTATGTATAACAAATACCTATCTCAGTGAATATTGACTATAATATCCTCAAAAAAGTTCTCATTCTTACAATTCTATTTAATATATTATGCTTTTCTTGAATTTTTATATTTTTTATTGTATGTATGCACCTTGGTCATTTAAACTGAAACAAAAAGGCACAACTTCCCCTTAAATACAATGTAAGTTATGTTCGGGGCTATTTGGCACATCACTTACATACAGTGCGACAGAAAAGAGAAGAAAAAAATTGAGGGCGTCACTAGTCTTATACTAGATCACAACTAGCAACACTGATAATACTACGAAAACAAGTTTGATACTTGAAATATTTTTATTAAATTATTTGTTCTATTCTACACAAATCATAAGAACCTAGTACCTTCCCATTTACCACTGAGTGGTAACGCTAGACTTTTCGCGCTAAACCCTATTTTATGCAGCTTAGCCTTAGAGTCGATTTTAGTTAAGCTAAGAAAAAGTCAAAATGAATGAAATGATAATTGTATGATGGAAGAATTAGAACAAATAGTAACCTCTGAAATGTTATAAAATATAAAATAATAGTTATAAAATTCAACACAATCATTGAAATCTTTTATCGAAAATCTACACTTAAAATTAAACTCAATTTTTGTTCTTTTTTTTTCAAAAAACGTTTTGCAGAACTAACGAGGCATTTCTAGCCTCAAAATTTTGAGTAAAATGTTAAGAGTATCTACCGAATCACTACGTATTGCCACAGTGTAGCTAAGGAGCTTCAGTGGGAAAACACTCTTGAAACCTCGCGGCCATGCCGCTTTTAACAAGACTTTCATAGTATTTGACAGGAAATGTCATTGTACCGAGTGAGCGTACAAGCGTTTGTATGGCAGCTCGGTCTCGCTAGCACCGCCTCCGCCCCGCGAACTATTGACACAAAACGTGTCCGTCGGACGATGTATGCTTATATAGACTATGGTACTACTGCTTAAGTATAAGTGTCGCCAGGTGATAAAAAAATATTATGTCAGTAGAAAAAAAAATTTGCTACCAAATCATTTTTTTTATGATTCTAATTAGCCCCGTGGATTCTAATTAGTGCCACCTTACGGTATTGAAAATTAACAGTTCAATAGGTAAAATATTGAAGTAATAAAATAACTTTAAAAAACATCATTGATGATGATGTTTTTTTAAAGTTATGTTGTTCTCTAAAAAATGTAACTTTGTTGCAGTGGGTGGGTTGCAGTCTGTTCAATGGGGGGCCATAAGTTCTGAACCCTGTAAACTATAGAAAAAATTCGGTTCACTGAATGGACCTGTGCAATTTGTCTCCACATGCAAACTACCTACGATAATACAAATAATTTGAAATTCTGTATTCTCAATGAATGAATACCTAATTAGTTTTATATATATAAACCTAGATAGATCAGCGCTTGCTTGACCACTATTTCGTCTGATGGAAAGCGATGTAGGGTGAATTTTAGTTAAATCAACTCTTAGCTATTTAAAGTATAGAAAAAATACTTAAACGTAAATTTGTGATTTTTTTCTATCGAGAAAATTTAATAATTTTATGTTTTTTCCACGGCCACTTAGCTCCAAATATGCTCTTATACCTATCTATGATATTTTTTTGGCTAATTCGTGGTTTGTTTTCTAGTGTAAACATTGAATCTGCAAATGGCAAATTTACCTTTGTAGGTACTCCCCTTAACAACGGATCGGGCCTTTCTACTAATCAAACCTCTATTAATAAAACATAATATTTATTTTTATTAAAGAAATTAAAAAACAAGAATCAGTATCAAAGAAGTTTCGAGACCGAATTAAGAACTCCTTTATTCCAACCGAATCGATACAATAATGTAAAGCAAATGTCGAGGGTGTGGCGAGCTTTCACCAGATGATGGATGCACCTACTTTCCCCAGTTTGGTACATATACTTTAAGGTCACGGCACCAGTCGGAAGGTCAATGACACCTTTCGCGAACTTTTACCAGCGCAGGCATGCGCAGACACCGATGGCAACTGACACGTGCCTTTGTGCACTCAGACAACGCTTTAGACAGGTTATTTACAGCCTTTAATATTAAACTTTTTTATGAACAATGGGGAAACCTTTAGCCTTCATCATACCTGATGTTAAGTAATGATAAAGCTGAAGATGATGGAAGCGCGCCTCTCCCGATATCCTCAACCACTGTTACCACTGGTTGACCACCACTATCTTATCTTTAGCTATAAATAAAACACAACAATGCTGTGAACATTGATGTAATGGCGTCAGACTTAGATAAGATGATGATAGCTAACCAGGCGGACTCACAACAAATCCTACCTCCAACCAGACCTATTACAATACAATAATGTAACCCGGGATCTCTGGGCCTGATACCGGTGCATGTTACCACTAGACTAGAGACGCGGTTCAATAGTAAGACATATTATTAACTTTGAAGCTTAGTGAGAACTGTAGTCACTGCGTCCTCAAGAAAACCTTTTTTTTTTAATATACCAATTATCTAGCTCACGTTAAGTTCCATAAAGAACTTGTGTTATAGATACTAGATACTAGATACACACAAATATTTGTCTTGTCCGGGGATCCCAGGACCTCTGGCGCAGAAGGTAGGTTTAGTACCCCTGGTTAGGTGTAGTCGTGATATTACAAGTCGCCTCCTAGTAAGAGTATCTCTGTTTAACTCCAGCCACTCCACACCACCGCTATATCACGCGATATGATATACTTAGCTGCTAACCCCGCTAGCACGTGCGTTGCGGATGACCTATGTCGAGATAGACGGTAAAAGTGTACCTACCTTGCATGCCAAAAGTTTTATCCACGGTCAAAGTTTTACGACATAAGTCAGTCCGCTTTGAGACTATCGCCATGAAAAGACGCGTCACTCAGAATCAATCAATCAATTCAATCGTATAACCTTCGCTTGCTCAGCCTTCAATAGAGGTAGGTAACTCGATGCCAACTCCAACTTTCCAGCGTTGCATGACAAATAGTTTAACTTATAATTTTATTAAAGGGCTTTTTTTATTTTTGTACCCTTGCTCGTTAAATCTTAAAACACAAATATGTTTGCTTCTAAACGTTCTTTTTTTGTTTTAATCGGGCTCTCCATTTATTAAACTTTATGTTTATTGTAAATTTTCTGTTCAAATCAAGCCAATTACATTAATTTGCAGTACGGGAACTGACAAAATAAAATCACTATTTTGTCAGTACGGGATAGGGTATGTAATATCGGAAGGTTTTCAATTCCAATATTGATTTCCGATATTAGATCTCAATACCGGAATTCCGATATCAATATCGGAATTGCACATTTTCGTCAAAAATCTACTATTTTCTTTGAAAATTGCAGATTTCCTTTTGAAATTGGACTAATTAGATAGGAGGTTTCATTGAATAAATTAAACTACAATAATTATAATCTTATCTCAAGATATTAAGAACACTTCGAATATGAATGGAAGGATTGATGGGAGAGGTCGGCTTAGGCAAACATATCACTATCAGCCTCCTTATACTTGACTCGATCGCATTGAGATCGAGATTAAACTAACGTCAAAAGCCAATTATCACCTTTAATATGTTAATAACCTAAAAATTAATACCTGAAATTACTAAATAAAGAACGCTAATCAAAATTAAATCAGCAACGAAAATTAGTAATCATTATTGACATTCAATCTCGGTCTCGAGCGATCCCGTCAAGTGTAACCCCCCTGATCAAGGACGTTCCAGAATGGCCAGGTAAGAAGTAACAAGAATAAACGAGCATGTATTTTTAAATGAACGATGGGGAGACTTACACCCATATTCTAAGTCGTTCCTCTAAAACTTACTCGTCCTCGACTTAACGAAACCTCATTGAAAACCTCTTCGAAATACTCCTCGAAATCGGTATTCTAAGTCATAACTCCGTAAGGACCTGGAGGAGCCAAAGAGTACGTAGCCACTCCCTGTTAGTCCTAGCGCACACTACCATTTTTACCCACGACGAGGTTGAGTGGAGTGTAAAAAGTTTTGGAGGAACGACTTAGAATATGGGGGTTAGCCTTCATCATACCTGATGTTAAGTATTGATAAGGCTGAAGATGGAAGCGAGCCTCTCCCGGAATCCTCAGCCACTGAGAATCGTATGGAATGATGGATGGATGCTAAGGAAGCACGGGAAGTACTTATATCAGGAACGTGACACGTGGAGGTAATCTCCACCGTGGCTCCGTAATCTAACATAACTTATTTTAAAGTGTGCATGCAAAATAAGTCTGTCTGTCCAGCTTAGACAGCGGTTTAGCAATAACCGGTCTTGGTATGAACATTGATAAGACAGAGATCAGGACAAAAATCATGTATAATATAACAGCCTTATAGACCCAAGACCGATTAATGTAAATGGTGTTCCTGTCCAAGTTGTTCAATTTGTTTACCTTGGGCAAACCGTGCCAATAGCTTTAAATAAACTTTGAGAGCGTAACAAATAGAAGAATTTAGCTGAGATGGGCAGTATTCAGCAAACTTCGTCATGTTGTCTCGTCGTCGACACCACAAAGTCTAAAGATGAAAGTTCTCGACAAGTGCCTCCTACCCGTAATGACTTACGGAATCGAAACATGGACATAGACACTCACGGTGGTACTATTCCACAAATTCATAGCCGCTCAGCCAGCTAAGGAGAGGGCTATGCTCGGTGATTCTCTGAAAAATATGATTAGAAATGAAGTTATCCGGCAGACAACCAAGGTGACTGGCATAGCTCAAAGAGTAAGCAGGCATCAACCTAATAGTACTAAGTTTTGACTTAGAGTGCAAGAGTTTTGGATGATTTGTCTCCAAGATCTTATTACAAGTGTTATAGCCAATTAGGCACATTTGTGCTCCGGCGTCTAATTGAAAAAGATATTTATAACTTTTTAATTTTGCATTTTATAATGCTATTTTTATGTGATAAATATTAAACAAGAAAATATACTAGAAAAAAGCAACTAGTCTCATGTCGCCATCCCGTTAGGGCGACATGAGGCTAGTTGCTTTTTTATAATATATTTTCTTGTTTAATATTTATCACATGAAAAAGGTATGTTTTCTGATGGTTATTTACCTCAACTTGCATTTCTCCATGCACTGTACCGGTATCATTGCTTCTAATCACTTTTCCAATCTGAAGGTTTTCACTGAACAAGAAGCTGTTATCTTTTTCTTGACTTTTTTTACGTGTGCTGGTCACATCGCAAGAAGAACCAACAGCCGTTGGGGCAAACGAGTTCTGGAGCGGAGACCGCGTTAGGGTGCCCTGCAACTAGATGGAGAGACGAAAGATCGATCTTCGAAAGATGGCAGGCAGGAGCTGGATGCAAAGAGCTCAGGATCGGGCTCAATGGCGTTATTTAGGAGAGACCCATGTCCAGGCGTGGACGTCTACGGGTTGAGGATGATGCCAATAAACAGTAAAGTCAAGAACAACAATTATTTTCTTAATTATATTTCTTATTTCATAAAATACACAAATAACTTATTTAAATCAATAAAGAACCCACTATCGCGCTCGGCTTTATACTTTACAACACACAGCTATAACATTAGGTTTAAAGTCTATATTTTACTTTCATGTGTTGCTTCCGGATCTATTTAAGAACTAAAATATAATATTTGTCGGAACTCGCCTTCCGAGATTCCGATATTCCGAGATTCCGAGATTTCGGTATTCATGCCCTAGTACGGGAGGTTCCAAATGATCCACTGAGTTACAAAATGACTTCATATGATTTCTTATATTTCATTCTGCGGAGTTACATTTTGTCATGGTTTTTTTCATATCTTTATTATCATGCAATTTACTAGTTTTATTTTTATAGACTAGGAAAGGAATTAAAGGGCATTTTGCTTTAGATTATTTTGTTGAATAATAAAGATGAGATTTTTTAATTTTTGCATTTTTAATGCTATTTTTATACTTATGATAAATTTTAAATAGAAAAATATTGGAAAAAATTAACTCGGCCACAAGTGAATTCTCAGATGGGAATCGAACCCATGACCTTTGGAAATCCGGTCCAATGCTCTAACCGCTGAGCTACCGAGACTTGCGAACCACTGTCGAAATTCTCCAATACTTTTATATTTTTAATACGCTGTAGGCCAGCGTTGTCACATCAATGCTAGGAATATCCTTGCATTCGAAAGAAACATCTTTTCGACGATGAATGATGAGACGACAAAAATTTCCGCATTTTCCGCGCACTCTTTATTTCAGTACTGTGTTGCCATATTAATCTGGTAGAAAAATCTAATATGAAATGTAGTGTTGTTTAGGGTTGTAAGATTTTAATTATATAAGAAGACGCATTGTATTTCCATAAAAACTCCTCAATATTGCGTTTAAATGTCAGAGTGTCAATGACTGGGGGGGTGCTAAGATTAGTACAGGTTACCCTATATATCAAATTTAAATCCAAAAGACGTAAAACCAACATTTTCATTTATAAAAAATCGGCCAGGTGCGATACGAACTCGCACATGAAAGGTTCGGTCTCTCACCCAAGTTTGCCTGGAAGAGATTGCTATGTTGATTGCTATGTATAAGGCCGCCTATTGTGTGTTCCTCTTTTTTGTCATTTTCTCTGTATGTGTTTGTTTTTGTATCGTATGCAATAAAGTTTCTATTATTGTTATTATATTAAATACACCTACCCAAAATGCCACTATTATTTTTCGTCTGCATAAATAACTTTGTTTCTTATAGTATATGTATCAATGACAAAGTTATATTTACGGCTTTGGAAAAAGTGCTATAGCTCTGAAACTGCTATATATATTTCATTGAAACTAATTTTCGTTGAAAGTTTTTACAAAGGTCTACAGCATATATTTTTTTTTGATTTTTCACTTTCTTATTTTAAAAGTTAGAGGGGGGGCACACATTTTACCACTTTGTATATCATTCAAACGGTTGACTTTGAGAAAAAAACTGTTTTAGGAACCTCAATGTAATTTTTAAACCCCTATCTATATATATCACACACGTATAGGTTTAATGAAAAAAAAAGATTTTTTTCAGTTCCATGTATGGGGATATGCCCCCCCTTAATAATATTTTTTTTTTATTTTTGTGTAAAAACCGTAAAGCTGTTTACAGAATACATCTACCTACCAAGTTGCAACGGTGTAATCCTCATAGGTTTGGAATAAAGTGACTGTGACATACATCGGACATGACGAATCTATAATGGCCTGCGCAGACGACGGACATTGAAGGACTTTTTGTCCGCGACACGACCTTATTACTAAGAACATAAAGTTGAATAAATAACGAGGACTATCGCGTACTTTTCATGGATTTACGCGATCTAAGTTAAATCTTATTTGGTTAACAATAAAGACGTGTCGCGGACAAAAAGTCCTCCGTTATTCGTCGTCTGCGCTAGCTCGAAGGGTTTCGTATTTTGCCATTAGGCTACGAAACCCTAAAACCGATTCTCTACAAAGCGCCATCTAGTCTATAGCAGCGTGACTACGAGAGGGACGTGAGGATAACATACCGTCAGCACGGCAAATAGATGTCGCTACTGTTTGTTTCTTTTTCTTTTCACGTTGCATGCTAAGTGAGTTTCTATCAATTTAAAAAATAAAATAACCTTACAGATAAAACAGGGGTACCAACGTAGCGGCAATAGAACTAATAATTGAAATTTTGAATTAGGCTGGGACTACACGTCAGATTTTTCTCTCCGATAGTCGGATCCAATAGTCTGTTCAGACAATCGGAAGGCGCTCGTGCCATACATTAATTGTTTAAACACTCGATACACATCCTATCCGATAGTCGGATCGGACGTCCGAGCCAGAAAGAACGCTACGCGTTTACGATTTTATTGTATGCATATAAATAGACGTCCTATCCTACTTCCAATTTGCCAGTTGATTCTCTAGTGCATATTATTGTACATTGCTATATAATTTGTGTATTGTACTCTTTGGAGTCTTTGGACTAACTAAGTTTAAAACAGTCGGACGCACAAAAATCGGACGTGTATTGCTAATTAAAAAGAACGTGCTTCCGGTACACAGAGTACATGAACATGTACATGTTTTTATGTGAAACTCCGAATAAATGATTACTTTATTTTATTTTACATTTTCCGGTACGGCTTGCTTTGCTTGGTGGCAGGTGTCAGTCCAGCCAGTCAGTCTGTCAGTTGTCTGAGTGCTGCTGTCATCACATCATTGTGTCATTTAAGTGTCATTAAGGTGCAAGGAAATAATTTTGTGAATCGCGAAAATGTCGACTGAAAACCTTTTATTACCTCAAATATTAAGTGTATTCTTATTGTTTACAACTACATTAGCAGAATGGAATACTCGGGATTACGTTAGAAGGGAACATTCTCTAACAAAACCTTACCAAGGTTAGTGACCTGAGTGACTATTACAATAGCAATGATCTTCGCCTTCGATTCAATTGTGATGAAATTACTCGAATAATACGGTTTAAATCTTTATTTCAGGTAGTGGTATGTCAGTACCCTATTGGGATTTCTTAGGTAGCACGATAGTAACTTCGAATTATGTACGACTCACGCCCGATTTACAATCCAAGTCTGGTGCTATTTGGAACACAGTTGTAAGTATTTCTACCAAGTATATAATAATGAAGAAAATTCAAAAACAATTATTGATCATCTTATTATAATACATATTCTAAATCCCTATAAGCAACATAGTTGTTCACTTTTAATATGACACTAACATAACCATTGTAATCTAATTAACTTCATCTGTAACTCTTCAACATTGAAAATCGTTTTAATAACACATGCTTGGTTGATTACATCTGCTAATATCAGCAATAAGTTAATATAATAGTTTAGATAAGGCAAGTCCATTCCATTCTACAAATAAAACTATATCATTTTCAAATTCTTCTAGAAAAGTTTATATAACAGCAATACCTTAAAAAATGTATTGACACAATTGTTTCACTTTTGAAATTAACTGCTACTTAGTTAGTTTAAACTGTACTTTTGCATATTAATTCAAGAGATAATATAATCTAGATACACATTTATGACTTGCTAGTCATATACCTACTGCGAGTACCTATAGATATGGTAATAATGACCTTTGTCCATTTCTTAACATAATTACTTTTATGCGTATGAGTCCGACATACAAAGTGACCAGTTAAAATAGGTTGTAATAATATTGTTATCAGCCAAGTATGTCACCTATGCAAATTATTAATACAGCTTGTTATGAGAGATAAGCCACTATACACAAAACAAAGTAAACAAAGAATATGAGATTAACATGTTTTCTTTTCTTTCGGCTAATTATGAATTGATATAAAATATGAATGACAGTATTTATTTTACAATATTCATGATGACCATATGTCAAGAGTATTCTTAATAGCATGCCTTGGAAGTTAGAAAAAGGCCAAGCCTGAGTTGTTGATTGTTTTAGTCCTCATTTCTGAGCTATGCATGGTTAATTAAGGGGACTTGCAGCTTAATTTATATTAAAGTAACAATGTTGCATGCTCTGTTGTAATAGAAGAGTGATATGAAAGCAAATTGTTATCAATGAAAAGTTTTAACTCCAAATAAGCCTCAGTTTTAAAACTGTAATCAGCCATACCAAAGCAAATTTAATGGCTAAATAATCACCACTCGAAGTCAGGCAAAGCCAATAAGGTTTGATAAGAAAAAATAATTTTGAATGAAAAATACAGTCTAACAATAATCTTTGAAACTTTTCTATTAATTGAAATGCAATCCAAGTCTACCTGACTTTTTAGTTAGAATGAAAAAAGAAACTGATAACGTAATGGCAATTTCAAGGCTGTTTTAGAAATGAATACAAAATGCAATTTGAATTTACATTGTACTTTGACCACTTGATATTAAAAACTAATTTTCTTTATCACTCTTTGTAGTTAATTTATAAGACACTTCATGCTCTATTACATACCAATAAAAAAAAATTGTTTATTAGAAATGTTATTTATTCTTCAACTTTATATTGACCTTAGAAGTAGTGAATATAAAATAGAAAAAATACTGAATATAAAATAGAAAAAACTACTGAACATATATTATGATTTAATGTTCGCTATAGATTTTAGACGTTATTATCACAGAAAACTTGACAACTGAATTATGATGATCTATATATATCACAATTATTTTCAATATTTTTTTTTTTTTTTTTCTCTTTATTTATTAGGAACTTTTATTTAAAAAAAAAACATGTCAGTTCCATCGAACCTTATAAACTATTTAACAATGTCTAATTACTTAAAGCTAATTAAACTTATACTTAGAGGCTAAAACATAGAGCATCATAGCTGAACTAGAGCAAGGTTCAGCTAGGATACTCTGTAATCTGCCAACATCAGCGGGGCTCTGTTTCAGAATATTATGTAATAACGATCTTCTTTCCCTTTCCAATTTTCTGCATTCTAACATAATGTGATGTAAGTCGTCCAAAGTGCCACATATATCACAATTCGGTGATTCTACTTTTTTCATGAGAAAGGCAAATTTTTTGGAAGGGAAATGCCCCGATCGCAGTCTGTGAGCCAATACAATAAAAGATCTTTTTAGCTTACTGTAGGTAAACCAAGGAACCCGCGGAGGCTCGCATTGGATGGTCTTGTACCAAATTCCCTTTTCTCTACTCCTAGAGTCAAAATACTCCTTCCAATAATAAAAACATTTTGCTTTAAATTTTGACAGCGCCTCCGAGTAACTTGGTAAAACATCCAATGGGACACCATCTGTTGAAAACCTAGCTGTCCGATCGGCTTGCTCGTTGCCATATATTCCTATGTGAGATGGTACCCATTGCAATCTCAGATTCCAACCCCTGTGATTTAACTCGTCAATCTTTTTTAGAATAGCATAGGCTATCGAGACACCTCTATCCCCAGAGGCGCTTCGAGCCAAGTGATATAAAGCACATTTACTATCTGTAAAGATCACAAAGTTTCGTTTACTTAGAGTCAGCATATAAGTAAGTGCTTCCGAGATTGCAATCAACTCCACTGTCATTATAGAGACCTCATAATTTATCTTAAAAGATTTTGTTATCGACACGTTAGGATCATAGAAGGCTGCTCCCTGTCCGTTTGTACTCTTAGAACCGTCTGTAAAAATTTTGTACCAACTAGAGTATTTTTCATTAAGTTCTTTAGTAACTAATAATTGTAGTGAGTTTATTTCATATTTACTTTTAGCCTGTTGAATAGCATCTAAGTCGATTTTGATAATTTTATCAATTTCTATCCGAGTGACCCAAATATCCAAAGAAAATATCTGTACAAAAGGAGAGTGGCTTATACTTGTGTCTTTGGTGTCATTATAAGCTTTAATTAAAAGAGGTTTTTTTTTCTTATCCCAATATTTGCTAGCGCAAAGCGAGTTAAGAGAGTCAATCAAGGTAATAGTTTCGTTATTGGTCCAAGAGCGAGCTTTAAGACAAAATTTATAAGCAAGATACTGTCTTCTTAGAAAAAGAGGTGGTATACATAACTCACTCTCCATTACATGTAACGGTGTACTCTTAATAAAGCCTCCTATGATCCTAAGAGCTTGATTTTGCAGTTTGTCAATCTTGGCAATGTGAGATTTAGCACAATTATCATAGAGAAAACACCCATAGTCTAGCCTGCTTCGAATTAAGGTGATATACAGCCTTCTTAGATGTATAGGGTGGAGACCCCAACCAGAACCAGCAAGAACCTTTAGTAAGTTCAAAAATTTGGTACCTTTTTCATGAATTTCATTTATATGCTTTTTCCATAGAAGAGCCTTGTCTAACCAAATTCCCAGATACTTGAAACAGTCAGATGAACTTAACGACTGGTTATTAATTTTGAGTTCAATATCTTGTGGCTTGCGCTCTCTTGTAAAGACACAGAATTTGGATTTACTAGCTGACAATTCGAGCCCCAATTCACGCAGCAATCGAACCATGTCATTTAACGCCGATTGAATACTCTCATAGCAAACGGAAATACTTTTATCTCCTAAGTAGAAAACATAATCATCGGCATATTGTGATATACAGATGTTCTTTATTTCACGGCATATATGGAGGGTTATTAAATTAAAAATTAATGGAGAAATTGGATCACCTTGTGCAAGACCCCTGTTTGTCCATCTAGTCATTGATGGTTTTCCATTCTCACCAGCAATGCTCAAATGTCTCTCGTTCAGAAAAGACCATATGTACCGGCATATTTTAGCTCCTACGTTCAACGAGTCTAGAATCGTGACCACCTTCATAACCTCTACGTTATTGTACGCGTTCTCTATATCTAAAAAACAAGCCAAAGTAGGTATTTTCTTTGAAAGTCCTTTTTGTATGTAAGTGACTAGTCGCGCCAAGCTATCTACACTTGATTGACACCTGCGAAAGCCAGTGGTGTTGTTTGACAAATAGCCTTTGCTTTCAGCCAGCCATTCAAGTCGCTTTGTTAACATAATATGAAATGTCTTGCAAACACATGAAATGAGTGATATAGGTCTAAGTTTTGCTTCAGCAGTGTCGATAGTCTGATTTGATTTAGGAATAGGAATTACTTTAATGTCTCTCCACTGCGTTGGAACGTTTCCAGTAAAAAGAATGTTATTAAATATCGCAAGCAAGAATTCTTTTCCAGCATAGGGAAGGTTATATAGCATAGAATATGATATATTATCATGTCCTTGAGCAGTATCATTCTTTTTTAGAGAGGACTTCAACTCCGACATTGTAAATTTAGACTCAAGTAGTTGATTATTAGAAGAGAAAAATGGTTGGGCGTTAGACGTAAAATCCGGAGTAAGAGATTGAAGCAGCTCTTTTTTTTTATCCTCTGATGGGGAAAAGTTGGGTTGTTTGTAACCCTTAACCCAACGCATACGCCGCCACATATCCATAGTTGATGTTGTTTCGTCACAACTATCACAAAAAATGTACCAGTTTTGAGACTTGGCCTTTTGTATTAATTTCCTAGTAGTTAAGGTTTTTTCCTCTAATATATCCAGATGCTGTGGTATGGGGTTTCTACGAAAATTTGAAAGAGCCAATCTTCGTTCTGCCACTGCCTTTGATATAGAAGGACACCAGTAAGGTTTTGGTTTGAAATTTTGCTGTGGGTTAGTGGGGACTTTGTTATAGGGTATAAACTTTTCAGCTGAATTATTTACAGAACTTTCGAAAATATTGTAAAAATATTGAGTGTTAGAACTTTTTGCGTCACATTCTAAGTTAGAAAGAGGCATCACTAGTGAGTCCCTATAACTATTCCAATCAGCTCTTTTGTAATCACGTTTTTTAATATAGTTTATTTGATCATAATAGTTAAGAGTTATTTTAATAATTAGGTGATCACTTCCCAAGTTCTCATTACATACTTTCCATGTGCAATGAATTGCTATGTTAGATGAGACAAACGTTATATCTGGTGAGGACTTTTGGAGTACATTATTCACCAATTTAACTCTAGTGGCGCTACCATCATTTAAAGATGTATATCCATGTTCCACAGCACCGTCCATCAATTGTATTCCTCTGGTGTCGGTTTTGCATGACCAGTTAGAATGGTGACCATTAAAGTCTCCCGCGAAGAGTGTATTTTTAGAAAACATAGCAAAAATATTATCCCAATCGTTTTGGCAGGTGCTAACGGAAGAAGGACAATACACAGATATAATATTTTCTAAGTTTTTACAGTTAGTCACTTTGATAAGTAATAATTCAATACCAGTATTTCTTGTATGTATAGGACATATATGACATTTAACGGATTTATGAACCAGTATAGCTACGCCACCATACCCATCGTATCTATCTTGTCTGAAAATATTATATCCACTAATGTTCAAATGGGAATCTGGTTCTAACCAGGATTCCGATATAATAGCTACATGAATTTTTTCTAGACTAAGGTAATTTTCGAAACATGCAATCTTCGGTCTAATACTTTGAGCATTCCACTGACATATATTAACGTATAAATTTTTAGTTGTGCTAGCCATTTACAAGTTGAATAAGATTGTCCATAATTTTTCCTTCTGTAAAAAGATTAAATATAAAATATTTACATTCGTCAAAAATAAATTTAGCAACATTCCAACACTTTTCTTTAAAACTATTTTGAGCTAAAATAATTTCTTTAAATTTTAGTACTAACTTCTTAAGATCAAACCTTTTATCGTTCTTTTCTTTGTCGATTATTGGTGCATTATCTTGTTGATATTGTTGTGGCACTACCTCTGACAATAATTCTATATCTTCTGTTGGCCTGGTTGAGTTCTTCTGCTTACGTTTTATTGGCTTTGTGCTTTTTTCTTGATGATGATTGGCCTCATGTTGTATTTCACTAAGGCTTGAGCTTGAGTTACACTCTTGACGAATAGTTCCCCGTGCTGTTACGATATTGTAGCCTGCTTTTGTGCCAGGCGCCGGGGCATTACTTAAACTGGGTTTATCATAATATTTAATTTCATTCGGTGTTGTTGAGATAACAAGATGTTCCACTCTTTCGGTTGGCGAATTTTGATATATTTGTAGCGCTTTTTTATACGTTGTATTTTCAGAACTCATGATTTTACGTATTCTTTTTTCCTTTTGGAAGATCGGGCATCGTTTATCCAATGACATGTGAACACCTTTACAATTTATACATCTGAAGTCAGTTGTCTCGCAATTTTCATGTCGACCACCGCATTTAGGACATAAAATTTTATTAGACGGGCAATATTTGACAACGTGGCCATATTTCCAACACCCAGAGCACTGTGTTACCGGGAAAGTATATGATTCTATTACAAAACGACATCCATACCCGTAAACGTAAGGCGGCACAGAATCGGCCTTGAAACATAAGCGTACAGTTTCGCAATCAATCCATTTTCCCTCCAACTCCATCCGCTTTAATCTCTTCACAGATAAAATTTCACTTGAACACTGCAATGATTCCAAAAGTTCCTTGTCATCTACATCCAAATCTATTCCTCTTACGATTCCATAACACATATTATCTTCAAAACTCTTTTGACACTTGTAGCCCTTATCATGTAATTTGCTACAATTCAATAATTTATCGGCTTCAGTAAGATTTTCAAAAGTAATGAGGACTTTATATGCACTTTTATATTTTATTCTGAGAATTTTCTCAATTTTTTCTACACGCAACAATTTCGCTAGCGCTATTTGTTTTGGCAAGGGTTCTAATGCAGTAATACATACTTCATATTTGTTTTCGAATTGCGAATTCAAAACATTTTTATTTGTCTTTTCAAAACTAGTTAAAGAATCACTTCTTACACGTCTCTTTGGTTTCCTTCTAGTCACAGTTATAAAGCCTTCCTCGCTATTTTCACTACTTTCACGTAATCTTTTTACTGTATTCTTCAAATGTTGAGTTCTCTCCGGTTGGTCATCCCAATTAGTCATCTTAGTAAGCTCAGCCTCGCAATGAATTCGGATTCACTTTTATCACAATTGCTCATATCTTCCTCTTCGTCTTCACTATTTGCACTCATATTTAATAACTCAGTAATCGGTGGGTAGTAGTATATAAGTTTTACGCACTGAGACGCGGACAGAAAGACGACGTGTGCGCTCGATATGCTGTCTCGCGCAGCACTGTATTTTCAATATAAATAAATCTGTGTCATGTCTAACATCTTTCTTGCTCTTCTTGATGTAATTTTTTAGCGCTTTTCTTTTTTGGGTTCCATACCCAAATTGTAAAATGGGACTCTATTACTAGGACTCCGCTGTCCGTCCATTTGTCTGTCCCTCTGTCACCTGGCTGTATGTCATGAACCGTGATAGTTAGGCAGTTTAAATTTTCACTGTATTTGTGTTTCCACTATAACAGCAAATACTAAAAAACAGAATAAAATACATATTTTAGGGGGCTCCCATACAACAACTGTTTTTATAGATATTAAAATTCCAAAATTCAATATAATTTATTCAGTCTAGGCTGTTACAAGCACTTATGAACGTCAAAAAAGCTACGCCATCGGTTCACAAACCCTGCGGGCGGGAGACCTTGTATTGAGAAGAACAATGGTACGGAACCCTTCGTGCGCGGGTCCTACACGCACTTGACCGGTTTTTTCTATTTTTATTTCATTTTATCGACACTATATATCTATATAAATAATTACTTCCATCCGAATTGCTTCCCATCACAGCCGAATAAGTTGGAAAGAATTCAGATTGACATGTATAATTTCTTAAATTTTAGCCATGTCACACTCGTAACTGGGAGGTGCAAGTGCAATTCAAAGTGCATGGTCGGGGCAAAGACTTGTTCGGCGACGGCCTCGCGCTGTGGTACGTGCGGGACCGCATGGAGACTGGACCTGTGTTCGGCAGCAAGGATTACTTCAATGGGCTCGCTATTATACTGGACACTTATAGCAATCATAATGGTGCACATAATGTGAGTATTTTAGCTTCTATCTTAATGACGTAGATATGTAAATCTAAGGCCAGGTTTTTATCAAATTGGGTGAGATGAAATTAGGATGATAGATAAAAAGCTTAATTGGGAAATGATTACATACATACATACCCTCATGCCATAAATTCCTTGCGGGTTTGGCATGGTATCAAAAGTGCTGCGGGTCATAGGGGAGAGTACCAAAAGTGGACCCCCATGACCTACGGTGGCCAGAGGGCAAGTAGTGGCTTGATGGCGTGGCTGGTAGTACCTCCTCCCGGCTCTTCATTTAGCCTTTTTAGGCCGAATGGGGGGACGCCTAGAGACGTCAAGTGAGCCAAGCATCACTCAAGTAAAAAAAGGCATCAAAGGGGCTGGGAAAAGAAATGTATGAACATCACTCTCAAACTATGCCCACTTCCGCTGCTCTCTGTTTCCCTAAAGGTTGACTGGTAGAGAATACTTTAAGTATTAATCCGCCTTTTGTACCTAACTTTGTGTATATTGTACAGTAAAGATTTTATAAATAAATAAATAGTAACACAACAACGACGCCACATTTGGCATTGGTTAAGATATTGTCCAGAAATCCGCAACCGCCTTTGTTGTCTAGTGGTACACCCACCGGTATCAGACCCAGGGTTCCCGGGTTCGATTCCCATCGGGGGTACATATTGTATTCGGTTTGGCTGGTAGTAGGACTTGTTGTAAGGCCTCCTGGCTAGCTACCACCAAATCTAAGTCTGACGCCATAACAACAATGTTTTCAGCAAAAAAAAAGTAAAAAAAGAGCCAGCATGGGTTGGCAGTACCATGGGATACTGTACACGTTTTCGAATATTTGTCCATCGACAGGCTTTTACCTCTCTAGACTAACACATCAGCCGTAAACTTCCCCTGCCAAGCTTGTGGGAGGGTATGCCGCTCTCGCATCGGTTTGTTAAGCCACGTAAAAAGTTGCGTCCATGGCACTGTTGTAAATCGTCTGTAATAGTCAATTCCTGGGCAAGCATGCAACACCTAATTAGACCACATCCTGTTTATTAAGCACGATGGTGGTCAAATGCCAGCCCAGTTATAAAAAAAACTGACTATTTACACTGACAACTTCTGGTAAACAATAATATTTACGCCGCGGTTTCACCTGCGTGGTTCCCGTTTCCGTAGGAATATCGGGATAAAAATATCCTATGTTTTGTCCACTACTTGAAGTCTCTCAAAACCAAATTTCATCCAAATCCGTCCAGTAGTTTTTGCGTGAAAGAGTAACAAACGAACTGACCTACTTTCACATTTTTTATATTACTAGATTTTTCTTTCACTCATAGTCCAGCATGAGAGAAATTCGTAATTTCTAATATTATTTTGACCCCTTCACAATTTGAATGTTTTCGTAAATTTACATCATGCATTAATATGTCAGTAATTTAGTTGTTTAAGCGTGATAAGATACAGTATATTACTATCCAATTTATAATACTGATTAGTAGTTTTTATTGTTCGTTTCCAAACTCAAAAACTACCGAACGGATTTGGATGAAATTTGGTACACAGATAGTAGATAGTCGGTTATGAACATAGGATACTTATTATCCCGATATTCCCACGGGAACGGCAACCGCGCGGGTGAAACCTCGAGCGGCCGCTAGTATGATAATATTCACAATTTAGTTCAATAATAACTGAGAATAGATTTCCTCCTCATGAAACTTATAAAATACTAATTTAAATTATTGCAATTCAACAACAGCATCAGCACCCGTACATATCAGCGATGATAAACAACGGGTCGCTTCACTACGACCACGACAGGGACGGCACTCACACGCAGCTTTCCGGATGTGAAGCCAAGTTCCGGAACTACAACCACGACACACATGTTTCTATAGTCTACAAGGATGACACTCTGATAGGTAAGGGAATACGGATATGCTTGAGAATAATGCTCACTACGACCACGACCGGGACCGGACTCACACGCAGCTTTCCAGATGTGAGGCCAAGTTCCGGAACTACAGCCACGACACACACATCTCTATAGTCTACAAAGACGACACACTGATAGGTATGGGAATATGACTTTCTTAGGCTTAGGCTTAGGCTTTTGATTGCGTGGATCACCGGACGCTGCTGTTGAAACTAAATCATTACGGTGTAAAAGGTGATGCTCAAAAGTTAATAATGTCGTATCTCAGTTCCAGAACTCAGACCGTTGATATTAATGGAGTGAAATCTGCCGGCTCAAATATAAAACTAGGCGTGCCCTAAGGCTCTATCTTGGGCCCTTTCCTGTTTCTAGTATATATTAATGACTTGCCTTTCTTTGCCAAAAACTTATGTGAGATTGTCTTGTTTGCGGATGATACTTCTTTAATATTTAACATTGATAGAAATAAAACTGATTTTGACGATGTAAACAAAACACTCTCGCAAGTACTAGCTTGGTTTAATTATAATAATCTACAGCTTAATGCAAAGAAAACTAAATGCGTTCTTTTTTCTTTACCAAATGTTCAGAAAGTACCCATGGAAATTGTTATGAACAATGAAAAATTAGATTTAGTAGAATCAACAGTCTTTCTGGGTGTAACTATGGACTGTAAACTTCAATGGAGTCCACATATTGCAATACTAGCTGGCAAGCTTAGTTCTGCTGCCTACGCTGTTAGAAAAGTCAGACAACTGACTGATATAGAAACTGCTAGGACTGTGTACTTCATTTATTTTCACAGCATCATGTCGTATGGTATTCTCTTGTGGGGAGTAGCAGCTGACATTAATACAATATTTATACTACAAAAACGAGCTATAAGGGCCATTTATCAACTGGGTTCCAGAACATCTCTTCGGGAAAAAATTAAAGAAATTGGTATACTGACAGCTGCTTCTCAATTTATTTTAAATTGTATTCTTTTTGTACGGCGTAATATCAACCTGTATATCAAACATGGTGATTTGCACGATCGCAATACTAGAAATAGAAATAAACAGTATGCCTCGGTACCGATTAAAGAAGGTCCTTGGATCTTTTATGGGTCTAGGTATACGTATCTATAATAAAATTCCAGATAATATTTTGGATTTGCCTTTCGAAAAGTTTAAGATGAATGTAAAAGATTGTCTTCTTAAAAAAGGATATTATACTATAAAAGATTACTTGAATGACGAGACAGCTTGGTCATAAATATTTAGTTTTATTTTTTCGAAATTGTAGTGTCATTCAATTAATGTTTAGTGAAGTATTAGATTCAACTTTTAACACAGGTTGCTTGGGTATGTCATGCTCTCTGTAAACATTTCTGCGGTGGTGTTGTGTGAGGCGGGTCGTTACGTTCCCTAAAATATGGTTGAGCGAAGCGATGGCTGGTTCATGCGTCATGCTCGTGAACGGGTGTCGCCAGCGGAAATGGGTCTACCTCTGTCTGCTTATCTTAATGCTGTGCTTAAAGTCTAAATATTTTTATCTAAAATAAATTGATACTGACCTGTATGTACCTCACAACTTGCAGTGTAGTAGTCTTGTGGTGCGGGAAATGTTGTAATGTATGATAGACAAGTCTTTCTTTGCCAGTTAAAAATTGTTTACGGTTACAATAACCATAAAATGTAATATTTTAATTAGTATTTTCCTTTTGTGATGGAAATTGACCTTACTGATATGTTAAGGTCACTTTTCAATTTGACGACTCTGTATGAAATAAAACAGGAAAAAAAAACAGCCCTTGACGAGTTTCTTGCCGGTTCTTCTCGTTACAAGGTCTCCCGCCGTAGGGTTTGTGAACCGATGGCGTAGCTTCTTTGACGTTCATAAGTGCTTGTAACAGCCTAGACTGAATAAATGATATTGATTTGACTTGACTTGACCTTTATACACTTGAGAATTAGGCTTATTACGACAGGAACGGCACTGACACGCAGCAGTCCGGCTGCGAGGCCAACTTCCGGAATTACAACAACGACACACATGTCTCTATAGTCTACAAGTATAACTCTGATAGGTCAGGGAACATGGACTTTATATGCTTAAGAATAAGGCTCACTACGACCATGACCGGAACGGCACTCACACTCAACTATCCGACTTGTAAGCCATGTTCCGGAACTACAACCACGAAACACACGTCTCTATAGTCTACAAGGATGACACTCTGATAGGTCAGGGAATATGGACTGTATATGCTTGAGAATAAGGCTCACTACAACCACGACATGGACGGCACTCACACGCAGCTTTCCGAATGTGAGGCCAAGTTCCGGAACTATAACCACGACACACGTCTCTATAGTTCACAAGGACGACACTAATAAGTAATTGGGAATTTGAACATTATTCACTTAGCTATAAAATAACCAGTTAAGAACAAATTAGAGCTGCAGGTATGTTGAAAGCTGGCGCTATCCAGCGCATGGTTGTTGACTGACTTGAGTTGACCCTACGAACACACCAAAACGTGATCTCCTGATTATGGTCACGTTATCGTATCGCGAGAGATGTTGCGGCTAGGCATTCTGGAAAAAAATGCGTTACCACACTTGGACATGACCGTTTTCTACGAAATATCGCCAGGAGACAACTCAATATAATACCTATGTAAATGGTTCAAAGACTCATCTGGCCACCAATTATTGTTAGTGAGTACCAAACTGGGAGCAGAAGTTAACATGAAGTCGGTCTTCACTCTCGCACACCATTTCGAGTTCCAGCTTTGCAGCGTGGCAATCGTGGACGAAGACTTTTATGGATTCGAGAACTTTTGGCATGGAGTGACGAGCAGTTGTCGCAAAGTTATATTCAAATCATCATGCATTCTTTTGTTTTACATTTTTTTTGTTAATTACTAAAAACGGAACCCAGGAGGGCTTTTCCCTCATACAAACTTTTTCTGTACTGTATATAATTTTTGAGTTAACAAGAATGTTATATATTATCAGGCCTGTCTCACTTCCATACAAGCGGCGCAAAATCCCCGAGATATTTACCTACTATTCTGGAAAACAACCTAATTTCAACCTTTTGCATTGCGTATAGCGTTCATAGTACAATAACTGTCTGCCGTGCGACTAGTCGAGCGAGTGCCAGCCTATTGAGACTAGTCCGTTGACCGGACGCTTGCGTTTATCATACCTAAACTCGGGAGTGAAATTTCTGTACCGTATACCGTATATTCTGTGCTAATATCCCTAGACAGTGTTGAAGTGTGTATGTTATGTGAGACCTTGACTACTTCATAATTTCATGATTCGGCAACGAGATGTATCTTCATAGTTTTGGTTTAATTTTATTTCAAGCCAAATTGCAATGTAAATATCAAAGACAAAACTGATATCCTCATCACTCATCACCACATTTCAGTGTCAACGGACCTCGAAGGCAAAAATGCTTGGAAGGAGTGCCTCAAAGTGGAAAATGTCCTCCTACCCACTGGGTACTACTTCGGCGCGTCGGCCACCACGGGAGATCTGAGCGACAACCATGACATCATAGCTATAAAGATGTATGAGCTCGACTTGCTGGAAACGGTAAGACAATAATATATATGGGTCAGGGGGGCTATCGCGTAAAAAATATGGATATGGACATGGGCTTCATTTGACAGTTAAATTACCATATATGGTAATTTTATGAGCTTCAACTGTCAAATGAAGCCCATATCCATACCCAGATTTTTTACGCGATAGCCCTGCAGATCAGAAATCTATTTTTAAGAACAAATTGCCGCTTAGCATTCGCCATATCTGTGGACCTAGCCTGAGCGGCTTTTATCGAGCTGTCTATCGACGCTCGCTGCTCGATAACGTGTCACTATCCTGCTCATATCTCAGCGAGATCCGGGGGCTAAATGTCTAATTTTGAAATCTATCGCAATCCCTTTCTAATTCGTCATTTGAAAGATATTCACATACTTCAGGCCGTCACTATTTGAAATTTGACAGGGATTGTGATCGGGACGCGTTTAGAAAGGTATTGAATGAACAAATTTGAACTGTCGAAGCAAAGTGACAGACGAAAATATCTATCAAAAGTATGGAGAAGTGTCAAATGAAGTGACATTTAAAACATCATTCATTCGGAAAGGGATTGCGACTATATGTTACACAATTCCATAAATCACAATCACAACACCTTTGAAAAGGATTTTGAAATTAGACAATTAAGGGTGCTGCTCACATCTCAGTGGGATAGATAAGACAGCATCATGCGCCATATCATATCGCGTGATATAGCTGTGTTCATGCTATATCTAACTCTTCTTTCTCGAACCCATTTGCAGGTATTTGAGGTAGAGTCTTCTTACTCAATCAGTGAGAAGACTAAGGGCTTCCTTGGCTTTGGCATCCTTGGGCTTCCTAACTATCGATCTCGTCGTCGTCGTCGTCTCAGCCACATAACACCCATTGCTGGGTATAGGCCGGCAGTGGGTGTTTTGTGGCTGAGACTATCGATCTATTAAAATTAAAATATTTTTTTGTATAAGTAATCTAGATTTTTCTTTCTTTGATAGTAATGTAAGTTTTATTGACATCAATATCCATTTGTATTCACCACAGAACTAGTACATTTTAGTGCTCACGTTTTATTGTATACTAACCACTGGTTGTGATAGAAACTATTTTACTTATGTTACACTATTATGTTTGCTCAAAATACCTCACTTTATTTTCACCCTTTAATGCGCAGGTGTCTAGGATTAGACTCGTTGCAAGGTATTTTGCGTGAAATTAAAAATATAAATCCTGATTTTCAAAATGTATAATGCGTTCGTTACAATGTTTAGCGTAGTTGAAGAAGGTAAGTAAGTAAGTGTCTCGAAATTTAAAATTATTACAAATGGCTGTATAAATGCGCACCCACGATTGGTGCCCTACAATATGGCGTTACCGTGGACGCTTCGGATTGGCTGCGTTGTATTATCGCGCGATAGTAGTTTTTCATGGATCATCATAGATGGCACCTCTGGTCCTCAACATGCCCCCGGCCTTGGAAGCACCAGCTTACGAAACCCTCGCTGCGTCGGTCAATGGCTCGTCACAAAAGAGGGGACAGATTCTGGTAACAGCGCGCCTAATGACACCAGAAGCTGTGCGGATGTCTGCCACACTCACGATGCCGTCTCTGCCCGGTATGATGCGCTCCACACGACCCATTTGCCATTTCAGTGGCGGTAGGTTATCGTCCTTGATAACAACAAGCGTATCCGGTTGTAAGTTGTTAATATTCTGCCTCCACTTGGTCCTTGTCTGCATCTCGGATATGTACTCCTTGCTCCACCGTGACCAAAAGTGCTGCCGCAGTTGTTCCACCCTCTGGTAGCGTGTGAGGCGGTGGACTGGCGTAGACTGCAGATCAGCAGCTGTCACAGGCGCTGTGAGTGAACGACCAACCAAGAAATGAGCGGGCGTGAGAGGAGCAAGGTCATGAGGGTCAGAGGATAAAGGACTCAGAGGACGAGAGTTGAGGACGGCTTCCACTTGTGTCAATAGCGTGGTTAACTCCTCAAAAGTGAGGTGTGCGTTGCCCACTACACGATGGATATGGTACTTGCATGATTGTACTCCTCTTTCCCAGAGGCCACCGTGATGAGCAGAGTAGGCAGGTATAAATTTAAATTTAATTTGTTGACTACTAGCGTATTCGAATATATCAGATGAACAATTATTTAAAAAGTTTCTAAACTCATTCATTAATCCTACAAAATTTCGTCCGTTGTTGAGAAAATTACTTCCGGTTTGCCACGCCGTGAGATAAATCGCTTTAAAGCGAGTAAATATGCGTCGGACGACAGATTGCTGACAAGTTCCAAGTGTACTGCGCGCGTGACGAAGCATATAAACAAACATATATAGGCCTTTACAGTTTTAGCCCCCCGCCCGCTGCGATTCAATACGAACACTGGTCCCGCGTAATCAACTCCGCATTGTGCGAACGGATAAGTTGGCGTGATACGCTCAGAAGGTAAATTTCCCATAAGAGGAGTGACTACTTTACCTTTTAAGCGTTTACAAATAATACATTCGTGTATTACCTTCTTTGCGAGATCACGCCCCCTTACCGGCCACCAGCATTCGCGCAGCGCGAACAGCAGCGCCTGCTGCGCCGCGTGTAGCAGCTGCTTGTGCTTGTAGCGGAAGAGCAACACTGAAAAGTGATGTTTACTCGATATGAGTGCGGGATGTTTCTTGTCATATGTGAAGTGAGGTGAGTATTCGATGCGACCACCAACTCGTATTAATTTATCATTTCCAATAAATAAATTTAATTTACTAAAATTATGTTTTATTTTTAAGATTCCCGTTTTTGACAATGACTCATACTCGTCAGGAAATGACTCTAATTGCGATAATCTAGCTAACGTATTCACAGCCTCTCTCAATTCATCAACATCGACCGCGCCGGTTTTTTTGTTGACCTTATTGCGCGCATTATATATAAATCGCAACACATACGCCGTTGCGCGCATCATTCGATTAAATTGAGAGAACCTGTGGAATGGGAATAGTGACGTACAGGGCTGCTGGTCTACCACCAACGTGTGTATACTCCTAGGTTTGAGTTCTGGAAGGTCATGCGTATTGATCTCAAAATTGCACGAGTTCGTGGTCGTTCCAGAACCAAATTCTGGATCGTGAAGGAATAACGGACCCTCCCACCACAATGACGCTATAGAAAGGTCAGTCAGGCCGACGCCACGTGATACGAGATCAGCAGGGTTATCCTTTCCACTTACATGCCGCCACGGAATTTCCTTAGCAAGTTCGTGAATTTCTGTGGTTCTATTTTGAACGAACGGTTTTAGCAGGTTAGGGGCCATACGTAACCATCCTAACACTATCGTTGAGTCCGTCCAAAAAGTAACGAGGTTAAAATTAAGTTGTAACGACTCGCGAACCTTGTTATAAAGACGAGCGCCTAGCAGTGCCCCCAGAAGTTCTAGTCGCGGAATACTAACAGGGTGTAAGGGTGCGACCTTGCCCTTAGAACACAATAACCTAACTGTTATCTGATTTGTGCTAATTGTGCGAATATATAAACACGTACCGTATGCTGTTTGCGACGCGTCTGTAAAAATATGCAATTCAATACTAATTGGACTATCGCCTACGACGTGTCGCGGTACACGTATATTAGTTAAAACGGATAGGTCACTGATAAACCGTTTCCACGCTCGCGTGACGTCACTGGGAACCGGATCGTCCCATCCTACTTTTAACAACCACAGTTTTTGTAGCAAAACCTTTGCGAGAATCACTACAGGACTTAGGATACCCAATGGGTCAAATATTTGCGATACAGTTGATAAAATTATCCTTTTCGTTAAAGGGGTAGAATTGTTTTGAAACTCTGTAGTGAAATAAAACTCATCAGTACAGTTAAACCACCCAATGCCAAGCGTTTTACTATGAAC
The DNA here is from genome assembly GCA_910589605.1 of Chrysoteuchia culmella. Taxonomy (NCBI): domain Eukaryota; kingdom Metazoa; phylum Arthropoda; class Insecta; order Lepidoptera; family Crambidae; genus Chrysoteuchia; species Chrysoteuchia culmella. Next base: position 10,237,964 of record OU342664.1, on the reverse strand, counting down.
ATTTTCATCTAACTTTAATTCCTTTGCACATTGGGGCATTATTGGCGTCAGCGATTGGTCAACATCGTTAAAATTAAATATCCACTTTCGTAGTGGGAAGCACCCCGATTCTAATGTTTTCGCGGTTTTTGCGCAAATTTCTAATAATTTAGTTTTATCATCGTGACTAAAAACCATGTCATCAACATAAAAACTGTCGTTTATTACGTGTTTGACGTCACAGTCATCACACTCGGCAGCTAATTGTTTTAAACACCGGCAACTTAGATACGGTGCGGAAGCGGTTCCGTATGTGACCGTGTTTAGGCGGTAAACGCCAATGGGCTGTGATGAGTCATCGCGCCAAAGTATCAATTGTAAGTCCCTTTGGTCAGGTGATACAAGTACCTGCCGATACATTTTCTCGATATCCGCACAGGCCGTGTATTTAAATTGCCGAAAGCGCAACAAAATAGCTAATAGGTCGCCTTGTATCGCGGGTCCTACTAACTGGATATCGTTGAACGATTTCCCACTAGTGGACGGGGCACTACCATTAAAAACGACGCGTAACTTAGTGGGAGTGCTATGAGCGCGGAAAACGCCATGATGTGGCATGATGTAATGCGGATCACCAAAGGAATCTACAGGTGTCATGTGACCTAATTTAATATATTCTCGAATAAACTCAGAATAAAGCCTTCTATACTCGGGCGTGCGATCAAGTCTTTTTTCTAATGCTAAAAACTGTCGTTCCCCTTGAGAGTACGTCTTACCTAAGGAATCAGCTGATTCTTTGAGTGGAATTCGAACGCAAAACCTGCCGCTAGTATCGCGTGTTGTATTAATTACGAAAGATTTTTCGCATTCCAGCTCATCATCACTAAGCGCATTCTGAACCTTAGGTAGCTCTTCAAGCTCCCAGAAGCGACGAAGTTGCAAATCTATCGACTGCGTTAAGTTACAATGAACGAAACTATTGCGTGTATTAATTATGTTTAACGAGCCCGACACTATCCATCCTAATTGCGTGTTTTGGAGGAACGGGCCGCTAGGTAAACGAATTTTACCTTCTATAAGTAAGTCCCAAAACCGATCCGCGCCTATCAAAATATCAATATTCTGGGACTCCAAAAAATGCGGATTAGCTAGCTGAACATTGTCAGGAATTCTGAACTGTGCGCTTTGTATGTTAACAGCTGGCAATGTTGATGTTATTTGCGGTAAAACAAAACACGTAATGCGCGTGGAGTAAGTATTTACGCGCGATTTTATTTCTATGTCACAAATCTGCGTTGACTGTGACACGGAATTTCCTACTCCCCGTATTTCATGAGTGGACTGTATAACCTTAATATGTAGTAATTCGCAAAATGATTTTGTAATAAAGCATCGTTGACTCCCGCTATCAAGTAACGCGCGCGCTGTGTGATAGTTATGGTGTTTATCGGCAACTTCGACTATAGCGGTCGACAACAAAACAGGTTGCACACATAGATCACGGGTATCGGTATGCGCTTTATTTAATTGAATAGTTTCAACTTTATCACAAATTGTGGCGGTATCCGTATAACAAGGTGCGAGAGGCGCTGACGTCACGAGCAGCTGACTGCCCTGCGATGCGCTCGGGCCGCCCGTCGGCTTATTGATAACGGGACTCGCAGATAATAAGGCCGCGCTAGAAACTGCATTCAATTCGTCATTATGAATGAGCGAGTTATGTTTTTTATTGCATTTTCTGCAAGGTCCGAACCTACAGTCGTTCACCGTATGTCCCGAACGCAAGCAGTTTTTGCATAACTTGTGCTTTACGATTAAATTAAGTTTTGAAGCTATTGTTAAATCTAAAAACTTTTCACAAGAATATAGTGGGTGCTTACCGTTACACATTACACAAAAAGACAACGTATTAACGCGGTGCTGACTAGTGTGCGCTTTATTGCTAGAAACATTGCAGTGAACTTTGACATTTTCGTGCGTGGATTGTTTTTTATTGTAAACATTGTGATAGTGATTACTTTTACTACTGTTCGAAACTAACAATGTCTCTAGCATGTCAGCCCTACGTTTTAAAAACTGGAGTAAATCATCAGTTTTCAAAGTTACCTTGGAGTCACTGTCATGATTTAAATATGATTGCGTGCATTTATATTGCTCCCATTCGCGCTCTGTGCTAGAATCTAACTTACTGACAACAATATAAATTATAAGTGTGTCCCATGAGTCTGTGGGCTCACCAAGCAATTTCAATGCACGCAAATTCCTTAAAATAGTGTCTATTAGAAGCCTTAGTGATGCAGGTGACTCTTTGGTAAGCTTTGGTATGGAAAAAATTGCCTTTACGTGATTGTGAATCAGTAAATTAGTGTTGTTGTAACGGTTAAGCAATAACTCCCATGCAATAGCGTAATTGGTGGCGGAAAACTCTAAGGAATCAATCACTAAGCTAGCGCTGCCTTTAAGTGATGATTTTAGATAATGAAATTTTTGTATGCTACTTATTTCTGTGGAATTATGAACAAGGGACAGGAAGGTGTCTCGAAACTCCAACCAATTCTCGTAATCGCCTCCAAATGTAGGTATTGAAACTGTAGGCAGTTTGACCGCCTGCTGTACGCCCCTACACTTAGAACCTCCAGCAACCGGCTCAGTGCCCAACAAACACTCGGCTCTAGTCAATAAGCTGTAATAACAGTCCTCAAACAAATCGCGCTGCGATAACTGGTTATCTAAGTCGCTTTCTGAAACCATTTCTTCGATTTGAGTTTGAAGACCGTTAAATTCAGCGTAAAGACCCGTAACGCCACGTACACGGAGTTTTAAATCCACAAGTAACCTCTCGGACAACTCTTTATTTGCTTCAACATTATCTAGGTAATTAGAAAATCTAGTTAACCTGCCCTTTACGGTGCCTCGCTTTCTAATTAAACTATTTAGCTCTGACGGCACATTAACACTATCAACCGTTAGTTTACAAGGGGACTTTGATCTTGCCCTCACTTCACTATCAGTGCTCATCTCGGTAGTCAGTGGAAAATAAGGAGTACTTACAGTTTATGGTGATCTCTGCGAATGCAGCCGGTACTAGCAACGGCTGATGATCACTCACAAAAGCGCAGGTATGAAGATGCACATAAGCACACTGGAATTGGTAAAATGCACACGTATTAACACAAATGGAAACCAGGGTTTTAGGGATATTGCGGATGGCTGGCCGTACCACTTTAGCGTCTCCTGTCTGTCGTCGAGATGTCCAATACATAGACTTGCGAGTCTCGATTGCGGCAGTCCTCTTCTCCTGGATTGGAAAGTATCCCGTGCGTATTTCAGGGAAGATGGAGTCGGATGGTTGCGCAGGTCAGCTGATCGACGAAGATCCAAATTCGGTTCAGAAGCTCCAAATCCGGCTCGAAGGACCAAATGTCTAGGATTAGACTCGTTGCAAGGTATTTTGCGTGAAATTAAAAATATAAATCCTGATTTTCAAAATGTATAATGCGTTCGTTACAATGTTTAGCGTAGTTGAAGAAGGTAAGTAAGTAAGTGTCTCGAAATTTAAAATTATTACAAATGGCTGTATAAATGCGCACCCACGATTGGTGCCCTACAATATGGCGTTACCGTGGACGCTTCGGATTGGCTGCGTTGTATTATCGCGCGATAGTACTTTTTCATGGATCATCATAGATGGCACCTCTGGTCCTCAACAGCAGGTTTTTTTTTAAATTGTGTGTTTACAAACTTGATCCCTAGACTTTTTTTATGTATAGTAACAATTATGTGCTGTTAACTAAAAGTTAAGGGTTTAGCTAAGGGCCGATTTCTTCACCACCAGATAAGTTCTGGATAGCTTGACTTACAGATAACTTTACAGTTGTAATATGAAAAAAAAACTGTCAGATAAGCTCTCGAGAATTTATCTATCGGTGGTGTGGCCGGCCGTAACTGAATGTCAGCTGAAAACTTATCAGTGCAGCACAGAGACCATTCTGAGTGGAAGTATTTCCCTGAATATACCTACTTGTATAGTATACAAGTCACATCTCGACAAATGTTTGTGATACTGTTTGCTATTTATTTATTATATTTATAATTACAGCAAAACAAAGATGAAGACAGATCCCACATCATACCGTCGGCCGCCTCGTTCGAAGCCCCCCGGGACCGCATAGAAGACTCCAAGCCCGCCATGTCGGGCGTCAAGACCTTCCTCTGGATGATGGCCGTGGCCATCGTCATCATAGTCCTGGTGGTCCTGGCCATCATGTGGTACCAGAAGCGGCAGGAACAATCCAGAAAGAGGCTCTACTGATCGGCGTTAAAGTGGTTTTTACAACAGTGAAATAAGATTTTAAACATTTGCAGTCCAATATAATAATATCGAAAAGCAACTGGACTCAAACGCGACATTTATTATGAAGTACAGCTTTTCGCGAGGGGATGGTAACATAAACCAGCCAGCGTAGCATGCACACCACGACTCGCTGTCGACCCTTATCTCGCGATGTCTGTCCCGCTCATATTAGTATGTTGTGAGCGGGACAGCTAATGCGCTTGCGCGAGAAAACTGTCGAAAAAGCTTTGTCGAGGTGCGCATGCTACGCATGCAGGCGTTCGACCGTCCTCGGCGCGGATGAAATCCATACAAATCAGTCGGGCTGACGTTATCGGAAAGGATAAGAGCTACGTATAAAAAGAGGTAACGAATCGATGAATTCGTGGGAGCGCTGTGCGACCTAAATTTAACTTTATTGTGAAGGTAATCGCTAATTATTTTAATGATTTTGCGGTATATAACTTCTGAACCTATATATTAAGTGATCATATGATGTGCTTGTGACTTCGGCTGTCACACGTCGGCCAAAACGTCAAGCTGTATGTATATGTATGTATTATGAGAAGTTCATAATAATTAATAAATGTCGCGTTTGAGTCCCGTTGCTTTGAGCTATAATAATAACAGTGAGTTTGTGAAATGGACTCATTCGAACTGTGCATGGTGAATCCACAGAAAGGATATTTCTATTTATACAACGGAGTTAGATATGTGGTTTCTATGATGGTAATTGATGGTGTGAGCCGTAGTCATTCGTTTCATTTATTATCGAAATAAATGAGGTAAAGTTCTCATAAAATTGATTAATGTCAGATGGTTATTTTGATTTGGAAAATCTTAAAGGCAACCAGTCTTTGTATTATGTAAGTTAACTTCAAGTTGCCACTACTATTGGCTACTTGAAGTTTTAAGTTTTATAATTATTGCAATATGTAACAAATCCCTTAATACAGTGAAAACGAAATAACTAATCACTATATCCTGTTAATACCAACTTGAAACCTAAACAAACATGTTAAGTTATATTTAAGTTAAAGGTCACTTTTTTCTTATGATTTTCAAGCAACATATTTCCATATTACAACTCAAATATATACTTAGTCATCTCACGCTGTTTACTTTCAACATAACACCTTACTGCACTTAATTGACAAAATTACTAAAGACTGAAAAATATATGAAATGAAATATTCTTGATTTTTTTCTCACACATCAGTTAAAATATTAAAAGAGGTGGGAATAAATTAGAGAATAAACCAAAGGCAAAGGACATTTCATACCTGTTAAAAGCCAGTAAAAGTGCAATAATTAGTAAAAGTACGTCTTATATTTTGATTTAACAATCTTAACTAAGACCACAAAGCTTTGTTTTTATATTATGTGACTGTAAGGTATGGAAGTAAAAAAAAACCTTATAATTTTTTTTATCAGTAGATAATAATCTCTGAGCTGATTGTTGTAGTACATTCCTGTGAATATAATTATTATTTTATTGGCTATTCGTTAATTAATAAGATTGGCAAGCTTTTGATTTAAGAGTAGGTAGAGCTGTTGACAACTTTATTTTAGAAAATATTATTAATTCAACCTGATTTATTCGGGGAATTTATGTATTGAGCGTGTCAAAGTACATAGGTACAGGAAGTAAGAAAAAAGGTGTTCACTTATTTTTTACAATTAAAGCACCACATTTCAATATTTTGTTGTTGAATAAAAATTTTACGTTATCTGTGTCAAAAAAACTATAGTACAATGAAAGATTACAAGTCTTTATTTACTTCTAGTTGTCAACAGTATTTCCAGATTTACAAGATATAAGGCGATTGGGCAATACAAAACTGACTTTCTCCCAGCTTTTCTAATTGATTTTGAACCTTAACGTTAGAGACATTGGGTTCAAAATCGATTAAGGTGTTTTGATTTTTTGCTTTATTGTTGGATAATAAGGTATGAATACCCGGTTTGAATTCACAGAATGAAGATGATTTGTTTCTAAAACCTATGTTTCCTATTAAGTTATTCTCTATATAAATAAGACTGCAATAAAAAGTCTCAGAATATAAGGTTACGTTTAATTGTTAATTACGAATAAACAACAATATTGTTAAGCCTAGCTTTCTATAGGCAAACTGAGGGAGTGGTGATGAAGCCTGGTATTGTTTCTTGAATTTCCACTTTAATAGTTTTTGCATAAGGTTTAAATTGTTGGGAACCACGAAGTTGAATATTAGTCACACTGTAACAGCTTGCCTAACAATTTCGATCTTAATACGAAGTGTCTTAAGTTGATTTCGAATTGAAAACAATTTAGTTTTGATCACAGCCATTCCGTTTAGTGTATGATGACCCTATAGATAGATACACATTCATATTGTGTTCGTCAGGACTTCAGGAGCTAGGTTTAAAAATATAGTTTTTAAATATTTCTCAGATGCAATGACAAATTAATACAACGCTAGTTATGAAATCAAAGATCTATTTAGACAACCATTAACTATATGCACAGTAATAGAGTTTCAGGATGCATTATATTAAATTGAGACCGACTATTTCAACATTTATTATTTTCATGTCGCTCCATTTAAGGTTTTTAAACTAAACCCCTATTATTTAGCGCTTTAGGATTGGACCACATCTGTCAGCGCGAGAACTGTCACTTGTCAGAGCGAGAAAGACTCGCGGAATGCTTTAGCATGCGGCAGCATCAGCAGTGCGATAACATTCCCTCAGTCTTTCTCTCTCTGACAAGTCCCGATTCAGAGCGACAGAAAAGTATAGGGCGACGACAAATGGCGATAGCGTGCTGACAGATGCAGTCCAATCCTTACTCTCATTGACATACACATTTGAGTACAATATGGCAAAAGTAGCATTTTAGTCATTCGGAAACAAATTGCAAGGGCCTTCTTTAGTTACACATGTTTTTCACCTGAACATGCCATATTTTGCTTAATACGTTATCTGTACTCCCAATAGTTTTTGTTTCGCGTAATATGTATTGTTGTAGAGTAGTGGTTATATTGAGAAATCTATGTTTAATTTGCAAACTAAAAATCAGTGATGATAGGTCTGATTTATAAAATTATTATTTTTTCAATTATATTCAGTCATTGGCTGTGGTATGGTATTTCACATTTCTTAATATATCCATGGCATAATACCTATTGGAGTGTTATACTGGTGTGTTTTTAATTTAAATAAATTTATATACTTGTCGTTTTGGTTTCATTTTATATACTTTACTAGAAAAATAAGTAAAGGAGAAAGATGGCTAAAATTTCATACATTAAATACCCAGAATCGCCAGCAATAAAATGTTTACCAATAAGTTAACTATAATATACAAAAAACACAACCTTGGAATCCACGAGGTATAGGAGCTACATCATACCAAAGAAAAATAAAGTAGATACTTTGAATATAAGATCTAATTGTTTTTATTACTTGTTTTTCTGTCTGTCTGTTCTATAATAGAACATTTGAAACGTAGTGCTTTTTTATCACCGTGAATTTAAAAACCCCGCAGGTTGGACTGGGCTTGTAACCGGTTTGAAAAAGAGCGGTTAATTGAAAAACCTTTTCCGACGTATTTGAAATGAAAGCGCTTACAAAACCTAAATAAACCGGTTTAATCCAAATTGCGAAGCGACCTTCCGTGTGTAGACATGCTCGCTAGTCGATCTACCACTCGCGATTGGATAGCGTTATTTCAGTATTTCAGTAGCGGGCTTATGTCTACCTGCGGATGGTCGCTTTTCGCTTCGCCACTCACGCGCTCGCGTTGTCCCGTTGTGCTAAGGTACTTATAAAGAGCAGAAAAAACCTCTATAAACCGCTTAGGTAGCAACACTTACTGCTGTAAGAGATAGGCTTACTAGAGCTTTGTTGCCTAGATATTTTTGTTAATCAGCCCAAAATAACAGCAGTTGCTAAGTAACGTAACCAAGATAGACCTATCTTGTAAGGGATAGATTATTGAAACCGGCCGTTAATGTATTGATATGACTGATCTGTGATCGTGTATCCGGTCTCTCTCTCTCGCCGAGCCTAACCAAATTCTGAGTGCTATGATAGTGCCAGTGTCTTATAGTTTAATAATACAGTGGTATTAATTGACACCCTCAAGTACGCTATACAAGGAAAGGCAACGAAGCGGCAGACGCGGCGGTGACCGCGGCGTTATGTCAAATCAAATAGAAAAAAATATTTAAAATTGCGAGTCGAACTCGCACATAAAGGGTTCCGTCTCTCACCCAAGGTTGCCTGGAAGAGATTGCTATGTAGCAATAAGGCCGCCTATTGTGTGTTCCTCTTTTTTATAATTGTCTCTGTATGTGTTTGTTTTTGTATCGTGTGCAATAAAGTTTCTATTATTATTATTATTATTATATTAAATAAACCTACCCAACATACATTTTCGTCTGCAAAAAATAACTTTGTTTTTCATAGTGTTTGTATGAATGACAAAGTTTTGGAAAATGTGCTGTAGCTCTTAAACTGCTAAATATATTTCGTTCAAACCAATTTTCGTTGAAAGTTTTTATTAAGATCTACAGCATATTATTTTTTTTACATTTTTCACTTTCGTATTTTAGAAGTTTAAGGGGGATGGGACACACATTTTACCACTTTGAAAGTGTATATCATTTAAACGGTTGACTTTGAGAAAAATCTGTTTTAGAAACCTCAATGTAATTTTTATAGACCTATCTATAGATACCCCACACGTATTGGATTGATTAAAAAATATATTTTCAGTTTCAGTTACATTCATGGGGAGAACCCCATTATATTTTTTTTATTTTTATTTTTGTGTAAAAACCGTAAAGCGTTTTACAGAATACATCTAACTACCAAGTTTCAACTGTGTAATCCTCATAGTTTTGGAATAAAGTGGCTGTGTGTGACATACATAGGACATGACGAATCTATAAGGGTTCCGTTTTTTGTCATTAGGCTATGGAACTCTAAAAAGAGTTCAACTGTCACATTTTACTGTCAGTCAACTCAACTGCCAAAAAAGTGTTGATACCGTTTTAAAATATCGATAATTAGGGATCGAAATTAAATACCGGTATCAATACCGAGAACTCGCTCCCAAAATATCAGTAATTAATATCGGTATTTTGTATCAGCATCCAAAAAATATAGGTATGACTGATTCTACGTGGTGGTAAGGAAGTAATTGGAATCCAAGATGCTAAAGTATCCTTTCAATAATAGTGTTAACAAGAGGAAAACGCCTGCCCAGTTATTACTATAAAAGAAAAAGAAAACAAAAATAATTTGAAAGAGAGAGAGTTATCTAGAGAGGGAGATAACGCTACTTAAATAAAATTTGCTTCAAGTACCTAAGTGTTCGGAATGTTAGGTCCAGACCTATACCTTCATGGGCTTTATTTAACCTAACCGAGTTTATCCGGGTTTTTTAATCTTGTGCTTGTACTGTTTGTTTGTGCCCATCTCTCTCTACGGTGGCAGGCAGTGCAGTGACGTTGCAGTGACCATGAAGTAGATAGATTTTTATTTTTTTTATAATGGCTTTCTTCTGTTCCTCACAGAAATTCCGCCAACGTCCCGTAATGAAAGATACACTGATTAATTTTGATTTTTACTTTAAATTATTCTGCCTTGAGCGTTCTCTATATTTAGAAAAGTAGATAGATAGAGAATACCTATAGCTTCATGGCAGTGACAGTCAATTTGAACGAGTGAACTGACATCCCAAATGACAAAATTGACAAATCAATCAATTCGTGATTAACTCAAACTCACTCATTCTCATTCCATTCGATTCGATTTGTTTGTACCACAGATTTGTACCTACTGTACTTTTCGTGTCGGCGTGTGTCTTGCCTAAATATTATTGAATTTCTTAATTTTCTTATTAATTAGATAGTGTTTCACGAAATAAAAATGGATGCAAAGTCGTTTCTCTTTTCTTGGTGTAACAAGAACTCCTTATCACCTGCATACGACATAAGAGCGACAGGTTAGAAATTTGTCTTTTTAACTATTATTTTTTAGCTTTTCCTTGGAAATTAGTGGAATGCTGATATTGCAAATGCAATAGTCTCTACAGCATCTGCTAGCAAATACTTGATATAAAAATAACCCTTTCTTTCGACTTACAGGACCCAAACACCGTCAGAGGTTTCTATGTGAAGTTCGAATCGATGGCATGCCCTATGTGGGTGCAGGCAACTCTACTACAAAGAAGGAAGCCCAGATGAATGCATCTCGTGACTATGTCAACTTTTTAGTAAGGACTGGGAAAGTTGCCAGTAGTGAAGTCCCGGAGGAAGTTGCTGTGAAAGTGGAAGAAGATCAAGAGCAAAGAGGGCCGATGCAAGCACCTAGTTATCAAGGAAATAATGATAGCCAACCAAGACCAGTGTTTCGGGTGTGTCTATACTCTATTTAATATAAAGTGGTTGCACAGAAAATACTACTTAAGAAAAAGCTGAGCTAACATAACCTTGTACATTCTCAAATGTAACAATTCTGACCAAGATTTACATTATGTATGGAAAAGTAGGCAATTAGTTAACCCTTCAGACCTCGGATTATGAGACTCAATAGATTTTCCATTGTTCTCTGGACACCGTTGTCTGGTTCGGGTTTGATGAGTTAATTACCTTAATTGTATGCCCTTTGTATTGGTACCTTTGCTGGTATAACCTATGAATCCAAGAATATGGACAGAACATGTTGTGGTCAGTTAAAATTTGTTTATTTCTTTAAGAACACTATCTTGTTTATAATTTGAGACTGTTGCGTTTCATTTAACTTGAAACAAATGATAGTACCTGCATTTTTTTCAAATACATGTTGAAATATTAAAACAAGAAAATATACTAGAAATAAGCAACTAGTCTCATGTTGCTAGTAGTTCCTTTTTTTTCTAGTATATTTTCTTGTTTAATATTTATCATATAAAAATAGCATTGTAAAATGCAAAATTAAAAAGTTATAACGTGTCAGTTACAAAATATCAACTATTTCAGCTGATATTTTAGCACTTTACCACGGCAATAAGTATTCAAAATTTTAGGATGGCATGGGACCAGAAAGTATGGGTCAGGCTTACCACGCCTATGGTGGCGAAAATCAAAACTTTACGTACATGGACCGACTCAAGCAACAAAAGAATGTTGAAGAGGCAGAGGATTTGGATGTCAACGCCAGTCTTCATGGCAACTGGAATATGGACAATGCTAAATCAAAACTGCATCAATTCATGCAAATGAACAAAATCAATGCTGATTATATGTACAAGGCTGTTGGGCCTGATCATACACGGTTTGTTTGTGCTTGTAATAGTTAATGTTTTTTTTCTTTCAAATGCTTTTTTGTGAAATCTGGCTATTAATCAACTTTTGTCTGGTTGTTATATAATTGATATTTTTGTGATTATGTCACAAAACTTGAGGAATAACTGCAACCACACATTGAGCCACTAAACACGACCACAAGCTGCAGACGAGTTTTTTCATACATTTTGTATAGTATCGGCCCAAACCAGGCGCTCGAGTGGCCGCGTTCGAGCCACAAGCTGCGGGAGTCGCACGCGCTCGCTACCAGTGGTCGCGTTTGTGGCTCACCTCGCGCGCACCCTCGGGCACAGTCGCCAGTTTCTTCTTTTGTGACTAGTGGCCGTCAGTAAGCCACTATTGGTCGCGATTAGTGGCCGCGTCTAGTAGCTCAATGTGCGGTTGCAATAAGACCCTCTTTAAAGACAACAATAATCCTTATTCATGATTATGCTGTTTGTAAAGAAAGAATATCTCTATATCTCTTTCTTTATTTTAGAAATAGCAAAGTAAACTTTTCATTTTCTATTGAAATATGTTGCTAGTATCAGGTTTTTTTATTCAATTCCAGTTGAGTTTTAATAAGCCACTGATTATTCATGATTAATTGAAAAATCAATGGCTGCTTAGATAATTATGATTTGGTATTATGGTCAAGTATTTACACAGATTACTCCCTATTCATCTAAACCTTTATTTTGACTCTCACAGACTGAAACTGTTTGAACTTCACTTTAAGTGAAGACAAAGGCAATGCCGGTAGTGATAGCACCACTACCAATAAATATGTTTCGCAATATTTATCATTAATCTGTTAAATTTTTAGCTGTGCTTTTATTAGGGATAAAAGAATAGCAATTACAGTACTGGCTTTGATTATAAAAAGTTATATCTCTTTTTCAATTAAAGGCCAGTATTGACACAAAAAACGTTATTAATTGTAGACCCCTTGCAATCAGCTTTTGGTAGGGAGCAGGGAGTTCTCTGTGACTATTACATTATGAAGCAGATTTTGCGAAAACTAATGCAAACAATGCTTCAAAATTTTTTTAATAACTACACAATGGCCACAGACCAAAATCTAAGACTGTAACTGATCCATTCTTGAGCATTCATTTGCCATTTGATTCTCTTCTATATTGAATATTTTTTCGACTCCACTGTGGTGTTGTCAGATGGTGACAAATGGCATTTGAATGCATTGAGTTAATTTCACAGTCTTTGATTTTGTTCTGAATGCAGGAGCCTGATATCTACAGTACAATACTTGACCACAACACCAGTTCTCACTATTTTGTCACTAAAATAAACTAGGTAAGTCACGGATATAATTAAAAAGAATTTAATTTAGAATAAAATACTTTAAAATGAATAAGAAGATAGTGTAGATTGCGACAGGGATAGATGGCAATTTTCTAGTGGTGGGTTTTAACAGTGACTACAAGCAATCAATGGGAACAAGATCGAAATTGATAAATGTAGCTGATGCATACTAGTTCTTCACTAAGGCTAAGATGGCGTGCCCCTTTCCTTGCTTCATCTCTACACCGATTGCCATGTCGACCTGTGGTGAACTATTTATAATAATTATAACTTTTTAATTTTGCATTTTACAATGCTATTTTTATGTGATAAATATTAAAGAGAAAAATTTACTAGAAAAAAAACAACATGTCTCATGTCATCCCGTCAGGGCGACATGAGCCATGTTGTTTTTTTTTCTATATATTTTCCTGTTTAATATTTATAATAAGTTTGTAGAAGCTTAATGATGGTCTAATCTATATTATAACATTCAGTTCTTTTGTTCTTGTATATGAACCTAATAATAATTTTTTTAGGAGTTTCTGCTGTGAAATGACGATATACGTTCATCAATTGGGACGTAATGTGACCGGCCGTGAGACGGCCTCCAATAAACAGACTGCGAGCAAATCTTGTGCTTTGTCTTTGGTTCGTCAGCTCTACCATTTGGGAGTCATTGATGCTTTCAGCGGGACTTTAAAGAGGGACAGGTAAGACGTTGTTCTCCAAAAAGTTTCCCTTTAAAAGGCAGAAGCAACTATTGCATGCCATGGTTTTTTTCTGGTTTCTCTAAAAGTATGTTATAGTTTTTTTTTTTACCACAAACACTGTAAATCGTTCAATTTACTTGGAAAAAAGACATCATCTAAATCAAATATTTTTCCAGAACTGCAGAAGGCCTCATGAAACCATATCCCGTTGCTATAAATCCAGAATTAGAACTTCAGCTGGAAGATGCATTGAAAGGTAATTTTACAGTTGTATTATGTTGAACAAGTTAACTTCTTGTATGTGTGGGAATAAAACTAGCGACTTCAATTGTCTAGACTAGACGTCTTCTATCTTGCTAACTTCAAGATAGAGCAGGATTATAATTACTATTACATTATACGCGTATGTGAAGATTGCGCAATAACAAAACTTCAGTCACGTGCATACGAAATAACCGTACTAGAAAGGATATATTCGACAAGATACTCGTAAACCCCATCTTCCGCCTTCCCGAAGTTTAATATATCCGGCAAGCAAAGATATTAGGCATCTAGTTTTTTTCATATATCTTTACTAATATAGATCTTATTCTCTCTCCATAGAATTGGAAATCGAACCGATCGACGTGAACAACCCCCCTCAAGCGTCAATAACGGAAGGCGAGAACGGTTCCAGTGGCGTGACTCTACTACAGGTGGACCGAGTGAAGGCGATGCGGGAAGCTCAGCCAACTCCTGGCGGGGTGGTCTCCTGGTCCCCGCCGCAGCCCAACTGGAACGCCTGGACCGGGTGCAACATCGGTCAGTGGTATAGTGACTTCACACAGGTGGGCCGAGTAAAGGCGATGCGGGAAGATCTTTATTTTTTTGTGAAAACAAATATTTTGCTCAAGTAATGTACGAGGGCCTGGCAACCTGTCACCATTGTTTCTGGACACCATCTTACACCCAACCAATACCAAATGTGGCGAGGTTGAGGTGTGGTCGTAGAGTAATGTTTATACATTTCCATCAGTTACTACTCCAGCGGGGCTATTACCTAAAAATTTGCAATTATCGCGCAGATATCGCGCGATCGCTGCGGAACGTCAAAATAAAAATGGTATTACGTATGTGATTGCTGGCTAATCGCTCGCTGATGGTTCGTGTAGCGGTGTCTCACTCTCGCGCTCCTACCTAGGTGCGAGAGTAAGACGCCGCGTGTTGCTATGACGCTAGCGCCAAAAACAATTTGGTAGCAATAACAGGAACTAAATGAATATACATTGTAGTTCATCGTTTGTTCGGTAGAGGCCGCACTGTTGATACGTAAAGCAATTATCGCGCGATTTATGCTGTCGCGTTACTGTTGCAGAGATAGGTAATAGCCTCTCAGATTTATATTATAGACCTTCCTTATTTAATTGTGACCTTACTAACTTTAACATTGTAAAGGTCAACATAGTAGTATACTGAAACACCTAACAGTCTATGAGAAGTGAAAATAAAAATGAGATGAAGATTGCAAAAAGTTAACCGAATTATTTCATAAAATATTGTGTTCAACAGATGAGGGTCCCCTCGCCTCCACTAGTCTCGACGACTTCAGTGCAGACTTAGAGAAGAATCACAGGAACATGTGTCAGAACAGCCAGCTTTATCAGGTAAGCAGCTCTTAACTACATGATAATAAGTGCTATTTTTATTTGTCAAATACATGTTTATGGTTTAAAATATTGGAAATTACAATTTTAAAAGGTACGTGTGAATCTTGAGTGCTCCCTTATTACAGATGTAATAAGGTCTAATTTTGTAGTGCAACTACTCTGGCACACAAAATTAGCAACGTTATGTAATATAATATGTAGCATTTAATGAATAGTTATTAGTACTATGCAAATACAGGATAATTTGCTGAGACAATCGGAACATTTGCTTAAAAGCTTTTATTAATTTAGTACTAAGTACCATTTTGCTTTGTCCTACGTAGGAAAGCCTCCGCGAAAGGGAGCAATTGCCTGTATATGCGATGCGCTCGGAAATCATGAATGCCATCAATGAAAACCCTGTCATCATCATCAGGGGTAATACGGGATGCGGAAAGACTACGCAGGTATCGTATCGTATTTTTATTTTATTTATTTATTTATTTTATTTATTTATTTATTTTATTTCGAAAGACCAACTGTTTAAAATATTACAATAGATTTTAACATAAAAATTGAGAGCCAATTACAGGTCTTCACCATTAGAGACAGTTTTTAAAGTTAATGATAAGCACTTAATAGGTAAATACACATTCCAGCAGATAAATTCATAATAACTAAGACAGTATAAACAAACCAAAGCAAAAAATTTATAAAGCTCACAGAGAATTATCATATAAACAATATTTACAAATCAAATGAAAAAGCCTATCCATCAAAAAACTCATTACTCATTAATCGCCTCACCGATGTAACGCTAGTGTTAAACAGATCAATGTCTAACTGTCTTATTTTGGACAGTTTTTTTATGAACAACGGGAGACTGTTATCTATCTTTATATATATACGAGCAACCCGTGTGCGCATAATGCGCAAAAAACACATTTTTTATATTCAATTTAAAAATCCATTAAATCCGGTTTAAATCGCTCTAGATTTGAGTTTTTGCTAAATTTCTCGACTTATCCGACCACTTCAGACAAATACCTTTCTAACGGTGTATTGCACTTGATTGTGCGACTTTTAGTTTAGGAGGAGAAGCGGCTTCACTGCCGTATTATATATATAGGGATCGAGATAGTTTCCTAGGATACTGGTTTCGTTCGTTGCCTAGCAACCGTCGTTATTTTGATCATGATATGGTTTCGTTCGTTGCCTAGCACCCGTTGTTATTTTGGTCATAGTAACAAAAATATCCTAGGCAACTATCTCAGATAGCCCAATCAATCAATATCTACAGATAACAAATACCAAACCGAATACAA
Organism: Chrysoteuchia culmella; assembly: GCA_910589605.1. Lineage (NCBI taxonomy): Eukaryota > Metazoa > Arthropoda > Insecta > Lepidoptera > Crambidae > Chrysoteuchia > Chrysoteuchia culmella. The sequence continues at coordinate 10,221,371 of OU342664.1, read as the reverse complement.
TATATACTCCCGCAGGATCGAACCTGGAACTTCTTGATCTGATACCGGTGGTTGTTACCACTTGACTACAGCGGCGGTTGTATTTCCATAAGATACAATATTATAAAAGAGATTCTCCGTACTGTGGAGGCGAAAAGCTCTTATTGGTCTTAGTGACTAAAATCACAATGAAATTGCAATGCTGCTTAGTCACAAAAAGAAGAGAACCCAAATTGCTCGAGAATGCACAACTAATATTTTTGGCATCCTATGTACCATGTATATACAGCCTATGTACAATTTTGTTTAAAAAAATCGCTTCTTTTTCATTCCGCGGCAATGTAAATTGAGCCTTACGGAAAAGACGATTTTTTACACCACGATTATACCTCGCGTCATGTAAAAAGGACGCTTAGATAGAGAATATGTTTCCATTGGTTTCACACGGGTAAGACATCCTCTGTCTCTATTTCTCAGCATTCTTTTTACATGACGCGAGATATAATAGGGGTTAAAGTATGAAATTGCTGTTTTTTTTCTTACACTTCTAGAGAACTTCACTACTTCTGTGAATAAAAACTACATCTATTGCTTGATTTTATATTAAATTAAAATCATAATGCTCAAGAATAATTAATCTCATGGTTATTATTTTCGTTTCTTATACGATAAAAAATACCTCGAAAGGTTCTCCTTTTTTTTGTTAGCAAAGTTTACTACTTTATTTAATATCTTCTAATCTTCTATTATATAAAATTCTCGTGTCACAGTTTTCGTTCCCATACTCCTCCGAAACGGCTTGACCGATTCTCATGAAATTTTGTGAGCGTATTGAGTAGGTCTGAGAATCGGCTACTATCTATTTTTTATCCCGAAATTCCACGGGAGCGAAGCCCCGGGGCACAGCTAGTAATTTATAAATTAATTATAATTTTTTAAAATAAACATAAAGCATTATATTTCTTAGTCTCCAAACAATGATTGTACATAAAAAAATTGTGGCATTAGCACTTGCGGTAGTAACTATAACAAAAATTGTTAGTATGGAAAACGAACTTTCTTTGAAAATATTCATATAAATCGGCAATTTCATAGTCAAAGACATGTGTGTGTCTACAGCTTCCTCATAAGACATAGAGAAATTCTAAGCATGCCATATTTTAGTGCATATTAGGAGCAATAAAAACGTGTCAGTGATATTTTAGGTGCAACCATAACTTCGTTACTAGGAGTTTTTTTTTTGTGTGTTAGCTGGAGAAACGTGTCCCCAGCTGACACATGCCGTTTTAAGGCAAACCAGTGAGGTTAGGGCTTTAGACTATAGTCAGGAATTTAGTGCACAATAGGAGCAATGAGAACCAAAAAAACTAACCGTCACACTCAAATACTGTTGAAACTACGATCATTAAAGTGTGTGTTAGCTGGAGACCCGTGTCTCTGGCTTACACACACCTGTATCTTCGTAATTATTTGAGGTAGGATTATGTTTTGTACCTCAAATTTTTGAGTCGAATTGGAGCAGTAAGCTCCAAATTTTTCTAATCTCTAGCTCGAATAGTTTTTAAGCTACGAACCGATAAGCATGTGTAAGCTGGAGACACGCTACACGTTTTGAATCACTGTAACCGTATAAGTTAGAGTCTCGTATTAAGAATCAAATGATACCTTATAATAGGTGCACACGGCATGCAAAATTTCAAATCACTGGGCTTCTTAGTTTCAAAATTATAGGCAAAAATCTGGTTTCCCGCCAAAAAATTCAAAATAAATGGCTCAGACGCAGCTAAAGCGCGGTTGCCGTTCCGTGCGCTACACTGTTGCAATCGACTTTGAACCTAACGGCTGGTATTAATTCGAGTCACTTTAGTTTGCGCTTTCGGTCGTTTTAATTTCTGTTTTGAGAATTTCAGACCAGGAGCCGTCCGATATATCACGCTGATTACAAACCATCTATGGTAGTTACTTATAATTGAACTATCTGATTCTCTTATGAAGTAGTTGTTAAATGTTAGTGTTAGAAAATTCACAACATTTGTTGATATAGGGCATGGATGATGGGCAATTTTCTATGAAACCTGGGCGTTAAACCAACAGAAATGGAACTACTATTTAGTACTTAGTACTAGAAAATATTTTCTTGTTTATTAACTATCATAAGCCCCCAGGTTTGCTAGAAAATAACCAGAGCGAAATACACTATCTGCACCTAACTATACTTTTTTCTCTCTTATTAATTATGAAATGACGAATTGAAAGGGATTGCGATTTTTTAAATTAGACAATTAGCCCCCTGGACTTGAAAAAATTTTGAGCTTGTTCTTTTGGACTTTTTATCATGTCAATTGATGCTGAAAGGGGGTTTTATGGGTTACGTAGGGGGTCAAAAAATTCCTTATTTTTGTGCTACGAATCGTACATGATTTACGATTCGTAGCCGTCGTCATTTCAAAGATATTTACATACTTCAGGCCATCACTATTTGACATTTGAAAGGGATTGTGATCGGGACGCGTTTTGAAAGGTATGGAATAAACGAAATTGAACTGTCTAAGTAAATGTGGCAGACGAAAATAACACAATCACAATACCTCTGAAAGGGATTGTGATAGATTTTGAAATTAGACAATTAGGGGGCAGTTTCCATAGTAATTTCACTCTAAAATTTGGATAAGTCGCTTGCCATACAAAATCGATCGATATTATTGATATTATTATTATTATTGATATTTGATGCTGAAAGGGGGTTTTATGGGTTACGTAGGGGGTCGAAAAATACCTTATTTTTGTGCTACGATGCACCATTTCCAAGATATATCAAAAAATATAGAAGAGCAGCGGAGGACTTCGATACTGTTTTTATATTCAGCAATTATTTTATTATTTCACAATATTTTAAAATATTTATTTGACAAGGCAACTGTATCTACGCACGACGGTATTCTCTTGCTTAATTTTATTAAAAACAAAACCAGCCAGCAACGGCGGTGTTGCGGCCTCCTTGTAGTGCGGAGACATGTATGATCTCCACAGTACTAAAGGTACTTCTAGGTTAGATTAGGTTAGAACTGTGACAAAAAGACGCGCGAATCGAGCTAGAAAAGCGAGTGTGCCGCGGCAGTGGCCGGCGAAATTCCAGAGACGACAGTTTTTTTATAAAAGTACTAAAATATGAATATGTAACCCCTTTTGCAACACCTGGATTGCGAGTCCCGGATTATTTTATAATAAGTACCATAATGCTAAAGTCGTTGTTTCCACACTATGTTATCGACTACTTTTGCATTCCTGAATTTTTTGGAATCCTGGGATTAATATAAAAAAAAACAAAATGTTTTAAGATTTTTTTTCAGCCAAAAATTTACTTTATCCGATCACTGGTTATGGTGAATATTAATGAAATTTTAGGAAATTAAAATCACGTGAACCATGAAAACATTCTAATTATTTTTGAGCAGTTGTGTCAAAACGAAAAGCATTTATAATTTAAATATTAATTATAAGGTGTTAAAGTTCGCCTAATAAAATTCCCAGTTTTACCGGAAAAAAAATGTATTAAGGAAGTCTCCGATTTTTGTCTTTGTTCTTTGTACTCAGCCTATTCCGATCACTGAATTAATAAGAGAGAAAAAAGTATAGTTAGGTACAGATAGTGTATTTCCCTCTGGTTATTTTCTAGCAAACCTGGGGGCTTATGATAGTTAATAAACAAGAAAATATTTTCTTGTACTAAGTACTAAATAGTAGTTCCATTTCTGTTGGTTAACCGCCCAGGTTTCATAGAAAATTGCCCATCATCCATGCCCTATATCAACAAATGTTGTGAATTTTCTAACACTAACATTTAACAACTACTTCATAAGAGAATCAGATAGTTCAATTATAAGTAACTACCATAGATGGTTTGTAATCAGCGTGATATATCGGACGGCTCCTGGTCTGAAATTCTCAAAACAGAAATTAAAACGACCGAAAGCGCAAACTAAAGTGACTCGAATTAATACCAGCCGTTAGGTTCAAAGTCGATTGCAACAGTGTAGCGCACGGAACGGCAACCGCGCTTTAGCTGCGTCTGAGCCATTTATTTTGAATTTTTTGGCGGGAAACCAGATTTTTGCCTATAATTTTGAAACTAAGAAGCCCAGTGATTTGAAATTTTGCATGCCGTGTGCACCTATTATAAGGTATCATTTGATTCTTAATACGAGACTCTAACTTATACGGTTACAGTGATTCAAAACGTGTAGCGTGTCTCCAGCTTACACATGCTTATCGGTTCGTAGCTTAAAAACTATTCCAGCTAGAGATTAGAAAAATTTGGAGCTTACTGCTCCAATTCGACTCAAAAATTTGAGGTACAAAACATAATCCTACCTCAAATAATTACGAAGATACAGGTGTGTGTAAGCCAGAGACACGGGTCTCCAGCTAACACAAACTTTAATGATCGTAGTTTCAACAGTATTTGAGTGTGACGGTTAGTTTTTTTGGTTCTCATTGCTCCTATTGTGCACTAAATTCCTGACTATAGTCTAAAGCCCTAACCTCACTGGTTTGCCCTAAAACGGCATGTGTCAGCTGGGGACACGTTTCTCCAGCTAACACACAAAAAAAAACTCCTAGTAACGAAGTTATGGTTGCACCTAAAATATCACTGACACGTTTTTATTGCTCCTAATATGCACTAAAATATGGCATGCTTAAAATTTCTCTATGTCTTATGAGGAAGCTGTAGACACACACATGTCAAAGACCTAATATTTAATCAATATGTCAGTAACCATATTTATAACACCTTAGGTGTGCCAGTTCATCCTGGACGACTACATAGCAAGCGGGCAAGGCGCCTGGGCTAACATCTGCGTGACTCAGCCACGACGTATTTCGGCCGTGAGCGTAGCGGAGCGAGTCGCAGCTGAGCGGTGCGAGGAGATCGGGAACAGTGTGGGGTATGTATCTACCTTTTTTAAAGTGGAGGTCAGACTTTTCAGTTTCAGGCTTTATTAACTGAAAAAAAAAGTTATTAACATAGTTCATAAGTTCGATGTATACTAACAAATGGAACGTAGTTATCCGAAAAAAGATTTTTATTTATTGTCATACATTTTTATGCCAGTTTCGCGGTTTTTCTTAAACATATCTTAACATCTCTTAGAGTTTGGATTACACCAGCTGGGTGTGCATAGCGATCTGGATGTCCTCCATTCACTCCCTGGATGGCCATCATCAGATCTCGGCGCAGTCAATCCTTGATGGAGAACCAAGGCGTCAAGTTTATCTCGTTTGTATGAAAATCGACTGGTGTTCTTAATTTTATTATGTGGCCACAACTATATACATCTGCGTGACTCAACCGCGACGTATTACTGCCGTGAGCGTAGCGGAGCGAGTCGCCACCGAGCGGTGTGAGTAGATCGGGAACAATGTAGGGTACGTTAAATGGTTTGATATTTTAATAATACTCTTACTGTGTCGACTCTGGCTTATATTTGTGAGGGCTAAAACATATCTACCCAAACTGCACTTTTCTTCTGGACTAAACAGTCGCTGAAAACGATGACCAATGACGTATTTTCTCTGACATTCAGGGCCGGTTTCACCACTTACAGATACGTTGTGTATAGCTTATCTGGCAGATAGTTTTACAATTGTAATATGAAAAATATGACAAGTTATCTTTCAAATAAGCTTTCCAGAACTTATCTGTAGGTGGTAAAACCGGCCCTTACTGTCTTAGTGCTTGTAACACAAACACAACATAAATTTTACTGATCAAAAGTTTGAATTTGAATTGAATATAATTGTGTGTATGTATTGTTACAGGTATTCAGTGCGATTTGAATCCGTATTACCTAGACCGTACGGTTCAATAATGTTCTGCACAGTTGGTGTGCTTCTGAGGAAACTGGAGGGCGGACTCAGAGGTGTTAGTCATGTTCTTGTGGACGAGGTATTTGATATTTATTACATGTAATATTGTTTTACTTTTTCTCACTTTTGGATTGAGACAGATAGTTCAGGGCAATTCAATCTGTTCAATATAATATTGCACAGTTCTCATCGGACCTAATCGTGTTAATAGTTTACCGGTAGGTTGGTAAAATTAAATTGAGCTAACGACTAAGAAATATCCATTGAGAAGAAGTGCCACCAACACCGAAACAAGTTTTTATTGTTGGTATGTTTTTTGTGGCGCAGTGGGTCGCGCGCTCGGCCTGCGATTGTCGAGGTTAAGCAACTTTCGCAATGGTTGGTCACGGGATGGGTGACCAAAAATGTACTATCTTGAGCTCCTCCGTGCTTTGGAAGGCACGTTGAGCCGTTGGTCCCGGTTGCATTTGCAATTGTTAAAACCCACCAATCCGCATTGGGCCCGCGTGGTGGGTCATGGCCCGTTTTCCTTATCCATCCATAAGGAAGGCCAGTGCCCCAGCAGTGGGAACATTAAAAAATGGCTGATGACATGTTTTTTTTTACATTTATCTAGTCAAAAGCAGTCTTTATAAAACTGCCTAAAATTAAGATTACATTAAATTACTCCCTCAATGTTTAAGTTATTTTAGCTCAAACATTCCAAACCAAAGTTTAGCATGTTCTAGTTTAAAGTTAATTGAGAAATTTCCTTTTTTTAAGCCTAAGCTCATATTGACCATCTTCACTGTACATTCAAATGATAAAATTTGTAGGTGCACGAACGCGACGCGGATACTGATTTCGCTCTGATTCTACTCCGAGACATGGCCCACACGTACCCCGACATCCGCATCATTCTAATGTCGGCTACAGTCGACACCACGCTCTTCACTAACTACTTCTACAACTGCCCTGTTATTGAGGTGAGTTCATTTATACATACAGTCGCGAAAGTCCCCGGTTAATATCTTTAGGGTCATATCAACTCACACCTATGAACTCAGATCAGCACCGTATCGCCTTTCGGCTCGCAATATACCTAATGGTGTTTCTAAATGGGCAATATTTCTTCTCAAATGTGTGGCCGGCAGGTATATGCATCTTGTTCTAGCTAGCGTGTAAAGTCGGCAATAGTTGCCAGCTAGAAGTTGTAGGAAAATATGGCCCATTTAGGCGCACCATAACGAAAGCACGTACACTCGCCGACCGCTCGTTGACTCCAAGGCGGCGCCAGTACGGGCAAGCGTTGATTAAGAGCGATGATTAAGGAGAAGCGTAAGTTTGGTGCCAGAGAGGTGTAAGTTTGGTGCCAGAGAGGCGTAAGTTTGGTGCCAGAGAGGCGTAAGGTCGGTGTCAGAGAGGCGCAAGTTTGGTGCCAGAGAGGCGTAAGTTTGGTGCCAGAGATGCGTAAGTTTGGTGCCAGAGAGGCGTAAGTTTGGTGCCAGGGAGGCGTAAGTTTGGTGCCAGAGAGGCGTAAGATTGGTGCTAGAGAGGCGTAGTTTGGTGCCAGAGAGGCATAAGTTTGGTGCCAGAGAGGCGTAAGTTTGGTGCCAGAGAGGCGTAAGTTTGGTGCCAGGGAGGCGTAAGTTTGGTGCCAGAGCCGCGTAAGTTTGGCGTTAGAGAGGCGTAAGTTTGGTGCCAGAGAGGCATAAGTTTGGTGCCAGAGAGGCGTAAGTTTGGTGCCAGGGAGGCGTAAGTTGGTGCCAGAGAGGCGTAGGGTCGATGTCAGAGAGGCGCAAGTTTGGTGCCAGAGAGGCGTAAGTTTGGTGCCAGAGAGGCGTAAGTTTGGTGCTAGAGAGGCGTAAGTTTGGTGCCAGAGAGGCATAAGTTTGGTGCCAGAGAGGCGTAAGTTTGGTGCCAGAGCCGCGTAAGTTTGGAGCTAGAGAGGCGTAAGTGCGTGGACCATGAGCCGTAACCGCGGGGAATGCTATGGTTGACCACTTACCTTTCGTTAACTTGTCCTGAGGCGAGTCGTCTACGTTCCCACCTTCACTTTGTCATTGGCTAATGTATGAGCCAAAAATAAAAGTTTCCGACTAGTGTGTTTTGCAGAAGGGAGTTTCATACAAAGGATACCTACTGAACAGCTCTAGTTGATATTCTGCTGATCCGTTTCCAAGTTGATAAGTGTGCTATGACCCGTATACTATATTTCGCGTTCCCTCGACTGTTTTTTTTTTTATTAAATTTATTACTCTCATTTCCATTATATATCAGGTGCCTGGTCGTACATATCCCGTACAGCAGTACTTCCTGGAAGATTGCGTGGAGCTGACGAAGTTCACGCCTCCCCTGGACCACAGGAAACGGAAGGCTGGCAAGAAATCTAACAAAGATGACGAAGACGATGATGATGAAGGTATTTGTTTCGTATTGATTCCGTACAAACTTTTTACGAAAATGTTTTTATCAAAATGATGTTTTTTTGCTTAAAGAAATTTTTCAAATAAATAAATACACAATGATGTACAGCATTTTTAGTTTATACTAGCTTTTCGTCCGCAACTTCGTCCGTGTGGAATTTTTAAAATTGTTTCTTGTCATCTTTTTATTTTTCTCTTTACCTTGATCTGACAATAAAAAAAAAAGAATTACCCAATTTGTCATAAAATTGTGATAATTAAAAATTTTATGACAAATTGGATCAGAAATATTAATAAAAAATATCTCAAATGTCCCCACTGTCAGTCACTGAGCATAGTCATTGATACAAATGTATTGACCAGTTGGTTATGTAAGTATCATACCAACATTTCTATGGGTTTCTAGAAGCTTTTAGAGAATTTACTGTCAGAAGCACCTTGGTTAACTTACCACAAAATGTCAATTCTGGATTTATTTTGAACTTAAAATATCAAACATTAAAGTTTATTAAGAATTGGATAAATCTTACTGTTGTTAAATATCCTTGTGTGTAACTGATTCTTTCCAATATTTGAGTGTGTTTTTTGTCTCAACAGGCGTGGGCATTGATGAGCAGGACGAAGATATGAATAAAAATTGTAAGCTCGGAGCCAAGTACTCACCAGAAACGTCGCGTTCTCTACAACAACTCTCGGAGAAAGATGTATGTAATAAATAATACCTACAAAATTTTATGTTAAATTGATTATCGACACTTCAACAAATTCAAAATATACAATTTCTAAGGACTTTCACCATCATTGCTTTTCAGTCATTTGTTTGAAGTTTAAGGATACAGATCTATGTTTTAAACATGGTTAAAGTTAATCGTAATTATTGTCAGTTAGTGAAAACGCCCGTTCGTTCGTTGTTACCATAAAATTGTACCATTATACTTTTACATTTTTTGGCTTCAACATTCTCTTGTACTCTTTGAAACTTCTCAAATAACAGAACAGAATCATTCACTCATACAAAATTTTGTGCCAATTTATTTAATGCCAAGATAAATTGAACCTTATCACTTACCAACAAGTTTTATTTTCAGTTAAGCTTCGAATTGATAGAAGCTATATTGGTGTACATAAGCAACTTAAACAATGACGGAGCAGTTCTCGTGTTCCTCCCGGGTTGGAATCTCATCTTCGCCCTGATGAAGCATTTGACCCAAAACAGGGTGTTTGGGGACACATCCAAATACTTGATCTTGCCGCTGCACAGCCAGATACCGAGGGAAGACCAGAAGAAAGTGTTTGTTACACCACCGCCTGGCATTACTAAGGTTTGTATCCCTAAAAATAGCTTATACTTCTACTAAATTCTGGCTTCAATCTAAATTAATATTATAAAGAGGAAAGATTTGTATGTTTGTAACGAAGGATTTCGATGAATTTTGGCATTTGGCACGGCAAGCATACATACAGACAAAGATAAGAAAAACTGACCGCACCACCATGTAGGATACATAGCTGGGCAGACAGAGAACTGGCATATAAGCACGCCTTTTACCATAGATAATTTCTTTCCACTTGCTACTATCCTTACATATCTTTTTACTTCACGTTACTCATCGTCGATATCTTTACTTTGATTGGGAAATGTTTGCCTAGGCCTTACCAGTTACCTATCCTACACCTCTAATCACATTGATTCTTCTTCTCTTCTCTATCTTCTTTGAGAACATTCTTTCTTCTTTCATCTACATGGCTACTCTTTCATAATTACCCTGTGAGAGAAAGGCGTGATATATTGAAATATTTTTTCCTTATAGGTGATATTATCAACAAACATCGCAGAAACGTCGATCACGATTAACGACGTCGTCTACGTGATCGACTCGTGCAAGGCCAAGATGAAGTTGTTCACGTCACACAACAATATGACGTCATACGCCACCGTTTGGGCCAGCAGGACCAATTTGGAACAGGTATGTTAATAAAAGTAATGACCTTTTTTTAGATACATCGATTTCACATCCTACTATGCCTAGTACCCTAGCGGTTTTTATCGACACTCGTAGCTCGATAACGTGTCACTGTCGCTCACATATTAGCGGGGTAAGCAAGACAGTATTATCCGCCTTATTATATCGCGTGATATAGCGGTGTTCATGCTGGGGAGCCAGGAGGACAAATATAAGTAACCTAACGCTTCTTTCAATCTTTGGTTTTATTTCAACACTCCATCTTTTCGAGCCATGTAATGAATCACTCAACTTTTGCAATTCTTTATCCAACAATTTATTGGTCTGCAAAAAAAACCTATTAGCTACCGCTTAGCAAATACTAAGTTAGCCAAAAAGTTGCTCATCAATCAGTTTAGGGCTTGCTGGACTAATTGATGTAAGTTAAAAAAAAAGTTGACTTTAGAAAGAAAGAAAAATATTTATTCGAATATCATAGTAAATAACATAAATTAAAAGAATATTAAATAAACAAGAAAAAAACATATTCGCCGAAATGGTCTCCTATCTCAGCTTCTGTCACTTACACCCATATTCTAACGGCCATTCCCAATAATCTACCCTCAGTAAGAGATAGGCCTACTGTTGTTCAGTTGCTAGGCAATCTTTGTTATTTCCTGTAATTTAACAGAAATAACTAAGCAACCAAACTATAGTAACCCTATCTGTTACTAATGATAGGTTATTAACGGCTGTAAGTCGTTCCTCCAAAACTTACTCGTCTTCGACTTAACGAAACCTCATTGAAAACCTCTTCGAAATACTCCTCGAAATCGGTATTCTAAGTCATAACTCCGTAAGGACCTGGAGGAGCCAAAGAGTACGTAGCCACTCCGTGTTAGGCCTAGCGCACACTACCATTTTTGCCCACGACGAAGTTGAGTGGAGTGTAAAAAGTTTTGGAGGAATGACTTAGAATATGGGGGTTAGACTTTTAAAATGAAAACAAAACTAATTAATTTACTAAAAGCAAAATAAACTGAAATACCTTTCAAGATACATAAGTATACTTATTATTAAAATGTGAGAACCCCCAACACAAAGAACTGTAATATACCCCTATTCAAATATTAATAAATTATATTAAATAGCGTAATTACGTACTAACCTGCAAATTATATAATAATCTTGTATACGGTTACGGAAAGAAGTTAAGCAAGAAAGAAGAAATGCTACGTAAAGGTGGGGAATATTGTTCTTCAACTTGGCTGCTCTTAGGCTTGGGGTTTACTTTGCCCCACTTGTTAAAAAAGGTAAAACAACGGCTTCAAAGTAGAGTTTTTCAGATTTGTGTCAAACTTCTAGGCTAGAGTAAATTTTAAGGAACTTAAAAAGTAGTATACTTCATTACGAGTGCGAAAAGCCTGTCATTGCAAAGAGTTCCGACAAATGTCTACCCGAGCCGAGGCGCAGCCGAAGGTGAGGGTTGACAGTCGGAACTCTTTGCAATGACGGTTCCGCACGTGTACTGAACAATTATTATAATACAGTTGCGAAAAAATTAAGCAATTTAATAAAATAATAAAAACACAATAAACTCATCTAACTAATCATTTATTTCTTATAAAAGTTATAATTCACATATACATTGAAATTGGTACAGTTTTAAGAAAGCATTTAGTTTTGGGTATTCACTTATATCCACGTTGTTCCTTATTTTCAGCATACTTTTTATCATCGAAAACCTCGACCATAACGTAGAAGGTTTTAATTATGCTGAGAGTTTGGAGAAGTATGCCAACATAACATTTTCTGAAAAACTATTTGCTTTTTTCTCTTCTCTCCACGCAATAAATTCGTCGTATGTAGCGAATTTTTGTCTATTCCGGTAAAATGTTGAGCAATTATACTGAGTTCCGTTGGTGGTATGGTATTGGTGATGGGCTCGTTTCTCCGCATTTAGACTCCCATTTGGTCCGTTATGTGTGAACATAGCATCGGTATGGCTAGTCAAGCCATCCCAGCTCCTTCCAGAAGCGCAGAAGCCTCCTGGGGCGTTCACAGGCTTCTAGGAGCGACCTCACGTCTTTTATGTCAGGCATCCCCTACATAGGGGGCTGTCTGTCGCATTCATGATGAATAGTTGTCGGTTTAAAGTTAGGTGACCTGTAAGTGTGTCTACAACTATTCGGAGGTGTGGACGATTAAGGATTAAGTTCCGGTGGTGTTAATTCAAATAAAATATCGTCGAAATTACTCATTTTGTGCAACAAACAACTAAACTCGCAATTTGGAAAATGGCGCTAACCGTAAAAGAATATAAGCAGATTTTTTTTTGTTTTCTTCACCCATTCTGGGTAGGCAAAGGGAACTATGCCCATACAGCCAAGTCTTCAGTAGAATTTTTTATTGATATGAAATGAAAATGAAATTTAATGAGATGAAATGAAATACATACAGGTACATATAAGATAGCTCGCTTTAACCTTCAGCCTTACCATTACTTAACATCATCATAATGAAGGCTAAGCTTTTCTCCTTTGGTCATAAAAAATCTCCTTTGTACAGAGAAAAGGTCGCGCGGGCCGAGTCCGCCCCGGCGTTTGCTTCACGTTGTGCACCAAAGCGAGGTTCGACAAACTAGAGGAGCATCAGACTGCAGAGATGTTCAGGACTCCGCTACATGAGTTGGCTCTCAGGTAAGTTTCAATATTGAAGACGTAAATTAGTTAAGACTCAACTTTTCGTTCGCATTATAGAGATTTTCGTTGTAAATTAAAAAAAAAAATAGGGTTGCCAGGCTTTTGGTAAGCTTTTGATCTAGCCAGTCGCGTTCTTTAACGGCCGAAATTAATAACCTATCTGTAGATATGGATAGGGATCTGAGATAGTTGCCTTCATTATAGTTTTAGTTATGACGCCATGTGGCGTCAAACAAGAAGTCAAATTTGGGAACAAGAGGTTTGCAACCTCTGAAGTCTTTAAACTGGCACTGTTTCCTAAAACGATTCATACAGGCATAACCTACGTGGCAAATAATGGAAGTTCTGCTAATTAGAACTCTCTGAATAGTCATTGTACAGAATTTCAGATGAATTATTTATGACGCTATTTGGCGTCAAACGCCATACGCAAAAAATATCAAGTACGCTCCATGGCGTCATCTGCAATGAATCGGTTAAACAAGAAAATAATATGCTAGAAAAAAGCAACTAGTCTCATGTCGCCCTGACGGGGTTCGAACCCGCATCCTTGGGAGTCCGGCCCAATGCACTAACCAATTATGCTACAGAGACCTATGAGGACACGACGATTTTTTCTAGTATATTCACGTTTCTACGGTGTTGGCCACCGTCGTTTCATCAATGGGAGAAATATCCTCGCATTCAAAGAAACATCTTTACAAATGTTTGACTATCGATTAAGATGAAACAGCCATCTAATTATAAATATTTAATATTCCATTTTATAATGCTATTTTTATGTGATAAATATTAAACAAGAAAATATACTAGAAAAAAGCAACTATAATAGTTTTCGAAAACTAATGCTTTGGCCCTATCATATCCATAGACTGTTTTATCGATATGTAGAGCATCCGATAGTTATCGAAAACGATGAAAGTTGAAACGTCAACTCGTAATAAGAGCTCTATTTATCTCCCTGTTAGTACAGATTGAAAAAACAACGTCATACAACTTATATACAACGTGGTATGATTGAGGTCACTTTCCATCACAAAGACACAGTAACTACATTATTATAAATACAAAAAAAGAATAATAGTAATCATTTAACATATAAAACATCGATTTCATAAGCCTCTGCGGCCTATTATGTAATACTATTCACTATCACTATTGATTGGTGCATTTATCTCGTAATGGATACGGTTTAGAAATGTGCTGTCTCAGTTATGTTCGAAGTACAACCGTTTACCGGTTACCGTTTGGCTTTTTCAAATGATTTTTTTCGTCTCAATTACTCAGTGCTAATATTATCATTCGATTTCTTCAACAAGGCCTACATTTTATATTATTTTTGGTAAACATAAACAGTATATTCGAGATAGTTAACATACGCACTGCAAACTGCATCATAATTAATAAACAAATTAAAAATGTGAATATTACTTTAAATATAGCGTAATAAATAATTCAAATATTCAAGTTTTTGCAGTTCTTCCATACATTTTCGAAGATTTGCCGATTTCCGTTTTCTAAAAGAGTTCTGTCAATTTTGTGTTTTTTTAAGTGAAAACTTCTGTAGGCACCCTGGCAACGGTATTTTTCTCGGGAAGAACGGCATAAGAGTTTATTTGAGACTGTGGATAACATTTAACGATTTTCTGTTTGACACACGTTTGGCTTTTGGGAGCCCCCCTTCGGGGGCCCCGTATAATTGAAACGACTGATATGGCAGTAGCTACGCCCCTGCAAAAAAGGTACAAACGAGCGATTGACTAGGCAAAATCTGTAAAAAGTATAATAAGTATCAAATAAATAACAGTAACAAATTGCCAAGTAAAATACCATGCCTGCATACATTTTAGCGTAAGAAAGCAAAACATTTAAGTTTCATAGTTTGATAATCATTGCTTTACTTCTTTGTCTCCTAGCATCAAGCTGCTTCGTCTAGGAAGCATCGGTCACTTCCTATCTAAGGCCCCGGAACCACCACCGTTGGACGCGGTGATCGAAGCCGAAGCATTATTGAGAGAGTTGGGATGTCTCGATGTGCATAACAACGACGCCCTAACACCATTAGGGACTATATTGGCCAAGCTACCTATCGGTGAGTCTCATCAATCAATCAAAAACATGCGGCAGACTATATTAGCCAAGAAGTGAGTTTTCAATATATAGAAAATGGAGAATATTGCGAGATCCCGGATGCCTCAATGTATCCAACAATAATGCAGTCAAGTCGCTAGGAAAATCCATAATGAGTGATATAATGTTTCGCAAGACAGGTAAATCTCATCAACATATAAGTATGTTCATATTGAAGCGTATTAGAAGATAGGAACTTCCCTATCGAAGACCCCGGAACCGCCACCGTTGAACGCGGTGATCGAAGCCGAAGCACTGTTGAGAGAGCTGGGATGTCTCAATGTGCATAACAACGACGCCCTAACGCCATTAGGGACTGTATTGGCCGCTGCCTATCGGTGAGTCTCATTGATCAATCAAAAACATTCTGCAGAATATTAGCAAAGAGGTAAGTTGTTAAAATATAGAAAATGGAGGCTATTGTGAGATCCCGGTTCCCTCGAAAAGTTCATCAATGATGCACTCAAGTCGCTAGGGAAGTCCATAGCGAGTAACTTAGTGATCAGCAAGATAGGTAAATCTCATCAATATAATATAGATTTGCTCATTATTGAGGCGTATAGGGAACGCCCTATCGAAGCCGAAGCACTATTGCTAGAGCTTGTGTGCCTCGATGTGACCAACAACAACGCCCTAACGCCCGTAGGGACTATATTAGCCAAGCTGCCTATAGGTGGTCTGATCAACATATGGATCGGCTCATATTGAAGCGTATAGGGAACGTTCTGTCAAAGAAACTATCACCGTTGGACGCGATGATCAAAGCCGATGCACTGTTGAGAGAGCTGGGCTGCCTTGATGTGTATAACAACGACGCCCTAACGCCTTTAGAGAATATATTGGCTAAGCTGCCTATAGGTGAGTTTTATCAAAGAGATTTGCTCATATTTAAGCGTATAGACATATAGCTTAAGCTGGATCCCAGATGCCTCGGAAGTACCCAAACAATTTAATATTTTATTCCATCTTTGGTAGTTTTATATAATATGTATGTGTTTTATGTATGTATATATGATAGGTCTGCTTTGATCAATCATGTTCCAGATCAGTTATGTTAATGTTGTGCGTTACATAAAATGGGGCTCGCCCTGCTTGTACCAAAACCTCCACGGAAGCTGATCTAATGTCTGCCATCAACGTCGCAACTCTATCAAGATGTCCAAATTTTGGGCCAAAACAATTTAACTTTGTCATCGAAACAAGAACAAGATTTAAAAGCAATATCTAGGCAACCGATCTATAGGCTAATTCATTCCAGAGATAAATAATTGAAAAAAAGAAACTTGCGCCACACAAACGCGTTAAAGAAGCAAATGTCAACAACCACATCTCATTTCAGAGCCCCGATTAGGCAAGATGATGGTCCTCGGCTTCGTTCTCGGCGTGGGTGATGCGCTCACAACTATGGCAGCTAACTCTACCACGTTCCCGGAGATATTCACTCTGGAAGGGCGCCGTCGTTTGTCGCCCCATCAGAGGGCGTTAGCAGGAGAGAGAGCTTCTGACCACGTCGCTATGTTGAATGCCTTCCAGGTAGGTTATAATAATATCTTTTAAACAGAGTTTATGTAACATATACTTAGGAGATACAAATAGCTAACTCCACCACCTTCCCGGAGATATTTACGATGGAAGGGGAATCTTACCAACATGTAGGTTGACTTGGAAGAGAAACTTCAGTACAAATACAATGTCGGCGGATTCTACCATTTCCCGGAGATACTTGCTTTGGCGTTTTTGCATACCAAGTAACATTTTTCATTCTTCCTTCTCATAGATATTCGCTCTAGAAGGTATGTACTAGATATTAGCAGTGCCTTTAGCAACAATGGCGGTGTAAATTTCATAATCATCTCATTATAATCACCTTTCAGGTGCTATGTATATCTAGCAGTTTTTTAACAGCAATGGTGGTAATTTTCACAATTTTCTGTGATATTTTTCTGGAGTGAAGAGTGTCTAGTGGCTTTTTTATTCCTTCCATATTACCCAACATCCTTCCACACCTCCATCAACATCTCTACAAGTTCTATAATATGGTGATGACTCCACCACGTTGAATGCATTCCAAGTATTTCCATTGTGATTTCTTTTAAGCGGAGCTTAAAGGTTCAACATCCAGGGTATTAAAATACCGATAACGAAAACGAAAACAACGTATTCTCCCCATCATTACTATCATTTTACTCGTTCCGCACACACGCTTTGCACGCACACATGCACATTTTGTTGCACGCGTTCCATTGCTTGCAATAAAAAAGCTGGAGAATATTGGTATTAGAGGTATGGCACTAAATCTTTTAACTGACTACCTGAAAGACCGGTCCCAGTCCGTCAAAATTGATAATTACACTAGTTCGAACACTACAATTGAGTACGGCGTGCCTCAGGGCAGTGTCTTAGGTCCTACGTTATTTCTGATCTACCTTAATGAGTTAACTGATCTCAAGATTGAGAGGGGGCATGTATGTTCATATGCAGATGACACAGCGATTGTATTTAGTGGCACATCCTGGAAGTCTGTTTATGAGGCTGCAGAGCGTGGTCTTCATAAGGTGGCAAGTTGGCTCGAATCCGCTCTTCTTACCTTGAACATCGCCAAAACAAATTTCATTTGCTTTGCTATTAATAAGCGTACACTTCCCCCTCCAAACATGATATTAAGGATACATAGTTGTGATTTCACTAATACTACTCATTGCGGATGTGAAAAGATTGAGAGTGTTAAATGCACAAAATACCTCGGGGTAATTCTGGACGACCGGCTATCCTGGCACCCTCAAATTGACGCTATAAATGGTAGGATACGTAAACTCATATGGGTCTTCAAAAAGTTAAGACACGTCACATCGCAGGACCTACTGAAACGAATTTACATTGCATTGGCACAATCAGTCATGAGTTATTGTATCCCCATTTGGGGTGGCGCCACTAAAATTAAATTCCTTGAAGCAGAAAGGGCCCAAAGATGTTTACTGAAAACAATGTTCTTTAAGACATTTAGATTCCCCACTGATGAATTATATCTAAATCATGAAATCTTGACACTCAGAAAACTTTATATTGTTAATTCAGTACTTAAACTGCACAAGACCTTACCTTATGTTCATAGTATTCAAACAGGTAGAAGAAAATGTAAAGTGGCCCCTACTTTTCCATGTAGAACTCTCTTTGCCAAACGTCAATTTCAAGCCCACTCTGCCTATCTCTATAACAGGGTTCATGACAAATATGCAATACATCACCTTCAATTTTATGAGTGTAAAAAAACCATAATACGAGGACTTGCGACGCTCGGGTACAGTGAGATAGAGGACTTTTTATTTAAATACGAATTCTAGGTACCTATTTTACTCGATTCTAGTGGTAATTACCGATCCCAAGATATCACATCGTAGGGCTAGATGAAAAAAAAAATAGTTTTTTCTAACTAATAAGTATCACACAACACACACACACGCACACGCGGGCGCGCGCACACGCTCACACTCACATACTCACACACACATACACACACACACACACACACACACACACACACACATAGAAACACACAAGCACACGCATAAGCATTAAACACACACATTCACTGATTCCAGTTCTTAACTGTAATTTTCTTTATCTTTTACTAATTTTATAGTAATTTTGTAATTATAGAATAAAGTAATTATTTAGTTATCTAAAAATATTATATAACAGATCCAAGGGAGGAGCAGAGCTGCCCTACACAAGCATTACTACATGCTTCCTGGGTAGTTCTGGCCACAGTATATAAATGTAACACAAAAGGTTAACGAAATAATTTTTTTTTTTTTTTTTTTTTTTTAATAAATAATACCTGTTTTTTGATGACTAAAAATAAAATTAGTTTTCCAGCAAATATTTTTATATATTATACTACCTAATTTGATGTTACTACACATATCTTTCAACTTCGTTATGCGTCTTTTAATACCCTGTATAGACTCGACTAAGGAGAGATAAGTTCACCACTATGGCTGCTAACTCCACCACCTTCCCAGAGATATTAACGCTAGGATGGCGATGGTCGGGAAAAGGGGTGTCTAAACACGTCAATATCATTTATTCAGTCTAGGCTGTTACAAACACTTATGAACGTTAAAGAAGCTACGCCATCGGTTCACAAACCCTACGGTAGACCTTGTAACGAGATGAACAGGCAAGAAACTCGTCTAGGGCAATTTTTTTCTCCCTGTTTTAATTCAAACAGAGTCATCAAATTGAAAAGTGACCTTAAACACATAGGTAAGGTAAATTTTCATCACAAAAAAATACTATAATAGAAGTTCAGTTTATGGCTATCCTAACTGTAAACAATTTTCAACTCACAAGGAAGAACTTACCATATATAACAACATTTGTCGCATTACAAGATTACTGTACTGCAAGCTGCGACGTACATAAAGGTCAATATCAATTTATTTTAGAATTATTTAAGCTTTAAGCAGAACGTTAAAACGAGCAGACTGAAGTAGCATTACTATTCCGCTGGCGGCACCCGTTCACGAGCATGACGCATGAACAAGCCATCGCTTCGCTCAATCATATTTTAGGGAACGTAACGACTATGCTCAATGTCTCATATTGTAACATTCGTGTGAACATATATATGTATAAAAAAATATTCTCCTTGGAACATGGCTGTTTACAGTAAACGTTTCAAAACCTTTTTTCTAATTATGAACAACTTAACAAATAGAAAGATTTTTCTACCGCCAACTACCCAATACTATTTATTTGAGAGTGATTTAAAATAATTTAATCGTCAACAGATGTGGGAGCGCGAACGTGCAAAGGGCGAAGACGCTGAAATGGCGTGGTGCGAGTGGAAAGGTGTCCAGCAGACCACGCTCAGGGTCACATCTGAAGCCAAATACCAGCTGATAAGTGAGCTATACCTTTTTTAGTCCCACAGATAATATTAAGTCATAATAGCTCCTGACTGATTTTATATTTAACATTAAAAAAAAAAAAGCATTAGCTACACAGACTTTAAAATTTGTCAAAAACTGCGTTATGGCTTTGTGTTGTGGCGTTACGAACCGGAAGCGCTACACACTCGTTATAAAGTTGTTTAGAAAGAAACAGTTTGAGCTATTTTAGTATCAATATGAAAAAGGAACCCTTATGGTGCGACTCAGTCTATCTGCCTGTCACAGCTGTTTTTACATACAGTAGATATATCTCACAGACCTATATCAAGATAGACGGTAAAAGTGTACCTTGCGTGCCAAAAGTTTGATTCACGGTCAAAGTTTTTCGACCTAAATCAGTCTGCTTGAGACCATTGCCATGAAAACACGCGTCACTCAGAATCGAAAATGGTTGATTGTGTAGTGCTTTCGTCAATAATATTACAACATCACTAAATCTCGCTCGTGACGTCATCGTAGGTGCGAAAAATGCGACACGCTATGTTCTCATACAGTTTGTAGCGCTCTTTTCGTCTATCTCGATATAGGTCTGTGATATACTTTCACGCCTTGTGTTTAAAATTTATGGAACATCACTTTCTTAGCCTAAATGACAGATAGCTAGCCCATCTTCTACAATAGTTTCTGGAAAGCTAGCCGTGTCGCAATTTATGTTTTTTCTTTTGCTCCCAATCCTACATGGGAGTATTTTTTTTTTAACCGATTCAATTTTTTTTTTGTATTGTCTTAATTTAACCAAATAGTGTCTCGAATTATCTAAATATTACTCTAGATATTCTGACGACGGCCATCGGCTTCCCCGAAGAGTGCTGCTCGCCTCAACGCTGGGTTCCTTCAGGACCTGATCCTCAACTGGACCTGGTGGTGTCTCTCATGTGCATGGGGCTGTACCCCAATGTGTCTCTGCATCAAGGCAAGAGAAAGGTAAGACCAGTCTTAATGATGTATTATACCATATTACAAATTATAAACGCTGGGTTCCGTCGGAGCCAGATCCTCAACTAGACCTGGTGGTGGCATGGGGCGGTAACCCAATGTGGCTCTGCATTAAGGCAAAACGAAGGTAAGACCAGTCTGATGTATTATAACAGATTATAAACCTGAATAATCCTGGTCGCCCCAACGCTGGGTTCTGTCGGGACCAGATCCTCAACTAGACCTGGTGGTGTCTCTCATGTGCATGGGGCTGTACCCCAGTGTGGCTCTGGATCAGGGCAAGAGGAAGGTAAGACCAGTCTAAGGGCCGGTTTCATCACTCACAGATAAGTTCTGGATAGCTTATCTGGCAGAAAATTTTACATACTTTTCATGCGATAAATAAACAAGAAAATATACTAGAAAAAAAGCAACTTGTGTCATGTCGCTCTGACGGGTTATTTTAAATATTTTTTATAGTACAACTATCAAATTATCTAAAAACTATGCTATCCAGAACTTATCTGTCGGTGGTTAAACCGGCCCTTACAGGTAAAATTCTTTAAATCGCTTGAAACTTTTTAACATTATAGCTTAAACGTATAAAAACTGAAATGTATTTGTTTTATTCATATACGATAAGTAGTTTCGGATTTACAAGTTTTCAAACTTCAAGATTCGCTCGAATGCGCTCTTTGCGTGACGTCATTGTATACCGTTTCATACAAGGAAGGCGACTCTGTCCAAATCGGTGAAGCGTGAGCGGGAAGCTGCATACAGGGGCATGCATTCCATATAGGCAATTAGGCAGTGCCTACCTCATTCAAAACATAAATAAATATACAATTAGTGTTAAAGTTATTTAATTTTAGTTCATAATCATAATCATTTATTTGCACTTGTTTGGGGTACACTGCAGATGACATTAAAATATAGATCAGCCCAATCAGCCATTTACAATAGCATGCAAAACATATAGGTACATAATAAAATTTGATTAATACAATATTGATTCATTCCTCCATTCAAAGTTTACAAGTCAGCAAATTTCAAGGATTAATTCTAATGTCATCAACACAATACGAAAATGTCAAAAAATATATTTAGGTATTTAAAATTAATGTCAAACTATTATTCAATATATTAAAAAAATGTCCCAAAATTGTCTAGTTTATTACCTACATGTCAACTGTTACTTATCTAGGCTGTGTGGCCAACTAGCTTTGCTTAATGAAGTTTTAAATTACGAACTACACGTACGATAAGAACCGCACGGTCATTAAATATGGCCGATTTCATCTCTTGCATAATGAAAGAATGTTATCATATCACAAAAACATCGAAAAGGTATGTTCATTGAATATTGTTAAAGAATTCATTTAAATTGTAGAACATTCCTTTAAGTAACCATTTATAAAGAACCGTCTTAAACGTGTTTAACGGTAACTATTTTATGTCATCAGGTATTTTATTGAAGACCCTTATACACATCCAGTAGCAGTTCTTTTGGAATAATGTGGTCTTGGGAACTACTGCACAAAACCAACCTATCACCATTACGAGTATTACGCACATATACATCTTTAGCTGTTTTGAAGAGATTTATGTTTAACTTTACAAATTTCGCTATCTCGAATATGTAAAGACAAGGCAATGGTAATATGTTAAGAATTTTGAAGAGTGGTTTGCACGGTTCATCTGCTGGTTTACCACAAATGGCCCTTATGCACTTCTTTTGGGAAACGAATGCCCTATTTAGGTCTGTACTATTTCCCCATACAATGAGTTCATACCTGAGGACTTACTGCCTATTTTGCGTATGTACAATACGCAAAATAGGCAGTAAGTGCAGTATTTTTTGAGGCTATTTTAGTGAACTTGCGCAGAGCATAATAATATGTAAATCTTATGGTAAATTTTAAATCGAAAAATATTGGAAAAAATTAACTCGGCCACAAGTGAATTCAGACGGGAATCGAACCCGCGACCTTTGGAAATCCGGTCCAATGCTCTAACCGCTTAGAACAAATTTTATTATCTTAAAAGTGGTTATAGTGAGTTAACCTTAAAACATAGACATATGCGGTCGCGGACTTTTTTTTTTACTTTTGATCATAGTCAGTCATACATGATTTTTACGTTATTTTAACCGTTTACACACCGTCCGCAACGGAAGCTCCCGAAAGTAATATTTTTTCCCCGTTTTTGCAACTTTTTACATTAATGCTCTGCTTTTATTAATCGTAGCGTGATATTAAAATATCTAATAACCTTTCTAGATAAATGGACTATCCAACACAAAAATATTTTTTCAATTCGAACTAGTTGTTCCGGAGATTAGCGTGCTCAAACAATCAAACTCTTCAGCATTTTAATATTCCTAATAAATATTACGAATTTTATCATTTATGACAAGCGGCCGCGCTCGGTTTTACCCGCCGCGTGGTTCCCGTTACCGTGGGAATATCAGGATAATTTGCAGCTTATGTAGTTTTCTGATGTTTTAGCTACATTGCTGTAAAGTTTCATCAGTTCAGTAGTTTTTGCGTGAAAGAGTAACAAACATTCATCCATCCAAATAGCCTCACAAACTTTCGAACTTACAATATTAGGTAGCAGGATAGGATAAGTGCAAAGTAACTAGTTAGATCTACAGTGCCTACCACGCTGGAAAACCAATGCACGCCCCTGGCTGCATACAAAGTGTTATACAGTGACGTCACAAAATAAAACGCCGACCCGAAGTTAAAAAATTAAATATCTAGAAAGATATATTTATTTATTTATTATTACATATGGAAAAAATAAACACAAAGTATTTTTTTTATTTTTCATGTCCTATTTGATGGCAATTAAATCTAAAAGTGCTGGTAATCCCCATTCCGAACTCAACGGCATTGTCTAAACAGTCTTTGCATTGCCTACAAACGGTCGAAATGACGCGCTCACAACAATTTTACCAGTGAAAACCAGTGAGATCGGAGGGCCGTCCGTGTAGCGATAGCGAGCGGCGCGTGTGTGTGAGCGCGTCATATCGGCCGAGTACAGCGAATGTTTATGTTAAGACTGTGTTAACGGTTTACTCTAATCAGGAAACCGCATTTATGCGGCCAGCCTTAAAGTTTTAAAAGCCGTAGCTGCTGTTTACTGGCAGCCATGAAATGTTGCCAGATTACATTAATTTTACCTCTTTGTCTACAGATGTTAACAACAGAAGGCAAGCCGGCCCTAATCCACAAGACGTCAGTGAACTGCAGTAACCTCGAACAGAAGTTCCCGTCGCCTTTATTCGTGTTCGGTGAGAAGGTGCGAACGCGAGCGATCAGTTGCAAACAAACCACTATGGTCGCGCCCTTACACGTGCTGCTGTTTGCTTGCAGAAAGGTGGAATGGGTAAGTTAATATTGATAAAAAAGATAATTATGACATTGAATTCCAAACAACAAAAAAACTAGCAAAATCAGGCAAAAATGTGTAGTTTTGATTGGAAATGTGTTTTGACCATAACATGAGTCACGCTTCCAGCATGCGTAGCATGAGCACCTCGACAAAGCTTTCTCGACACTTTTCTCGCGCGAGCGTATTGTCTGTCCCGCTCATAAGACGTCGACAGCGAGTCGCGGTGCGCATGCTACGCTGGCAGGCGACACAACGGGAGAGACATTTTGTATGCGAATCTGAACAGTGCCTCTAGTGGGCAGTAGCAGAAGTACTGATTTTCGTACAAAATGTCTCTCGAGTAAACGGAAAGAATAACTCATGGAAAGCCCACTGGGCTTGAAACCGGTTTAATATATCCCGGTTAATAGAGATTTTTTATTAAGGTTTTTACAAAAACCGCTTTCGACGTATTTGGTATGAGAGTGCTTCAAAAACCTAAATAAACCGGTTTAATCCAAAGCTGCGAATGTACCTACTACTGGCGAGGCGATCAGGCTAATAGCGACCTTCCGTGACATAGGCTCGCTAGTCGATTTACCACTGACACGCTCGCGTTGGGAGAGCGGTATTTCAGGCAAATGGCGAATTTATGTCAACCTGAAAGTCACTATTCGATTTGCCACTCGCGCGCTCGCTTTGTCCTGTTGTGTAGGTACTTATAAAGAGCAGAACAACCTCTATAAACCGCTTAATTGGTTCAAAACCCTTGTTATTTTACTCTTCCATGAAACCGTTTTTTTAAGGTTTGGGTAGAGCCAAACCTTAATAAAATGGTTCCTCTCTACTCGCTGCTGCTGTACCGGTTTGAAAATGAACCAGATAAACAAGCCCTACACGGTACACCGGGCCGGGCACGAGACGGAACGTACATGCCATATATCCCTTGCGTGGTTGGCAGAGCATCAACGGAACAGATCAGTGACGTAGCGAAGATGATGCATGAATGATGAAACGTCTGGCCCCGGGCAGCAAAATACACGCTACGCCACAAGCAAGCATCACTCATAAAGCCCTTACTTAACGACGCCGTGTTTGGCTTTGGTTGGGACTCGATGTTCTTCAGCTTAAATAATGACTGGGTGTCAGCTCATCGCCTGTAACAGTTTCAAATATCCCGATAGGTTTTTACTATCTGCACTGGAAAGCTTGCAGCTGGTGTAGTCTATGTTTTCTTTTCGTTTTTTTTCTTTAGCTTTCGCTCCCACTGCAGCAACCATGGGAGATGTTATTACAATTTATAATACTTATTTATATTTGTCCTCAGGTGGACAACATGGTCCGTCTGGACAACTGGTTGAACTTCGACATGTCCCCGCGCGTCGCTTCGCTAGTACTCTCCCTGCGGCCCGCCATAGAAAAACTGGTGGAGCGCGCCGCAGCTCAGCCTGACGCTGCACTTCAGCTCCCGCCGGCTGACCAAAAGGTAGCTATAATCCTAGTCCCTATGTAGTGCATACAATAATTCCTGATTATCGCCTAACACTATTACTCATCTAGATTAAAGAAGCTGACGGTGGCCTCTTCATCACTCGTTAACTCCAAAGCGTACAATATAATAACAATAATATTTCGCGGCAAATGGCCAATGAGTACGTCAATGTAGCAAGCTGAAGTGAGTTGAGCACATCAGTCGTAGAACCGACGAGCGTTGGAGCAGACGAGTTCTCGAATGGAGACGGCGGCGTCTCGGCAAACAAAGTGTAGGACGCCCCAATGATAGATGGACCTAAGGCCTGAGAAAGGTGACAGGTAGCGGCTGGACGAAAAAGGCAGGAGATCTTGTCTTGTAGCGCACCATGGGGACTTACGTCAAGCAGGCTGAACGATGAGACAACTGGTTGAACTTCGACATGTCGACATTGGCAATATTGGCATTGTTACGTCGCTTTGCTAGTACTCTCTCTAAGGCCCGCCATAGAACGACTGGTGGAGCACGCCACATCTCAGCCCGCTGCTACCCGCTGACCAGAAGGTAATAAGAATAATAACTTGAAAGTCTTTTGACATGTCCCGGCAGACTAAAGATATAGTTCGTCAATGTAACAAGCTAAAATGGGTGGGCTCATCAGACGTAGTCGCTCAGTTACAGCTGGTTATCTTCCTAATCCTAAGTCGTCTTCTTCCCAAAGTCGTCACTTTCCTAAGTGGTCACTATTATTATCTTATACTTAAGTCGTCACCTTCCTATATTGTCATCTTCCTAAGTTGTCACTTTCCTGTGTCTAAAAGATGTCTAAGAAATTGATATTGCACTAATACAATAAATATTAAACCAAAAGTACCAGAGAAGCATAACCAACTAGAAGTTATTAAACTTAAATCATGAGCTGCTGCTAAAAAGCTCGAAACATCTAAAAAAAAACGCCTAGTGTGCTATGCTATCCTGTTACTTTGAGCTAATAATATAATAATTTAATCGGTCGATTGAAAAAAAGTAAAGTACATACCAAAGAGTTTCACTACACTAATTAGATGAAATTATAAGCGTGCTAGTCGCAAAATGTATATTACGTGCAAAAAGGAAAGTGACCACTTAGGAAGGTGACCACTTAAGAAAGTGACTATTATTGAGCAGTTCTATAGAAAACAGTATATTCATAACTCCAGTAGATCATAGTGAAGTACGAAAAATCATAATGAATTTAAAAAACAAAACCAGTCACGGCATCGATGAAATCCCACCTATATTGATAAAAGCTTGCGTCGACGAACTAACTTTGCCTTTCTTGAGTCTAATTAATCAATCTTTTCACGAAGGAGAGTTCCCAATGCTACTGAAAAAAACAATTATAAAACCTATTCACAAAAAAAAGAAACAACAGACATGAGCAATTATAGACCGATAGCTTTATCACCAACGTCTTCAAAAATACTAGAAAAAGCTATGTTTGACCGTGTTTACAGGTTTTGCGAAAAGTTTAACGTTTTCAATGAATGCCAAAACGGTTTCAGGAAGAACAAGTCCACCACACTGGCCGTATTGAAATATGTAAAAGAAATATTGAAAATTTTAGACGATAAAAAATATGCTGTCGGTGTCCTATTGGACATGACCAAAGCTTATGACAAAGTCCAACATAATATATTATTACAAAAACTTTATGATATTGGTATAAGAGGTCTTGCGCATAAATGGTTCACTTCATACTTAAAAGATAGAGAACAATATGTTGAAATAAAATACTTTGACGAAATCACGCAAGAAATGCAGCTTGTTCGATCGGATAGCAAAATAGTAAACTCATCTATTCCTCAGGGCAGTACAGTAGGATGTTTACTATTTTTAGTTTATATTAACGAATTACCTAAAATAATCAATGATCCATGCGTTTTATTTGCAGACGATATTTCCTTGCTTGTACCATGTAAAAATAACATAAACTTAAATTCAAAACTTACAGATCTATTCAGTAGCATATCTACCTGGATGACACAGCATAATTTAGAAATCAATTTCCTTAAAACAAAACTAATTACATTTCATCCGCGTCAAAAAGATAATTTGGAAGTAGAATTTTCTTATAACGGTGTAAAAATCGAAAACGTCACTGAATGTAAACTGCTCGGCCTGGTCATAGATTCACATTTGTGTTGGAAAGGCCATATAGCTAAAATAAAAACTAAACTTTCAAGTTTTACATACGCGCTAAGCGAAACTAAAAGAACCACTAATTTAGAAACCGCAAAAGCTGCTTATTACGCCTATGCACATGCGTGGCTTAACTACGGTCTAATATTATGGGGTTGTAGCTCAGATGCAGTCTCAGTTTTCACATCACAAAAAAAGTTAGTTCGCATTTTAGTAAACATTGATCAAACAGACAGTTGCAGACCATACTTTAAAGAACTCGAAATTTTACCTTTACCCTGTATTTATATATTAGAAATTTGTAAATTTATACATAAGAACCCAACATACTTTACAAAAAGGCAGGATATTCTATCACGATATACCTCACGACACGGCCACAAGTTAATGATACCCGTTAATAGGCTCCGAATGAACTCCTCTAGTCTTAACCAAATATAAATATAAACTTCCAAAAGAAATAGCTACAGAAAATAGTTACAATATATATATAAAAAAGGTAAAAACACTGCTCTTAGAAAAGTGCTATTATAGTGTTTCAGAATATTTAAATGATAAGGATTTAAAATTTTAAGAAATATATACTTAATTGTAATAAAAATAAGTCGTCCTCTATAAAAAAAAACCTATTTGCTGTGCCCTATCAGGGTCCACAATGTACTTACCATCTTTATGTTACCATCTTGTTACCATTTGTGGATTGCAATAAATTGAAATTGAAATTGGACAGTGACCACTTCGGAAGGTGACCACTTAAGAAAGTGACAACTTAGGACAGTGACCACTTCGGAAGGTGACGACTTTGGGAAGAAGACGTCGTAGTAATGACGAGCGTTGGAGCAGACGAGTCTTCAAATGACGAAAACGTACCTAGTGTAGAACGCCCTTCTGGATGGATCGACGACCTGAGAAAGGTGGCAGGTAGTGGCTGGATAATAAGGCGGGCGATCCTGTCTCGTGACGCACCATGGGGGAGACTTACGTCCAGCAGTAGACTACAATCGGCTGAATGATGAGACAACTGGTTGAACTTCGACATGCGGGTGGCTTCGCTAGTACTCTCTCTAAGACCATCAAACGACTGGTGGAGCCGCAGCTCAGCCCGACGCTGCACTACAGTTGCCACCCGCTGACCAGAAGGTAGCTATAATCATCATGATCTCAGCCACATGACACCCATTGCTGGGTATAGGCCTCCCCCAAAGATCTGGACAACGATCGGTCCTGCGCTGCCCGCATCCAGCGGCTTCCCTTCCCGCGACCGCGCACCAGATCAACGGAACGTCGTCCGGTGCGCGGTCGCCATTCCAGAAACTTTCCGCCCCAACGGCCATTGGTCAACGGTTATTATAGTTCTACTCATCCTCCTACAGATGTTTTATCTCACGAGCGCGGGTGAGTCATACTTGTAGTAATACGTATGGACACGTGCGCTTGTGTGTGCGCAGCGATCGAGCCGGACGACTCTGCAAATGCTGAGCGCTCCTGAGCTTACGCACTCAAAAACAATCTCATGTACAATTTACACACAAGTATGGGTTAGTCAGCCGCGCTCGTAAGAAAAAAAACATCAGGGCCCGTAGACAAAGTAACATCGTAATGTAGCGAAACGATAATTCGATTCGTTATTGTCTATATTCGCCAATTAACTTGCGGTAAGACCACGTGATATAGCGCGGCCTTTGCCAGTCCGCCAATCCCATACATTTAATTATTTTCGAACTTTGTTATCGTTTTTGAATAGTTACTTTGGCTAAGGGCCCTGTACCTATAAACGTATAACTAACCTACTTTCCTTCAATATCCATGTTACTTAGTTAATTATTTTTTTTACAGGTCATTGAATGTGTGCGAGCGTTGTGCGTGATGAACGCTGGTGACCACGAAATACAGCGAGATGTAACCCCCCTTGCATTCAGACCGGATGGGGCCAAAAGGGGCTCTTTCAGAGGTTGGGGTACGAACGGACCCCGCGGGGGATTCGGTAACCAAGGCGGGTTTGGAAGCAACCAAGGCGGATTTGGAAGTAACCAAGGCGGATTTGGAAGCAACCAAGGCGGATTCGGAGGCAACCAAGGTGGATTTGGTGGCAACCGAGGCGGATTTGGTGGCAACCGAGGCGGATTTGGTGGAAACCGAGGTGGTTTTGGGAACCGTGGTTTTGGTGGTAACCGTGGTTACGGAAACGGTGGTTTCAGAGGAGGTAGAGGCGGCTTCCGAGGCAGGGGTGGGTGGTAATAGTTCCCAGTAGTAAAATTTGACATTCCTAGTTTAAATTATGATTATTCTCATGTGACTAAATAATATAAGTTCTAAGTAATTAAAATAAATGAGTAAACCAATAACTATTGTTGTTTTATTGAAAACATCAACTAATTGAAATAAAATTAGCAAATTGAAAAAGAAAAAAATCCAACCACAAATAAGTTCTAAATCTACACACTAACAATAGTTACATCTGTCCATTGTCCAGTGGAAAAAAGAAAACACTCCCGACCAGAATTATCACAGAACAGCAATCGCCCGTAGGCGATAGTCTTCGTCAGTCAACAGGATGTTGCACCACGATCAATATAAAGTCCTTATCCGGCGCTACCATCACCTCACTTCTCTTGCTTCTAATCCTCAAGAACGTCAAATCGTTGGAAGGGTCCAAGTCTCTTACCACAGCTTTCGCTTTGTCCACCAAAGCAGACATAAGCCCTGCATATTGGACCGACACGTGGTTGTCCAAAGTCGTTTTGATAGGTATACCCTCCCCGTTGACTATAATTACGCCGTGCACACCTCTGTGCGAAGCGAGCTTACGCACGGTTTCTTCGGCCTCGTTTGCCATTAATTTTGATATGTGTTTATTTGGAAAACTTGATTTAGTGACAGGACGTCAATCATGCGAATACTTTTTATCATTGTGATGACACTTTATTGTCTTGCTTGTCATGTAATTACAATAAAACTATTCCAAATTCAAATGAAATGTTGGAACTTGTCATGGAATTATTAGGCCTTTGCTTGCTGTATAACTATAAATGACACCATGGTTCCTTTGCCCGTGTTGCACGGGGGGAGATAATGCAGTCGACACACATAATTGTTACAAAAATGCAGATGGTTCATATGAAAACATAAAACTGAAAACAGATTCCGACGAAAACTTGTCTTCTTTAGCATTAGATTCATCTATCAAAAGTATCATTAGATTACACAGACATTTGAAAGCTATTCAATATAGCATTATTTTGATAACAAACTTATCAAAATAATGCTATAATACGTACATAAACGCAGTAATTTACAGTAATTTTATCGCGCGTTGAAGCGGTATTATGACGCCTCGAAATAGAACATATGGACTTTCTTTAATCCGTGCACTCGCAAGCTAATCCGAAATTAATTACCTATCTGTAGACATGGATGGGGTATCTGAGTTCGTTGCCTAGCGACCGTCGTTATTTTGGTCATATTAACAAAAATATTATTGGCAACTATCACAGATAGCCCTCTATCCATATATACAGACAAGTTATTAATTTCGGGCGTAAGTGACCTAATTTTACCGCGAGCATAACGCGACTCGATGTAATTTTTATTTTTCATTAGATGTGGTTTATATTTATTTTTCTAAAAGATATTGGAAAAGCTATAACTTGATTTTGAGGATCCTAACTTCGAAACTGACGGACTTTCATGCAAACTTTAATTCCCTATTTTAACCCCTTCGTCGTCTCAGCCACGTAACACCCACGCTTGGCAGGCGGGTTGGCGATCGCAGTATGGCCAAGTTTGTAGGAGACACTGCTTCCTGTCTCCTGAAGGCCGAGTCCCTTAGTCGCCTTTTACGACACCCACGGGATGAGAGGGGGTAGTGCTATTCTAAGCCGACACTACGCGCAGTTGTTTTTAACCCCTTAGGGGGTGGTAAAAAAAAAACTTTTCTTAATGCTCATTTCCACCAAGAAAGATATCTACCCTCCAAAAATGGTGTCTCTACTTGCAGCCGTTTGGCCTCAACTCTACCGTATGACAACAATAAATCAATTTTGAATTCTGTAAATATTATGTGACGTTGTAGTTATGGTAAATGTTAATATTTTTTTATTATTCATAATTACTAACAATTATCATCCTTTAAGTACCGACATGCCATTTTAGTTACATAAGTACCGACGTGAGGTCTGCTAGACCACTATTAGGCCACTATAGGAAAACTTTCATATTACAAAATATTATAATTTTTTAAATGTGTCTATGCATTAATAATATATTTAGTTATTGTATAAATAAAACAAAATAAAGAAGTTTTCATATTTATTACTAATTATAAACATTTACACTGTACCCTCAAATTCTTTAAGAGAAAAAAACTACTTTTATCTTAATAACTAATTATCAAATATATTTTTTTCTGGGCAATTTTTTTTTCTTAAAAATTTAGACTACGTAAACAAAAAACTTAAAAAATACAAATAATCAACCGTATTTAAAAAAAACATAAGGCACCAAGTTGTTGGAAATATCAAAGTTTACAAAGACTTATTGCTTGAAGGCTTGCTGCATTGTAGGCATACTTTTTTCATACAAAAGTTACATAATTATGCAGTCTTGCAGTCTTTAGTCTTTCCAAGGCAACAAACTTCGGGTCAATGTCGTCAGATTCGGATGCTGAGCTCCCATTTAGCCATGCTTCTAAAATCATAATATAATCTTCATAGTATTTACTTTGACGCCTGGTTTGATATATTTTTTACTGACAGTAACACTCATATTTGCATTTGTGGCAGCCCGTTTCATAAAAAAACGAAAGTATCAACATAATCTGAAAAAAAGTCGTATCCAAAAAGTTACATACAAGTGGTCTGACAGACCACTCGAGATCTTATATAAATCAAAACTCACCGGAATCGCACGTTCCGATACCGCCACTCTCCACAGATGCTGCCGGGCGGCTGCCCAAGGGGTACACAAACGCGCGAGAGGCTACTTCTTCGCTAACATATCTAACTACACAATCCGAACCCTCAAAGTGTCTGACAGACCACACGTCGGTACTTAAAGGTTAAAGCGGTTACCGGTTATTATTAATAATTTTCACACTATTAACATTTAACGTGACATATAGATAAACAAATACAAACAGTAGAATATTAGCGACTTTTCTCGAACAAATCACGAACAAATGGCAGACAGAATAACGTATCGAGAGGTCACTAGAAGGCCGCGACTTTTCTCGTCAGTCTGTGTTATCTATCTGCTACGATGATGCTGACACACGCACGTGCTACCACAGAGTATTTAATTGTACTATCTACGTAAATGTACAAGTACTCGTTAACTCGACTCAGAAACTCAAAAAGCCAGACGCTTTAAGAGAAGAATCGCGTAATGCCTGCTACACACGTAACGATATATCGTAGCGATTTCAGACTGCAGATAAATCGAACGTTCCTAGTGTCTCCACACGCCTCCGATATCGACGTCGGTCGTCAGTTCGCTCACGCAAGAAACATGTCATCCACGATGGAAGATGATGAAGCACTTGCGATATTAATTAAGTCTGGTTATGTGTTTAAAGAAAAAAAGGCGCGGAGTGTGTGGTATAAAGACTGGCTCATGATAAGGAAGCTATCTTCTCATACTAACTTATTAAATGAGTTGAAATTCCCTCCGAAAGTTTGGCATAATTATTTGAGGATGAATGAGAAGGCATACTCAAATCAGTCATTTTGCAGTGAGCGATCAGCACGTGCGCATACAAGCGAGGTCCGTGACGTACTGGCGCGAACTGAATGATCGCCATCACAGACATTAGATCTATGCTCTATGTCTGTGATCGCCATGCACTCGCGACGATAAAACTGTGCAAACGCAACCGACAACGATTTATCTAATAGAAATTGCAACTGCCACCGATGGACTATAACCTGCAACGATTTATCATACACACGATCGGTTTGCACAGATTAATCGCTACGATATATCATTACGTGTGTAGCAGGCATATGTTTAATACGGCTAAATCGACCGATCACTGGACTCGATACCAAAAAGCCTTAACTGCCTACAATAAAGAACTACGGAAAGCGAAAAGACTCTCGTGGAGGAAGGTCTGCGAGGAGATCAGCAAGACTCCGCAAGGAGCACAAAGTCTTGGCAAAATCGCCTACAATCCAGCTGGGACTCCTAAAGAGGCCAGATTGGCACCTTCACCAAAAGGCGGAAGAGACCCTAGATCTCCTAGCGTCAGCAGATTTCCCTGGATCGGTGGAGGTATTAGGGTCGAATGAGCATAATGTTCCTCACAATCGATTCTCTAGGCCTGCAAACGAGGACTGGAGAAGAGCAGTCAGGAACTTCAGACCAAATAAAGTTGAATGGGCAATAGACTCATTCAAGCCAATCAAAGCTGCAGGTGAGGATGATATCTTTCCAGCTCTTTTGCAACAAGGGAAGGACATCCTGATCCCAATTTTGGTCCAAATCTTCATGTCGAGTTACGCATGGGGTTACATACCATAAAAATGGACTATGGTCAAAGTCTGTTTCATCCCTAAGGCTGGAAAAAGGACTTCTCGCAACCAGTCTTTCAGTTTTCTTTTTAACACTGGTCGGTATGGTAGTAACCAACAATCATTTCTCAATCACAAATGGTCACAAACCATTATAAAGGTTTGTATATATGGCTGATGGCTTCATTTCATTAGGACATGGTGTCCCACCTGGTATCTCTTTGATTGCGCAACCAAGTAGATAGGAGGTGAGGTACCATCCATAGAACTGTACACATTTTCCTTTAGGACAATAAAGTTAAACTCCCGTTGTCGGATTTTTTAAAGTTTGATGACATGTTGATGGCGCAAACCTGGTTGTCCTAATGAAATAGGGCTCTAAGAGCCCAAACTTATAGAAGCGCATCGCCGCAACGAAAATGCGCGCTGCTAATATAGGCCTTATTGATTACCAACTGAGGAAGCCAATATATCAGAAGCAGCCGGCCAACGTAGGTCACTTACTACTAGAGACTACTTAATTATCCTCCTGATAAAAGAATGGTGGTGGTTTTGCAAGTTTGATTGACTTTCGTTGATCAGTCATGAGATGGGTGACCATTTTATTACAACACACAGCTTCTGTACTTCGAAGATGTTGAGCGCCTCCTTGGATTTGACATCGGCAACCCTACCTGTATCCTTGTAGTGAGGACAAGGAAGACTGATAATGATGAAATATTATCTCTTATTTATATTCCCAAGCAGTTAAAAGAGAAATAAGTACTTATTTTTAATAGGTAAACATGTATTTAATACATTATACTAGTTCAAGTACATAATAATATGTTAGAATTACAATGTAATTAGAGAAATGCTTGGATTCAACTATTTTACTTCACATCTAACTAAGTTTATTTCACATCAATGTTTGCAATCCATAAACCAAT
Source organism: Chrysoteuchia culmella (assembly GCA_910589605.1). Taxonomy (NCBI): domain Eukaryota; kingdom Metazoa; phylum Arthropoda; class Insecta; order Lepidoptera; family Crambidae; genus Chrysoteuchia; species Chrysoteuchia culmella. Next base: position 10,186,009 of record OU342664.1, on the reverse strand, counting down.
TGCTCATGGAAACATCATTTAACACTTTATCAATACTTTTAAGTTTCAAAAGTTTCACCAATCTTCTCCATTTGCAAATACAATGGCATTCTACCCGACCTAAGTTTTTGCCTTTTGTGAACCTTTAACTTGTGTTTCATCATTTGTTTCCGGGTTCCAAAGGCTTTGTTACAAATATCACATATCTGATCCCTTATGCCCATATGTGCTACTTTGATATGTACCTCTAATTTCTTCTTTGTGTAGAAGCCTTTTCCGCAAGCATCACAATTGAAGTCCCGATCAGCTCGGTGTGTTACTGTATGTTTGTTTAGATTACTTTTGCTAACAAAGCGTGCAGCACATTCCGTGCACTGATAAGGTTTTTCTCCAGAATGGATTCGCATATGCAATTTGAGATAGTCTCTAAACCTACCTCTATATGGGCAATGAGGACACTTGAATGGAAGCTTAGTGAAATGAGTCAACCGATGGCGTGAAAATGTACCTTTCACAGCAAATTTTTTCCCACAAATATCACACATAAATGGACAATCTGGCAGATGAATTAACTTGTGTTTTTTGTAATAAACAGTTGTATACAACTTTTTACACACAGGACAAGTAATTTTTCTGTTTTCATGGTCTGAAGACAGCCGGTGTTCACAGTATTCTTTCAAAGTTTCAAAATCTAATTGACATCTACTACAATAGTATCTCTGTCCTTCAATCCATGGGTCTGTGTTATCATTATCAATGTTATCATCGAAATTGTCATCTGCCATAAAATCATCAAAATTGTTGTCGATTAACATAGTTGGTTTAGGTTTATATTTAGTTATTTGTTTCAGAACTTTGTCTGACTTTTGAGCAGTTTTTCTAAGCAAAATAGCCCCTTGCAAAAGATCATGACAAGACCGACATAAGTATTTAGGATATGAATCTTTTTCGTCAATTTCTATCCCAAGAAATGAGGAAAAAGCCTGTGGGATGTCTTCATCCGAATTACCAAATATTGGTATGTCCATACCCGCCTCTTTCAAACAAATCCTGCAGGTGTTTTCCGGGTATCGACTTTTCTTTGAAATTTGATATTTCTTCGGTCTTCTTATTTTCTCTACATGCGAAGATGCAGGTTTCTGACTTTTCCTGCAGTGTAACATTTTCAACAATAGTAGTGATCCAACCATTTTGGAAATCGTTTCTTTGTCGATTGGTAATGGTCTCCCAGATCGTAAACTCAAGATTCTCTGGCCTGGTTTATCTGATTAAACTTAAACAGAAATTGAATTGGTAATTTCATAAATTGTAATGTTGAAATTACGAAAAAAAATTACAGCACAGACAAATAAAATTCAATTTTTTGAATATAATTGAAAGATTTTTGACGTCTCGTTTCGCCTATAAGAAAGAATGTATGAATGAATGTGGAATGAATGAATGGTTTAATTGATTTGTTTTTTTTGTTGATATGACACTCAGTGTTGCCAGATAAAAAACTTTACTACAATAAAGCCAAAAGTGCAAAACCGCATTCCTGTCATGCGCCTAATTGTCTTGGTCGTGTAGTACAACTTAGCAGGGCTTTTATAACCGGTTTATTTTCAAACCGATACAACAGCGAGTACATAGAAGCCGTTTTTATTAAGGTTTGATTCTACCGAAACCTTACGAAAGCCGGTTTTGAAAGAAAAATTAAAAGGGCTTTGAATCAATTAAGCGGTTTATAGAGGTTTTTTCTGCTCTTTATAAATATGTACCTAAACACAACGGGACAACGCGAGCGCGTGAGTGGCAAATCGAAAAGCGACCTTCCAAACGTAGACTTAAGCCCGCTATATGCATGAAATACCGTTCTCCTAGCACGAGCGCGAGTGGTAAATCGACTAGCGAGCTTATGTCTACAGACGGAAGGTCGCTATTAGCCTGATCGTCTTGCCAGTAGCAGGTACATTTCGCAGCTTTGGATTGCATTCCAAATTCATCGGAAGCGGTTTTTGTAAAAACATTAATCAAAAACCTCAACCGCTTTTTTTTCAATCCGGTTTCAAGCCGCGACTTAGTACTGGGTTTTTTTTAGTACCAACCAGACTACCGGCACCTAGCCGGCTACCGGTGGAAGTCATCGTCGTGTTGTGTCGGTGTCGCGTCGGCTAATGGAAAAACGCCTACTAATGACGAGGCAGTATAGTCTTTAATCTATGACTCTAGCCTCTTCCTAGGAAGAAACCGGCTGAAGACCATGGAAGTCAGGGCCGGTAAAATTTAAAAAAAATTGAGCAATGAGCTGTCACTGTCAGATTCAGAATTTCAGACAATTTGCTATAAAATTTGTGATTTGCTTGCGCTGCGCGTCTGACTTGGATATTTGGAATATTTACGTAAATTAACTTATATTGGTTTTCTAATTTCATGTATTTTGTAGTTTTCGTTAGGTAGGTACGAATGTGTAGTCGCGTACACTGTGCAGTTTAATTATTATTCGGTAAGCATTATTGTATTTGCCTCTTTTCTCTATGAATATTATCCTAATATCATATCAATATTCACAAAAATCCTTTGAAAGTGATTATAGTACTTTTACTATAATAATTTTTTCGTTTTAATTACTTGAGTCTGAATTTAGGGAAATGGGTTGCGAGGGAAAGGGAGAGGCGCCCTCTGTCTTCCTGCTTCTGTGTTTGCGACTGATTGATAGTTCTATCTAAATGTATAAAAAAATGTGTTTTCGCGTTAAATGCTTTGGTGGGGGGATGGGGGGACATACCCACTCACTCACACCCATTCCAGATTCAACTAAAGTAAACATGAGCCCTTTTGTTACCGTTAGCAGGCTGCAGATGTTCTTTTAGGCCAATATGTGATAAATGATAATATTTGAATACCTCTTACTTTACCATCAACTATGACCCGTCTTTTCTGCAACTATGTATTAATTTTAATAGTTACATTTCTTTTCCAGATTTTTATCCCTAGTCGGAACACTTAAAATATCAAATTCCTTTTTTTGGAAGGAGGCATTCATAAATTGATTTTCATTGGAAGGAAAAATTCAGCATTATGAGTGGGCCAATGATGATTTTCAAAATGCTTCATTGCAAACAAATATCAAAAAGAAGAAAAGCAAACAAACAATTATTTAAAATTGAAGAATCTTCAAACTCATCTTTAGATAGTGAAGATAAAAATGAATCGAAAGAAGTATATTCATGTAGAGTTTGTATGACTGAAGGTCATATTCCGATATTTGGTAATGATCTCGTAGATGATATGTCAGAAGCATTAAAAACATTTGGGGGCATTGAGCTTGAAGCTGAGGATGCTTATCCAAAAAATCTGTGCTCTAGTTGTTATACACAACTCCAGAATGCAATTTCCTTCAGGAAAACTGCTCAGAAGACAGATCAATTGTTGAGAAGTCCAGAAGTGAAACATTATATAGAACTTAGTGTAGAAGAAGAACATAATATAGAACCGGATCCGTCAATTGAAGATGACAACACAAATGAATATGCAGAAATGGATGATGATGGTGATGAAACATATGAATATAAGAGTAAAAAGGTTAAAAAAGAAAGAAAGTGGAGATGTAAAAGGTGTAGTTTACAATTTAAAGGTTTTGAAGATTATCAAGCTCACAGATTGTCTGATGAACATGAGAACTTTCGACAGACTTGCCCAATCTGCAACAAGTCCTTTATGCATTCATCTTTTAGGAACCATATGAAGCTTCATGGGAAAGAAAAACCGTACATGTGTGATTTTTGTGGGAAGAAATTTAGAATGCAAGGACAGTTCAATCGTCATCGAGCAACACACATTGATGACTTACCGTTTCAATGTTCTCTTTGTCCCTACCGTGGGAGGTTTAACGAATGTTTAAAAATGCATATGCGGACACATACAGGTGAAAAGCCCTACCATTGTGCAGTATGTCCTGCTCGCTTTGTGAATAAGGGCAACTTGAGTCGGCATGTACTGATACATAAGGATGAGCGAGATTTCAAATGTGATGCATGTGATAGAGGATTTTATACTAAACGGGAGCTAGAGTTGCATTTAAAAGTAGATCACACGGGTGTCAAAGACCATGTCTGCAACCTTTGTGGTAAAGCTTTTGGCTACAGAAGACAAATGCTCAAACATCAGTTGAAAGTTCATAAAAGAGAAAAACTAAAAGGAGGTAGAGTTCCAGTTTATTTGACAATAGAATCCGAGAAGCGAAGATTACTCTCTTATATGGGTCAAAATGAAAATATCTCTTAGAAAAATTATGATGAGTAAACTAGCAGCCGCCGGCCCGCTGCCCGCTGTTTCACCTGCATGGTTCTTGTTGAGTGTCGGGATTATTATCTTAAGCTTTAATACAGGCTACCTATTGTTGTGTGCCAAACGTTATCCAAATCCAATCAGTAGTTTTTGAGTTAATTCATTACAACATACAAAAATGCAAATCTTACCTTTATATAATAAATATTAATTTATTAATTATAGTATAAGATTAGTTTAAGTATGTCTACTAATTTCTGGCAAAATTTTAGTTTAGATTTGTGACCGCTTTTAAAATTTGGATTTAATAAAGAATAAAAACCATAATTATTTGATATTTACCAGCTTCCTCAAAATATCTCTGGTAGACAATGAAAACTGAGTATAATTTTGAAGTCCTCTAGAGAAGAATGCTGTTATGCTTAAATTTCGTTTAGTTGCAATGCATTCCTCCAGAAGAAAGAAACACAACTTGGTGATTTGCTCTTTATTTATTTTTAATATTTGCACATGTATAATAATTACTGTAAAGGCACAGAATACTAAATAGTTGGTAAAGGGCCTATTTCAATTAGAAACTAGTCTGCTAGTATTGTATGGTTATATTATCAAAATAAACTCAACAAAATGATCTGTATTAAGACTTTTTTTTATTTAAGAAATGTACAATTATTATTTTAATTTTGATCATTTCATACTAATAAAGACTATTTTTATTTAAGAAAAGTATGTACTTACAATTATTATTTTAGTTTTAATCATTACATAGATACTAATAAAGTAAGCCTTTTTTATTTAAGAAATGTACAATTATTGTTTTAATTTTAATCATTACTAATAAATACAGCACTGTTTTATGGATATTATAAGTATCATAGACAAATGGACTTTTATTATTACATCTATATTCAACAACCTGTTTGGCGCAGGGGTACTAAGCCCGCCTTCTGCACCAGAGTTCCCAGGTTTCGATCCCCGGACAATACAAATATTTGTGTGCTTGAACATGTCTATTTGTCTTGTTTAATATGTAGGTATATTATGCATGCATTTACAAAAAAAAGTATATAAGTATGTTTATCCATTATCTAGTATCCATAACACAAGTTCTTCATGAAACTTAACATAGGCTAGATAATTTGTGTGTTGTATGCAATTATTTATTTATTTACCTAAATACATACATCAAAGTTGAATATAATAAATAAAAGTTATGTCATTACAAGAGAATTACCAAACAGCAAATAAATGTAAAAGCTTTTCAGTGAAAAACGGGTCATAATAACAAAAAAATGACTTTTGTATACTATTTAAATAATTAAATATTCTTCATCAGCTGCCGCTGTCTCCATATTGTTTATTTTCAAATAATTGGGAGTTCTACCAGTTCTTAGCTTATCCCGTTTGTGTACTTGCAAAGTATGTTTAATGAAGGATGGCCGGTATGAAAAAGACTTGTCACATTTTTTACAATGGTACATCTGTTCTCCGGTACCATTGTGTAATCTCTTCTTATGCAAGTTTAAATTATGTTGAGAAAAAAAGCTTTTATGACAAACATCACATTTAAATTCACATTCTGTTTTATGAGTTAATGTATGTCTATTTAGATTGCTTTTATTGGTGAACCGTCGAGAGCACTCTGAGCATTCATATGGTCTATCTCCTGAATGTTTTCTCATATGTACTTTAAAATCGCTCGGAAATCGACCTCTATATGGACATTCTGGACATTTGTAAGGCAAATTGTCAAAATGGCTTTCAAGGTGGTTAGTATAAGTTGGGTTCATAAATTTTTGTCCACAAATTTCACACTGATAAGTTTTCAGCTTTTTATGCAGAATTAAATGTCTGACAATACATTTAAATTTTCTGCAGCAAAAGGGGCAGGTATCACTTACATTTTTATGTGCTACTGTCAGCATATGTTTAGCATAAACTTTAGAATTTGAAAAATCTAAATCACATTTACTACAGTGAAATATAGTATGTTCATCTTGTAAAGTCTCCTTAAAGTCCCATTTCTGGTAATGTTTTTTAGGGAATACATCTGTTTCACATTCTTCAGACTCTGATGTCTCACTAGTGTTTATGTATCCTGCTTCTCTCAATAATTTATCACTTTCTTGTGCTATCTGCCTAAATTGCAAAGCACTTTGTAACTGCTCATTGCAGGAATGGCACAAATACTTAGGGAATTCATCATCTTCTTCAATTTTTACATCTGTGAGCTTATAGATAGCCACAGAAAGACCACCAAAATTGTCCTCACTGAATATGTGAATATCACCATCGTTAAGACAAATTCTACACGAAGTTGGTACAAATTCAACTTTCGTTTTTATTTCAAAAGGTAACCGTTTACGATTTTCATCGTGATCTAATTCTTCTGAGTGTTCGTATCCTTCAGAGTTTATTTCGACGTCCCAGTTATTACCCTGTATTTTTTTCGTCGGGCTTTGCCAATGTCGTGGGCCTTGCGACATTTTTATAAATTGTAACTGATAAACTTTCAAATTCTTTTCAACCCAGGTAGAATATACAGGCACTTTTAATATAAAATTCACAAATAAACTTTATTATTTACACAACACAAGGGCAATGGGCAATGCTGGCGGCGGCGTTGGCTGTTTGGATCACAAATTATTTATGATGTGCTACCTAATTTGGTTGGATCACCTTTGGATTTTAGATATTGATACCATACAACAGGGGGTCGACACTTCATACAAAAATGTAAAATAGGTATATGGATTTATGAACGTAGTTTGTACCAACATCAAATTACGAAAAAACCCGACTAATGAAAAAGGAAGTTTAATAGATTTGTCCCATCGTATTATAACGACACCGTAACTTAGCAGTATTATACGTCACGTCATGTTGGCCAGCATGTGACGCGCCGCCGAATTTAACTTTATCTGTCACTGATAACGTAATATTTTGCTCAGAAGTTTTTAATTTATTTTTACATAATTTTAATAATGTTATTAATTACAAAGATACATAAGGTGGCAAATCTTTGCGAATGTGCGAAATTTGTTGTGTCCGTAGAGTGAGAAGGTTGAAAAAGGTAATATTATGGCTAAATTCCCGCTTGAGCTGAACAGGTAATATAATCAATTGTTTTAATAAAAACATTGTTTCAAGTCTATTTGAGTAAAAACATGTTAATAATAATAGTATTATCAGTAAATATTATGGATTTAAGTAATAATTTTATGAAAATTACAATATTGTAGTTTATACTATATTATTGTCATAGTGCTATGTCATTGTCAAGTTATTAGTTATCGATTATGTTATATTTTAGATGTCCGTCATGGGGACGAAGACTTCCAGACCAGCTTCGGTTGGATCCCGGTACCCGGGCGAATAACATCCAGTTCGGAAGAAGAGCTCACCGCTAATGTCCTTTCTATCAGTGGCTGCTTCATCCTCCTGATACTGCCTTCCAATATTCCTACAGATTTATCAGAAATACATGAATCATATGGAACCTTGTTTTATTTTTGCAATACTATACTAATAGGTAACTAATAACTGCCGAGTGGAATGTGATCATTTATAATATTGTAAGTATTATTTATCGATATCGATAGGTATATGGTTAGGGGTGCATCCCTAATCCCTTGTCATTTTGACAACTGACACTGTTATGTTGGTACCTCTTAAAAAATCTCAGGTTGGTAGAAACTACGTTCATAAATCAGTTTAGTGGCTTGTATGGAAGTGCCGTCTCTTAAAAAACGTAGTGATTACTTGCTCAGTGGTTTTGGCTTCTTCCGTTTTCCACAGTTTTTTTTTATTTGAATGATATTTATTTTTCAACCATGAAATTCAAAGATTAGTGTAAAGTGCGTTTCATTCTATATTTCCTTTTCCGTTAGGTTGGTACCCCTGTCGATATCTGTCAAAAGATTAGGTGATGCTGATTTTTTAAGTTTCGGAAACAACATCATACTCAAAACATTAGAAAGCGGTTAAAGAAAAACGGTTTTGAATTAATGTTTCTAACACGTTCGCGCCTTTTTTACACACAGGGGTATCAACCGAACAATAAAGGGAATATACGATGGAACGCAACGCACACATTTTAATTACATGATTTCATACTTTGATGACTAGGCAGTTTGGGCTCTGACCTTAACCTTCGTTTTTGGATGGAAATGGAAGGAGGAACGAAATGAAAAAAAAAAAACAAAAAAGAAAAGTAAACAAAGTGAATATTGTCCTATTTGTCTTGCAATTGCAAAAATATTTAATTATCTTTGTTCTATGGGGTAAAATTGATTTCATTTCATCAATAAATATATAATTCATCAATATACAATGAATATTTTTAAGGTAAGTAAGGTTATGTTCAAAATCTGTATTTGGCTACAATCTTTAAAAACATTGCAAAGAGGCTGCCATTATTTATTTGGTTCATGAAATATGAATGAGTGACTGCACCTGTTGGCCATTTTATTTTGCAGACTGCTCTTCGCTCACTTTCTGTTAGATCAGCTATCACTACCAACCATGCGAGTTTTCGGCCACTCTCTACAGCTGCAACTATTATACCCCCGACGCAGTTAGATAATGTTCCAACAGCTACGGTAGAATTGGATAAACTCTATAAAAGAGTTGAGTTGGAAATGAAAGGTATTGACCCTGCAGTATTGCTCAGTTATTCCTGGTTTTGTGTAGCTGCAGCATCCCATTTGGGTATTGAAGTGACTAGAAAGTAAGTAACTAAATTAAAAATAATTGCATTTACAAAAGAAAAAAATGTACTCATATTACATTCAAGGACAACACTTGAATTTCTAGCTTCATCACAGATTTACAAGCTTGCATTTTCTTTTTCAGTTGGGCTTTACGTAAAGCAGAAAAAGAAAGACATACTCTTCTGAGATGTGTCCACATTTACAAGAAGCATAAAGTTCAATATGAAATTCGTACTTATTTTAGATTCTTACACCTGCAGAGGCTTACAGGATCAACATGTGGCACATATTTAGAATATATTGAGAGAAATCTTCCTGAGGGCTGTGCTCTCAAAGTGACTAAAGTGGAATGTTTAAAAATGCCTGATCACATAACTCCCCCTGGACAAGACAAATAATATGATTGTTACAAATATTTTTTTTGATGTTGTAAGGCTTTTAGAATAAAAATAATTATTAGATGATAAAAATTCTTTAATAATTTTTACATTATTTTATAAGAACTATTATAGTTCAGGAGCTCTTAATTTCTATATCTACATAATTGAGCATTTGATAGAAATAAATCACAAATTATTTAATATTAGGAATACAAATAAATCACAAATTATTAGGAAGTAAGAACTTTGTTTGTAATTATAATTTTTGGGAAACTTGGCCCTTGACCATCACAGTTGTTTTAACCTTACTACACAATTATGATTCTACGACTAACAGAACCAAGGGTATTCAGTTACATCTATGGTTACCATGTTGGTATAATACAGATACAACTGCCAGGTACCTACCATCTCAATAAAATTAATACAACAGGACTTTACGCAATCAATATTACAGATGTCCCATGCCTTGGCAATTGGCGGCATTGCCTATGGTGTTGCCAACAATATATGTACCTTTTACCCCTGTTATCTAAACTTGTATGAACCCACCACAGATTAACGAGTCACTTGCATATTTTTAAATATAATACAGCTAGAAGACTAGGAAACAACATCACGGCAGGGGACATCTTACATACTGTAATTACCAATACTATTTCCTAAGTTTTTTTAAAAGCAGTCTTAGAGTATTTAACAAACAGCTAAAAAAGTTAAAGTATCAACAACAGGCCTAGTAAATTGTTTTTTATTCTTAAAACACACACCTAGCTTATTAAAAAATAACTTCAGAATAGTAGATTTGTGCTAAAATATTAAAATAGTTAACATTAACACTTTAGGAATTGAATACATAAATACTAATAATGTTCAGTCCATAAAATTTGGCATCAGTATCTCTTTGGCAACGAGGTACTATGAGATTTGTTCTATTCAAACTGGTGATCTTTGCACACAGTGAAGATAAAGAGGATTGCAAAGGCAAGCTCGAGAGCATGGAACATTAACATCACTGCACACCAAATATATTCTAGGCGAAGAATATATGTTTGGTATATGAGAAAATAGCACACTCCCACAGCTGATGGAATGGTCAGTATTACAGAGAAGAACACTGGTATTTCTGGAATAAATAAGAAATTTATTGCAATTTGCATGCATGTGTGAATAAAACCAAAACAAATGGCCCATAGATCTTAAAAAATATATTTTCTTACTTTTGCTGGCCAAATTTCCACGTCTTCCTAGGAATATACGAATTACCTCGACAAGACAAAGTGCAGAAAATATTCCTGCTTCAGTCATTAGAGCGTTTTCCGGATATGAAACGTTTATAGCTTTTAGTATACCCATGGCTACTTCACAAACGAAGAACATACCTAAGTAAAAGCTGTTTAGGTAAAGAAGTATTTCATAAGCTAAACTGGAGTTTACATTAGTAACTTTAGACATCTTATTTTAGAGAAAATTGCTAATCGACCACAGGACAATAATTTGTTTGTTTACAAAATCGTTGGCATGACAAGCGCGCTTAATTCAATAATAACCGGAAGCAGTGTGGACATACGCATATTGGAAAATAATACATATCAGCAAATTCAGAATTTTACCAAAACGTAATGGTATATATAAAAAAATATTTAAAATTAATGAGGTAGTTTTCTTTATATTTTGATACTTACATATACTTAAACAAAGTTATTTTGTTTACCCAAAACCTCAAAACCATTTGTAGAACTCAACCTAACGAACAATTTCGTACGGAAGCAACCCTGAAATCGAGAAAATAAATCGGCTGTTTCATATACATTTTATCAGGCGCCCGATTCTCGCGCCTTCGACATCTCGAATTCGACATTTTTTGGAGTAAAAATCTGTATTAAAAGCTCACAGAAAACAATCTTCGACATTATAGGATTATCAAAGATAATTGAAACTAAAGGATTTTATGGTAAATTTTAAATAGAAAAATATTGGAAAAAATTAACTCGGCCACAAGTGAATTCTCAGACGGGAATCGAACCCGCGACCTTTGGAAATCCGTTCCAAAGGTCGATATATTTCAGCGCGAGAATCACCCTCCAGAGTTCAAATAAAATTGTGAAATTTGCAAATTATTTTCGCGATTTTAGGGTTGCTTCCGAAGTCTTCTTTCTATTAGTAAAAAAAATCTATATATAAAATTTCTACTAAAGAGGAAGAAAATAATAGTCCTGGTTACACTTGTCGGAAATTACAGTGACAGCTTTATTAAGGCGGACTGGCCGGACTTGGCTGTCCGTCCAATAAAGCGGAGCCAAGCGGAGTAGCGGAGCGGATTAGTTCATTCGACTCGACAGTAGAGCCGACTCCCAGTATTGTTAAAATGTACTCTGTGACAGTATGGAAACGGCACGGCATCAGGCAGCCTAACTAATGTCCGAGCGCTCTGCATTAATTTGGCGCACTATAAAAATAAACTTTTTGACTGTAATGGTTAAAACTTCATCTTTAATTCAATGGACAACATTTCATTTTAGTGTCATAAGCTCACAGATTTTATTTTTGAATTTTATGATCGGTAATTTGTGAGATATTAAATAAAAACTAAAATGTAGTCCAAATCGAGAAAGTCAGGCATTTGATCCTGCCATTGGAATGATTCCGCAAGTCCGCATCGCTTCTTGAGCATACATGCGATGGCCGGGTTACCCGTCCCTCAAGCCGACCCTGCAGTTGTGTGCGCAACGCAAGGACGCTACTGCGCAAGCGTATATTGATTTTCTAAAGGCAGATTGCCACATTCTTGAAGTTGAGATAAGTTTTGGGACCTAAGTATTGCGAAAAGTGCAATCATCGTGTGTCAGCGGATAAACAGCAGCACAAAGATTTTTGTACTTAATTCGCTATTTACGATTTAGGTACCCGACAAATTAGCGGTTTGTGTACACGTCGCAGCCATCTGGTTAAATAAGCCATTTGTTTGGAAGTCTAGCCTGTTCATTAAACGTCGACATTCAGTTGTCTGCCTATTCCGATCGTTGATTGAACTAGCATCACTTAACGTGCAACTTATTTATATAGTTGACTTATTGTAAGTTAGCCCTTTGTCTGCTGACGTTAATTCAGCCAGGTGATTCAAATGTAGTTTAATTTATTGCCACTGGAGCGCTGGTAGTTAATAGTCAATAGTTATTTGTTATGCAAGGCTGGAAAGTTGGATTTAGCGAGTTAACTCTATTGAAACACTTAAAACTTTTATGCCGGGCGCAACACACAATTTTGCACCTCACAACATGAGGAATATTTTTTTGTTACCGTGGTCAACTTACGGTTAAAAATTAATATAAAATTCATATAACAAATAGTTTAATCTAGATTTAAAATAATATAATAAAACAAAAAACGGAGTATTTTAATTAATTCAAATTTATTTAAAATAAGAATAAAATGTAACATAAAAAGTCAATAGGGCGATTCGGAACGCATTAGGATATATTTTTATCTTATCACGCTAGGCCGGTAAAATGTGATTTTCGGCGCAGAAATTGAATGACAAAATCACCTATTCCGAGCGTGTGAGATAAAAAGAAATCTGGCGACAGATAGCATATAATTTGTGATAGTTCGCATCAGCTGGCAAGTTTATGTGCTTTGTTGTTTCAACTTAGGTATCTTAAAGAGTTTTATTAACTAGCGGCCGCTCGCGGTTTCATCCGCGTGTTCCCGTTCCCAAGGGAATATCGGGATAAAATGTATCCTATCTACTATCTGTGTCCCAAATTTCATCCAAATACGTTCAGTAGTTTTTGAGTTTATTCGTTGCAAACAAACAAACAAACAATTAAATCTTTCCTCTTTCTAATATTAGTATAAATATCAATTACTTGATACTTATAATAAAAATGTGTGATAAAACTAAGCCTGATATTACACCGCCGCCGCTGGTAACAAGTTTTCACGAATAGTCTATAATGACATCTCATTTAATTTAACCCTTAATAAAATAAAGGTAACTATTTTACCACTTTGAGTTTAAAAAAAAAACCTAATATATTTATCATTATATAATCCTTGAAGAACTATTTTTGCCAAATTATAATTCCTTAATAGTTACTTTATCTTGTTCATGGCAACACACAACATAGAAATGTCAACTGTCAGTGTATTGTTACGTCAAAACTGACAAACCGTTAGTAAGGTGTTAAATTCGAATATTTTATGGTGCTCAGTAGTTTTTTGAAAAGTTTCTTGAACAAAAAATCTGGTAAGTTATTTTGCGATTTCAAATCATAAAGTACGCTATATTTATGTCTTATTCAACTCATTCACGGCGTCAGAAAGTAAATATTTGTATATTTTTGGATGTTTCAAAGAAGTGGTGGTCATTCCTAAATCAATGAAAAAACGTGTTACAAGCGGATATTTCGTAAACGATACTTTTATCATATTCTTTTTCCATTTATTATCTTTCAAAAGCACGTTTTAAATCTAGTCTGGTATAAAATAATAAATCAAACCCCATAAAAAAAGAACAAAAACAAATTTCGCGAGTTTAGTATGCTCTAAATTGATGTAACTCACTTTTCATACCTTTAAAATTAAATTATTCAAAAACTGATTTAAAAAGCATGTCTTTTTGTCGATTATCGTGATCCCCACATTCATCTCATTCATAAAGTTGCATACAGGTTGTTATCAGCAAAGTAGAACGCTAATCTTTTAGATGTAACATATTGGCGGTCTGCAATTTGTCCTTACCGTAATTTGTTTTTCGAGTTCCAAATGCGTTTTGAAAACGCACCTCACGCAAACAATCATAATACCATGTGACACTCTGCCGACGGTCAGTCGGCCGGCGTGCGCTGTACGGTAATGTTCAGTGTTGTTTAGAGAGTAAAACGATTCGTACCAACCATTTTAAAAAAGTGATCATTCTTGTTTCTCAATGAAACTGGTAAGTAAAACATATATAGAAAAATATTGGAAAAAATTAACTCGGTCACAAGTGAATTCTCAGACGGGAATCGAACCCGCGACCTTTAGAAATCCGGTCCAATGCTCTAACCGCTGAGCTACCGAGACTTGCGAACCACCGTCGAAATTCTCCAATACTTTTATATTTTTAATACGCTGTAGGCCAGCGTTGTTACATCAATGCTAGGAATATCCTTGCATTCGAAAGAAACATCTTTTCAGGTGTTTAACGATCGATTAAGATGCAACTGCCAATAATTTATGATTTTTGTAATTTTTGCATTTTTCAATGCTATTTTTATACTTATGGTAAATTTTAAATAGAAAAATATTGGAAAAAATTAACTCGGTCACAAGTGAATTCTCAGACGGGAATCGAACCCGCGACCTTTGGAAATCCGGTCCAATGCTCTAAAATAAATTTTATTCTAAATTTTTTCCAATATTTTTCTATTTAAAATTACGGAATTACTGCGGAACTTCTGAGAGCGGGCGGTAAGCCGATACTCAAAGTCCTCCAGAAGCTGTTCAATTCCGTTATCGTCGAGGGCAAAACGCCAAGAGCATGGAATATAAGTGAGGTGATTTTATTATTTAAAAAGGGTTTCAAGACCCGGTTAAAGAACTTCGGACCCATCTCACTTCTAAGCCATGTTAATAAGTTGTTTTTGAGAGTCATCACGTATAGTCTTGCTCGCAAGCTCGACGACTTCCAACCTCCCGAACAAGCCGGGCTCCGAAAAGGCTTTAGCACCATAGACCACATCCATACGTACCATCCCATCACAGCTGCGTTGGAGGACATATTTAAGCTCTTGGACTGGAAAGGACTCGGCATCAACATTAATGGCCAATATCTGACACACCTTCGTTTTGCCGATGATATAGTTCTTATGGCTGAGACCTTGGAGGACCTGAACACAATGCTCGAAGATCTCCGTAGTGCTTCCCAAAGAGTGGGTCTTAGGATGAACATGGATAAGACGAAAATCATGTCGAATTCCCATATCGTACCCACTACAGTTCACGTTGGGAACAATACTCTCGAAGTTGTTGACCACTACGTTTACCTTGGACAGGCAATCCAGTTAGGTAAGTCCAACTTCGAGAAAGAGATCTCTCGTCGAATCCAACTCCGATGGGCAGCATTCGAGAAGGTCCGTAAAATCTTCGTGTCCAACTTACCTCAGTGTTGCCAGTGATGACTTACAGCAGTGAAACGTGGTCGCTTACTATGGGTATGATAAGGAGGCTCAAGGTAACTCAGCGTGCAATGGTGCTATGCTCGGCGTTTCCCTGCGTGATCGAATCAGAAATGAGGAGATCCGTAGGAGAACTAAAGTTACCGATATCGCTCGAAGGATTGCTCAGATAAAGGGTAGTGGGCAGGACACATAGTGAAAAACACCGATGGCCATTGGGGCGGAAAGGTTCTGGATGCGGGCAGCGCAGGACCGATCGTCGTGGAGATCCTTGAGGGAGGCCTATACCCAGCAGTGGGTGTCATGTGGCTGAGACGACGACGACGATATTATCGCTACTGACTAGATACTAATCTCTTTAATGTAAGAGCGGAATATTTTTTGTCTATATTAGATGACTTCAAAGTTTTATTTGCTACATATCATCAAGGTGAAGCCTATGCCCTGTGCGAAGACTCCAGTAATTTAAAACTGTATAATACATACCAGAAAACAATATTTACCAATACCATAGTTTATCATACATTAAAAAAAAATTTTTTTGCTATGTATAACGATCAATAATAATAACTTCGACGATTTCCATTTGCTACAGTCTGAGGATTTTGAGTAACCAAATACTCATAACTAAAGCCCTAAAAGACTGATTACATTAAGACGCTAGATGTGACTAATTTATGTAACTAATTGTCAAATTTTAACTAGTCTCATTGTTTGGCCAAAGAGAGAGAGAGAGAGAGATATATATATATATATATATATTATATATATAGATATATTATATGATAGATATATTTAGAATAACCATAAGAAATAGTTTCTTATTTTCGTGTCATTACCGTGGTTTTTGTGTCCACACCGTAACATAAACATGTAAATAACTCTGCAACTAATACACATTTGTGAGGTACAGTTGCAGTCCAGGTATTGTCGTGACATTATCCATCCATATAAGGTAAATATGAAATGATTTTCTGAGCTAATTTTTGCAATCCTAAAAATTAAGAAAATTTAGGAATGACCTGGTAAATAATTAACCTTGTCTGTTCCAAATTTGTAAAAAAATATTATATAGGTACATAAAAATACTTTGTATACAACAAGGACTTTTGTAACAAGGAATCAGATAGTTATAATGATATATTTTTTGTAGATTCATCATGGCCGGGAGAAAAAAATTAACAAAGGAAAAACTTCAAGATTTCGTGGACAATCTTGAAGAAATTCCCGACTTGTCTGAATGCGATGAAAACGATGACCCATGTTGGGGGGATTGTATTGTATTAATGTATGGTGTTGGTTTTCTTAAATAAAATAATTAATAATTACAAATTGTTTCGTAAAATAAAAAATGTGCAATATGATGCCAATATTTGATTTTTAATAAATAGGTATAAGTGATTTTGAGTAAATAAAAACATTTAAAAAACTGTTTTATTAGTAAAAAAAATAACAAGCAAATCAAGGAGAAACAATTAGTGTAAAAATAAAAATAAATTGTAAGGGACAAGGGTAATAATTTTACCACTGACATCTAGAATTGTAGTTCTAAATGGACAATGGTAAATTATTTACCACCAGAAAAAACCCCCCATCCCCCAATTTTTTTATATTTTCATTGCCAAAAATGAAATCTGGGATCATCATTTACCCGGAACCCATTGTCATTTTCTTAATATCTTATCCAAGGACTCGCGTTTGTTTAAGGGTTAAGACGGCTAAATATGACGTTCAGCCAAGTCGTTAAACGTTTCATTCAACGACTTGGCTAGTTGTCCGGCATTGAATGCCGGGATTTAATTAATGAGCTGACCCTCCAATTGAACGGCTGATTTAACCAGGGCCCCTACCGCACATGTATCCTCGGCATCGACATCGACTTCACCTGACAGATGGATGTGACAATTTATAAATATTTTCTACATTGAGAAAATTTTTGCATGTTTCAAAGCAGTGCCCGGTAGTCTAGAAAATCATCGATAGATCGTTCATGAACATCGATGTTTTATTATCGATGATTTTTATGAACGATGTTGCATCCCTATATTATGAGACATTTGGGTCTCCATGGCTATCGACAGCCCGCAAACTAACCCGTTCGTGCGTCTGCAGACATCATCGCTCATGCGCTACAGAAACATGGCATTATGCTGAACACGCAGTATGCCCTCTGAGTATAAAGAAAATCAACCCAAAGGCTGCTCGTGTAAAACTTTTCTATCGCAAAAGATAGTTGCGATTTTTTACTTTGCCATCGTTACCTGGGTGTACCATAGTCTAATGTGCCTATAATATTTCTAAGGCCATACTTGTTATGTGTTCGAGGGTTTATTTCTACAGCTAGCTAGATAGCTAAGTTTGCTAGTTATGGCCGTAAAATCGAAAGTGACTTGACTGGAAAGTTGTACGGAGAGTTCGCCTTAGCAGATCATTTTCTATACAATAATCGTGTTTCGCTAAAGCACCGATGTGAGAGTGAATGTCTTGAATTTAAAACGTGTGTTTTATTACGTATTTTTTAATGACATGTGAAATATTGTGTTAAAAATATACTAGAAAAATAATATAAAGAGGTAAGATTTGATTGTTTGTTTGTTTGCATTGAATAGGCTTCGAAACTACTGAACGGATTTGGATGAAATTTGGTAGACAGTTAGTACATAACCTGGTTATAACCATATGATAATTTTTATCCCGATATTCCTACCGGAACGAGTAACACGCGGGTAAAACTGCGAGCGACCGCTAGTTATATATATAGGTATATAGTAGGGGGTTTTAGTGGGTTCGAATCCCACATAACCTCTCTATCTCCCGGGGCATGGAAATATGCACGGGTATTTCCCCCTGAGAAAGAATAGGTACCAACTGTGCCAATACGTTACACAATAACACAACAATTATAGGGTTTAAATATAGTCTTAAGTATTGGAAGCCTTGGTGAGACCTTGATGCCATTTTAATACTATAATTCAATATCCATCAATTGAACAATGAAAATGAATCTATTTTTATTCAAAGAGTTATTATTATAAGCATTTTTGAGTCGTCAGTTTTGAGATAAGACAAATTCTTATTTTCATGTGGATTTCATACAAATCAAATCAATATCTTTTATTCAGTCTAGGCTGTTACAAGTACTTGTAAATGTCAAAGAACGTCAAACGCTACGCTACGGTTCACAAACCTTTCGTCCGGGGCGGGCGGGAACCTTTTGACAAGAAGAACCGGCAATAAACTCCTCAAGGGCTTATGGTAAATGTTAAATAGAAAAATATTGGAAAAAATTAACTCGGCTACAAGTGAATTCTCAGACGGGAATCGAACCCGCGACCTTTGGAAATCCTGTCCTATGCTCTAACCGCTGAGCTACCGAGACTTGCGAACCACCGTCGAAATTCAAGGGCTGTTTTTTCTCCCTGATTTATTTCATACAGAGTCTTCAAATTGAAAAATTACCTTCCAAAAAATTACATTATTATGGTAGTCTTAACCATTTGTAACTTGCAAATAAATTCAATAGTATTATAAAAGACATGACATACTCGTACATTGCAACATTTTCTCGCATTACAATAAGATTACTCTGTCAGTACCTACAGCAAGTCAGTTTATTGTCTTTAGTGTCGTTATAAACAGTATTAAAAAACATGACTGCCTAAAACGAACTAAATGGTAAAAAAACAACTAAGTACAACAACCATATCACTTAGAAAAATTTACTTTGCAGTCGAGGGACTGGTCTGTAGTTCTGCGGAACACTTATAATTTTAAGCCTTAGGCCCACTTGCGCCAAGCTGGGTTAAAATTTAACTCAGACTTAGTGCATTTAAAAGTAGCACTAACTCTGGGTTAAATGTAGATTTCAATGTGAAAATTTCAACTGTCTAACTGACACATGAGAGGTTCATGATCATGACAGACGGAGACGGACGGACAGCGGAGTCTTAGTAATAGGGTCCCCTTTTACCGTTTGGGCACGGAACCCTAAAAAAAAAACAAAAAGAAACTGATGCCAAATAGCTCTTACAAAAAACAAACCAAGAAAGTTCCAAAAGCGTTTAAACGAAATCATCTTTTCTCAACACATTTCCAATGATCATGAAATAGCACTTTAACAAAACTTTAATGTAGTAAAAATGGCTTATGACGTACCATGATGACCAAATTTTCCCCCGTTGTCTCTGTCCGATTCGCAGACATTAAGATCGGACAATTTATTGGGCTTGATTTATTTTGTGGCCGTTTGCAATGTTTATGTTGTTAAAGACGTTGTGCATTTTCAGATAAATATAGGTAAACTATTCGGTTACTCAAAATCCTCAGACTGTAGCAAATGGAAATCGTCGAAGTCGTAGCAGTCGTAGGTATATAAATTTTTATACTTATCTTACGTCATCACATCACAACCGTCGAAAGTATTAAAAATTAAATTGTATTAAGTTACGTATCTTCCATGCGTCTGATACTCATAAATACAAAACAGATAAATTATATCTTTCCAGAATCGAAGAAACTTTTTGACATAGTTACGGAGCTTCAAGACAATTAATTACTTACAAATAAAAACCAGTAGAAGAAAATAAAAAAAATAACAGGTACTAATCATTTTTTTTAATTTTAAAATTTCTATGCTGAATCCAACGCCATTTCATAATTAACCTGTAACCCTGTAAAACTACAGCAGAAGCATTAACACTGATTGAAATGAGTTCGTTCGATGAGAATCGTTACGACCGCTTATCGTCATTTAGCGTGAGTAATAAAAAAGTTAGTTAAAAAGCTAATTAAACAATACTAGGACGCAGTGATAACTCGTTATCAGTTCGTAAAAGACTGCATTTAAAAACTACGAAGCAAGTAAATGGCCTACAAAAAAGTTATTTCCTTCAGTCAGAATGCTCTTGTTTATTATTTTTAATACTTAAGGCCGGGTTGCTTATATGGCTTTCCGTTATCACCTTGTCCCCACGAAGTGCGACGAAGCGCACAAGCGGCAAGATCCCGAAGCGAGCTCGTCACTATAAATAAATAAATAAATAAATATTTCCATACAATCACACCAATTATCTAGCCCACGTTAAGTATCATGAAGAACTTGTGTTATGAATACTAGATAACGGATAAACATACTTAGACACTTTTTTTTTTTTTGTAAATACATACATAATATACATATTAAACACCCAGACCAAGACAAATAGACATGTTCATGCACACAAATATTTGTCTTGTCCGGGGATCGAACCCGGGACCTCTGTCGCAGAAGGTGGGGTTAGTACCCCTGCGCCAAACAGGTCGTCAAACTATTTATTTATTTATTTATTTATTTATTTCAAAATCCACAGCTCTTAATTAAAACTTAACAAAACTTAAATACTACACATACAGCAAATAACGGATTTTACATTTGTTAACTAAATAAAATTATAGGTAAGAGGAGACGCACACATGTAAAGAGTGTAGAAATTTTTAAGAATTTATGTTAATAGGCTAAGGTTAACATACATACACAACTATGAAGTGATAAATTGTATATAATTATCTGCAGCTCTATTGCATTGTATAAACGGTGAAATTTGCTTGCGTATCAGTTGTTACCAGCGATCTCTATTGGCTTTTCTATTTTTTCACTAGTTATTTACACTTTATTGCATTGTGTAAGCGCTGAAATTGGCTTGTCTACATACTTACTGAGAGTGATGGCGTTATCTGTCTTTTTCTGCAATGTGCATTCTTATTAAACGGCTCTGCGTAGTAAAATTGAAAAAAGTGTTACCCAATGGATAGAAACTAATTTATATGATTAAGATTCCCTTTGTCATGGAAATAACAATAAGTTTGAAGAGGGTAGTAATAATCGATCGACTAAAAACTTTTTGTGCGACGAAAATACTAGGTGAGTGACTTAGCCGCCAATCTAACTTACCTAAACCAAGTTTTCCGCAACTCAACCTAGAATTTTTAGTCGACAGGTTTATTATGTATATTCCTTTTCAATATACATGTACTACTCAAACACTATACTTTAGCGCATGATTACTAAGATTGACTGGAAAATAAGCAGAAAGCTGATTTTTATGTAATACACGTAATACACTACGTATCTTGTAGGTACGATTATAGGAAGTAGGTAATTATAAGTAATCATATCATATAATACATTTAATCAACATTATTCTAGATTGTGCTTTAATTCCCTGTCGCTAATTGAGAGACGTAAGTGCAGAAGAAAACCGCATCGGACCCGTCTTGGGATGTCCTCCGCACGTAGGATCACAAGTTGTCCCAATTCCGGGATGCGGTGA
This sequence comes from Chrysoteuchia culmella, assembly GCA_910589605.1. Classification (NCBI taxonomy): domain Eukaryota; kingdom Metazoa; phylum Arthropoda; class Insecta; order Lepidoptera; family Crambidae; genus Chrysoteuchia; species Chrysoteuchia culmella. Next base: position 10,164,203 of record OU342664.1, on the reverse strand, counting down.
TCTTTTGCCCAGTCCGCGACAAAATTGAAGGTGGTGAGGTTTGCGGCAGCGAGGTACAGGCATCCCTCTCGGTATATGGGCCTACCACAGAAGGTGACAGGCTCACCCCGACGCATGCCAGTATGCCCCTCCGCATCCCTGTGTAGGGCCTCCAGCAGTTCATGCTGTATCCTCTGTGCCACCTCCTAGGAGACGTATCTCTCTGGGGATGTCACAGCGAACTTGATGTCCTGCTGATCGGCTACCGCGCTGGCGTACGATTTTGTGCCGGTCGCCAAGCCACAGTTCGGTGATGCCTTCAGTTTTTTGGCGTCACCTCGAGGAGAAAAAGTCTCATGGAGTCGAGCCCTCTTAGCTTTAGCCTTCCGTTCCGTGTCGTTGGCGGCCGGGTGAGTACGCGGGTTGCTCCCACCCTGCTTGGGATCTGATGAGCCCCGCGATGGCTTGATGGGAGGCGGGTTTCCCCGTCTCTTACTCTTCGCAACACCCGGTGTCCCCAATGCATTGCCGGATTGGGAGATGGTGTTGGGGGGTGGCTGCTTCTTCGCAACCCCCTGTGTACCCGATGTCCCCGGGTTTACGTCGGTGGACATCAGGGGTTGCTGGGGGTGGAGGCGGGTTTCCCCGACCTGCGTCCCCAGCCTCCCCCGATGGAACCGAAGTCGTGCCCCCGTGGGAAGGACCGATGCCGAGCAGAGAGGCAGATGCAAGGGCTTCCCTCCGCTGCTGCTTTTTCAGACGCATCCTGTCTATTTCATTCTGCCGCTTGGTCCGTGGTTTGTCAACCAGCGTCCAATTACGGCTGAGATCGCGGGCCAGTTCCTCCTCCTCGGGTGTAGGTGTTTGTATGTTTGCAGGGGGTACCGTTTTATCGATTCGCCCCTGCTGAGCTCCCTCAGGTTGCTGATTTCTCAGTCTCGCAGGGGTGCACCCTAGTGTTACCGGGTGTTGCGGCTTTGAACTGTTTAGTGTAAATGGACACTTTAGTTTAGTGTGTTGAATTTCGTCCAGTCAGATTCCCACCCACCATGGAGCCCGCACATTTGGGAGTACCCTGTTCGGAGAGACCTCAACGAAACAGGTGTACTAGGACTACTGACTGGATATAGGAGGGGAGAGTTGGTGCTCAGGCGCGACATCAGGGGCTCGAAAGCGGGATGCTGGGTTGCCGGTTCAAAAGCGGCGCCTCAGTGGGTCCCCCCGGTCTTACCCCCTCAGTGTGGCCCTAACCTTCCGGCAAAGTCGGAGCCCTCCTCACCTCGCCGCGGCCCTCTGACGGGACGCATGACCGTTTCCTCCCTGGCGCTACCCAGAGGGGCTGCCGTTTCGGTTGAAATCCAGACCGAAGAGGGCGTGTTGTGTCGCGAGGGTACTACCGCCGACCCTGCTTCACTCAACCCTCCAGGCTTCCTTCTTCCCCCCTTACGACGCTCAACTGCACAGGCCTTAGTGCAGGAGGAGCTAATACTCCACCGGCTCGCCTATTATTCTAAATATTCAGAATTTATCAGTCGCAGTGAAACTGGCACTTACGTAATAGTCGGAGAAATCCAGAAAATCAAATTAAACCAAAAGCTAAAAATAAAGCCCGAGTTCGCCAACTGTCGATAAGATAATGGTGGCGAATCCTAATCCTAATCCTAACTTTCTAACTAATATTATAAATACGAAAGTCTGTTTGTTTGTCCTTTCTTCACGCCATAACTTAGCAACTAATCGACTTGATTTTTGGCATAGAGTTAGAAAGGGCGGAGAGTAACATAGGCTTCTTTTTATCCCAATATTCCTACGGGAACGAAACCACGGGCGGAAGCGGGCTAAGCGCTTTTTAGGGTTCCGACCTAAATGGTAAAAAGGAACCCTTAAGGTGCGAATCAGTATGTCTGCCAAAGCTGGTTAAATCAAGAACTACTAAAGCTATCAACTTGAAATTTGGAATAGTTTTAGTAGACTTTTGTCCAACTATTTTACAAATAAGAGAGAAATAATAAATAATATATATATTTTTTTGCAACAAAGACTAAACTGAGTCTTAAAAATTCAAAGCTAGGCTACTCTAGCATGTGGGGTATCATATGAAAGAGCGCTGCTTGCACATTCTCAATTTGTTTTCTTTTTTTTAGGCCTCGACTTCGGCTTTAGATGAAAATTGTTAAAAACATTATAGTGACCTCCCCCCCTTATCTCCGAAGTTTACATAGAGAAAAATCTGAAATAATTATAAGTAACAGAAGTTTAAGATAGAAGAACTAGTGGAAAGTGAAATAATCCTCATAGTTTTGGAATAAAGTGGCTGTGACATACATCGGACATGACGAATCTATAATGGTTTCGTTTTTGCCATTAGGTTACGAAACCCTAAAAAGCAACTTTTTTTATGTCGCCCTGACGGGATTCGAACCCGCATCCTTGGGAATCCGGCCCAATGCACTAACCAATTATGATACAGAGACCTATGATTATAGTTACGTCAAATTTTTCTAGTATATTCACCTTTCTACGGTGTTGGCCATCGTCTTTTCATCAATGAGAGAAATATCGTCGCATTCCAAAGAAACATTTTTACATATGTTTGACTATCATTTAAGATGAAACAGCCATCTTATTATAACTTTTTAATTTTGCATTTTACAATGTTATTTTTATGTGATAAAATACTAAACAAGAAAATAATTTTGTGGACTCTACAAGTTGCTTTTTTCTAGTTTATTTTCTTATTTTATATTTTATCACATAAAAAACATTCTAAAATGCAAATTTTAAAAAGTTATAATGAATAAAAAATAGGTAAAGTCTAAAAAATATGCCTCGTTTTCAGCGCCTATGTCCTCATTCGTCGAAATTCTTTTTACCAACGACGGTACAGAGATGGTATATGCGGTTGGGGTGAGAGGTTGATTGTTTGTTTGTTTGTGCAAACCAATGTTACCATTTAACTCCTAAACTACTAGTCCGATTTTAAATGCGGTTTTTCAGGTAAGTTCATCATGTTTGGGAAGGGGAAAAGTTATGCGTCTAAAGTCGATGAGCAAATTCAAATAAAACAACTTGGATTTTAAGCGCGCTGTAGATATTGCACGAACTCGGGTCTAATTGTCCGTATTTTTTAAGGTTTTTTCTTCTTTCGGATGCGGTCAGACATTTTCATGAAGAATAATTATGGTTAGTTATGAAGCGCTCATGGCCGCTTGACAGAGATCGTATTTGATCACGTTTGTTAAGCAAAGTTCGATCCGGTCAGGTGTCGGATGGGTGACCGTAAAGTAGCATTACAACTGAGCGCTTCCGTGCTTTGGAGGGCACGTTGAACCGTCGGTCTCGGCTGATGTCATTTGATTACAGTCGTTAAGCCAAGTCAGAGGCCTTATAGGCAGCTTGATAAACTCTGACAACAGAGGTGGCCACTAATCCTCACTCGATAAGAAGAAGATTTAGAAAATTGTTAAATGTGCGTTTCATCGTATATTTCCTTTGCCATTATGTTGGTCCTAGACCTGTTTTCCATAAACGTGCGAAGCGTTAGAAGCATCATTTTAAAACCATTCTTTCATTACTTCTTAATACTTTGGGTATGATTTTAACACAGAATCCAAAACATAAAAAATCTCCTGAGATTTTTTATCGTATCATAAATTAACTAACTTTCTTGACAGATATTAACAGGGTTGCCAACATGGCGAGGCAAAGAAACAGTGAAAGAAGGAAGCGAGCAAAGGAAATATTTATGTATACGATGAAACGCTCTCTAGTCTTGGCTCTATGGCACATTCCCAATCTAGGCAAAGAAACAGTGAAAGAAGGAAGCGAGCAAAGGAAATATTTATATATACGATGAAACGCTCTCTAGTCTTGGCTCTATGGCACATTCCCAATCTATTCTACTAAGTATCTGATTCAAAGCCTTAATTTATGATTTTGTAATTTTTGCATTTTTCAATGCTATTTTTATACCTATGGTAAATTTTTAAATAGAAAAATATTGGAAAAAATTAACTCGGCCACAAGTGAATTCTCAGACGGGAATCGAACCCGCGACCTTTGGAAATCCGGTCCAATGCTCTAACCGCTGAGCTACCGAGACTTGCGAACCACCGTCGAAATTCTCCAATACTTTTATATTTTTAATACGCTGTAGGCCAGCGTTGTTACATCAATGCTAGGAATATCCTTGCATTCGAAAGAAACATCTTTTCAGGTGTTTAACGATCGATTAAGATGCAACTGCCAATAATTTATGATTTTGTAATTTTTGCATTTTTCAATGCTATTTTTATACCTATGGTAAATTTTTAAATAGAAAAATATTGGAAAAAATTAACTCGGCCACAAGTGAATTCTCAGACGGGAATCGAACCCGCGACCTTTGGAAATCCGGTCCAATGCTCTAACCGCTGAGCTACCGAGACTTGCGAACCACCGTCGAAATTCTCCAATACTTTTATATTTTTAATACGCTGTAGGCCAGCGTTGTTACATCAATGCTAGGAATATCCTTGCATTCGAAAGAAACATCTTTTAAAAAATTTTTGATAAAAATTTACCATAGGTAAGCCTTAATTTTCTCATAACTTACCCCAATATTCTAAGTCGTTACTCCAAAACTTCCTACACTTCACTCAACCTCATTCGAGAAATTTGGTATTCATAGTTGCAAAAAATCTCCTCCACTCAAATTTTTCCTCACTTAAGTGTAATAATTAGTACTGTTTGCTCGCGTCGCGGAAACAACTGTCAAACTTTGCGACAGGCAGTGCCTTTGAGAAACCTCGAGGAACATTTACGCCATTTTTTCTATTTGTCAACTTTAAGTGGCCATAGCCAAAAAATATATTTTTTTTTTTATGATTTTGTAATTTTTGCATTTTTATACTTATGGTAAATTTTAAATAGAAAAATATTGGAAAAAATTAACTCGACCACAATTCTCAGGCTGGAATCGAACCAGCGACCTTTGGAAATCCGGTCCAATGCTCTAACCGCTGAGCTACCGAGACTTGCGAACCACCGTCGAAATTCTCCAATACTTTTATATTTTTAATACGCTGTAGGCCAGCGTTGTTACATCAATGCTAGGAAATATCCTTGCATTCGAAAGAAACATCTTTTCAGGTGTTTAACGATCGATTAAGATGCAACTGCCAATAATTTATGATTTTGTAATTTTTGCATTTTTCAATGCTATTTTTATACTTATGGTAAATTTTAAATAGAAAAATATTGGAAAAAATTAACTCGGCCACAAGTGAATTCTCAGGCTGGAATCGATTCTTTCTTCTTTTACTTATGGTAAATTTCTATTTAAAATTTACCATAAGTATAAAAATAGCATTGAAAAATGCAAAAATTACAAAATCATAAATTATTGGCAGTTGCATCTTACTCATACCCATCTACTCCATTCGAAATATTTTCCTAATTTTAAAATCCCCGACTTAATTATCTATTAAATGAACTAGTTTTGCAGTTTTATGGTGACGTAAATATCTGGAGATATTTTATTGTAATACATATTTATATTTGTTGATCTTTAAAATAATGATAATTAACTTACGTTATAAACGTAGTGGGTTTTTTCAAAATTTAAAATTTTGCTATTTTTTATACTTTTTAGTGAGCATAGGTATTATGTACTCTGTACTAATAAACGCCATTACTGAAAACCATATCTAATTCAGACTAGTAGTTTTGGTTTTGCACAGCCAAACGTTTACTGCAGCGCCCCCTGGTCAGTTGTAATATAACATCTATCTACGAAAACAGCACTAATCAAACCCGAATGCATCTGAAAACCACTTCAAAATCGGACATCTATTTTGGAGATAAATGGCATCATTGGTTTGCACAAACAAACAAACATCCTCTCACCCCAAATGCAAAAATCATCTCCTCACCGTGTCTTCGTGGGTAAAAATGGTACTGCTTGGCTCCTCCAGGTTACTTACGTCGAGACAAAGTTACACAAATGACAGAGTGACAGATTTACGACTTAGAATACCGATTTCGAGGAGTATTTCGATGAAGTTTTCAAGGATGTTTCGTTAAGTCGAGGACGAGTAAGTTTTGGAGAAACGACTTAGAATATAGGTGTAAGTGATAGAAGTATGATTAAAAAGTTAGGGTAAAGAGCCGGATTGGGTTTGAATACTAGATTTTTTTGCTTTGTAGTCGAGAACTCTTAAAATATACTAATAAAGTTTGAGTTGAAGTTTAAAAATACATATTTTACCAAAGTTGCCACAACCCCGCAAAGTTGCCAAAACCCATGCTTTTAGCACGCGCCGGACATATTCTTAAAAAAAAAACAACTTGTTTTTTTATAATTTCAAGTTGTATCTTGAAATTTAGATAAATTCTCGATAATTCTAGATATTTCTTTTGTCTTATATGTCTAAGGCCATCAAGCACTAAGCTCTTAAAAGAGGAAAAAAACTTTAAAGTGGCCAAAAAGGGTACATGTGATTACTTAAATAAAATATATATTGTACGTATTCGCTAATAATAAAATAAATTATTGAAACAGAATAAGTAATACTACCTACAAACAATACTTTATTAAACCCACCTATTATGATAAACAACGTGCTTTTTTATAATCCCTTAACTTTAAGATCTACTAAGACCATGGTAAAAGAGTCAAAATTACTAAATTACTTTTCGAAATAAAAGTTTTCGTTTTAATTTTCCATAGAATTTCCCACGGAAGATCTACGTTTTTGTATGAAAAAGTGATAAAAAATCTTTATTTAAAATAAAATTATATGCCGTTTACTTAAATATTTTACATGGTCTCATTAAAAACCTAAAGTTATCGGATCTTAATAAAAAAATACGTTGTAGGTACCTATCCGAAAGTACTAACACATAGTTGCGTGTACGCATCTTCATTACGAGTTCGAGGGTTGTATAATGCACGTAAAATGCATATAACAGCGGAAATAAACGAATGAGCTGGCCCGACCGCATGCTTGAGTTGTTGGAAAGGGTTGCCAACATAGTATTGGCCAAATATAAAGTATCTTAAAACTAGAAAAGAGCTTTGTATATAAAAATGTAGTAATGTAATATAGAAAAATATCAATAATCAATAAAAAAAAGTATTATTTAAAAAAAACGTGAGAAAATGCGTGTTGTGTTTTTACAAAAATAGTGTGGGTTACAATGACGTGAGATAAGGAAAAATTGAGTGGCTTGCGGAAAAAAATGAGTGAGCTTGGGAAAATTTTGTGAATTTGGAAAAAGTGCGGTTTTATTTGGTAAAATAAGTGTAATTATAAAAAAAACGGAGTGATATTTTGGGTACTTGTACTATGAGTTAGGACAAAAACTTAGGCAATTTGGGAAGAAATGGAGATGAGTAAGAAGAAAAGAACGTAAATTTGGAGATCAATGGATGGAGTTGGTCGAGAGAAAGGAAAACTGTGGTGTCTTAACGGAAAAAAATACTTTGGGGAAAATGTTGTGAGTTTGGGAGAAAATGCCGTCCTTTCAACTAAATCTATGCCATAAATCAATTCGGTTGGTTGCTTAAATAGGGCGTCAAGAAAGGACAAGCAAATACACTTTCGTATTTATATTTTACTTAGGATTAGGATACTACTTAATTTTATTGTAAGTGAAAGAAAATGCGATAACCCTCAGTTTACATTTACACGCTAACTGTTGAAGCCATTTGTTTCTATAATAAGCTATAAGGACCCTGCACATACGATGTAGATCTGGAAATTAAAATGAAAAATAATTTATTTACCATCTAATGCGAATTGCGATAACATTTATCATATTATGGCATATCATTCTAAGTATAGCTAGAACTTACAAATAGGATGAATGAGAGTTCCATTAAGTTTTTAATAAGATATAAAAATCGATCCTGCACTTTGGCTTAGGTACACTTACACATATGGCCTATGAATTCTGTTTATCCAGCTGTTTCGTAAAGACTTTACTTTTTAACTACAGCAAGCTATTCCGCGACGTCGCGGAATGGCTAGCTGTACTTAAAATTGGAATTGTACTTGAAATTGGTATTACACATCCTGTAACATGGATGCCGAGTAATAAGTATTACCATTAACTAATACTTAGTTCAAAGTCCCGGATTATGAGACACAATATGTAGACCAATGTTCTGTGGACATGGGCACCGGTGTTTTGCTAGCAAATGACGAATTACATTCAAAAGTTAACTAATTTTCAAATTAACCTGCAAACCGCAAGTTATCAAGCTTTAATCAGTATACCAGCTCATTTACAGCGCAGTTCCTGCATAAACGAAAGTCAGTCAAACATAGAGAGAGTGCGGAAAGTAGTTAGTTCATCGCAATGCACGCGACCACTGCATTTCCTCACAACGTGGCCGCAAGACGTGTCTGTTACTGACAACAAATCGATTAAAAAAAGAAAAAGAATTGAAAAAAGAAAAAAGTAAATGTCAATGCTGTAAAGAAAAAATAAATAAAATCAAAATGAGAACGAAGCCACAGATAACGTTTACAAAGTTGGATAACGAGATAGGCGACACTCTGGATAGAATGTTCGAGAAAAAGGATTGCATGATCGAAGTGAATCCGGGGAAGGCTGTGTTGCCAGCTGATTACGTGAAGATTGGACAGGATATCCTGGATATGGAAGTGCTAGAAGACGACGTTTGGATGTGCTCTTATCCCCGGACAGGTAAGTCGAATTTGAATTTCAATACTTCGAAGTAGATTAAAAGCTTGGTAGATTGTAATTTTCTAAACCGCTTTACGGTTTTTAGACTAAAATAAAAAATATTTATATTAAGGGGGGTTCCCCATACATAGAACTGAAACTGAATTTCTTATTTCATTAAACCTATACGTGTGGGGTATCTATAGATAGGTCTTTAAAAATTACATTAAGGTTCCTAGAACAGTTTTGTCTCTGATACTGATATACACTTTCAAAGTGGTAAAATGTCCCCCCCCCCCCTCTAACTTTTAAAATAAGAAAGTGAAAAATCAAAAAAAATATATGCTGTAGACCTTTATAAAAACTTTTTTATTCACTTTTCTTTATAAAGCAGTTTCAGAGCTATAGCACATTTTCCAAAACTGCAAAATATAACTTTGTCATTCATGCAGACACTATGAAAAACAAAGTTATTTTTGCAGACGAAAAATTATAGTGGCATTTTTGGGTAGGTGTATTTAATATAATAATAATAGAAACTTTATTGCACACGATACAAAAACAAACACATACAAAGAAAATGACAGAAAAGAGGAATACACAATAGGCGGCCTTATTGCTACATAGTAATCTCTTCCAGGCAACCTCGGGTGAGAGACGGAACCGTTCATGTGCGAGTTCGACTCGCACTTGGCCGATATTTTTTTGTTGTGATTATAATAATTCGATAGCCGATGCATGTGATGTAGTTTCATCAGTCATGTTTCAATGTGGCTTTGTATCACGCCTCCGAAATTAACAGAGTAGCCGACCTACCTTATCGAAAGTTACATAGCTACTATAATCTGCATAATTTCACTTACGAGTCCGACCAGTAGACTTTCTTATGGAGTGTTACCTATTTCTCTATACGTGTATACTATTTTACCAGATGTATTAGGTTGGATAACATGAGCCCATTCTTACCCCCTGTACCATTTGCTTTATCCACAGAACAAAACAAATTTACGGGCCGGTTACGGGACGGCCACCTACTAATAAGTTCTGGATAGTTTAATTGACAGTTCTTTTGACAGTTTGTTATATAAAAATTACAAATTATATGCCACATAAGCTATCCATAACTTACCAGTAGTTGGTGAAACCGACCCTTAATTAATACCTACATTTTGATTCGTTATTAGCCATTAAAAGTGCTGAGGCCTGTCTTAGTAAGAACAAAGAGGTCATGACGGCCCTGTCAAAAAACTATTTACAAAAAATACGCCAGAGTTGGTGCCAGCGTGCTACTCAGTGGTCAATCATTATTAAGTTCATATAATATTAAAGGCATCAATATCGGCAGCGTTTTCAAGATTTTCCGAAAATTACTGTAAGTACGGTATGAGGAGGCGCAGTGGTTCGCGCGCTCGGCCTACGATTTAGTTTCACAATGGTCGGTCACAGGATAGGTGTGGACAATAAAAAAGCTCCTGGAAAATTAATATAAGACTATTACAAACTAAGGCAGTGCCTATGATGTGTTTATTTAAAGTTACTTAAAGAATTCCTCACATAATAAACGCCTCGCAGCTGCTAAACTAAAGTGATATACCAAGATTTTTAAATTTCAAGATTTTTTAATTTACACAAGTTATTACTTTTGCTTGCTCGCAGTAGGAAGCAGTTTTAGCGGTAGTTTGACAAGACCAGTGGTACACGAATTGGAGCATAGTGTCTAGCAGACCTAGTTGGAATATTGAAACTTATATTTTGAGTCTCGATATTGGATAAAATATTTGCCACTATCACTGCAAACTAAAATAATAATAAGCCGAGCCTCCTCCGCACTCTTGTCAGGCAGTGCTTGTAAAATAGTTCACAAAAAGAATCGTTGTGGTATAGCTACTTTATTGAGGAAGGCTCGCTTTTAACACCAAAGTTATGGCAATTCATGTGAGCATTAGGTCGTCGTTGATAACAACCAATTAATTATTCAACTTTCTTATTGGAAATTATCACGCAATTAAATTGCAATTATAGAAGTCGAAAAATAAATAGTTTACTTGTTATGAAAAAAACTATTTTCAAATCACTCACATGACTTGTCCACTCTCTACGCGCCGTCGCGGTTCCATCACCGTTCTGACCAGACAGACCAAACACGTGGTCTCGATGATAGAATCGATAAAGCATTGTTTTCACTTAATTTTCGTTAATGCCACGATTGCACTTCACCACTTTTATTATTTCCATCGCGAAAGAGATGACTAATTAAATTAAACATTAAAATACCAGACGACTGATTCTGAAGTCTGATTGATTTTAAAATGATAAAGATCAACCAGCCCCCCCGACTATTATTTTCAATGAATCTACATAAATAAAACCCACGAACGGTTAAAACGTAATTGAAAAAGGATAAAATAATTATAAACCACCGACTTAATTATCCGCCGGGGGCTGCCATGATTATTATAAATTTCAGCACGTTACTATAAAACTGCAAAACTATTGTTCATTTAATGGCAGCCCCCGACGGATAATTAAGTCGGTGGTTTTTAAATTATTTTATCCTTTTTCAATTATGTTTTAATTTGTCGTGGGTTTTAAAAAAAACCTTTTTTAGTTATTTTACGTTTACCTACCCAAAATAAGTTTTGTAGAACTCAGTCTCAAGCCTGATGATTGGAATCGAACAACTTATGGAAGCGATCCCGAAATCGCGAAAAAATCATCTCTTTCATACATTTTGTCAGAGAGAACGGCAGTTTTTTTCGAGATTTTAGGGCTGCTTCTTAAACATAAAATAGGTACTTAAATCGTATTTTATATAGGGTCAACATGGTGTCAGGAGATGGTGTGGCTGATAGGCCACAACTTGGACTACGAGGGCGCCAAATCATTGCAACAGGTATGAGGCTGTATGTTCATTCACTAACAATTCCGTCTCTTTTACTTTCCTGGGATTTGACAGGCAAATGTAAGTGTCCTGTATAAACGAAATGAATGATCTAGCTAGGAGAACGACTTATTGCGAACTGACTTAAATTAGGTTAAAATGTTGAATATTTTAAAACTGTTTGCTAAGGTAAATAAATAATAAAATTAAATGTTCATTATGAGAATTGCTGATGCGGGAAATGTTCGATGTGTATCGTACAAAGTGTGAATGTCGATTTTCTATAACGCTAACTTAAAAGTTTAAAAATACGTAGTAGACGGTAGAACGTGCACAACGTGTTCTACTGAAAGCGATGCATTTCAAACGTTGAAGATTTCTAACGAGCGCTCTATACACTATTAGTCAAGTTATGTCTGTGCGAAAACTGTATATTTTCAACACTACACTGAAGAGACACAAAAACACCCCTTATGATCTAAACAAAATAAGAGCTAGAAGAAAAGATATTCTTCCTGTTACACGAACTAGAACCACTTTTTCTAAAAAAGCAGTTTTATAGTCGTTCAGCTTATTTATACAATAAATTGAATAGAGTATTAAAAATATATGATAAAAAATCACTGCACGAGTGTAAGAAAATTATTACCAATTTTCTAATGGCTTTATATTATGATTAGATAGAGTTGTTATTGAATCACTCGAAATAAATCACATAACAAACGCATTTACATACGCACACACATCATTTTATTATTTATTGTTATTAATTGTTTTTTTTTTCTTTAATTTTTCCTAATTTTAATATAATTATTCCTAACTCAAGCTTCTAATGTTTATAACTAAGTAGTTATGGAAGAGCGAAGTCACCTTACACAGGCATTTTTTGCTTAAAAGTTTACTCCGGTTCCCAAAGTGATACTACCACTATGAACTACGAATAATGAAAAAAAATGTTATTGAAATAAAAATTGTTAAATTGTTAAAATTGTTAAACGTAGTGAATTAAAAAAACTTAGAACAAGTTTCTAACCTCTCAGGCCTCGGGTGTGAAATGCAATAGATATCCATTGTTCTCTGGGCACAGGTGTCCGGTTAGCAAATGATGAATTAAATTACACACATTGAAATATTGTATGGAATTGAAAAGCTTAGATCATGTAATTTTACGATAGTTAATTGCTTATAACAATCTTTTAAGTTGTTCAAATTAATGTTATACAGGGTGTTAAAGACCCATAACGAAAACTAAAACCACGTATTCTACCCATCGTGACTATCATTTTCTTGTATGGAGCCAAACCTGTTAGTTAAGGAGTTATTAAGCATTAAAATCATATTTTTTTTCTAAAGAGTATCGTTTAAAGTTACAAAACCGCAATGAATATCAAAGCCACTCAATGATACGGGGCCCTAGTCAACTACTTGTACTTTATAGACACACGCAAACGTTGTTGCACCCGTTCCATTGCATGTAAAAAATAAAACCCATTATTTTTTTACTAAAAATAAAAGTCGTTTCCCAGCAAATATTTTTACATAATCTAATTTAGTTTGATGTACACTACGCATATATAACGGCTTCGGTATGGGTCTTTTAACACCCTGTATTTATTTACGTTATATTATTGTTACTGTTTTCCATAACATGCTAGGTATTGTTTTATCTACTTTTCATTCGCATCATAAGATTTTTTCAGTTTTAATAATGACTGTCACGTCCTAGATTCGCTGCCCGCTTGTCGAGCTCTCGTGCATCATGCAGCACGGTCACACCGAGTGGCACAACGAATCTGTGAAGAGCACCTCGGTGGATCTGGTTAAATACCGCCTGCCCCACCCCCGATACGTCCGCAGCCATCTGCCATGGGACCTGCTGCCTCTGGACATCAACAGGGAAGATGGGTCAGCGAAAGCGAAGGTCAGTAGACTGTTACAGATCTTTCCACTTCAGTCTTATGATTGTTTACATCACGAAGACGGCTAAGCATTTCCTTGTCGAAGATGAAAAAACGCCGAATGAATACCGCGTCCTCAAGCCTACCTACGCTATGATCTGCCCAGGGACTTTGCTGCACCTGGATCTTAAAAGGAAGGTGGGTCATCAAAAGCGAGCCCTCTTATAGGTCTTCTTCATCGATTTGGGGTGGAGCTGGTTAAATACAGTCTCTCCCATCCCCGCTATCATCAGTCATCTGCCGTGGAGCTTGCTGCCTCTGGACATCGAGAGGAAGGGTGGGTCGGTGGAAGCTAGATTTGATTAGTTAACATCAGGAAGACAACTAAGCATTCCTTCGTTGAAGATAAAAAACCGCCGAAAGAATAATGCCTCTACCCCCAGCCTAACTACGCAGCTATCTGCCCAAGGACTTTGCTAGATATTGAGAATTTGAAAGGGTCGGCGAAAGCAAAGGTCAGAGCTCTCTCAGTTGTTCTTCATCACTATAGGTGTACCTGGTTAAATACCACCGCCCCCAGCCCCGCTACAAGAGAGAAAGAGCAAAGAATCTGCCAAGGTACCTGCTGCCTTTGGGCATTGTGAGGGAAGATGGGTCGGCGTAAGCGAAGGTCAGTGCACTCTATAGGTCTTCTTCGCTTTTAGGTGGAGTTCACTGTGTGGGTCTTCTTTGTCGTTGAAACCAATTTCACATTCATCTAATGATAAATAATGAATAATGATGATCCAGTTGTTAAATAATGAACTATCATTACTTTTATTATTAGGATGATGGTTAAGCGATGTCCCGTTAGAGAAAAACGTCTACTCCATTAATAATAATAATAACATAATCTAATAATTTGGCACTTTTGCAGCGAGTCTACCTTCATCTCTTTATATTACTTAACTTCAGCTATTTGAAGGCACGGCGTTTTTATTTGATGGTGAATTGGATGATATTGGAAAATTGATACATTACAATTAACGCTAAATGAATAAGTTCCTAGCCTACTACTCCAAAAGTTGAAAGTTTAAATCCTGATAAAGCTTTTTTATAAATTATTTATCGTGTGGCTACAGGTAATTTATACATCCCGGAACCCCAAAGACATGGTGGTCTCGTACTACAACTACTGCAAGCTCGTCCACGGGCTGAAGGGCACCTTCGAGGAGTTCTGCGACATTTTCATGCAAGACCGAGCGCCTTTCGGACCCGTCTGGAGTCATATACTTGGTAAGTTTATTGGCTGTAACTACATTATTTTGAAGACGCGCAACTTTTTGAATTGAGTAATTAAAATTGAATTGTGTTAATTGAGTAATTAGACCAAAACCAAAATACTCTATTATACGTGTAGAGATAGACATGACTGTGAAATTGTTTAAAAAAATGTTTTTCCAACAATAAATTTTAACCGCCTTTGTGGTCAAGTTATAACAACCACCGGTATCAGACTCAGGGGTTCAATTCCCAGCGGGGGTACATATTGTATTCGGTTTGGTTGGTGGTAGGACTTGTTGTAAGTCCGTCTGGCTAGCTACCACCATCTTATCTAATTATACTAAATATACGCCATAACAACAATGTTTTCAGCATTGTTGTACACAACTATGTACCTACTGACCACATTTACTGCAATAAAGAACTATTCTATTATATGTTCCGGCAGTTAGAGATAAGATAGCCAGTCGCAGTGGTTGAGGGTTCCGGGAGAGGCTTTCCATCTTCAGCCTTATCAAAATTTAACATCAGGCATGATGAAGGCTAAGATTCTCCCAGTCGTTCATATAATCTTTGCGAAAGTAGGAGCTAATTGACAGAACAAACTTTTGAAACATGACCTTTAAATTATTTTCCTCATGTTAGGTTTCTGGAACCGCCGCCACGATCCGAACGTCCACTTCATCAAGTTTGAAGACATGAAGCGCGATCTTCCGTCCGTGGTCAGGAGAACGGCCAAATTCCTCGACAAAGTTCTAACTGACGAAGAAGTGGATAAACTTTGCGACCATCTCTCATTCAACAATATGAAGAACAACAAAGCCGTTAACTTAGAAGTCATATTGGAAAGAAGTTTCGGGAAATCTTATTTGGAGCAGACAGATTTGAGATTCATAAGGAAGGGGGAAATCGGCGATTGGAAAAATTTCATGTCCGATGATTTGTCTAGGAAGTTCGACGAATGGGCGCAGAAAAATCTAGAAGGCTCTGACTTGAGTTTTAATTAAGTTTTCTTGGGTTGTGGTTTTAAGTTATGTCATATTTAAAGTATGTTTGGCCTGATCTAATGATGCACGACTTGTTGTAATTCGTTCATAAAATAAATGAAGCGATCGAATTTATGTTTTACTGGTTCGACTTCTGTTTCACTTTTATAAGACAATAAAACTTAAGATGCTTTGTTGCAACTTTTATTTTAGTGAGATTCACAACTTCGTTTCACATTTGAACAGCTTGAAGATAACATACAAATACTTACAACATAATAGAAGCGTGGATAAACTTACAAAATGGTTTCCAGTCGACATAAACTCTTTTTTTCCTTTTATTTTGCTTTTAAGTTTATCTACTTACAGTTTTGAACTGTTAAAAACAAAATGTCATGCAAATTAAACAACGTTTTTTACATTAATAAATGACACATTTGACAACAACAAAAAAGGACAATACTGCGAAGTATATAAGTACATTATTGTAAAGTATTTTATTAAGTACACATCAAAAACATTTCAACTTAACTAATAATCTCAAAACGACTAGATAAAAATATTATCTTAATTGACTCACAACACTCACCTAACTACAAGTATACGCGATAGTTTATCTTTTATCCAAAAAATATACTTTTGAACAGCAAAACAATGCTTTCGATTAATAATATAAAGAAATGTAAATGCATTTTGACAAAATAATAAGTATATTTTTTTCTTTAAATCTAATCAAACGCCCTTGGGTACTACTGTGCCCCAGGATGGGTCACCTACCTAGTTACCTACCCAGGGCCCCTAGCCAAAGTAACAATTCGAAAACGATAACGAAGAAAGAATTAAATGAATGGTATTAGCGGATTGGCATAAGTACGTGATCTTAGCGCAAGTTAATTGTTATTATATACAATAACGAAACGAATTATCGTTTTGCTTTGCTACATAACGATGTTACTTTGTCTACGGGCCGTGGCTTTGTACGGGTGCGATACAATGGTGGAAAATTTGGAAATTGTGATAGTAAACAGTTTGTGTAAAATATTAACAAATATCCCAATTTTCTTGTAAATTTTCGTGTAAACTCTGCGGTTCTAACATTTTTGTTGATTACGAATATATATAACAACAAATTACAGTATAAATTGGAACACAACGTAAATTAATTATCTGATTCGAGCCGTTCATGTGTTGCTATGAAGCACTTGCTCCGTCAGGAGCTTTATTAAATTCATATATGGAAAATTCATTGAAAAGTCGGATTCTGAAGGATTTTTTCTTTGACGTTCGAAAATGTTGATTTCCTTAGTTACCTAAATTACTATTTTAACCTTACCGATCAAAAGTATCGTTTTGGATTCTAGATCACGTAATAAAAATATAATTTTATTTAATAAAAACTTTTACTTAACCTAAAATAGTTCTAATTTTATCATTTGAAACCCCTTTTGCATTCAAAATGCTGTCTAAGTAAACATATTAAGCTAAACACATGGTGTAAAACATTTTTCGCTACAAGTGTCACTAGGTGACAAATAGCTGTAAAAACTAAATATATTTTTAGGTCTAAGTTTAAAACCACTAGATCATAAATAAAAAATAAAGTAGTGACATAAATACATAATTAATCTCATAAAAATTCAATGTTCAATAAATTAGTGTAAAAGAATCAATCTTTTACACAAAATAAAGTATATTAAAATATATCCTCTAGCATCACTGTTAAACAGTTAAAGTATTTTTTTTAGTCTGTAATTTATTATTTATATTCTATTGTCAATACGTAAAGCTCTTAATAAGTAACTAACATTTGATATTATTATTCATTGGAATTATCTTTGGGATGTATATTTTCTGAGATCTACAGTAAAATTAAATATTACCTACAATTAATTATAAAATATAATAATTATTCCATTAACCTTAAAATGTTTATAAAAGTAGATAATAATATTTAACGATTTGATTAAGAATAAATTACGGACTAGGAGGAAAATGTTTTGATTTTACATATTAATGTCTCACAATGTTGCCACAGTTCAAATCTCAAACATATTCAATACAGGGTGGACGACCCAGTTACGGTCACTTCCATATTTATTTAATAATGTTTTTAACACAGCTGTAAGGCTTATAGCTACTAACAACTTTTTTTTCATCGATGAAGTTAATTTTTTTGCTATTATACAAGCGTCACCTCCAATAATGATAAAAGTGTTGAATCATAATTAAACCGTTTAATACTTCTTAGTAAATAACAAAAATTAGATTGTTATTCATGTATATTTGGTTTCTCGATATATAAGCACATCAAAAAATAAAATATCACTATATTCATGATATAACATTTCGAGAAAGTTTGATATTTCATGTCTCCTAGCAGCCCTCATTCTTTCCCTATCTAAGGCTATATAATTTCGATTATTAAAAAACTTAAAGCTTTATTTGTTTATAATAATATGGTATATTTTTCAACAAATACATTGAATTCTCTCACTATTGTTCACTTTGGTTGCCTTTAAATGACCCAAATGTATAACTTTCTTCTTTATTAGCACTAGTTAAACCTTCTTTCAGTTTATTGGAAGGTATTTTTTATTTCAGCACTTGAAAATTCTTCTTAGAGAAAAGATTTTATTAAAAGTTTTTGTTTTCTCAGTGGAAGTAACACCTCTTTTGACTTTTTAAACAAGATTACAACTCGAATTGCTAGATTTGTGCCTCACGTGTGGATTGCCAAAAGCACCACAGCACTGATGGTGGTTTACGTTCTTCGAGTGATGATGTCCATGTGGTTGCACGCTACTCTGTAACGATTGACATTTCTCTTTGACAGAATCTTTATTGTTTTGTTTTTGACATGACTTCTGATGGCCAGGAGCTATCTTGGCTTTGAATCGTCCCACTTTTCCTGGTTTCGATTGGGTGTCTACTGCATCAGATATTGTGCATACGGGTGTTTGTTTTGTACTTATCTGTGCGTCTTGGTCTTCTGTGTCAGTTTCTAGAATAAGAAAGTGATTTCATTAATGAAAGACATATGGATACAAAATAATATTTAAGGGCTATGGCGCCGTGGTAGTGATCATTACTACTGAGCCAGGTCAGGCAGGGGTCGTGGGTTGGGCTTCGATCCCCACTTGGTACTAACATTTATGTGCTGAACATTTGTGTTTGTTCCGTGTCTGGGCGTTATTATATTTTTTTTTTTGTCTTTTCAATAACTACGATCACATTCTCAGAACATTAATTATCTATTTATGTATGTATATTTGTAATGATAGTTTTTCATATTTGACTGTGTTGACCAGTGAGTTGTTAGTCTAATAAGTACATAATGGGGATATTAAGTAATACCTTCGTTGGTTCTGTCTGATAGCCGTGACACAAGTGCTTAAGGCATCAGATCAATGTATGTGATGTGGTCCAATATTTATATTTTATTTATTTATTATCTTTTCTTCGTCGTCTCAGCCATATAACACCCACTGCTGGGTATAGGCCTCCCCCAAAAGGGGGGGGGGGGGTTTGCCATAATCGCCACGCTTGGCAGGCGGGTTGGCGATCGCAGTATGGCCAAGTATGTAGGAGACGCTGCTACCCATCTCCTGAAGGCTGAGTCCCTTAGTCGCCTTTTACGATACCCACGGGATGAGAGGGGGTAGTGCTATTCTAAGCCGACACTACACAGCTAATAGAATAATCTTTTCTTATTGGGAAGTAATGGGTATGGTGTGGCTGATATGATGATCATCATTACAGAATGTCACAGCTTAGACATACAAAAACCTACACGCTTGTTCCATAAATAAGTATGATTATAGTAGGTTAATACCTAGCTGTTCAGCAGCGTGGGGTTCAGCAGCGGGGGAGGCGGCACGCGGGGCGGCGGGCGCCGACAGGGCTGGTGACATACGAGCCAGGCACTGGGGATTTTATTGGAATTTTAAATGTATACGGTTAAATAGAAACTTAATTTGTTTAATTGTAAGAATTTGCTAGTGACAATACAATCGGGGAACTTCCCGGTTGATCGTTAGAGCTTATTTGGAAAACGTTTTCTCGGAAAGTACTAGGGTTAAAGAAATAATTTATTATTCAAATTAAATACCTGTTAATGTTCTATGATATGTGATATAAATATTTTCAATATACCTATCTAATCCTTTTTTAAATAAAGCTCCTTAAAAAAAACTCTGCTGATTAACTGAGAAGTTTCCCGACTACAAAAAGCAGTAGAGTAGGCTTACTTGGTGATACACTAGACTAACAATAGTAATAATCACAGCCCGTTAAAGTACTGAAAAGTGTTATTATTTATAACTTATCTCTAAAGAAGAGGCTTCCCCTTTCTTTTTAGTTGCCTAACAGGGTTCATAATAGTCTTTGTTCTTTTCCGTGTATGCAATAAAATTGTTGAATTGGGATAGTTCGAGGAGATAGAGCTAGATAGAGCGAGGGGTTGAAATATGGCGAAGGTAAGATGGACCAAAAATTTGGGTGTTTCCCACTGTTCAGATTGATAGTCAGACTACTCTGGTCAATGGGATTTTTTTCCCCGTTGTTCAGACCAGCTCGTAATGTAGTCAAGTACTGTTGAATTCAAAACCACCAGTACAGTCATATATTTTTTAAATAGGTTTTATTGAAACTCTTCGCAAGATATTTCATCGTTGTATATAACAAAATTTTCCTGTTTGTCATGAAATGTCATTCTCATATTTCAATTTACATTTTACTAATGTGCTTTGATTTAAAAATACTATTATAAAAATAATGGATATTAATTTTATAAATAGAAAGGGTAGAGTTGTATTATTGCATAATGGATATCAGTATCACAAAACAAAACGTACACAAACGGTAACGAATTTTGGCTTTGCAGTCAGTTCAAAAGAATGCGGTGTGTGGGATCCGTGACGATTCAAGTAAGTAAAGTGGTTGTGACTTTTATTCCCTGTAAAGTCCCATTCACACGGGATCCGTAACTCACGATTCGTCAAAAAACATGATTCGGTACGTAGAAGGTACGTTCAAGATCCTTGGTCACATATTGATCACTTAATTGACAAACAAACAACTTTACGAGTGTTTGTTTTTCAGAACCGCAATAGACTTATTAAGTCAAAAAATCACAGCTGCGATCAAGATGTTGGCAAAAATTATATCGAACTTTCATTCCATAACATGAAGGAACAAGCTTGTAAAGAGTTTAAACCAGTCCCAACAATTTATAAGGAGTGTGTCACAAAATTGAAAGATTCCGGCTTGAACTTAACAAATAACATAATGCCGGTGTACCGGCAAAGAAATAAAGCCGCTAAAGTTACCAAATTATTTCACGACCAAATTATCAAATAGTTACCAAATTATTGATGTTGAAATACCTTACGAATTTCGAGATTTCATTTTGGCGGATTTTATTGTCCAAAAACGTATAGTTATTTTTTGTACGCCGCAATCGAAAGAATATTTAAAAGGAGTAAAACATTTTTTTCGCGACGGAACATTTAAGAGCGTGGCCTTTACATCATTTTCACAGTTATATAACATTCATGGTGATATTGGAAGCAGCATTGACTCCACTAATATTATACCATTAATTTATGCATTGATGTCTAAGAAATCGGAACTAAACTATATCAGACTTTTTAGCATGCTACGATCGCAATTGCCATTTATGGAACTAAAACAATTTACCCTGGAATTTGAGATTGCAAGTTTTAATGCATTAAAACAAGTGTACCCTGGTGTGGAAATAAAAGGTTGCTATTTCCATTTCTCCCATAACGTATGGAAGCAAGCTAGGAAATTTAAATTGACTAAATCAAAAACTACGAAACGCATAATTGCTATTTCCGGAATTTTGCCATTACTACCACCACATTTAATAGACGAAGGTTAGCAATATATAATTAAAGATGCTCCTGATACGGCCAACATACAACAATTTAAAAAATATTTTCAAAAGCAGTGGCTGAAGAAGTCTAATTTTAAGCAAACTTGGTCTGTTTTTGGCTAGAAACAGAACTACTAACGGTATGGAAAGTTGGCATAAAAAACTAAATAAAAAATAACAAGAACAGGGCCCGGATTAATCAACTTACTGAGAATTTTGCTGAAAAAATAATTTACTAAAATAACAAATAAACGGGCAAAGGGAAACATATCGAGAGACGAATTCATAATGAAAACACAAATAAAATAAATAAATAAATAAATATTTCCATACAATCACACCAATTATCTATCCTTGTTAAGTATCATGAAGAACTTGTGTTATGGATACTAGATAACGCATAAACATACTTATATACTTTTTTTTTTTTGTAAATACATACATAATATACATATTAAACACCCAGACCAAGACAAATAGACATGTTCATGCACACAAATATTTGTCTTGTCCGGGGATCGAACCCGGGACCTCTGGCGCGGAAGGTGGGGTTAGTACCCCTGCGCCAAACAGGTCGTCAAATATATATATATATATACATATATATATATAAAATGATGTAAATCAGTGGAAAATTGTCTGTTGGTCATTTTTTAGAACGCCTGAGATAATTTTTTAAGACAAACAGTTTTTGCTTTAATTGTACTTTTTTCTATGTCAAATAAGTCTGAACAACGGGAAAAAAAAACCCGTTGGCCAGAGTAGTCTGACTATCAATCTGACCAGTGGGAAATACTGAAAAATTTCTCTAAATTTTCTCTAAGATATATGGTTGATTGATGAGGTGGGATTTCTAAAAGGGAAGCCGATAGGAATCAGTATGTATGGACACATTTGGAGCCAGTATCATGTTGAGTGTCTGTATTACGTTGGGCGCCAATACAATATAGGGTGCTAGTACTACGTTGGGCGCCAGTGCCACGTTTGGAGCCAGTGCAACGCTGGGCGCCAGTGCCACGTTGGGCGTCAGTGCCACGTTGGGTGCCAGTACCACGTTGGGCGCCAGTAACACGTTGGGCGCCAGTACCACTTGGGTGCCAGTAACACTTTGGGCACCAGGGCCACATTGGACGCCAGTACCATGTTGGGCGCCAGTAACACGTTGGGCGCCAGTACCAATTGGGTGCCAGTAACAAGTTGGGCGCCAGTGCAATGTTAGGCGCCAGTGCCACGTTGAGCATCTGCGCCACATTGGACGCCAGTAGCTCGTTGGGCACCAGCACCACGTTGGGTGCCAGTACCACGTTGGGCGCCAGTAACACGTTGGGCGCCATTACAACGTTGGGTGCCAGTAACACGTTGGGCGCCAAGGAAATAATATTAAGTTCGATTCAACATTCTGTGTCTAAGAGGCTGCAGCAAGACTGGCCCAAAAAGTGTGAACAATTAAACGAAGTATTTAAGTATATTGAGTTGCCACTTTTGAAATTTGGATATTGAAAATGACTTACTGCTCTTGAGGTACTCATGCGCATCAGAATCGTAAGCTCGTAGTAATCTAAAAATGACAACTCAAAGAAGCATCTGTATCGGTAAGTACTAATGTAATAATTACGTTTTTATACTAATGTTGTTTTTATTCCGATCTTCACACGACCTCTTAAACTATGCACAGAATATTTAACTTATTACTTTTTCTACGAAACTGTCTTGTTCACGATCTTTGGTCATTAAACTATGAACAGAATATTTAACTTACTACTTTTTCTACGAAACTGTCTTGTTCACGATCTTTGGTCATTAAACTATGAACAGAATATTTAACTTACTACTTTTTCTACGAAACTGTCTTGTTCACGATCTTTGGTCATTAAACTATGAACAGAATATTTAACTTACTACTTTTTCTACGAAACTGTCTTGTTCACGATCTTTAAGTGCCGGTGCCGTTCCAACTCTAATAGGTGACGTTGCACTGAAACTGTAAAAAAAAAATTCTTTAAGTTAAAGTTATTGTTAAACCTACAACAACGCGTAACTTTGACTTCTAATTTTATATGATTCTATTTATAGTAAATATGAAAGTACCCCTGTATGTCATCTAATGACTGAATTTATTTTGCTGCAGAGTTACATAGCAAAATAAGATAAAGTTTGTAAGTGAATATGTATGAAGAGTATTTAGTACCAAAAAGATGAATCCAAACTGTCAGTGGTCTTCGGCTGGTCAGTGGATTCAGCGTCTGTCCAAACTACACCAAAACTCGTGGAGTTGGATCTAGAATCTGTAATGAAAATGTTCTTTTTAAGTTTTGCTTCAGTAGGTAGGCAATAGACATGGCTTATATGAATTTACATCAAGTTAAATTGATCTCAACAACCAGCTATTTGTAACAAAGTTTAAATACAAAATAAAATGGTTAAATTCAAGGTTCCACACAATTTTATCGTAATGTAATTTTAATGAAATACCTTCACCAATTCCTTTCTCCTTCTCAGTTCGGTTAGGTGAATTAGCTATACTTCTTCTGGCGACGTCTTGGAATGTAACAGGTGAATATATCCGTCTCTCTTCAACCGGTGATGTCACAGTAGGCGCAGGAGTAGTTGCCCTCTGTCCCTGAGGACTCTTCAATGCATTGCTCGGGACTATGGCAGTGCAAGAGTTCGGACCAGAATTAACTATTGCGTTAGGGAGGTGCTGGAATGTTCCAGACATTGGTTCTTTGTTGTTCATTTGCGCTGCCGAATGTTCGGCGATACTGTCCCTGACATCGGCGGCTCGTTCCCATTCTAGTTCTGTCCCTGGCTGCATTTGTGGTGATATGACTTTCGTAAGAGATGGCCGAGATTCTCTGCCTTCTAACCAGTAGGTTTTCATTGCACCTGTAATGACAAATTTCGTATTTAAACGGCATAAGCGTTGTTTATTATATTACTCAAAATTAATATAGTTAACCACTTGTGAAGTGGAAGTCGCAAAAGTAATTAACTACAATACAAATAGAAACGTTTAAAAAAAGACACAGAAACTACCGCCACCTGAATGAGGGCTTGAAAACCGGTGCGCAAGCTTTATACTTGACTTCTTATCCACAAATGTTGTTAAATGTTCAAATATTTTAAGGTAAATAGTAAAAAGTTACTCCCAATATGAAAACAGAGTAATGGTAGATAACTATCATGGCCTACCTTTCCCTTTAACCTGTATCTCTCCCCTTTCCATAGCCATATATGAAGGTGATAGTAGTTCTCTGGTAGTCTGTGATATGTGAATTCTCATGGCTTCTGACGTGGACTCCATTCTCGAAGCTGTGTTGACTGAATCTCCAAACAGACAGTAGCGTGGCATCTTAAGTCCCACGATGCCAGCTACTACTGCTCCGGAGTGGACCCCCACTCTTATAGAAAGATGAGAGCCTGAAAAAGTATTATTTGGTTATGATTGTTTACATATACGATATAGAACTTCAGTACCTTTATAACGTAGCCGTGATATTGATCTCGCAAATATATCTAAGTAAAAAACAATGTGATTAATCTAACTTTCTTAAGTCGCTCGCTATAAACTGCACTAGTTAAATCATTCAATCATACTAATAATAAAATGTGAAATATCGATTTTTTTTATACTCAATCACGAAAGGACGATAGACCGTATTGAGTGAAATGTAGCACACAGATACCTAGCTTAGATATTTTTTTGGTCAAATGTTTCCTAGGGATATTCCTATTCCAAATGTCATAATTAATAACTGTTGGATGTATACCTGTACTAGGATCCTTGAGATCAGTGATTGCGTCGACCATGTCAAGCGCCATGTCGCATACTTTCTCAGCGTGGTTGTCTTCTTTCTCCGGAGCTCCTGACACAACCATGTAGGCGTCACCTATGGTTTCCACCTAAAAGGTTTGAACATGACTGACATGAATATTTTAAGAATCGTTGCTAAGCTGTTTCACCTTTTTAAACTATGGTAAGAAATTCTTGCTTTGATGTGGCCACCGCGTAAAAAAAATATCTAACCTAACCAACAAAAATACTGCTACTGATTGCGCGTCCAAAAATACTAAAATGCAAGTAAAATCGTCGTTTCGATGAGCATTTCACTATTTTCTAATATTTTTTTAAGGACTGCACCTTGTTTTTTAGGTTCAGTTATATTTCCATAATAACCGAGAGTCTACGTTAAAACTCAAACCAACTTTACGATTGAAAAGGTGCGAACTGTGGGTCTACCATGAGTTTTTCTTTCATAAACTATAGATTCTCATACAAAATGTCTCCCGTTTACTGAAAGAAAAACTCATGGTAAGCCCACTGTTGGCATTTTTTCCCCAAGTGGTTGCTTTTATGTGAAATGATAGGAAGAATGTTTACTTACATAACATCAAACATCAAACTTAAGAATAAAAGCAGAGAGAGCGTAGTTGTCCGCAGAGGTTGTCAAACATTTCACATTCTCCTTACCTTATAGACTCTGTTCCTCTCCGTGAGGGTGTCAAAGATGGAGTACATCGCATTCAGCATGGAGACCACCTCCATGGGCGTGATGCGGGAGCAGATCTCCGTGAACGTCACCACGTCAGAGAACAGGATGGATACGCTGTCGAACATCTGCCACCAAATTTCCGTATTATAATCCGTTTGCCCCGAAAAAGATTTGACACTTTTAAATTGTATTATGTTTTTTGTGACGTTTGACCCACTTTTAAAGTTGAAGTAATTTAGTATAGAAAAGATTACTGCTTTATTTTACATTATGTACTTTAAAGCGATATCTTTCGAATATAAATTGCTCTACGGAAATGAATCAACGTAAATTAAAATATTTATAGTTAAAAGTACCAGAGTTGCACAGCTAACCGGAGTTATATTATATTTGTAAAGCTGCTGCCTATAATAAAATAAAAAATGCATTTATATAAAATTTGTACTTCTCAGAGACTTTGCACACCGCGTTTTTTAAACGCGCCATTTGTATCGATACAAACGCGATACGTGCGCGCGTCAGACGCAGCCGGTAGACCTTTGTACACCTGTATAAATTCAATTCACTCATTTGAATCGATACAGAAGCGAGTGTGTAGCGATACAAACGCGATGCTAACGGGCGTGTGTATTGCTACAGACGCGCTGGCTTAATGATAATAATAAAAACAATAAAATCTTTATTGCACACGATTTAAAGACAAATACAGAGAGATTACAGAAAAAAGAGAAACACACAATAGGTGGCCTTAGTGCTTATAGCAATCTCTTCCAGGCAACCATGGGTGAGAGAATAACAGATAATTAGGATAAATGGGGATTGGGTGCATAGAAAGTGATTATCAATATAATACTTACAAATATATACTAATAAAGGAAATACTAAGATAATATAATAAATTAAGGTGAAAGAGAGAGGAAATAACTCTTACTTGATCACTAAAGGATTGCAGAGTCTGAGCCTTTCTGATACCTTCAGGAAGCGCGTTCCATAAACGAACGGCATGCACAGAGAAGGAGTAGGAAGCAAAATCAGAAGAGTGTCGTGGGGTTTCTAGGGCAAGGTTAAAAGTGGATCGCAAAGTACAGTTTGAGGGCGAAGAACGAAAGGAAAAGCATTGTTTAAGGTAATGTAGGAAAGTAGGAAGGAAAAGAATAGAGTAAAGGAGCTTTAGAGTGTGAAGGTAAGTCCCGCTGGCATATTTCGTTTTATCTCGTCAACAGTAGCAAGATGGCGTCGGTCGAGGATTTATCGGGTCGAGCAATTATTACTTTAAAAAAAAGAAAAATAAACAGCGTATGTGGGTACACCCATTTATGAGCCAGAGAAAGTTGTGTGGACATTATAAAACAACGATTCAAAAACTAATCATGAAAAAAAATCGCATTATGCGAATGTCGTATTTATCATTTTAAGAACTTTTTTCGATTCTTAAACTGGATTTAACTCGACAAAATTCAGTGCTAAAGCTCTTGACATACCGTTGCCGCGTGTTTGAATCGATTAAAACGCGATGCCGACGCGCGTGTGTATCGATACAGATGCGCCGGTGTCGCGAGTTTGAATAGATGCAAACGCGATGCTGACGCGCATGTGTATCGTTACAAACGACAACAAACTGCTTTGCAGGAAAAAAGCGCGCCGTCTCGCTCGACGCGCCGTCGACGGCGTTTGTATCGACACAAACGCGATATGTACGCGCGTCAGTCGCAGCCGGTAGACCTTTGCACATCTGTATAGATTCTAACACGCGTTTGAATAGATACAGAGGCGCGTGTGTAGCGATACTAACGCGATGCTAACGCGTGTGTATCGCTACGCTACAGACGCGCTGGGATATTTCGTTTTACCTCGTCAACAGTAGCAAGATGGCGTCGGTAGAGGCGTCTTTGATTGCATGCGCTTTGTTATTATTTCTTGAAAAAAGAAAGAAGAAAAATAACCGACGTATGTGGGTAAACCCACTTAGGGTGGGTAGAGTTAGAGCCAAGAAGGTTGTGTGGATATTACCGTCTTTTTTAAAGAATCGATTGTTTGTCAATAATCGGGGGGGTACTGCTGAATTATTGAAAACAGACCTTTCGATTTGCAATTAAATAGAAATTTTTCGTTTATTTATAAATAATCATTGTCCGGCGGTCAGTTTCTAAACAAACGAGAACAGCGGTGTTTAATTGTGAATGAACTCGTTTCAAATGCACCAATCGCGTGGCACGGTGCACGGTACAATCAGGCGTAGTTACCGTATACGTGTTATTGTACGCGGTCAACTGATTGGTCCATGAATTGATAGCATGGGTGTTTAATAATGTCATCAACAAATTAAGAGTTGTTTAGCACTGGTTGGCCATTTATTTCTTCGCCCGCAGGCTCCGTTTAACTCATATTCAATGAATTTTCACTTTGTACGTTAAACATACCGATAAAAACTAGTATTTGACAATAAAAACACTCGAGCAAACGTTGTTGACGTTATTAAGTTTTTCAACCAATCGGCGTAAAGCTGCTTTTCGTCACATGCATACATACAATATAATTAAGCGATACTGATTATTTATAAATCATCGAAAAATCATCAGTTTCGATACAGACGCACCGGATGTTGCGCGTTTGAATCGAGACAAACGCGATGCTAGTTCGTGTGTGTGTCGATATAAACGACAACAAACTGCTCTGCAGGAAAAAAGCGCGCCGTCGACGGCTCAAAAAATCGCTGTGTACAAAGGCCCTATTGTTCTCACTGTCAGACTCACGTCTAAGGTCATTTGAGTGCAAGAGCAAAGAGCGAGCAATCAAAAACTATGTAACATAACATACGATTCCTTGTAAAGGTATACCTAGTAAGCAGCTAAGCTAAGTGTCCACAGCTTAGCTGCAACTTAATCTTCAATCAATTTAACTAGTTAAATTTATGAACCCCGTTTACTCTTCAACCCTTGTCACGATTGGCATTTGATAAAGATTAAATTTAATTAATTATAAAGTAAATACCGGAAGCTCGGAACGTCTTTGTGAAAATCCAATCAAATTAGTTATAATAATCAATCAATTTAATGTAGAGTACAAACTATTAGGTAGTATTTGGTAGCAAATTAGTTATAATAATTAATCAATTTAATGTAGAGTACAAACTACTAGTAGGTAGAATTGTGGCTTTTGCGGACGATACAGCTCTTATTTTTACTGGCGGTAGTTGGGAGGAGGTGTTTGCTGATGCTCAAACTGGTCTTATGAACAAAAAAAATCAACTAACAGCTAATTTATTGACCATTAACACTGATAAAACTAAATTCATGATTTTTACTATACCGGAACAGACGCAACCGTGCTCTAAATCCTTTTCCATCAAAGTGCATCAGTCAAATTTTAATTCGGCGCTGACCGGTTGTAACTGTTCAAATTTAGAAAATGTTACTACATTTAAATAAATTGGCATTACATTAGACTCGCTTCTTACATTTACACCTTATATTAAGATATTGTCACAAAAACTACGAAGGCTTACAGCAGTTTTCAGGAAAATCAGACACATTGCTAATAAAAAACTATTGAAAACTTATACTTTGCATTATGTCAGTCTGTATTGACCTATTGTATTGGGGTCTGGGGAGGCGCACTCAAAAGTAACCTTTTACCGTTGGAAAGGGCACAAAGAGCTGTGATAAAAGTCATTAATATGTTACCCTTTAGATATCCTACTGTTAAACTGTACAGTGACTTTGAGGTCCTTACAGTTCGCCAGTTGTACTTCTTGGAAATAATTTTAAAACAGCACGCATTCCAATATCAAAACAATTGTAATATTAATCTAAGACGCAGACCATGTATTGATAGATCTACGTGTAAAACTAGTTTCGCTTACCCGTTTTCATATGCTATAGGACCAATATTGTACAACAAAATTATAAAAATTAATAATATTCTTAGCCAATCAAATTACATATGTAAGAATACTTTAAAAACGTGGTTGTTAACACTTGATTATCAGTCAACGGAAGCACTAATCGAAATACAAAAATAATATTTTGCGATGCAAGGCAGGGAATAACCATTGTAAAAATTATCTTTGTTCATAGAAAGTAACTTTTATAGTATATAGACACATACTTATACACACACACACACACACATGCATATATACACATACATACATAAACACACACACGCACACAAACACATAGCGCACACAAAAAAATGTTTATAACAAAGAGCATAAGTGCCTATAAGAACAGGTTCGACCTAGTTTAGGTACTTAAGTGTCATGTCTGGCTATGTTCTGTTTATTTTATGTCAATAATGATTTTTTATTAATTTTATTTATTTATAAAATGTACTAAAGTCGTAGGTAACTTTCGTGGTAACATACTTATATCTCTTTACCATTACTCTCTTCTTCTTTAAGGCAATCCTCATCATGGTTATCTAGAACATTACATTCAGTCTCCGAGACAATGGCTTAACTTATATCACGGATATCAAAAACAACCAGGAGACCGATTTTTGAAGCTTACGAATTACTATTCGCATACGGAATTGCAAGATTCGCATGCGAATGCTAAAAACCATATTTTTGAAATTCCAATTTGCATTCGAATCTGCAACGTGTGGTCCATTTTTTTTATTCGAGCGATAGAAAATTTGACGTTTGGCACTTAATGTCGTTTTCAAATTCTCAAACATAATCAAATTCTTAGAAATGTTTCGTCTCACGTTGTTAGAACAAGCATATCGTGTCCTTTTCCTTCCCATTAGCCCCTTCTCTCTCTAACAAATGAACGAGCGAAGAACGGAGGAACGAACGCATTACCACAGATGCGTTCTCAATCATTCACTCAGCGAGTGAGATTCAAATACTTTGGTCCGGCTGGACCGACGTCTCCACACAAAAATACCAAAAAAATGTGTGTAAAGTGCCCAAAAACTGTTTCATCGGGCACACGGAAGTCTCGCTGATGACTGATTCCAGTGATTCAAAGTTCATTACGCAACTAAAACCTATGCATTTACAGTCCAATCGAAGAGAATATCATTAACATAAACACACTTGATTCAAGTCAAGTCCAATTCAGTTTGAAAATCTACGGAGAGTAAGTTAAGAATGAAATAATGTCAAAGGATTTAAAAAAAAACGGCAACACTGTCTATTCGTGTGATAAAAAAATGCGACACAATGAAAGTCGGTGAATTTCAATTCTAATTTGAATTCGCATGAGAAATTCGAATGATTCAAAAATACGTCTTCAGACATGGAATGAATATTTTCATTCCTTCTATTCGGATATCGTCATTTTGTTCCTCGTTATGCCAAAGCAAAGTAGCTCTTTTCTGTATGAGAGTTGTTAACGCGCAGAAATGAGATTTGAATTTGGAACATGAATCGTTGATAGAAATCGGACGCGAGTTTTATGAATTATTGGTGTATAAGGCGCGCTCCCGAGGCCCGTGCACACCAAAAAGAAAGAGAGAATTCTGTGAGTAATCGGAACAGAATTTATTTATTGTATTTTGTAAAAAAAACTATTCTACGGATGTCGGAGCCATTAGGGCTATTAGCCGGAGGGTAACCGTTATATAATAATACGAGCTAAATACTGTAGGCCAAGGGAAAAGCTAGCGAATGCTTATTATCAGTATTAGAAATTAATCTATCTGCTATTAAATTAGTTTGACATTATATTAACACCTGAAACAGTAAAAATAGCACCTAATAACGTCATACGATACAATTACTTTAAAGTGTCACTTATTTATTTTCTCATAGACTTCTTTGATAAAATAAATAAGAAATACTTAAAATTATGAAAAGTAGAGTGAATTTAGGAGATGAAAAGTAGAGTAAATCACGAGAGCAAAACATTTTTTCCCTTGAGCGATGTACTTTGAATTCCTCACTACGCTCAGGATTTATTCTAGAAGCCCTCGCTATGCTCGGGATTCCACTTTAGAATCCTTCACTTCGTTCGCCCTCGCCGTTAAAAGTATTATTTTGCTCGCTTGTAATTCAAACTACTATTTAACCTTTAAAGCATGAATAACCTTAAGTAATATTCGTCCCAAGTGGTGATCGAAAACATGCATTAAGATCGATCAGTAAATCATTAGTTACGACTTTCTTACCTCACACGTGTCAATTGGGTTCTCTCCATTTCTCAGCCGGTCGGCTACCTGCTTCGGTATCATCTGGTACAGCAGCTCGTCCGTCCTCTTCATCTCCTCATCCAGCTTCCTCATGGATTCCTCGAGCTTCTTGCTCTTCTGCTGCTCCTGGTCCAACGCTAACTTTAACTCCACTGATTGTTGTGTACCGGCCAACATCAGGTCTCTGAAAACGTCAGTAAAATCTTGATTATTAACAGACAAAAATGTAGACGTAGATGAAACCAACTTACTACTTCCATCCGAGTAAACTCATTCAAATCATTCATTTCACTCTTGCAAGTTTAACATTCATCTGAACTTTAATGACAATTCAGATATTTCATTTAATTTCAGTCTGAGATATCGTAAAGAGTCTTTTGTGTCTGTCCTATTTTTGTTTCGAGTCTTCCCTTTCTTTGAGTTCTTTCGTTTCAACAGTTGATTAAGTACTCGTATCTAATTAAAAATTCAATGAAATCGTTGAGACTAAAACATTTTAGCAGTAGTAGAATTTTCAGATAAATGACGAATTTGAGATATCGCAGAGTGGGAGTAGACTCTCAGGTATGGAAAATGATATGAAATGACCACGAGCTAATTGACTGAAATCCTGCTGACCTGCTGAAGTCATGCATCGACAAGTCATTGATGTAGAGCCCGGTGGAGACCAGCGCCGACAGGTCTGGCATTACTGGAGTGCCCAGGTACATCATCATCCGCCAGTTGTCCATGTAGATCATTTGACCTGGAACCATATTAGAGAAGTGAAGCAGTCGGAGAAGCTATGAAGACTTGGACTACTTCACTAATTTATCTAAAAGTAATATTAGGGAGTGAAATAAAATCGAATAACCATTATAGTCCGACACCTGCAAGGAAAAACATGGTAACTCAGTTTTTGCATTTTACAGGAGAGCACGACAAAGATCCAAAAAAATCTTAGCAATTTCGGATAAGCCCTAATGCCAATCGATCTTGATCATATAAGTAAACGTGGTAAGACCTAAACTCTTGTATTATTTGTTTGCTAAATGTTTATATATTTAATGATTTATTGTATATATTTTGTGAGTTACAATCAAATTCGTCCTCATATACTTTGTAAAATTACATTGTGACTCATACATACAATCAATATTGTATGAAACTGATATGTTTGTTAAATTTTAAATTGTTGAATAAAATAATTGTATGTCTGAGAAAGAATGTTTCTAAGATGTTTTACACGCTGCAGATTGTAAATATATCGAATTTAGATACGATGAGAAGTGTAAAAAATCCGCATTTTTGATGGGTAAGAATATCATCTTAACTCAATACTGAGTGAAAGTGAGTTACGATGTTTTTGCTTGCAGGTGTCCATATATAGTTAGTTTGGTTTGATGTTTTTTCAGTACCTACGCTTCCGGTTCTCTTGCGTTTCGGTGTTTGTCGATGAAAACACCATCATTTAGTATTGTAGAAATATTTTTTTGCACAATTATTCATCGATATTATAAGCTTGTTAGGCAAGCAATAACTTTATTAACTTATTTTACTCTCTATTATTGCTATAACTATTCAGCTTAGTAGGACAGTCATAATAATGATCAAAAGTAGGTATCTAACAATTTTTCTACTTGTGTAGATATAGATATAATAGTAGGTACAGTGAGAGAAAAATCAAAGTGCAGTTTTACATAAATTCTCTAAGGTGCGATATCTTTTTAGATATGTACTGTGAATGCAATTTGTAACACAAGGTACTCAGAAGGTAGTATATATTTATAACTAGGGTGATACAAGCTAATTCAACAGTGAATTTTTGTACAAGGTGAGACATACATTGCTGTCTCTTTCTATCTTGTATGTTTAGAAAGAGACTTCCAACGAGTTTTACAAATTTGACTACAAGTCTACCTTTCAGATGTAAATTAATAACATCAGGCAACCTTCTTCCATCGTAAGCATAGCGCTTCTTCTTTGGCATGCCTGTAAAAATCATACTAGAGCTTGATAAACTGATGTAAGTTCATGATCATCATTATCATCAGCATCTTTAGACACCTACTGGTATGGTGGAGGACCTTAATAGAGAGTACCTTTCTTAGGGATGGATAATGACTGATTGTGTGCCAAAATAAAGAGAAAAAAAATTATGAGAACGTTAACAACTTCAAGAACAATTAATGGCTTTGGATATGACTTCCGTAGCACGGAAACCTTAAGCCATTAGATTTTGGATCACCCATTCCATGATAGACTGGAAAGTAGAAAAAATAAAGTCGCACCCAGGCTAACAACACTGACCACTACTCCATCGAGTTCACTGTCATATACAGTAACTATCGGTGTTTGAATAAAACATTTTTTTCACCTCACACGCTCGGAAAAGGAGGATTTGTCATTCAGTTTCTTCGTCGAAAATCGCTTTTTGCGGCATAGCGCGGTAAAGTACTTTTTTTATTTAATACCAAAAATATGTATAATGCGTTCCGAATCGCACTATCGACTTTTTGGTTACGTTTATTCCTTTTTTAAATAGCTTTTAATTAATTATAGTACTTCGTTTTGGTTTTATTATATTATTTTAGTTTATTGAATCGTAAAAAACAATAAAAATAAGATTAAACTATTTGTTTTAAGAATTTTATATTAGGCTGGGTGTGATTTCACAACCTATGATTGGATTTCGGAACGTGACATAAACCTTTATTTATAAATTGTCTTTGTCTTGTACCTAATGTCAATGTCAACATTTACCGAATCGTTTTTATTGTTATTTATAAGTTACAATATATTCCTACTTTAAATAACTTTGAATTAACTATAATACTCCCTTTTTTAATATTTTAGTTTTTATATCATTAAAACAACGAGAATAAGGTATATTTAAATTAAACTTTTTGTTTAAATAATTTTTTACCGGAAGTTGACCGCGGAAACAACCATAAAATGTTCCGCGCTGTTGTGAGTGAAAAATTGTGTGTTGCGCTCAGCAGAAAAGTTTTAAGCGTCTTGTACCTTTGAAATCCTCGCTTCGCTCAGGTTTCAATAGAGGTAACTTGCCGCTAAAAATCAACTTTCCAGCCTTTTTATAACAAATAACTATTTTTGCCTTGTCTTATAATAAGTTAAATCCATCATTGACAGTTTTTACACCTTCAATATATTATTTTCTTGGCAGTATCTAAATTATTATAGAATTTTCACTAGCGTATCCATAATTAGTTTAACAGATAAGATTTTCAATCCTTACTGTACTGATCCATACAACACAGTGAATTGTTGTGAAATCGTGCTTCCTTAATAGCTCACGGGATTAACGATGTCTGTGTTGCTGTTTTGCTGGAAATTTAGTACACATGACAGCACTTGAGACTTTACAGTTCGGCCTTCTGAACGCCCCAGAGCGCGAGCAAAAATCTAAACCGTCTTGATTTGAGTAGCCTACTTTAGTAGCCTTATTTTTTACATATCTACAAGCAACGGGGAAATCTTCTACTTGATCTGATATCGGTGGTGTTATCACTAGAATGATGGGTATAATTAATTGTATAGGTATTGTTTGTTACAATGACAACGGCTGTTTTTCCGTCATCTTTTTACTAGTTCTCTGAAATCGGAAACGTAGTAATTTATAACTTAATTTATTTTTAACATTATCTATTTCTTTTTAATACAATTTTGAGACATGCGTATGTCCTCCTTCTAGCTATAGGTAATAATGCTCTTCACAAATGATACCTATTCTATAATACTGCGATCTACTGACCTTTAAGTCTCAGGTTCTTCTCTGTGGTGCCATCTGTTTCATCAGAAAGTCGGAGCAGCTCGTTCCTCTTGTCCGGAGCCTTCTCGTGCATCACCGCTTCGACTGTCACCAGCTCGAAAATATTGTTCGTGCGATTCAGAATCTGCAAAACAATGTGGAACACGATAACGAATCTAAGGTCATAAATCATGAATGTGAAACTTGAAGGAAATTGGGTCGCATTAGAAACTTCTAATCTTGATTAGGCAAGTTGGATTATATTCTACAGATTTGATTAGTAGACCGGATCATAAAAAAATTGTGCTCGATAAAAGCACTTTTAATTATTTCCAGTGCAGGGTACATATTCTTCATTATATACCCTCTAATATAATGTATAAGTATGCTCATTTTCACGATGTCTGTAACAATATGTTAATTTTTGTATTTGGTTTATCATTAACTGAAAAAAAATGACATTGTGATTTTATTGACAATCAATGTAGGTATTTTAATATAAAAAAATCTACGATGTTTTTAAATAAGTAGTTTGTACGGGGACAATTATTGTGCTAAGATAGTTTTAACCGTAGGTAACAAACCGTGACCGTAACAAATTAGAAATAACACTACTGGAGAGTCCCCATTTATTTCTTCATCGCTATACTATACTCACAGTCTGGAACTTGAACGCGATGAGCGGGCGCACTAAATCAAACCAGTTGGTGATCTTCTTGCCGACCAGGTCCGGAAGGATCACCATCAAGGAGTTGCCGATACTCCGCACCACCATGTCTGATCTGAAACATGGTCATGGTCAACCTACTCATATAATACTACATAATATGATTTTGGCACGTCTACAAATACAATTAAGAATCATCTTAATGGCATAAGATAGTTAATACGTATTTCTATGTGTCTATCTGAAGCATTAGCCATAGTCTGAATGTTGCCAGTATCTCAGTGAGAGCTTCTAGATCCAGAGAAAGGACAGATCATTCATACGTGCCAAACTTACTGAGATGTCCTCTGCATGGTGTATTTCATAGACTTTTCTAATTTATCTTGTGAGTTTATGATTTAATAACAATAGTTTTTTCGATTTAATAAAAATCAATATAACAACATCTTTGTTGTACCTACACGAAACATTTATTAACGATGAAGAAATGTTCTAAGTGGTTTGATCGATATAATGGCCAGTACGATTGCCCAGGAAAAAATTAATAAACTTTAAAATGAAAGAAATACTTAAGTAAGTTTTATTTTACTATAGAAAGACACAAAACAGAAACAAAAGTATAATATTATGAGTATAACATTAATAATAAGGCTACGGTAAGCCTAAAGAGCTCCAAGATCTTCTAAGAAACTAATAATCAGATCGACATCGTTATACATAATCCTCTCTTCCTTCGTGAACTTAAGCCGATAAGGAATAATATCTCGTTCATTAATATAATACATAAACGCTTAATTGCTATATGAATTTAAGATTACTAAGATGTTTGCTTATAGGCATATCTCCATTACTATGAATTTGGACTTAGAATGGAAGCACTATTAGAGCGCCTTATCTAAACATTTCAGATTTTGAGCCAGCTAATGCTAACACTAAGTATAGTTTGAGTTGGTACGGTAATCCAAACGTCCATGACACTGCATAAAACCACCAAGTTTGCTTTGTGATTCATTTTGTTAGTGTACTCCAATACGAATTACCTAGGCCTACATGGCATACGTCTACGCAGTAGAGTAAAGAGCCACGTAAACGATAAAAAAGTGTCTTTACGATGTTGGTCTAGCTCTAGGATAGGTATGTTTGATGATGCTTTTGAATAATAATTAAATCTGCAAACGAGATTTCTGAAAAAAATATCGTTTACATGGCGCTAAACGTATTTTTCACTTCTAACTTTCATACTCACCCAAAGACAATGCAAAACGGGAAAATCTCGAACAGAACAGAGGCGCTGATGGGCAGGTGTTTCTCCTCCCTTGTCATGGCGAGCGAGGCAAGCGTGAAGGCGCGGTTGTCGAAGGTGAGCTGGAAGGTCACGTGCACCGTGTCAAAAAGCAGCTCCTCGCGCAGCAGCTCGATGCGCATCTCCTTGTGGTAGAAGTGGCGGGCTACCTGCCAATGAAACTTCTATGAACTAACTAATGCCAAACTCATTAGGTCCACTCAAATGATCTAATCCATAGACCATCCATAGTGGATCTTTTTAATGACATTCTAAAGAAACCTAGCGGCATAACAAGTGGAATAATTTAGCTTAATAGGGGGGGGGGGGGGGGGGGGTGGTCATTTCAGCATCCAAAATGACGAATTAAGTGATTCTGAGGTGATTTGGTGAAACTAAACTGCTTATTTTAGTTTGTCCGGTTAGACGACCATCTTGCCACAAACAGGCAACACCTTGATGAAGATACTGATGCACTTCAATCCAAGGAGGTTCAACGTGATATTCAGTCCTTTGCGTCGCGACAGATTCCGACGGTCTTGTCACGATCTTCTAGTTCTAGGAAACACAGGTACACAGGACAAAAATTTAACTTACATATTTATTTATTTTGAGACATACGTACACTAATCTGTGACGTACACCTACATGCAATGGGCGGTTTCATCGCTAAAAGTAAATAGAAGCTAAAAGCTCTACATAATTCATCCTTTACGGGTGATTTAAGGTCACAATAATTTTAGAGCATTGTTTACTAGACGATATATTTTCTGGGGGTACAAAAGGATACAGGCTATGCCTACTGTAGGTATTATGAATAATAAATCTCCCATCCCTCGCATTTTGTTTTTTCTCAGGTGGAATATTTTTATTTATTTATATGTCTAACCTTTTAAGCCTTTTTTTACTTTTTAACACGTCTATGATATGATTAATATTGTAATTTATTTAATGATTTTTTAATTTTTGCACTTTTCAATGCTATTTAAATACTTATGATAAATTTTAAATAGAAAAGTATTGGTAAAAATCAGCTCAGCTCAAATTCTCAGATGGGACACCATCAGAGAATTCACTTGTGGCCGAGTTGACTTTTTCCAATATTTTTCTATTCAAAATTTATTGTAATTTATTTATCAATATTTTTATATCAACTTGACACTGACACATCACAGATATTGTAAATCCAGTACACAATAGGTACTCGTACAGGGTACAGTGGTATACAATACTACTTAAATAAACACTTGATGGATTCTAATTAAAAAAAATATCAGTGTTTTTAACATATTGTTTGTTATTTGTGCAACATCGATGGGCATTTCTAGAAAAACAAAGTACATGGTTTACTTTAGTGAATAGCACGCGCGAAAAATTTATCGACTTTTTCTTAATAATTTTGGTATAACATGTTAAATGCCTCAGAAAAATTGCACCGAGATAAAAATAATTAGACAGTAGAAAACGTAAAATTTGTAGCATAATTCCGCAAGAAAAACTTACATGCCAGATACACCGCCCGCCCGCCCGCAACTAAATGCAGATGCAATGCAACACAGTGACACACCTTGCACCTTCACCGACTACTCTACACCTGTTTCGCCCACACACGGAGCATCCTCAGGAGTTAAGTTGTTAGACCGTGCAATACCAGCACCAAGACTCGGTAATGTAAGTTTTTCTTGCGGAATTATGCTACAAATTTTTCGTTTTCTACTAAAATATGGATTTCCGCCAAGTAACGCCTGATTCTATCAATTAATTTAATAACTTTGAAAAACTTCCTAATTATTTTGTACTTTTCTAATTAATGAGATATATTTTGTTACTTTTTAAACATGTTAGAAAGGTAAATGTTTATTGAACTTTAATTTTCAAAATCATTAAAGTAAATTATGCATAAAATTTTGCTAAGATTTTTATAAAATATTGATCAATAATGTGCTTATGTTAGAAACTTCAATATAAGACTTATGTGCGTTTTATCATAAAAGTCATTGTATTTTGTAAGTTTGTATGCTATGTCTAGTATGTTATTGCACGATTTAAAAAATATAAAAACTTAAAAAAAAATTTAAAGCGCCATCTATGGCGCGAGTAAGCAACAAAAGGTTTGAAAAAATGTACTAATAATGAATCCAGCAGCTATTGTTCATGAAGTGACTGCATAAATTAAAAAAGTATAATAATTTATATGTTTATTAAAAATATACTAATTTAATCATGTTGGACAGTCAGAATATTATTCATTATTAAAGCATGGTCAGCGCCATCTAGCGCCGCTGTGAGCAGTATAACGAAGTATGAAAAAGGCTTAGAATATTATTCAAAGGAAAAAAGATAGCAACCCATTCAAATAATAAATAAACATTGTTATTTATTTTAGCTTTATTTTTATAATTATACTCTTTTTTTTAACAATTTCTAGAAATAACATTTGTCTCATATATTTAGCATAGATTATAAGTTTTGTAATGACTTTAATTAATCTACAACAAATATACATATACAACTAATAATATTATAATAATATACAACAAATAAATATATAAAAATAAGCTAGGTTACTCTACACAAGCTTATGAGTTAAATTTTCAGCGTTGTTGACAACAGGGGGCGTAGCTCAGATGGTAGAGCGCTCGCTTAGCATGCGAGAGGTACCGGGATCGATACCCGGCGCCTCCAAGTTTTTTTTAAGTTACTTTTTATTTAAGCAGTTTTTGCTTTCTTTTGTTGTAATTTTTTATTTAGATAACTGTTTAATGAAATATGTATGAATTTATGTTTAATTTACAACTAAAAAAAGAACAAAGTAAGGGTAAATAAATACCAACCTCTCTAATTTGCCCCATAGCGTAGTACACGAAACCCCTCCTCTTCGACCTATAGTGCAGGGTCAGTCCTTGTCTAGTCTCGTTTTCACATATGAAGCTTGGAGCCCTCATTCTCGGGTAGCTGAACTTCAAATATTCATGTAGATTGTCCAGTCCATTTAGGAAATCTCTCATGTGCCTTCCGAGGACTGAGAGAACCCTGTCGTATCCGTACTGGGAGACGAAGCCCACGAAGTAAACGCCCATTTGGTCCATGAACTCACGTTCGGATATGCCTAGCACCTGTCGACAAATTTGTTGTTTTAGTTTAGATATTTCGGCCCACTTGCGCGAAGCCACGACACGAGTAGGAGACGCTATGCGGAAAAGTTAAGTATTTTTGCCGTATAGCGCCTAACATTTAACTCAGAGTTAGATGTATGTGTCGAAGGCGCATTTTAGAATTCGCCGTTTTACAAAATGCCTAGGCAGATTGTAAAACATGATTTTTAAAAAGCTGATTTAATGAGCTCGTAATTGCGGACCCGGCGGCGGTTTTCGTAGTATAAATGAAAAGCCGTAGCTGCTGTCGACTGTACGTACTAGCTGTAGTCACAGAAAATGAAGTTTTACACTTGTTCTTTTAAGTATTCTGTAGTTTTACTATCATTGTAAGCAAATAGAACAATAAAAAATAAAAAATGTAGGTGTCTCGGTTTTCGTTGTAGTTGTAGCCATTGGCCTAGTGGTAACCACTTTGAACCTTAGAATAATATAAATAAGGCCTATAGATTAGATGAAAAGAACTGCGTTTGACTAAACCGGCTGCTTTGAGGTCCTATTCTTTTATTTTTCTTGACTTGGTTGGCACCAACTCCAAAAGGCTTATTTTTTGCTTTTTAGTTTTTGAAGTCGGTCTTTTAAACGCAGTTTTTTATTTTTATTTTTTTTATTTATAATGGGTATATATATATATATATATCTAAGTTGTTTTGTACAGAAGTAGGTTTTATGTACGCTATAAACAAAAATATCGTGAACATTACATCGTTCAAGTAAAGAAAAATGCTCATAACATAAATACTTCTGGGCCACACTGAACCAAATTTTTTGAAACCAAATGGCAACTATTCAGCGTCGACCAAAAAAATAATCATTTAAATCATCTCGGTAGCATCGGTGTACATATCTAAAAATATAGCAACCAAATTGAGAACCTCCTCCTTTTTGGAAGTCGGTTAAAAAACCAAACAAACTAGAAGAAAAAGACCATAAATAAAATTGACGTATTGCTATTATTACATTTAGTAATAATTATGTACAAAAATCATACTAATATTCTAAATCCGAAAGTATATCAGTTTGTATGTAACTCTTTCACGCAAAAACTACTGAACCGATTTGAATGAAATTTGGCAGACAGATAGAAGATAGCCGGGATAAAGAACTAGGCTACCTACTTTTTATCCCGATATTTACTTGAATCTGAATTGAATTGATTTTTTTAATCCTGTAAATTTCATCTGTTAGAGGTAGAATGCTTAGCGGCCCCAGCGACATAACAAGGTTACTGGCTAACAGACCCGACAGTTCTTTACAGAGGCACTGGGTTTCCGCCCTGATTAATCCTAAGGCAGAATCAGTGTATCGCATCAATTAATATTTTAAGGGACATAATTAATTTAATAGTAAATTGATAATTGTTAACAGTGTGAATTTTGATAATCAAATTGAATGAAATTTTTTGACATTGTAAATTGAATTTGAATTAATTTTTTGACATTATTATTATTATTATTATTGCTAATTAAATAGATTCATCATTTATACTAACATAGTATTTAAGTATTCTTTCCATTATTGTTTTACTAACAACTCTGGATCTATGGTATCTGATAATAAAGGATTTTAATTTTTTAATTTTAATACGCAGTCCCATTTATTGTATTTTACAGTCTTTATCATTTTCGATGATTTTATGAGATTCCCGAAACATGTTTGTGAAAATACAGTGTTATTAAGACCAGTCGTTTTGTAGAATTCTAAAAAAAATAGACAAAAGTACAGTACACGTACGAGTACACGCCCCATGCACTCAAAATGTTGCACTTTAAAGCTTAATATTTCGAAAACGGATCCCTAAATCTAAAAACCTATAATATTTTTAAAAGACCTAGCGACACGAAAAAGTAGCTTTATAATGCATCCTATAAACATGACAATGCCTTGGCTAGCGTGTTTATAGTATAAAGACGCGAGCCAAGGCATTTTCATCTGTTGATATTTAACTTTTATTGGAGTAGATATTTATCTAGAGATTAGTAAATTCACCGAAACTCATGCCCGGGGGTGTAACTCAGTGGTAGAGTGTCTGCTTCGCATGCTGAAAGTCCTGGGTTCAAATCCCAGCACCTCCAAAGTCCTTTTTGGTTAATTTTAGTTTTTATTTTGTGACCTAATTTATTATCTAAGTTTTTGTTATTATAATGGTAAATTAAATTAAAATATTCGAATTATATTAAAACTTTCATTCATACAAGTAGTATAGTGTTACTTACAATCTGTAATACTAGGAAAGTAATTCAGATATTTGGTATTTGTAGGTTTTATTTGTAATAAATTTATTTAATGGTATAGTAATATAAATAAAACATAACTTTATTTAATGAAAATAAAATATTTCTTTTCAATTTGAATATAATTTGTTGCTATAATTTAATATTTTCAAAAATAATTTTATTAAAACATTTTATTAAAATTATCTCGTTTTATAAAAAAGGACAAAAGACTTTCAATGGCTCAAAATCTTAGTTCCAACAACATTTCAATTTAGAAGGAATAATAATAGTCGATGAAATGCTGAGAAATGTTAAAAATCATAATAGAAAGTGTAAAAAGATTTGTGGCCCATGAGGGGATCGAACCCGCGACCTTCGCGTTATTAGCACGACGCTCTAACCAACTGAGCTAATGGGCCGATGGAAGCATTGACGAAATTACTGGTACCTTTTTATCACAGTATTTTTTACCCTGCTGCTATCTTGTAAATTGTTTGTATTGTATATTATTTATTACCTCTTTATCTTTCAAGAGGTAAGAAGTGGTGTTAAAAAAATCTAACAAAGCGTGAGGTGTGAGTGAGGTATTTGAAGTAGATTTTTTTTTTGCTTAGAATTTTGCAACATGGTTATCAAATTAAAGGGCTGGTCATAAGTATTTCAAAAAGTTATATCATGATCATGACATTCAACACTTTTTCGTTGAGTTTAAGAGGAAACCCTATGGTCGTTTTCCATACAAATTTAGTCCCCTGTTTCCTCCTTGGGTAATGCCGGTAGAGTTATATTTTTTCCTAAATATCTATGGCCATTATTATCATGTCCCTATGATTTCCTTTTTTTTCATAAATTAATTATTACCAAACCTAAAAAATGGCCAGAGTTTCCGCTCTGTTCAAACATTCAGAAAACAAATTTGACTAGATTGTATATAAAAAAAATGAAAACA
Source organism: Chrysoteuchia culmella (assembly GCA_910589605.1). Taxonomy (NCBI): domain Eukaryota; kingdom Metazoa; phylum Arthropoda; class Insecta; order Lepidoptera; family Crambidae; genus Chrysoteuchia; species Chrysoteuchia culmella. The sequence goes on along the minus strand of OU342664.1, from coordinate 10,119,976 downwards.
AATAGGAACACAGCTAAAGCCTTTTTTTATTTTTCTTTATGTTTTGGAGAAGGAATCAGGGGGGGGGGGGGGGGGGGGGGTTATTACTATCTAAACACTATTAAACTACTAAACCATATGCTCTCTCCGGAGTGCGAACGCTATCTATACTAATAGTACGAGAGCCGGGCCCAAAATGAGTACCCCAATAGGCTATCTTTAGATCGTTAACCGACACATTAACACGTAAAAAAAAACAGGTCTACCAAGATGCCACTGACTGATCAAAAGATCTGTCAGGTCTAAACTTGCCGAAACATAGTGTTCTAAGCATTTGAAGTTGGTATAGGCAGCACTTGGACGAATTCGTCCAAGAGGCAGCACAATTCCATTTTTGTTTCTGAATACGTTTTTATCAAAATATTAAATAAAAGAGGAAGTGGAGCGCTGAAATATGTATATTTAAAATTTACCAAAAATGAGTACAAGAACATCCGTACAATACTTCCCGAGTATTCCGGACATTATAGGTACAATAATCAAACCTTAGTTAAAGTGGGCATTACATTTACCCGAATTCTGTATAATATGTGAGTTTAGGGAACCTTTCAAGTTTGGAACCTGTCATAGTGTAGGTCATCGTAGGTTACACTTGGCGTTAGTCCCATCGGGGTACTCGATGAGGTACGTTCAGCTTGTCGGAAGCGCATAATTTAGGGGGCGATTCTCGCACTGAGATATGTTTAATTCGACATTTTTTGAAGGCAAAAATCTGTGTTAAAATTTCACTGAAAATACCTTACGACACTATGGGATTGTCAAATATCGTTGAATTAGTTTCAACAGTAATTGAATTGGATTTTGACAGTAAGTAATATAATTTTCACTCATATTTAAATAAATTATTGATAGAAAAATGTCGTATCCGACACATCTCAGCGCGAGAATCGCCCACCCTGGTAGAATCCCGTATGGTGCTATTTGTGAATGTGTTGCCACCAGTACGAATGACTAATTGCGTGTGTCGGGAACATATGATGAAGGTGCCGGAACCCAGTTGAACCCTGAGTCCCTTTTAGGACCCAATAGAATTATGGCCGGTTCGAAATGGATGTCGTTAGAAGCAGAACCTTTTTGTTAATTGCGTGTTCTATGCTTCGTTTTACAAAAGGAAGAGTTATTGTTTTGTTTATGAATAAGTTAGGAGCGCTTCTTTCGATTTGGTGTACCTACACCACCAATCCAACATACCTATGTTGGATTGGAATATGAACAATCTTTTACAACTAAGATTTCCTTTGTGGAAAAACTAAGAGTATACTATGGGATCAACGTTTTGGGTCAACATATTAGATCAGCAACGTCTTTAGTCTTACCGCATTGGGCCAATATTTTGTCACATTTGTCTATTTGTTGAGAGTTGGCAATTTGGTACATTGATACGTTCGCTAAGATGGCCCAAGCCTTGGCCCAATGTCATCCGTAGAATTATGTTTAAAAAAACATTATACTTACTAGTACGAGGGGTCGAAATAATATGGCAAAGGTAAGGCGGACCTAAAATTTCTTCAAAGAGTCTCTTAACTGTATGGTGGATTGGTCTGGTGGTGGGATTCCTATAAGGACTTCAAAAAAGGAGTAGGTTCTCAATTCGTCGCAATCAATTTTTTTTATGAATGTTACTCGATTTATCGAAGACGGCAGGAATTGAGTAGTTAATTTTTGTTTGAAGGGGTATACTTCCCATGTGGTCCCATTGTCATTGATCCTGATCCTGGAGAAATCCAGGGAACTTTTCAAATATTATATTCACTTCTATAGCGATTTCGGTGTTTTCTATAGTAACTCATGCATATATAATATATTTCCGGAAAGCACAATTTGGTGAAGTGGAACTGAGGATGAAGACCATAAATGGTCATCGGAACTATTAAATACTTAGCATTTCACGGAAGCGATACGATTACTTTAATGTGGTTCATAAGCAATTTATGCTCGACTCAATGCATGTGATGAAGTGGAGTTGATGATGAAGTACAGAGAAAACTCCTCAACAAGTAACGTCCCTGCACCAGGGATAGCAGTATTTTGTAAAAGTGATGAGCAGTTGACAAGATAATTAGCATAAGCACCCCATCCACTTTAAAAAACAATGTGAAATAAAAAACGTTCGTACACTTATGTTTTGGCGTGCACTGTTCATTGAAATAAAACAACTTTTATGGATATCAAACGACCGGTAACGGGATGACCCGTGACCCTGTCATCCCGACACAAACCCGTTCAGGAAATCTTGAAAACACGAAATTCAATTTCAAAATAAAAAATGGGACCGACATGGGAACAAGCCCGATTTTATAACGTTTGGATCATTTCAATCGATTCAGGTGTTCTCGAATAGGTAATCGGTGAACATACTCGTACATAAAAAAATACGCGACGAAATGAAACCTCCTACTTTTATTGAAGTCGGTTAAAAAGCTGATAACGTGAATTTTGGCATTCCACCTGCCTCGTGCGCATTCTTCGCGAACCCCATGATCAGGTTCTCCGGGGAGACCTGATACACGCTGAAGGAGTGCTGCTCCACGCCCCCCTGCCGCCGGATGTCCTACCACCACGTCTACCTTCTCGCCTGGCATATTAGCACCACCAGCGCCTTCTTCACGAGCTTTGTGATCTCGTTCTTTGGGTAAACCTGGGACCCCAGAGGAGTGCTTGACGCTCGCCTGCCATCACCTGCCTCCCATTTTCTTATCTCATCATTTGGTATATTAGATTGAACCTACCTCCTGTGCCTTCTTTGCGAGCCTCGTGATCAGGTTCTCCGGGTAGACTTGGTGCACGGAGAAGGAGGGCTGCTCCACGCCCGCCTGCCGCCGGATGTCCTCCCACCGCTCCTCGCCGTACGTCTGCCGGATGTACTCCGCCATGTTTTCCAGCAGCAGCCCGTACATGGCGAAGCCTGGAACACGGAATGTGTGTTGTAATGTCTTGGTTGTGAAATGTTTTTAAAACTAAAGGTGCATCCAGATATATTATTTTGCCCGTACCGTAGGTACCTCCATTTCGTATCCGCGTCGCAATCAAGAACGCTAGCTTGGACGATCAATTGCGAGTTGATTTTTGCCCCGATCAAAGGAAATGAGTACGCGATGATCGCAGCGACGGACTTTGTGTCCAGAGTTTTTGGATCGCGACGCTGCTGATACGTAACGCAGGAACGGTACGGTACGGACAAAAGAACACATTTGGATGGACCCACCATGGTGGAAATAAATAATAAATAGCATGGTAGAAATGAATCGACATTAGGTTCTTAACCAACACATCCCTCGCTATCCTCGCACATATAGTCACACATAGACACACACTCACAGCGTAATGATTTTAAATTAAAATATAGTAAGGTGAAAAGTAATTATGCCGTTGGGCATCAAAATTTAGAAGTAGTTAGAAGCCTAATTTTATGGCAATTAATATCGTTTGCAAAGAATAATTTTATTAAAACATCCAATCTGTCATTTGCAATTGTAAACATGAGTACCTAAGTAGTAGGTATATAAAAATATCTGTTCCAAAATGCTTAGTTCATTTCAGTGAGCAATTCGTGCGAAAACAACAATTTGCCGTGTACCTATACGTGAACGTGACAAAACATACATTTCTGTCTGTCGAATATTTAGCCCTCGCTTTGAATGCTTCGTGGAAAATATATTGTTGAATAATGATATGGTAACACATATTGCCTACCCATAATATGCATAAGGTAAAAAGAACTGAAAATCAGAGATACTATTCGAGTCAATGTTGAACACGATGGTCCAGCGGGTTAGCGCCACAATTAACTTTTGCTAGCAGGGCACCGGTGTCGGCGGTGTCCAGAGAACAATTTATCAAGCTGCCTATATAAGGCTATTGCGGTCACCCATCCCACAACTGGCCGAACCGAACGTTGTGTATTAAACGTGATCGAAAACGATCAGTCAGTCAAGCGCCCCCAGGAGCGCTTTAGAACGGTAGAAAGTATTCGTTGGCCCGAGTGTGCTATTGAGACAAATGGATGATAATGACGAGTCATAAAATGAAATGCGATCAAAATGTGCAGAGTCAGGCTGACTCTCGAGTCAGTACTCGTACTGACTCGAATACCTAGCAGGTACTCACGTACTCGAGTATATAAAATACTGTATTCGGATCCACAATATTCGAATACAGGTTTCGAGAACTTACGTTATTCGAATCATAAGTCGTGTTCTTTAATAGCAACCTTCTAACTTCAAGGGTACAATCGAATTTTGATTGCCCACTCTAAAGCAAAGAGCATTGTGAAGTTAGTAACGCACGACGCGAGAAGTGTTGATTTGACGAATCGTTGAAGTTTCGATTCGAACGTTTCTTGAAAGATATTATTTTAATCTGTCGAAATGTCCCTTTGTGGCATTTAGAAATTTTGTAAGTTTTAGTGATTCTATCTATGTCTATTCCACGGCAGGACTTTTAAGTAATCATTCAGCGTAGAAAAAGGATGGTATCGGAAAAAGTTGACCAAATTTTTTTTTAATAGTCATCATAAAAATAATAAATAGGTAAGTGGTCAGTTTATTTATTTACCGCATTGAAAGTTTTAATTTGCTTCTCATTTTATTGATTCAACTGTCAGGTTCAGCATTAAAAAAAAAACTGCATCCGAAACAACACACAAAGTTCAATTCAAAGAGTACTCGAGTCCACTGAAGTACCTATTCGAATACTCGTGCCAGTACTTGAATACCTGTCCAAGTCTTCTGACTCGAGTCCTGATTTGATTCTTTTAATGAATGCCAAAATATTCGAATATCAAAACTAGCTCTCGGCTCATCACTAACCAGCTATTCTATTACTGATGTTTACGACAAATCTATATTACCGTAAATCCGAGATACCGAACCCTTTGTTCAAATTCACATATTTATTTAATGTAACGAATTTTATTGTCCATATTCTGAAGAGAATATCTATTTGATATACATTGTTTCCATACATTTTTATTATTTATTAAATTAAATATATTTTTTATTTATTGATTTAAATATAACAGTAGGTATAACATTTGCTAACTAGTCTCCATATTACATAAACGGGACTTATTTATTAAATTAAAAATGATCTCATCATCATTAACAGTGAAGTCATTTTCACAGGTTTCGGGTCGTTAAAATATATATCACTCTTTGTATATTCTCTCTCTCTCTCTCTCTCACGCACCAACTGTCGATGGGCCCTATAAGGGCGACTTTCACCAACTGCCACAAAAAATATACATAACATATTTTTGCCCTGTCATTTTTGCAACTTATTTAATAACGATTATTGGACAACTAATATAACTAAATTGACAGTTTTATATAAGCTATTACGTGTCTTTAAATTTGAATTTAGCTAAAATTCTATGGAATTGGACTTATTTTATATTCGCGGCATTATTTCTTTATTTTTTGATATGGCTTTGTTCCTTACAAACGTCTATATTTATCAGAGTCCATTTTTAGGTTTTTTTTAATGATTTTCATGAAAGTGTACTGTCAGACTGTTTTCCGGCCCGGCTAAAGAACGGGGAACAGGAGCTCTATTTTTGATTCACTCGTCTCGAAGTTTCTACTGATTTTCGTGCGATGTTTGCAACGCTTGCAAGGTCGCTAATCGCATGATCGACTCCTCGTTCGCCTGCATATCGCGCGACGAGTGATACAAAAATAGAGGTCCAGAATGAGCTTATTTTAAAATCACGTAAAAAAGTGAAAATATTTTCAAAGTACGGCACGAAAACGCGGGAAATCCCACGAAGACGGCTAACGCCAGAAAAAAGAAATACTTTATACAACTACTGTGCCTATTGTGACGTTAAATAAAAAATAAACTATAATTATAAAAGTAATAAATGATAACAATTTAACTAAAAAATATCGAAAGGATCGAAAATCACCGATATATTCTTTAGATATTTTGTTCCGTAGGCAATGCAATGATAATTTTCATTATATCTGTGATCAAGAGTCCGACTACACACATTCACAATTTGATGATTTGCCATGTTTTACTGATAATAAGTAAGACAAAAGTCACGAAAAAGCACGAAAATGAATGAGTGCACAATATCACATAATTCCAAATTCAAATGTTCTCTAGGTGCTAGGGACCCCGATACATACAGCCATGTTTATATTTTTCATAAGATTAAAGTCTTTCTGACGTTTATGATAAATTTTAAATAGAAAATATGACACAAATATGGAAATCCGGTCCAATGCTCTAACCACTGAGCTACCGAGACTTAAAATTCTCCAATACTTTTATACTTTTAATACGCTCTAGGTTGTCACAACAATGCTAAGAATATCCTTGCATTCGAAAGAAACATCTTTTCAGGTGTTTAACGATCGATTAAGATGCAACAGTCAATAATTTATAATTTTTGAATTTTTGCATTTTAAATGCTATTTTTATACTTATGATAATGCACTTGTGGCCGAGTTGACATTTTCCAATATTTTTCTATTTAAAATGTATCATAACTATAAAAAAAGCACTGAAAAATGCAAAAATGCAAAAATTATAAAAACTCTGACGTGTCAATTTTATAGTTAAAAACTCCTTGGACCAGGAAGTTATGCCTTAGTAGACGAAGTCGTACTGAAGGGTTTTTTTTTCGAAACTATTTTGATAGAAATTTTTGTTGACATCTTGGTGTTCCATATTTAAATGTTATTATAATTACCCAAGGGAAGTTCCATACAACATTAGCTCCCTCCGGACATTAGTAGCTTACTTTCAAATAGATAATACTTGATATTACGTGCTACAGATGCAGGTGGTGTATAAATTTTTTATAAATATTACATAGTCCGTCCTCGGTATGGTATCGTATGTAATATTTTAAATAAATTTTATGTGTTGAATGAGGTTGATAGTTTGAAAAAAGAGTATGGTTGAAATGAGGTCTCATGTATAAAATAAATATAAAATTAGAAAAAATATTGAAATATACTAATAAATGTACAATTTATATAAATATGAAAACGTAACGTTTTTATTAGAAAAAAACAACGTTACAGTATATGTTGTTGTTACAGTCACAGAATACTTAATAGTATATGTATTAATTTTGGCCTCGAGTAGGTATTGGGAGCTTTCCCTCCACCTTTACTTTTACAGCTGCATCATCATGATTTTTTTAGTTTTTGCATTTTCAATGCAATCGTAAATTTTAATAGAAAAATAATAGAAAATATCGCCTCAGTTACATACTGTTTATAATAAAATTTAAACGGAAAACTATTGGAAAAAATTAACTCGGCCACAAATTAATTTCAGTTACTGTTCTTATTTTTTTTCTTTTTGAATGATAGCCCAGCCATAAAGTAACATTTTTCACTATTTTCTAAAGAAATTATATTTATGTACCGACTAAATAAGTGCGAACTCAAATAACATCGCCTAAGTTCATGTAATGCCGCCCAACTTTCAAACTTGTGTCAAACTCTCAGAAACGGAATAGCAAATAAACATGATTTATACAAAAATAAGTTCAAATTGATCGTTTCTAGTGTCAACATGGACTTAAGTAATTATTTATACATTTTAGTCCGTCATTATTTAGGTTCAGAGAAAAACGCAATTGGACCCCCTGACAATTTAAAATGTTTAGATTGCTTAGCCTTAAATGTGTTAAGTGAGGTTGGAGAAAGTCGCTCTAAATTTCAACAAAACGTTTAGTGTTTATAATGGAACGGTTCTGTCAGTCGGTGATATCGGGCTTGATCCTCATTTTCTGTGGCATACTTACATATTATTATACCTACCTTCACGCCATATATCCCTTGCAGAGCATCCAAGTTGCAGTTTGAGAGTAAAAAATAATATTAGGTACATACTCTCCCATCTCAACAACGCCTCATTTGGAATTGAATGGGTCTAAGAAGTTGCTCGCATACAATTTATACATCTGTTTTGTGATTGAGGTTAGAAAATTGCAAGGAACCAAACGGAAGAGTATTAAAGAGGTTACAGCCTCCATAGATGAGCTATCAGCGGATATTGACCTACTTTACCGATAATATTAATAATAATGCTAATAAACCCTTTGGGTAACTTCGTGGTTAGTAGCTCGGCAATTATTGGTTAGGAGGAATGGTCTGGATGTGTGTCAAGGTTTAGGGATGTTTGCATTTATGGAATACTAGCGGCGGCCAGCAGTTTCACCCGCGTGGTTCCCGTTCCCGTAGAAATATCGGGATAAAAAGTAGCCTAAGTTTTAATACAGCCTATCTTTTATCTGTGTGCCAAATTTCATCCAAATCGCTTCAGTAGTTTTTGCGTGAAAGAGTAACAAACATCTTAACGTCCAAACATCCTCATAAACTTTCGAATTTACAATATTTGTAGGATTAGTAACATAGGAAGAATTAATTTGAAATTTGAATCAGCACTTTAAATAATAATTGTACCTATTAACAAAGTTATTTCTTTTTACACAAACTTCAATCTCTTCAAAATCTTCAAACGAATTGCAGAAGTCATTGACGAACAACTTTTGAATGCTGTTTCCAATATTTCGGCAGAGTTACAAAAATTGTATTAAACAGTTGTTTTCTCGCGATTCCTTATTTAATATACAATGCTATTTTACGTTTACTCAAATTGTTTTGAGTTAACGTTAAATAGCGTTGTATATTACTACTAGGCCTTGGGTGCGATTTCGTAAGGTAATCGTATTAATTTGACAGTTCATATCGTATTCTTCTTCTTTCTTAATTAATGGCGTGCTCGCGTTATATACGCGAATTTTGCCAATGTCAAGTAAATATATTTTGTATTATATAGAAATTGTACGGTAGATTGAGTTAAAAATGGAGCCTCACAACACGTGTTATTACTAAAAGAACTCGGGCGAAACTCTATCGTATTCGATCGGCTGCAATTTGTATGGAATGACATATCATATGATGCAATATGAACTGTCAAATGAATACGATTGACTTTACGCAATCGCCTAGCTGAATTAACCACATCTGACTACCCACAGAATATCTGTTGAAATCTAGACCATAGACTTCGACGAAGAACAAACTGTCGGAGAAGTTAAAGATTGAACTTTATCTTAGGAAATTATTAGTAAGGGTATAAATACACTGGCTGGACCTTCAAAACTTATTGCCACACTTCTAAAATTGTAATGTAATTTTCAGTATATTCGTAAGTATCATAGAAGAATGAGCAATCTATGGTAATTTTCTTATACTTTAGAAGATAGAGCTTGGAAAAAAGAAACATTTTAAGTATAGTAAATACGAGTATCATAAACTTTCCATAAAGTTCTAGGTTATTGTTATACTAGCAGCCGCCCGCGGTTTCACCTGCGTTCTTTACCCTATGGGAATAGGTATCAAAAATCCTTTCTTAATACTCACCTACACCGTTAAAGGTCTGCAAAACAGCCGTCACAACCGCTTGGGCTGTGCGTTGTCAGACAGTCAGTCACTGTATATTTTATAAGTAAAGATAAATTAACTTTTTAACTGAAATATATCTTGTGGTGTTTAAAAGTTATTGAAATTATAAAAGTGTGGTAGTGGTAGGTCTAAGTTTTTAAAGCTAGGTGTATTTTAGTAGCTTAGTGGTCTCTGATGGTGACGATGATGATTATGACGGTCTTTTCACCATCCAATCACGACCTAATTTATAATATTCGCAAAGTTCTAGTAACAAAACAAGTTACAGCGTATGTTACATTATAAAAGATCAGGGGGTCAATTCTGTTAAATTTTTGTCAAAATCGTCTCTCAGTGGTGTTTCAATAGTAGTGTTTATTTACACTGTTGTAACAAGAACTGTGTAAAACAGGGCTACCATTGAAACACCATTGGAATACGATTGTGACTAAGCATTAGCAGAATTGGGCCCCTGATGGCAAAAAAAATGCTTATACTTGCTTATGCCAAAACTCTGGTAAGTAGCTGATACGATGAAACTTAAGATGTACGTATCATAACGATACGTACATCTTAAGTTTTGGCGCGCACTGGGGCCTTACCATCAACTGTAATGCAATTCATTGTAGGTATGTGAGAGTGGGATGCTGCCATATGGCGCGTCTAGCGGCGTCCCGCACTTACTACCTAATAGTAACCTAAAATGCCGCATTACAGTTGATGGTAGGCCCCCAGTTCATTAAAATAAAACAACTTTTACCGATATCAAACGCGCTATATTTCACGAACTAAGCTCTAATAGCCGTATTTTTAGGGTTTTTAGGGGTTTTGATTTTTCCGACGTTTCGGCAGCTTTTCAGCTGCCACGGTCACGGGATGACTGGCTACTTATAAGTCTACCCTCGTAAAGTTAATTATATTTTTTCGTTCGGATACGGTTAGACATTTACTATGGCAACAATTATTATTGATTTGATATTTTGATTTAATTATTATTTTAAATATTTATTATTAAAAAATGAGAAAACTAAAAATACGCTGTAAATAATAGCTGTTAATGTTAATATTATGATTTTGTAATTTCTTTTTTTAGTTGCCTATGTATATGAATAATAATAGGTATGGTATGTCGCCTACAGTACACCCTTAAAAAGGTCGAGGAACTGCCTAATGTATATTAGATGTACCTAAATGGAGCCTACAGTTTAAGATTAACGCTCCAAACCTTTTTATCCCTGTTAGGTCGCCACTCTCTCAGAATATTAATAAGAATACCATGGGTTTCTTAAGAGTTTAAATACTCTAATTGTCATGCCATAGGTGTAATGAGGTTCAGCGACTGGACATTATTATGTACCTAAGTATTACTTCACCGATGGTTTTAATAGAAATAAAAAATAACCATAGATTCACCGTTGGATCCTCGTCGTTGGATCTTAGTGGAAGGAGGGGGCTCATTAACTTGTGGTAAGGCACCGGAAACGCCCGGGGGAACAGTCGTTCTAAAAACACTATTAGGCATCAGTTCTGTTAACGTCAGGGTACACTACACTTACTAAATTCATTTACACCTTTTTCAATACCTGATTATGATTGATATATTGATATTTTAAGGCGCTACTCGGAAAAAGTATGGACTTTTTGATATAAAACTATAGCACAGTTACAGTTGTTACAAATCTGGTAATAACATATATATTTCTTCATACCTTTATCTAGATTCGTATAGTTTCAAAAACACGATTTTATGGTTTTGCCTCGACACTTTTTCTTTTTGAAAAGACCTCTAAAAAATACGAAAATTCAAGATTGTTCTTAAATGGGGTTACTTACACTATTGGAAATTGGTTTAATAAGTGGACACCAAAAATATTTAGGATCGTATAGAAGCATTTTTTTAAAATCGCTGTAGTTTTTTAATGCGAAGTGATTTTGTGTTTTTTTTGCCTAATCTGCAAAATCGGTCTCGCTCCCGTGCGCGTCGTTTTCTCATTGCTATCTCGCTTCAGCATATTTTTTTCGAGTATCACCTTAAGGCGCTATACGACTGAAGAGAGATAGTAATGAGAAAAGACGCGTGCGGTAGCAAGACCGATTTTGCAGATTAGGCGATAAAAACACGAAATCACTTTATAGTAAATAACTATAGGGATTTAAAGAGAAATGAAACTATACTAATACGATGCTAAATATTATTGGTGTTCATGCACTAATTAAACCAATTCCCAATAGCATTTACTTAATTTTGTTTGAGAATAATTTTAAATTTACGTATTTTTAAATCGTAAAATCGTGTTTCTGGTACATTACAAATCTAGATAAAGATAAGAAGAAATGTATATCTTAATAATAGATTTGTAACATCTTTAACCACCTATAGTATTATATAGCGTATATATATAGTATATATAGTATTATATTCCGTTTAACGTATTAATTGTATTGATCTAAATATATATTTTCTTGTGATAAATATTAAACAAGAAAATATATTAGAAAAAAGCAAATAGTCTCATGTCGCCCTGACGGGATTCGAACCCGCATCCTTGGGAGTCCGGCCCAATACACTAACCAATTATGCTACAGAGACCTACGAGGACAATTTTTCTAGTATATTCACCGTTCTACGGTGTTGGCCACCGTCGCTTCATCAATGAGAGAAATATCCTCGCATTCGAAAGAAACATCTTTACAGATGTTTGACTAACGATAAAGATGAAACAGCCATTTAATTATAACTTTTTGACATGAGACTAGTTGCTTTTTTCTAGTAAATTTTCTTGTTTAATATTTATCACATAAAAATAGCATTGTAAAATGCATTAAAAAGTTATAAATATATTTTCTTGTTCACATTTACAAAAACTAAACCTGCTACAAAAAGTATATGGAGTAATTTATTTGAACAACTGCCCAGGGTCCAACTGGCTTTAATTTATGTTACTTCCTTTTCCTTAAAGCAAACTTTTAAACTTTTTCCATCCTTTCCTTTCTTGCCCATTGAAATAGTTGCATTATGAAAACGGTTCTTAAAATATAGATGATAACACCCATATTCTAAGTCGTTCCTCCAAAACTTACTCGTCCTCGACTTAACGAAACTTCATTGAAAACCTCTTCGAAATACTCCTCGAAATCGGTATTCTAAGTCATAACTCCGTAAGGACCTGGAGGAGCCAAAGAGTACGTAGCCACTCCGTGTTAGACCTAGCGCACACTACCATTTTTACCCACGACGAGGTTGAGTGGAGTGTAAAAAGTTTTGGAGGAACGACCTAGAATATGGGGGTAAGGCTCAAGATCAACATGTTCAACTTGTTGACTTCAATTTCAACTTCTTGTCGACTGTCAAAGATCGTAAAAGCTTCGTTGTTGATAATGATAACTATTGGTTTATTGACAGCGCAGTTTTTTGATGTTCCTGTTAAATGTTTAGTCTGATGATCAAATTATTTGGGTTAATGTTAATTGTGCTATTTTTTTATGCTGAAATTACCAATTCTTTATTCAACCTCAAGTCTAGTAATATTTTAAATGCGAAAGTATGTCAGTTTCTTTGTTTGTTTGTTCCTCTCTCACGCCTAAACGGTTGAACGGATTTGGATGAAATTTTATATGTAGTGAACTCAAGTAGTGAACGGGAACTAGGCGGGTGAAACCGAGGGCGGCCGCTAGTAAAATACCTATTATAGCTACTTCTAATCTCTTGTGTACGAGATAAATAAATATGCTAGGTAATTTTTAAACGTTTTACACTTTTAAAATCTCGTACAAGAAACATTTACTGTATACACAAAAGAATAGCTAAGTGTGAACGTCAGCTCGAAATGCCGTATATTTGGTTACATTAAAAATTATAACATTATTTCAATTTTAACTGTTCTCTTATGTTTATGCTTTATTTATTCTATTTTAATTTGCGTTGCTATTTTATGTTTTAAAGATTTTATATTCAATGACGAAAAATTTTGTTTATATAGTGTCTTGCATGTTTCTTTGCTCTCTAAAGGCATCTGCAGAAAACCAGTGCCGTGGTGACGGTAACGTTATCATGGCTTATACTGAGCAGAGACCTATTTGGTACATAGGTTAATATTTTTTTTTATTTTTTTATAAAAATGTTTTTGTGTATGTTTTACCTGTACCAAATAAACGCTTTCTATTCTATTCTATTCTATTCTAAATAAACCTTTCTTAAACTCACACCAATTACCTAGCCCCATAGTAAGCACTGTAAGGCTTGTGTTATGGGAATCGAGGGTAACGAATATAAATAGATTATACATTGATTAGACATAAATAAGTATTTAATTGTATGAATGAATGAATGAATGAAATATTCTTTATTGTACACCCAAAAATACATTAAACATAGGTACATTAATTAAAATCAACAACACAAGAGTGGTACAAATGGCGGCCTTATCGCTAAAGAGCAATTTCTTCCAGGCAACCATGAGTTTATAAGAATGGAAAAAAACTACTTAAAAAATGGGCAGTCATGGTGTTTTTGGATTAAAAATAATTTATGTACAAAAATATATATATTAATATATACCTACACATATAATAAAAATAATATACATACATATACTTAAATAAATATACTATAAATACATATTATAGAGGATACTGTCTCAGGTATTAAGGGAAAGATAGTGTTCCTTCACTTGTAATTTGAAGCTATGTAAGGATTGGGCGCCTTTAATTGTATCTGGCAGTGCGTTCCACAGACGGGCAGCTTGAACCGTAAAAGACTTATCCAGAAATTTAGTGGAGTGCATTGGTATCTCTAATTTCAAGTTCTCCGACGATCTCAAAACCAGTGAGTGGGTGTCATGAAGGAAATTGAAACGTTCCTTGAGATAAGGTGGTGAGAGAGGATTAAACAAAATATTGTAAAGTAGGGAAACAATGTGCGCATTCCGGCGAAGTCGAATTGGCAACCACTTGAGCTTAGTACGAAATTCAGAAACATGATCATATTTGCGCAGTCCAAATATGAATCTGATACTAAAGTTTTGAAGACGCTCAAGCTTATTCAGTTGCTCCTCATTGAGGTCTAGATAGCTGACATCGGCATAGTCCAAGATAGGGAGAAGAAGGGATTGTGCCAGCGCTGTTTTGGTGGCAACGGGTAAGAAATTGCGTAACCTTTTCAATGATCCAGCAGTAGCAAACATTCTTCGACTCACTTCTTGTAATTGAGGTCCCCAAAGAAGATTCTTATCGACGTACACCCCTAGGTCTTTTACTCTATCACTGGGAGTCAATGTGACACCGTCAAACAAAATAGCTGGCAAGGTAGGCAAGTCGATCCTATTAGTGTATCCGGAGCTGCCGATAATAATGACTTGAGTCTTCGAAGGATTTACTTTTAAGCCATATGACCTGCTCCAGTCACAAATCTTCGCCAGATCGCCATTTATGACATTAATGGCTTCAGAAAGGTGGTCAATTGGCGCTTGCGTATAAATTTGCAAATCGTCTGCATAAAGGTGGTAGGATGAAACTAATTGAGAAGAGATGGTATTGATGAAAATCGCAAAGAGCAATGGAGATAAAACGCCACCCTGCGGTACCCCAGCAGAAATATCACACCAAGAAGAAAAAGTATCCTCAATGCGAATTCGCTGCCGGCGCCCAGACAGGTAACTACGAAACCACTCAATCACCTCTGGAGATATGTTAATGGAGCGGAGTATGCCAAGCAGGATATCAAAATCGACAGAGTTAAAGGCATTGCTAAAATCTAGCAAAACGAGAATCGTTAACCTGCCATTCTCCATCCCTGACCTGACGTCATCTGTGACTGTCACTAATGCTGTGGTGGTACTGTGCCCCGCACGGAACCCGGATTGGTAAGGATTGAGGAGCCGGTTGTTGAGAAGGAAGGTGGACAATTGGGTATGGACTAGGCGCTCCAGGACTTTAGAAAGGAATGGTAGAATAGAAATCGGCCTATAATCGGAGAAGGATGATGGTTTGGAATTTTTGGGTAGTGGAGTGACTTGAGCATCTTTCCAGGCTGAGGGAAAGACACCAGTATGGACGGAGTAATTTAAGATATGAGAGATAATGGGAAGGATTTCGTCAAGTATTGGAAGGATCATTTTACGGCTGATACAGTCGTCACCAACAGCATTAGAGGTAATTGACATAATGCTCTTCTTAACATCACAGTCGGCGAATTGACGAAGGGAGAAGGACGCATGATCTGGGCACGGAAAAGCTGAAAGGGAGTTTAAAGTATCAACCTTGGTTGTTAAATCCAAGGTGTGGGAAGAGGAGAAGTGCTTATTCAGCAAATTGATATCTACAGAAGATGAGAAGGTTTGACGTTGCCTTCCAATGCCCAATGATCTTAAAAATTTCCAGACTTTTGCTGGATCTTCATTATCAACAGAGTTGTGGACATTATGGCGTTGTGCATTTCTACACACCTTGTTGCATTGATTGCGGACTCTAACATACTTTTCCCAATTCGAAGAAGTAGGACGGCGCTTGTATCTACTTTTAGCGACGTTTTTGCACTCAGAAATAAGTTTTATTTCGTCATTGAACCATGGCGATGGGTGGTGCTTTATCTTGATAGGACGAATAGGGGCATGAACATCATACAACTTGACGAGCGCTGAAATAAAGAGTTCTACTTTTCCGTCAATCGAGTTGCAATTTAGTAGCTGGGACCAATCAATGTTGGCGGCGTCCTCTCTGAGGCTTTCAATATTAATACTACTAAAGTTGCGCTGCAATAAAATTTTAGGTTTGGCCTTCGGTGGACGAATTTTGTACGATACGTAGACTAAGTCATGGTAGGAGAAGGCGTCCGCTGAAAGTTGCCCATGTTTAGCAATGTGTTGGGGAGAAGAGACAACAATGAGATCAAGAAGCGAGGGTAAACAGTTTGGAAAGTTATGAGTGGCGTTCAATGGCGGTAGAAACAAATTCGTGGACTGTAGGGCAGAACGAAGAGTAGCCGAGCGGGAGTCGTTTTTGAGGAGGCAGGTATATTATAGCAATACTCGTATATATAAACGTCCATGACTCAGATACGAATGCTCGTATTAATCATACAAACTTTTGCCCCTACCGGGATTCGAACCCCACCTCAGAGTAGGCGACACCTTGAAACCGGTGTACGTACCACTCTACCACGGAGGTCGTCGAGGATAACAAAACAGGATATAAATAATGTTTTATTAATTTATTGGCTGAACGTTTTGAGGATAGATACTTATCGGATAAAGTGATATTTGTTTGGGGAGATGTAGATAACTAAGAATAGGAGTGATAATATTATACCTAATATGTGTTTGAAGCAAGCAATCCCTTTCAAAGGTATTGTGATTGTGGTAGTAATTTATGGAATTGTGTAACTTATAGTGGCAATCCCTTTCAGAACGAATGATGTATTAAATGACACTTCATGTGACAATTCTCCATACATTTGAAAGATATTTTCATCTGTTACTTAGCTTAGACAGTTCAATTTCGCTCATTCAATACCTTTCAAAACGCGTTCCGATCACAATCCCTTTCAAATGTCAAATAGTGACGGCCTAAAGTATGTAAATATCTTTCAAATGACGAATTGAAAGGGATTGCGATAGATTTTAAAATTAGACAATAAGCCTCCTGGTTGCTAGGTGATTATTAGTTAGATAGCCTGCAGCCTGCAAGTCTCTGCCATTATCACGCAACCCATATATCATTGAGGTAAGTATGTAAGATGCTTCATTGTGCGATAATAGCAATTAATTTCAATACATCACCGAAACAATGCGACGTCTACCACGCTAGTTATATCATTAATTACGCCTATTGTAACGAACGTACTCATTAACAAAACGCCATTATGAAATTTATGGCGACCTTGCACCTTATGTCGACGTGATAGAGGTCAAAGTATCAGGAAATGCCAATTGGTCAGTTGCTTCTAATAATAGCTCACAATAAGTTATTGTGCGATCTCCGTTTATGGCACTCTGAAGTATAGCCCTCGATTTATAAGCCTCTGTTATCTGTTATACATTATTGGATGCCCAATAAGAGTTATGTCATATTGATCTTTAGGTTAGTTTCTATGTATTGTATTGATATAGATGTTTATAGAATAGGGAAGATATACATAAAACACATACACACTAATACTGCTCGGTACCCGGCAAGCTGTCCTTAAAATGGCTGGCCGCAATTTCACTGCAAGAATCCATATTCTTCATAGATATCCGATATTCATTCGGGATAAAATATTTCATATTTTTAATCCGGGTTATAAAACTATCCAAATCTGTTGAGCCATTTTTGCGTGGTGAGTAACAAACATGCAAGTCTTAAAATATTCAAACTTTTCCATTTATTAAATTAGAAGGCAGCATATTATGACCCACCAGCCACCACGAGAGTCCAATGCGGATTAGTGGTAACAACTGCAACTGCAAATGCAATCGGCAGACTGATTATTTAACAAAAAACTAAAAAAAATAATGATAACCGACTTCAAAAAACTAAAAAGCAAAAAGTCGGCAAGAAGTCGGTTTTCATTTTTTTTATAAAAATATTTTTATTTCACAATTTTTAAAGGTAGATAGTTTGAAATGAAATACTTATACAAAAATGCTCAAAACATAAAAAGTACTGAGTCAAACTAAACCAAATTTTTATGGGACCAATTGGCAACTATTCTGCATCGAACAAAAAAATAATCACGGAAATCGGTTCGGAAATCTCGGCGTAATCGGTGTACATAAATGAAATAAAAAATATACCAACCGAATTGAGAACCTCCTCCTTTTTTGAAGTCGGTTAAAAATCACTTAGCAACCACAGTTTCATCGCCGTCATTACTGGTCATGTTTTCATACTGTATGACAGCCACAACAACAACAACAACAACAGCGACGAAACTGAAACTGAACCAAGTTTTTGTTAGATAGCCCTTTGATTTATTGTTAGATAATCGGCCTGGGTGGCCAACAGGCTTGACTTGCCTTCCGAAGCAAGGAGAAGCTCGAGGACAGACCATTGCGAAAGTTTGTTAACCGTCACTATCGCAGACAGGGGGTTTAGTGTGAGTTGGCAAATGTCCAAACGTTACGATCGCGTGAGAGTAAAGCCTTTAATACAAAGGGAATAAGGGGCCGTACCGCGCAAGTGGCGTCTGCATCGAAATTGGCTTCATTTGACAGATGGATGCGACACATTGCTGCTTCTTTTTGACACAAATAAAAACTTACCAAAGACTAAGAGCAATATATCACATCCATCTGTCAAATGAAGTCGATGTCGATGTCGATGACACTTAAGCGGTAGGGGCCAAGGTTGTGAATTAAACTCAATTTGCAATCTGCGGCGTAAGCGATAGT
Source organism: Chrysoteuchia culmella (assembly GCA_910589605.1). Classification (NCBI taxonomy): domain Eukaryota; kingdom Metazoa; phylum Arthropoda; class Insecta; order Lepidoptera; family Crambidae; genus Chrysoteuchia; species Chrysoteuchia culmella. The sequence continues at coordinate 10,101,159 of OU342664.1, read as the reverse complement.
AAGGTGAGAAAACTCACACAAAGCACTCAGACCGCGTAAACCGAGCTCATCACTTGTACGTACCTACGTAGTTACGTAGGTACGTACCCCTAGTACGAGTATTAACTATCAAAATTATCGAAAACTATCGAATGTATTGGCTCATGTCGGTAAACCAAGCGGTGGATATGGAAGAGACAACCGCCTCTGTGGCCTAGTGGTACAACCACCGGTATCAGTCCCAGGGGTCCCGGGTTCGATTCCCAGCGGGGGTACATATTGTATTTGGTTTGGTTGGTAGTAGGACTTGTTGTAAGTCCGCCTGGCTGGCCACCACCATGGAATCTATGTCTGACACCATACCAACAATGTGTTCAGCTTTGTGTTCCGGAAGTTAGAGATAAGATAGTCAGTTCCTTAGTGATTGAGGATTCCGGGATAGTCTCGCTTCCATCTTCAGCCTTATCAATACTTAATGAAGGCTATGAGTCTCCACGTTGTTCGCATAAAAAAAAGTTTTCGATAACGTTTATTAAGTTTGCTAAACTTGTAGTTACTGTTTTGCATCAAAGTCGCGTGCCCATATCTAAATATTCGACATGTATTCTTAATATTATCTACTATAATAAAAAGGTCACGTAACTCATACCCCGTTTGGTACAATGGCGAAAGTATTCTGAATGACAATTGTAGTCCGAGGGCGTCTAAATATAACTAGGGATAACGGTAAACAATAACTGTGACGAAATTATGGTCACTTGAAGGTCTGGTGAGATGTGACAATAATGTAAAATATGAGCCAGCTCCCTTGCCGACACAACCATGGTTATTGTACCTAACACTTATTAAGGCGCTACTCGGAAAAAGTATGGACTTTTTTATATAAAACTATAGCATGGTTACAGTTGTTACAAATCTGATAATAACATATATATTTCTTTATACCTTTATCTAGATTCGTATAGTTTCAAAAACACGATTGTATGATTTTGCCTCGACACTTTTTCTTTTCGAAAAGACCTCTAAAGAATTAAATAATTCAAAATTCTTTTTAAATGGGGTTACTAACACTATTGGAAATTGGTTTAATAAGTGGACACCAATAATATTTAGGATCGTATAGAAGCATTTTTTTTAAATCGGTGTAGTTTTTAATACGAAGAGATTTTGTGTTTTTTTTGCCTAATCTGCAAAATCGGTCTCGCTCCCGTGCGCGTCGTTTTCTCATTGCTATCTCGCTTCAGCAAATTTTTTTCGAGTATCGCCTTAAGGTTTGTCACCTATGTTAATGGTGTGCAACGTGAATGAAATACTCCGTGAGATAATGTCGTTTTTCATGCTAGTTTTTAATGGATTTGAATGAAATTTGGTATGTAAGGACTTCAAGTAATGGACTAACACATAGGCTACTTATTATCCTAATTTTCCCACGGGAACGGGAACCACGCGGGTGAAAGCGAGAAGCATATTTATTTAACTAGAGCAATGCGTTTTATGCAAAATGATCAGGAGTTTGTGCAAAAATTGCGCAAGTACAGTGACTTAAAAGTACGCAATAACTAAGTAGCTTGAAATATTGAAGCTTGAAGTAGCTTGAAGCGCTCATGGCCGCGCTTGATAGACTGATCGTATTCGATCACGTTTGTTAAGCAACGTTCGGCCCGGTCAGGTTTCGGATGGGTGACCGTAAAGTGGCATTATAACTGAGCGCTTCTGTGCTTCGGAGGGCACGTTAAACCGTCGGTCCCGGCTGTTGTCATTTGATTACAGTGGTTAAGCCAGGTCAGAGGCCTTATAGGCGGCTTGATACACTCTGACACCAGAGGTGGCCACTAATCCTCACTCGATAATAAGAATAATAATAAGTAGCTAGCCACCACCAAAACATTTTTAGTGGTGATTAAATTATCTCACGAAGTAACTAAATTAGGTGATGTAACTCAGATAATTATATAATATTGTAGCGTTGAAAGAATTTTGAAAATCCTTTCAGTATAGAAATAGAAATATCTTTATTGCACAAAAGAAAAGGTACACAGTTCTGTAAAATAAATATTAAAATTAGTTAAAAATTTGTGCTGCAGAAGATAATTTTTTGACAATGAAAAAGAGGCCCCCAAACTAGGCAAAGCCTGTATCTTGGGAAACCACAAATTTAATATTGCATTATTTAAAAACACCTACTGTCGAAACAAATCTTAAATATCGTTTCTAGTCTTAAAGCAATAATTATTGTAAATTTACACAAATAAAACTAAAATCTATCTTATGGGACTTAAAAGCACCGACCTCAGTGTCATGATACGAGTTCCGTAATAACCACTTGATTAAGACCAACTTAGCCTCTGATATAGATAATTGTAGTATAGTTCCAAAGATTACCTACTTCCTGCAAATAAACTCAAAAACTTACAATATCTCTTTGTAATTGACCGAATGAGCGAAGCGTCCCAGTTTCGAAATTGGCCAGAAATGCTTTTGGCTGTCTGTCTGTTCTCATAAAAAAAAATATCGAACGCGATTTTTTATTTGTGGTAAAATAGAGGGGAAAGGGGGGAAGTTGGCTGTAGTGTTATTTATCAACGGATTTCAACCAAATTTTTGTGGCACACAAGGACTTCATTCTACACAAGATCTTGAGAAAAATATCCAAATCGAGGGGAGAGGGAGTGGAGGGGAGAAATGAGGGAATTTTTTTAGTAGCGTTATAGGTATAAGGCAGGATTTAAATTTTTGGACCTTTTCGGAAATTTCATTGCGCAATCCTTTGCGCCTTCGCGAGACGAACCTGTACTACACGACCATGACAATAATAATTAGGCGCATGAAAGGAATGCGGTTTTGCACTTTTGGTACCTGCAGCCCACTTCTATCACCGTGCTTCTCTTATTATCGGATTTATTAGCGCTACAGTTAATAACTGATTGGTTACCGCTTCTTGAAGTTTTGGTTTTTAGTTAGATTTTTTAAGTTTTTCTCAGCTGTCATGCGCCTAATACTCTTGGTCAGATAGTAGACACCAGACTCGACCTCCTAGGACTAGGGCCAAGATTCGATAAAAAAATTGGACTTCGTTACTTTGGTTGCGAAAATTACTATAATTATGTAGGTAGTAATTGAAATTTGTAAAATTTCCATTACAATACAGCATAGGTATATGTCTAGGTACTGTTCTCTCAGAACCACTAGTATGACGTAGATAGTAAGCAAGCCAGCAAATCAACAATAACAAAAAAGAGTAAAATAACATTGAAATAGTTAAAATCATGAAATTACGCAAAAAAAATATTGTCATAATGTTATTTCAGGAATCCCAAATCCTTATGATGAATTACAAGATTAACCCTTTCGATGCTTACACTGAACGATTTTTATATGTTACAGGGTATTCAAATTTTTAAGTCCGATTCAGAATCTGTAAGTGAATAACTTTCAAAATTTGACAAAATAATTTTTACTCTCCATACAAATCTTCATACTCTTCATACTGATCACGCGATCAATTTAGTATGGAAATTCCATAAATTGTTCTCGTATTTCGACCCATGTGTGTAGGAGAAAGTGGTTTACTTACCAATTCTAAATCGAACTTCAAAATTTGAATACCTACTGCTTTTAAAATTACCCTGTATTATCATAATCACAAAGAAATATAATATAGACCCCGAAAAAGTTAAATGATTTGAATTTTCAAAAAAAGTGCAACCGAACTACGTCTACAATCAAATAGAGCATATCTCTCAGGAAGAATGTTCAAAATTTCTAAAATCGGTTCTGTAGCTGTCAGTGGCGAGGGGTTGAAATATGGCAAAGGTAGGCCGGACCAAAAATTTTTTTTAAATTCTCTGATCTATATGGTGGATAGGTGTGGTGGTGGGATTAATAAATGAGAAGCCGATGGGAATCGTATTGTATGGACCCTTGGCCACTGGTGTGTCTAGAGATTGCTTCCTACAAACAAACTCACAAACTTAAAAAGTTTACATCTTTAGCTCGTATCGTTACATAGTGAGTAGGTAGGTAGAAACGTAAAAAAGCGTATTTGCCCTCATAAATCTAGCTGAATCACTGTTTCTTTAGTTATGCTTCACGCGCATATTTACTTCACATATATTTTTTATGTGCACCTTTCCGCCTTGATATTCAACCGTACTTTTTCATGTCAAATAACATTATTTTATGACTGTTCTCTTATGGCTGCGAATGTTTCAAGGGTCAAGTGAGAAAATGGCAATTTGTTTAGTTTGATTTAGAACAAAAGTTCGCGCGAATTCAGATCTTCCTTAATCAACCATAAAGAATGCCAGTGGGGACATAGACTGATGATGGTGTGCAAAAGCTCATTGTTTCGATTAATAGTTTTGCGTCTGCGATTACTTCGAGCGTTACCTATATCTGCCCAGTCCAATTACTCATTTGGTTTTTTTTGGCTTCTATAGGTTGTTCTTTAATTAACGCAAGATTTGAATTTGAAAGTAAATACAGCTTTCATTCTTTTGATTGATACTTTTTTTATTGAATCATGAAGATATAGGGTAGGGTCATTTATAGAATAACACATGGAGAAAATGGTCTCAAAGGCTTGTCGGCACTGATGACTCTTTTGTCGAAATTTCCATGACCACTATGCATGTGTCTGAATTTCGTTGAAGTAGCGTTGAATTACCTTCTTTAATTAACCAGTAGTTGTGGGCTACATTATGTACTAACAGCATGACGTTTCGGCTGTGTTACTGTTAAGTTGTAAGTACCTTCATATGTAATACATACTTAATAATTGTCGTGATGAGCCCCGTTACTCTTGATTTACAATGCTCATAGTGTTAAATAACATGATCGAGAGCGCCAATTCGTCATGGAAACGAGAGAATACTTGACCTGAAAATATCTCATTCAGAAATTGAATAATTTTATTGAATTATTTCACATCTGTGGTTGTGGGCTTGTATAGAGCTTCGACTTTGAATAACCCCGTAAAAAAATCTCATGGTGTTAAATAAGACGATCTAGAGGGCCAATTCGAATTGTGGAATCGTAATCGTACAGAAAATGTCTTATTCAGTACTTGAATTATTTCACTGACTTTATGGCATGTGGCATGTTCTTCAATTCTCCAAGTCTTTGCTTGCCCAATGGCAAAGCAAATTCATTAGTATTTGCTTTGCCATTGGGCAAGCAAATTCAAATCTTGCGTTAATTTTGGGACAACCTTTACCAATAGATGACCAAAAAGCGAAAAAAGGACAGTTGCGGTTAACGCGAATTAATGAAAATAGTTTATTTACACATTGAGAAATAGTTATTACCACGGATAACGTGTCTACAATATTTGCAAGTTAAAAATAACTAAGCATAAATAATAATAAAGATTTTTTATTGGACTCATACACAATATCTACAAAAACATGTTGATGTTTGCAGGATTTCGTATGTTTTTCCATATAGGTAAATAAATATAATTTGTTCAACTTTATTCAAGTAAATCTCTAATGTATAAAATCTCTAAAAGATTTGCGTCTTAGCTATATTTTCTATATATGGTCTTAATCTTTAATGTTTTAAGGCGTGAAAAAATTACCTGACAGATTGACAGGCAGAGTTACTTTTGTTTTTTTTTTCAATATCAAACCGAGAAAGCTAGAGCTGTTAGAGGTGGCAATGATTTGTGGTGTACCCTTTCGCGGAAACTCTAAAAAGGAAGATTCTTGTTCAAGATCTTTATTAGTCAAGATTCCTGTCACGTGCCGCCTCGGCGAATCAATCTAAAATCAAATAATGATGTGCAGCTTGTGTGTAATAGAGAAGAGGTGAAAAACCTCGCTACATTTTATTAAGTGTTGCCAATCTAATCAATACATAATGTGTATGGATGAAAATATGATCAATACTAAGCAGAGTCGTTTACTTATAATATAAGCTACTTTGTGTTATATGAGAACATAATAAAACATAACATAACAAGCTTTTCATTATAACGACATGCCGGCTTAGGAATTTTTATGGAAGAATAACCACATAAGTATGTGTTTATTACAGTTGGAAGCTTATGACTTAGTGCGGAAATGCGGATTATTATAGTAATTTACTTCTAGTTTTATAGTTCATGCTTTTTAATTACAAAGTAAAATAAGATGGCATTTTTTAAGCGAAGCTCGCTCTGATCAGAATTTAGTTTTGTTCATCATTATTAAGTTCTAAATACCTACTGTAAGTACACTGATCAAAAAAAGTTTGTGATCACATAATGATTTTCATACAAAATTACTATTTCGTAGAGGGATTATTATAGTAAATCTTGACATTTCGACTGTGTATTTCATTCATTTTGTGAATTGTTTTGTTTTAACTATGCGACTTTTTAAACTACTTACTTCAAAATTTCATACAATAATAACCAAAATTTATAACTTTTTGTGCTCGATGTTAGGTGGGCCACCATCTGGACTGCCCCGTAAAGACATTCCATCCAACTCCATGACAACCAGCCGAAAAGCCCCACGTTTACCATGTTTAACCATGTTTTCTGTGTTCCGATCGGTCTGAGTCCGAAACCTTTAAGAAGGTTAATTGGTGTAGTGCAAGAAAAAAATATTTATAATTTTTTTATTAAAAGACTTCTAGATCGGCCATGGTAGATCATGGCCAGGGGAGGCTCTCAGTAATCGGGACGTAGTCACTTCACTCTATAGGTTGCACCTCGTCTGTTTGGGTTCGATGGAAAACGGTTCGGCATACCTTACGAAACTGCGTAGGCTCGTTTCAGCCACGGGCATACACCGCAATGTGACGGTACAAAGGATGTCGTGCAATGCTGTCCATTTAAGCTCCATCAGTGGAGCTCACTACGGCCCTGCGGACATGTGGAGGCGCTAGTGGGTACAGCAAACTTACCGGGGTCGGTTTAAGGCAGCCCGTAATGATCCGGCAGGTCTCATTTAGCGCTGTGTCCACCAGCCTAGCATGGGTAGAGCGACTCCACACGGGACACGCGCGTACGCTTATGAAATTATTAACCTATTTATTTTCGTCTATTAATTTAGGTTTTCAAAAATGGCATAAAGGTCCAAAGAGTAAATTATTTTGAAAACCACTTTAAAGTAGAAAGTCATAAACTATGGTCACCGTACAAATCGCACAAGCAACTGAATAAATATATGGTCACCATAAATGTCAAGTAAAGTGTACATCGCGAGGAAAATGCCTTTGCTCAGCTAATGTAATTGGTTGAACGTAATTATTATTTGCTCGTCTTCCGCGCGATAAGAAATGTCGCGCAAACTGTACGTTAGCTCAGTAAACCTACATCTAAGTATAATATTTATATGTTATGTTTGTTCGTTAATGTTTACTTAACCATTTCATTAGTTACCCTCATTTAATTGAGGTGTTTATTTGCATTTACTTCGGTAGGTTGTACTTTATTTGTCAAAATTATTCTCAATAATTTTCACTAAGGACTGGTGCGGGTCGGGCGAATGGCGAGATCTAGGATCGATACCTAGATAATGGCTATTTCCTGTTTTAAGCTTTATTAATGTTGAAATTGAAATAGCAGACCTTTAAGAGCTTTATCAAGTACCTACAAGTCTAGTACGTAGGTCGGAACAACGTGTCGTAGCGAAGTACGGTGCCGCGAAAAATTTTTGAAGTCGTACGCAGTTATTGAATCGAAATCTAAGTATTATTGTGATTGATTATCACATTAATATAGTTTATGCAGTAGCACAGGAATTCAACTCACTGACCCGATGATTACTTTAAGCTTAAACCACTGGAATGGTTTCTACTTATAAGTTTTCTATTTAACCAATTTAAAAAAAAGAACGAGGAGATCAATTCGGTTATATATATTTTTTTCAATGTTTGTTACCTCAGTACTCAGTCATGTGTGAACCGATTTGTTGGTCCCACAATCGTCACGACATGATCTAATGAGGGGATCCTGGATAAATCAAAGGAACCCTTCAAATATTATAGGCACAGGCACACCTATTTCGATTACCTATTTCGAAGTAACTGTTGCATTTACTCTAAAAAGCAGAGAAACGGTAGATGAAGACCACACTGGTCATCGGAATTACAAAATACTAAGTACTTATCTCCACGTCACGTGTGATTACGATGACTTAATTATGGTTTCTAAGCAATTTATGCTCCTCACGTAGCGTTGAAAATTACCTGTAAAATACATGCAACTTTCAAACGCCCGTGTATTTTTCAATAAAATACAGAAACTTTCCTTGCAGATCTTAGGTTGAATGTTTTGCAAGTTAACGTTTTTTACATGTATTTTACGGTTTATTTTTCGCAATAATACAAAGTTACAATAAGCTGCAATTTTGAGGGTAGGTGAATATATATAGATTTTGAATACCTATGGTACTTAAATCTTGTTTAGTCAATTCGTTCCTGTTACAGGTACTGGGCTGGATATTATACCTTTTAATTGCGAAATTAAATTTTCGATGTGGTTATGACATTTCCAGAGAATTTCGAAGTGGACGGTATGTGCTTTTGTCATCGGCCGTTTTTAATGTTTAGGAAAATGAGCCATCACCCACCACCTCAACAATCGCAGACTGAGCGCGTAAACCACTGCGCCATGCTCCTCTATTATGATATAACTAGGGCGGTTACAACCCGATACTCGGGTTCGTCGATCGACGAAAAATTCAAAATTATGCGAAAATCTTTAATTGCAGTTTGTGATCATCACGTTTAACATTTTGTATATTTTATAGTTTTCGGAACAAATAGACTCGAGTACCTTTAATTTGATACCTTACTCGGCCGCGTACTACGCGCCAAAGTCCCTATCGAGTCGTCACAAAATTTTGCGAACCTGAATTAAGTATATAGATAGCATGTACAAAATGTTAATCTCATAAAAATAAACAAGCGGAAGCTCAGCCGCCCAAATAAACATCAAAAATGATTTATATATATATATATATTTTTTAATTTATTTAAAGGACCACAAACAGATTCATAATATTTCAATTATAAGACTAAGTAGTATTCAGATACAGTCATTATGAATCCAACAGTGCTGGTCACATTTTACATAATTAGCTAACATTAAGGTGGAGCAAATCTTACATATTATGACTACAGCTAGGAGGTATTAAGATTAACTAGTGCTTAACATATTTAGCAATATTTTATTAACAAAGACAAACATTAACCTAGATTTTGTATATATGTGTGTATGTGCGTGAATGTGTGCATAGGTATGTGCGTATTTTTGTATTTGTGTTCCTATATGTATGCGATGGTGCGCGTTAGCATAGTGTTTGGAAGTTAAAAAAAAAAAATGTTCACTCAATGCCTAAAAAAAAAAGTAGATAAAAATTAAAAAAAAACACGATAAAGTTTATACAAGCCTGATTGCCCTGCGGGCCGGGAAGCTGCGCCCTTGGGTTCAGATACGAGTACGGTAGGTACACGTATCCACAACCAGGTATTTGTATGTGTATTATCAACCGATTCCCTGATCACCATCATCGAGTGCTGCAGTGAGCTTATCGATGACGGATCTCTTGAAAGTAGTTGGTTGCAATGCGATGATATCAACATCATTAAAAGTATGATTATATGACTTAACAATTCGATTAATTGGAGAACGAATCCCCGCATTAGTTCGAGATGATGAAGTTGCAAATAGTCGATGCGGACGAGTAGACCTCATTGATGATCGAGGAGGTACGCTATAGCAAAGTTTGTTTGTTATGTCTATGCAGTCATATTTATTATGAGTTAGGTCATATAATAGCATTGCCTCTAATTGTGTACGTCTAGATTTAAGATCAATTAACTTGTATTTTCTAAGTAACAGTTTATAGGATAAGCGTTTGTGGTTGCATTTGAAATGTATGTATCGAAGAAATTTTTTTTGAACTCTTTCAAGCATGTAATTATATTTTTCGTATAATGGATTCCAAATTGATACAGCATACTCTAATTGACAACGTATCAGTGATTTTAATAGGTATAAGAGCGTTGAGGTTTGTTTAAACATTACAGCTGATCTGATGACAAACCCATACATTTTGAAAGCTTTATTGATAATGTTATCAATATGTATATCAAAGTGTAATTTACTATCGAGTGTGACCCCAAGATCTCTAATACCGGTGACCACATCTAAAGTTGTTCCGCAAAGTGAATAAGAATAATTACTGACATTCCTCTTTTTTGTGAAAGTTATTGATTTGCATTTCTTAATGCTAAGTTCAAGTTTATTATCACTGCAGTATAAAGAAAAACTATCTAGGTCACTTTGAAGCTTAACGTTATCATCTGCAGTGTTAATAATCTTATAAATTTTTAAATCATCTGCGTAGAGAAGGAACTTACAGTGGTTAAAGCATTTATTAACGTCATTAATGAACAGTACGAATAGAAGCGGCCCAAGAATCGAACCCTGCGGCACACCCGAGCTAACACTTATGCACGGAGACTCGAATCCCTTAACAACTACCTTTTGAGTTCTGTTAGATATGTAAGATTTAAACCATCTCCATAGGTTTCCTCTTATACCATTAAAAGCTATTTTTTCGAGTAGGATTTTATGGTCCACCCTGTCAAAAGCCTTGCGAAAGTCAGTGTATACGCTATCAATCTGCTTATTGGCATCTAGTCCTTCAAAAAGATCCGTTGTGTAAACAAGCAGATTGGTGACTGTGGAACGTCTTTCGACAAAACCATGCTGTTGCGGTAAGATAGTACTATGGAGATGTGGGTATATAGCTTTATGTACTAACCTTTCGCAAAGCTTAGACAGGGTAGGCAAAATAGAAATGGGTCGGTAATTTTCTACGTCTTTTTTGGATCCTCCCTTGTAGACAGGGACGACTCTGGCAGTTTTCCAGATCTTGGGAAAATTTCCTTCACGCAAGCATTTATTAAATAGGTAACATATGGGTTCGTCTATCGTATCAGCAGTTTGCATCAAAAAGTAGGCATTAATGTTATCAACTCCAGCACCTTTATTGACATCTAGCGCTTTTATCGATGAATTTACTTCGTCCTTTGAAATTTCCACATTACATATTAAAGTATCAGGTGTCTGGCAATGGTCTATACTAATATCTTTAATATCAAAGTTTTCCGGTACAAGTGAAGGTTCAAACACAGATTGGAAATACGTGGAGAATAGATTACACACTTCATTAGGTGTAGTGGCAGTTACGTTCTTGTAGTACATTGTGTTAGGTACATCTGGATTCATTTTACGATTTTTAATGTATGTCCAGAAATATTTTGAATTTTTTTGTATACTGTGTTTAAGGTAAGAATTATAACACCTATCTGACATATCTTTAAATTGCTTTCTGTATATGGCAAAAATACAATAGTTTGATTCCGTATTATATTTTTTCATTTGTACCCAAGCCCGCTCTTTTTTCCTATATAAGTGAATAAGTGCCGGAGTAAACCAGCAGGGAAAAACTGAAGACTTAATGACTTTTGTAGGTACATATTTCTTTATAATGTCATATATCCTTTCATAAAAGCTAGAAACTGCATCTTCTAATACTTTTTCCATAAAAAGAAGATCCCATCTAGTACTCGCTATTTCTTCATTAATTTTTGCATAGTCAGCGTTCTTATAACAATATTTGAGGTAGCTTTTACTTTTCAAACAACAGAATTCCTCGTCAAAAGATATAGAAACCTCAAAAGGAGGGTGATATCCATCTGGCGGCACCAAAGGAAACTGCACGGAAGAAACTTTACAATTAACATTATTACTGATAAATAGATCTAAAATATTGTTATTTTTGTTTTTTAACAAATTCCTTTGATAACAGTCAAGGGACGACATAAAGTTAATAAGATATCTGTGCGTGGAAGTAATATCAGAACTTATAATTGGTTGTGTGAAAGTGCCTTTATCTTCCCATTGCAGACTGGGTAGGTTAAAATCGCCTATTATATAAATATCAGTGCCCAAGTCGTGCACTGTGTTGTGCAAAACGTCGATATATGCACGATATGTGTCGTAGTTTTGGTTAGGTGGAATATAGACAGCGCAAATAATTAGTTTACGTTTCGATATGTTGAGTTGGATAATCAACTGGTCAACAAGAGGCGGGAGGGGTACACCTCCGGCGCCGGTGGCGGGCAGCGTGAGCGCAGTTGCACAGAGCGCGCGCGACACCGCCACCAGAACGCCTCCTCCATCCCGCCGCCCGCTGGCCGATCGATCTCGATCCATTCTAAACACCTGATACCTAGAATCAATGTATTCATATAATATAGGTGTTTTTACCAGTAAACAGAAAACAATATAAGTACTTACTTACGCTACTACTTAATATTATCGATGTCTTGGTCATTTCGGATTGCAATGATTGTAGATAAATCAGTTTGCCGAACGAGTACAGTGCCATACTTAACCCAAACATGTTTGTAATTATGTTTTTTAGCAGCAGCACGAGATAAATGAAACAACCGTTTATTCTTTGGAGTCAGGTGCTCATTTATATAGACGGTACACGGGGTGCCCGAGATCGAGAGCTGGTCAGATCTGACTCCTCTTGCTGCCCGCGCCGCGACAACAATATTGTCTCGCAATATTTTGGAGGTTAATTTAACAATCACATTTTTTGAATGTTGATTTTTCTTATCAAAATGTGGCACGCGATGGGCGGAGATAATGTCTGAGGCGTTGATAGGATGTTTGATGATTGTACCTATTTTCTCTAATATTGTCATTAGGTTTTCGTTACGGCGTTCCGGAAGATTAGCAATTTCAATATTAAACTGTCTTGCCTGCTGCTCCATTAATTCAATTTTATTCTCTAAAGCGGCAATCCGGCCATCCACGGTGTCACCTGAGACGATATTTTTTTCGACTATCTTCAATCGACTGTCAAAATTATCCTGTCTCTCACCTGAGTAAGTTAGAGATTTTTCTATGTCATCTAGTCTGGAAGAAACATCCTTGAGCGAGTTGTTAATATTTGAGGTTAGTTTAATCATTTCGTGCTCGAGTGTCGCGTTAACAGCGTTTTTTATGGTTTCGGTGATGGTTGTGTCCAACCGATTCTTCCAAATTGCAAGCTGTTTATTTATTTTTTGTTCAACAATTTCCGCTACTGAGCTTGACATATCTGGTTCGGGTTGTTTACGCTTACGTAGGTTCACAAAGCTATCAGTATCGCAAATATTAAGCTCAGAGTTTGATATATCGGGGTTGGAAGCAAATTTGATTGCTGAAGACGGTGGTGTACGTTGCATTACGACCGCAAAATATCAATAAAAGTAGCTGACCGTTCACAAAACAGATGTAAATACCATCGGTTAACTATCACTGCACACTTATTACACACACAGTTGAACTTAATTGTTATCGAACTCAATAGTATGTAGGTAACTGCAATATTACTACACTATACTAAGCTAATCTGTATAGATGCAGGTACACGTCTGCGCAAGATCGGCTCCACACGACGAATATTGAATTAAAAAAGCAAGATTTTTTCCCTGTCATTGTTAAATAAGAAAAATACACAGTATAAAACATGTATTATACGTATATGATTATATTTTTCAGAAGAACATCAAATTTGTTTTATGCGAACATTACATGTAAGTATTACATAGGAAAAATACAAAGTTTCGAAACAAACGAAGTTATTCGCAATTTTCGACACACGATGCACATGGTGCATAAAGTATTTAACACTTATTTAACACAAAAAACCGGCCAAGTGCGAGTCGGACTCGCGCACCGAGGGTTCCTTTTAAAATTTTCCAAAAAGAAATTTATTATTATGATTTAACTAAAAATTTACGGTACTATTAATTATTCTGTGCTTTGGCTTAGAAGTATGATTTTTTTACAGCTCCAAGGGACAGTAGACCTGAGTATTAGATAAAAATTTCAGTTTGATACCTCCACGCGTTCCTGAGAAAAACAGTCTTGACAGACGGACGGACGGTTGGACGGACAACGAAGTGATCCTATAAGGGTTCCGTTTTTTCCTTTTGAGGTACGGAACCTAAAAAGTAAAGCTATTGAACGTGACGTGCGGTCGACTTAATATCTTTGTGGTATTTGACTTTCGCAATAAAACTTACTCAGAAATAATAATAAAAAAACGTTATACTTGTCCACATTCTTCTAGAAAACGTAACCTAATGTCTAATTTTAATGAATTTAATAATTGTCTTCTTTGATTAAACCGGAGTAAGGTCAGGCCATGTTGACTAAAAAGTTACGAGCTTTAAATGTTACCGGCCTTGGCGTAACGCTAAGTGGTAACAGTAATTAATTAATACTTACTGGGCCACAGTAAATTTCTTTTATTTTTACAGAAATCCGACCTGTGTTCTGCTGTGGTATAACTCCTTGAAAGCGCTACTTTTTTGCATTCGTTTGACAGTTTCCCTTCTTTCATTTAAATTGGAAAACTGTTACACTGTTTTTTTTTTTACAATGAGTAGGCTAAGGTACATTTGACCTCATTCTGAATCGTTAGATTAAGGAGACGCCTAAGACAGAAAAGTCTATAGTTTATTATAACTTGGTTATTATCATAGGGACTTACAGTAATTAGAACTTAGGTTGGTGGAACTTAAAAGGCTCTTAGTTAACTAGGAATAATAAATCAGTCGCATAATGCATTCGTCATTCAGCCTGTGGACGTCCACTGCTGGACATAAGCCTCTCCTAGCTCACGCCTATTGTGGCGTTCATAGGAGGATATTATTAGCCTACTGCTACCACGCTGGCCAGACGGGTTGGTAGAGGGTTTTTTTCAAGTTTTCCTTCTCTCGCACAGGTGTTCAATGCGTCGAGCCTCTTAGTCGACTCTTACGACATCCCAGGCATGTAAGGGAGTGGTGACACTTGTATTCTTAGGCCATCACCACACGGCATAATGCATTAAAGGGGTATAATCAGGGTATAATAACTAAAGGATTATAATAAACCGATCGACAGGAAATTACTAAATTGAGCGACTTAAAATATAGTTTGGGTTGTAGAAAAAATAGGTTTAGGTTAGGTTAGATTAGCGACTAAGTCTCTCACCCAGTTTAATTGGCTCTTAAAAAATTTTTTAGTCGATCAATTAATTGCTACTACCCATAACTAAATAGACGATTAAAAAATATATAGCTTTTTGTGATTTGGACTAACAGAAGAAAAAAAGTTATTCCAAAGAATAAAAAAATTGCTAAGTAGCAATATCTTCCAGGCATCAGGAAAAATAAGGACAATAAATAGAGAGAGGAGTAGTGGGTGGTAAAGTTCTGGGTGGTAATAACTGTATTGATTTTCGATTAAGATGATAACTAAACGACTATTAGCAATTAAAGTTTAACCAACAATCCGATTGACCTAAACTGAATCAGCGGTTCTTGATCAAACTTATTACTTACGATATTGTTTATGGTGTACTTATTAAATAGCTCGACCGGTAACGCTGTGTCTTTTCTTTAACATATTCGGCTATTTTAAATATGATGTTCTTGAGATCACGACATTTCACCGCACGTGAGATAAATATTCAAAGATGGGTCGTGCGTTAAAAATAAATAAATAATAAATAAAATAAAATCGTTTATTTGCACAAAACATGGTATAAAATGATCACAAAAAACAATAAAAGTACTCATGTTTCGCTAATACAATAGCATGCAAATCATTTACAAATGTCATCATCATCATCATTGGTCTAATTTAATTACATTGTTTTGAATAAATAAAAATAAAAATAAAAAAGAGCAAATGTCAATAATTCTAGAATAATTAATACAAGATTATTAAATGTCAAGAAGTCTCAAAAGTATCAAATAGGTCAGCTAAATCTATCTATTTGTCAATAAATTCCTTAACACTATAGAAGTTTTTGTCATTAAGCCATTCCGTTAACCTTTTTTTAAACAAAAAAATATTCAGCAATTTTAATTCACTAGATCTGTATATTTGAGATGACCTGTATATTCTGACACACATCGCAAGACAACTATTATTACTAATATACTATTATAACTATATTTATATGTTTTGGGAACATTTCTTACGACAAGTTTATGTTTGTCTCTGCGCACTCTGGTATTCTAGGCGTCACATGCTTTAGTAAATAGACCCCTATGTTGATGTACAAAATTACTTACTTCATACAAGTAAAGCGAAGGAAGGGACAGGAGACCTAGGCTTTTAAATAAAGGTTTGCACGATTCATCAGGCATAATACCACAAATGGCTCTGATGCATTTTTTTTGTACCACAAATGCTTTATTCCAATCCGTGCCATTACCCCATATCATCAAACCGTATCTCAACACGGATTCTACATATGCACGATAACATAAAATTGCTGTTTTCTTATTTGTAACTTTTGTAACTTGTCTTAATGCATACACGAATTTATTTATTTTGTTACAAATAGTTTCGATCTGATCTTTCCAGTTCATAAACTGGTCTATTGTTACTCCAAGAAATTTTACGTTTGTTACTTCATTGATTTTAGTGATATTTAATTTAAAATTATATTACTTATGTTTGGATTGATTAAATTGAATAAATACTGATTTATTTAAATTAATGTTGAGATTGTGTGCATCGAGCCAGTCAATTAAAATGTCAATAGTTTTATTAATGTTAATTTCATGAATAGTTAATGATTTTTTTCTCTTCTCAGTCGTCACAATTATGGAAATTTATTATTATTCGTTATTTCGTTATACACCATCATATTTAAAAGTAGCCGAATATTTGAGAAAAGACACAGCGAAGAAGAGAGTCAAAATGTCTGGTTTCTTAAGAAAATTCAATAAATCATCTACCAAAACTGGTCCGAGACCCATCATACAAACCACACGCGCCTGTCAAGAAAAGTCGACAGTGAAAAATACTATAAGTAGGTATAAGCTGTAATCCGACAAGATAAGGGTCCCTTAGGTCTCCTATTTGCCTCCCACACAAGAAATAGATTATTTAAAAGTAATAAGTCGGCTGTTATGTGTCGTCACCCTTTTGCCAAAATTCCGAAGCAGTCCATACATTTCCCTTTGTAGGATTTTGAATTTCTTAAATTCATCTGGGTTAGATCTCTACATCGTGGATCCTATCTTGGTCCTCGGGCTTAATTAGAATACGAGACAATTGGATAAGACAAGAAAATCGTAAACGCGTAGCATTCTTTTCGACTCGGACGTCCGTTTCGATGATGTGTATTGAGTGTTGAAACAAATGCACGAGCGCCTTCCGATTGTCTGATAAGACAATCGGAAGAGTACCGAAGATCGACTACCGAAGAGAAAAATCTGACGTGTACCCTTAACCCCCCGAATGCATGACATGCTTCTTCTAACCTCTATCTTGACTTTGTTCCCTCCTAAATCCTTTCCAAAGCAGACACAAAGTGTCATGCAAATATCCTCGATTCGATCGCTCGTTAATATCTCATTACGGCCATTGTTTTTGTTGGCTGCGGAACGCTGATAATATTTACGCGTCGCCGTATAAATATCGCATACGATCTCATACGATGTGTGAAATATAGGTATCTACGCGATTAGAATTTCGAATTAGAATTTTAAAGTTTAATGCATCCATTGGTAAAATGGTAAAAGTGCAACTTTTCTATAAATCCTGTTTCCTGTATTCCTGTTTGTTATACTAGTACGCTAAGAGCCATTTTCACCACCGACAGATAAATTCTAAATTAAAAATTAAATAATAAACTAAACTAGTGGTTCTGTGAGAACAGTACACCTCGCTTGGAAAGTTAAGGCGAGTATGCTATATTTAAATTCAATTTTTAACCCTAACTAATGTTATAAATGCGAAAGTGTGTTTGTTTGTCCTTCCATGACACCCTAATTAAGCAACCAATCGACTTGATTTTTGACATAGAGTTAGTTTAAAGAACGGAGAGTTACATAGGTAATTTTTTATACCGATATTCCCACGGGAACGGGAACCACTCGGGTGAACTGCGGGCGGAAGCTAGTAAAATATAAAATATTAAATTACATATTAAAAATACAAGTTCATATTACTACTGTCCATTATCTGCCAGATAAGCTATCCACAACTTATCTGTTGGTAGTGAAACCAGCCCTAAATGTGAGTTTCTTTGTTTGTGATGTTTAGCTGTTTGTTACTCAATCACGACTCGTAAACAGATTTTTTATCTCCTTCAAATATTCCCTATGCCCCTATGGTTTTTACGAATGTAAAACGAATGGATTTCACGAAGTCGTAGACGGAAGCTACGGTAGCTAGTATTAATAATAATAAAAAAGGAAAATCTGTATATTGTGGCCGGAGACCGAAACAATCGTGTTCGTTGTTTCTATTCCTGTTTGGTTTTAATAAAATAAATAAATAATTGCATACAATCACACCTTTTATATAGCCTATGTTAAGTTTCAAATAGAACTTGTGTTATGTACACTAGATAACAGATAAACATACTTATATACTTTTTTTTGTAAATACATACATAATATACATATTAAACACACAGACCAAGACAAATAGACATGTTCATGCACACAAATATTTGTCTTGTCCAGGCATCGAACCCGGGACCTCTGGCGTAGAACGCAGGCTTAGTACCGCTGCACCAAAGAGGTCGTCCATAACAAATATGAATACCTACCTTAAACATGTCTTAGGGGAGAATTATAAAAGCGCACGAGTAGTAAAAATACTTTTTAACACCCTTAAGGCGCTACTCGGAAAAAGTATGGAGTTTTTGATATAAAACTATAGCACGGTTACAATTGTTACAAATCTGGTAATAACATATATTTCTTCATACCTTTATCTAGATTCGTATAGTTTCAAAAACACGATTTTATGATTTTGCCTCAACACTTTTTCTTTTCGAAAAGACCTCTAAAAAATACGAAAATTCAAGATTATTCGTAATGGGGTTACTTAACTATTGGAAATTGGTTTAATAAGTGGACACCAATAATATTTAGGATCGTATAGAAGCATTTTTTTAAAATCGTTGTAGTTTTTTTAATACGAAGTGATTTTGTGTGTTTGTTTGCCTAATCTGCAAAATCGGTCTCACGCGTCGTTTTCTCATTGCTACCTCGCTTCAGCATATTTTTTTCGAGTAACGCCTTAATTCTGTCATTCTCCTGTAAAAATTAAAATACTTTTGAGTAAAATCGAGATATGTTTATTTTTATCCCAAGATAAACATTTCGCGTTCATGATCATTAAGGGCCGGTATTTCAATATCGACTTATCTTGAATTGATCCAGGATTGAAGATATGTTCCACTTATGTGTATTTCAATAAACGATTAAAGTTAAGTGACGCTTAAAGTCCATCCTAACTAGCCAATATTTAAGCTAAGGAATTCAGAGACTTAAGTGCCGATCCGGGATTCGTTGCTATGGTAACATATTTTTAAATGGCAAAAAGATATTTTAGTTTTACATTAGGTATTTATTATCAGTAAATAAAATGCAGTTGTAGCATAAAAAATATTATAGTGTAGAAATAATGGCAAATTACAAGAATATTATGCGAAATTTTGAAGATGATGCGAAATGTAATGTAAAAATTTCGAAGTGAGAAGAAATTCAAAAGTGATAAATTTTTTGGCGCTCTTTTTCATTGTGTAGCCTCCACAACGATTCTCATTGGTCGCTGAGCGTACAAGCGTAGCCAATGAGCGCTCAATGTCAGCAAATGACTACAAAATTCATAGACAATTATCATATTTTGTTTGTTATGTTGCAATATTGCGACGAATCCTAGATTTGCTAAGGAGAGGAATATCCGGATTGAAATACGCTATTGTCTTTCACAAGTGATACTTAGCTCAAATGTTGGACTTAACTTAAGTCATAAGATAAGGTGACATTGAAATACCGGCCCTAAGTATAGGTAATTGGTATAAAAAATTATTTTTGTTTTCTGAAAATTAACCCTCTGCGAGGTTTATGAGTCAGAGGTGAAAATTGATAGATTTTACAGAGCCAATACGGTTCAAACGAGACGAGAGCGATAAAAGTTGTTTGTGGCGTAGACGTGATCCTATAAAAAATAGATCCAGTAAGAAACATTCTTGTTTTTAGGTGTAGCTTTCCTTTACTTTACCCCATTAAGGAAGTAAAAAGAAATGACACGGAAAAAGCATTTACTCGACAAATTGTCACGGTACTTAAATATATTTAGATACCGCAAAATGTTGTTTTGCAGAACCCAACACGAATTTGTTTTAGGGAAGTTTTAATTAAATGAATAAGGGCAAGGTGGTCCGACAAGGTGGACCGACGATCTGGTGAAGGTCGCGGGAAGCCGCTGGATGCGGGCTGCGCAGGACCGATCGTTGTGGAGATCCTTGGGGCAGGCCTATACCCAGCAGTGGGTGTCATGTGGCTGAGACGACGAATAAGGGCAAAAAATAATGCACTTCCTTTTTCTTCTATCTTTTTCCTTTTGTCGTAAATTTTGATTGCCTATACTTTGTGAAATAGAAGGACAACAAACTAAATAGGTACTTAAAATATTTAAAAAACATCTGAATCTGTACAGCAGATTCCGAAACATCAAATAGGATTAGTCAAATATACATACTGCTTTTTTGTTCACTATGCCCTGACATTGTTATACGTAACACCTTGTTAGGTCACCTCCAGTCACCTACGTATTGTATTCATTGGCAGCCATCATAGTTATCGACACTCAATACAGTAAGTATTCTAGACTTATCTGCTAGAAGTCCCAATCATAACAATATTATAAATGTGAAAGTTTGGATGTGTATTACTCAATATTTTGACGACCTGTTTGGCGCAGGGGTACTATACCCGCCGACTGCGCCAGAGGTCCCGGGTTCCATCCCCGGACAAGCGGAAAGGGAGTAAGGCACGGTTTGTCCCAAAACCGACTCAGCATAATGCATGGCTTTAGGCCAGCGCTGATCTTCTGTCGTCCTACAATGATGTATGTGGGTAGTTAATATATCTACCTAACGGCAACCGAAATCATAAAGGAGTTTGAACTTTTTGGCGTTGTCAGCTGTCCCTCAATTTGGATTTTTTTCTAACTACGGTCGCACTGTTATATTTATTTATTAACTCTTAATTGCACATATACAGCAAATGGCGGTTTTAACGCCCTTAGGCATTCTCTACCAGTCAACCGGAAAGGATGTTAAGGGAGGGATCATGGCGGCAATGGAAAAAAAATCAATAAAAAGACAGTGATTAACAAAGCTAACAACATTCTAGATAAATATCCACATACATACATGAATGCATACACACCTACATAAACGAATAATACATAAATATTAATAAATATATAAATATAATATATATATATATATACAACTAAACATACATATAACTCGATACGATACATCGCGTACATGAGTCAGAAACGACGAAGTTAGGGTAAAGAACTCAAGTAATGCTCTCGGACCAGTTTCTTAAAGACAAACTTACTGGAGGCACTATGAATGTTCAGGGGTAAAGCGTTCCAGAGTTGTACTGCTGTAAGGAACGAGTGGGAGCCGAAGCCAGAAGTATGGGACGGATTTTTTAAAAGCAGATTGCTACTGGAGCGAAGATCACGTTGATGGGAGTCACCCAGAAATTGAAACCGAGATTTCAGGTATTCTGGGGTAAGTGGATCGAAGAGGAGGTTGAAAAGAGTACACAAAACTCTAGGGTTCCTACGCTCACGGATTGGAAGCCATTTGAGTTGCTGACGGTAGTGAGAAATATGTATTTGCGCAACCCATATATGAACCGGATGCAGTTGTTGAGAAGACGATCCACCTTACTGAGAAGATTTTCATTCAGATCAGTGCAGCAAACATCAGCGTAATCAATTATTGGGAGGACAAGACCCTGTATAAGCGCAATCTTAGTGCTAGATGGGAGAAAGAACATAAACCTGTATAGATCTCTAAGGGCATTGGTTACCTTCAATATCTATATAATAATAATATTTTATTTATTTGTCACTTTACAAATTCGTTATTATATCAAGTCATACATAAGCGTCATAGATTAACCTAAATTTGTGAAGGACTGGCGCCTGAAATAGGTTTCTAAGAAACCTGTACCACAGGTCACTAGCCTCTTCCCGCAGAAAAACGTGTCAATAAAGATACAAAGGTAAGGTTGATAAATAGATATTTGGGGTCGGCATTATTCATTTTTAACTAGCTACTTATAATTATCTGGCTAAGGTGACACTTTAGGACATTAATATTTAAAAACATTTTTGGTTCCTCTGTGTGTCTCCTGTTCATTTATACATATAGATATTATCATGCGACGCCATTATGAAAAAGAAAAATGGCGGACCGACGACGAGGCCAGCCTTCATACAAAAAAGTTCAAACCCCTTTTTAAGGTTCCGTACCAAAAATGGTAAAAAGGAACCATTATGGAAGGATCTCGGTCTGTCTGTCTGTCACAGCTGGATATATCAAGAACTACTAATGCTATTAACTTGAAATAGTTTTAGATGACGTTTGCCCAACTATTTTGAAAATAAGAGAAAAATAAAATCATACATATTTGTTTTGAAAAAGGGACTGAAAGGGTGTCTTAAAAATTCAAAGTGGGGACTACTGAGGCTAATGGGGCATGTGGGGTATCATAATAAAGAGCGCTGCTTGCACATGCTCAATCTGAAATATATTCTATGTGATAGAAGTTTACGTAAAGATTACAGGAAAAATAAAAAGCATACCTACTATTTAGAAATCTAAAAAAAAATGTTTTATACTTATTTGCTTTTGGTTTGGTATGTCGGTGTATGGGGACAAATTATGATGGTACGGAACCCTCGGAGTGTGAGCCCGACTCGCTCTTGACCTGTTTTTTATAATTTTTTAAGTAACGGAAAACGTCCCACAGAGTATTTTCCGTTCGTAATGAATAGAAGCAGAATCCCTTAGAATTTATGATTTTTTTAATTTTTGCATTTTTCAATGTTATTTTTAAACTTATGATAAATTTTAAATAGAAAAATATGAGTTAATTTAAAATAGAGCATTGGACCGGATTTCCAAAGGTCGCGGGTTCGATTCCCGTCTGAGAATTCACTTGTGGCCGAGTTAATTTTTTCCAATATTTTTCTATTTAAAATTTACAATAAGTATAAAAATAGCATTGAAAAATGCAAACATTACAAAATCATAAAATGAGTTAATTTTTTCGTATATTTTTCTATTTAAAATTTATCATAAGTATCCCTTAGAATATTTTATTTTTGCATTTTCAATGCTATTTTTATATTATGATACTTACATTTTATAAGTACTAGAAAATTATAGACGAATTCTGTACACTTGATAAATTATGAATACAATCTTCCAACACCTGTTCCAAGAATGAAGATTTTCCTTCAAGAGGTGGTGGTAAATCTATCTTCTTTACAAAATTAATCAAAATTGTTTCTGCCCACGGCACCAAGAAAGAGGTTAAATGTTTTGTCGTTTTCTTGTTTCCGCCATTCAATTGTGATAATGTTAAAGACGGAATTAACTTAGCATTTGTATTTCTTAAGTTTCGGAAAATATTTCAACAACTAGTCACTAGAATCCTACTAATATTATAAATGCGAAAGTATGTCAGTTTGTTTATTACTTTTTATGCTAAAATTACTGAACGGATCTAGATGAAATTTGGCACAGAAATAGTTGATAGCCTGGATTAAAGCATAGGATACTTTTTATCCCGATATTCCCACGGGATCGGGAACCACGTGGGTTTAACCGCAGGCGGCCGCTAATACAATATAAGACCGTCCTGTTCCCTTCTTCCCTTCCCCGTTCCGTTTCCTTCTCAGACGGGATACTAACCCGCAATCTTTGAAGACAAGTTCTTTATTTTCTAGAACAAAGTATTTTATCTTAGAAACTAGCATTATTAATTACGATCTATTTATTACTTTTGACACTGTAGGATATTTTTTAATGATCACCCACAGAGAATAAAGAGTACTTACTTATTTTACAAAATAAAAAGCTAGCGGCATTTTCAAAAATTGGCTCAAGGACTTATGATGTTTTATAATAGATACTCGTATGTTACTTTCATAGTAATTTGCGTTGAGTGACGCAGACTGCTGACATTGACAATTGACAAGTAGGACAAAAGACACGAAAAGCACCGAAATTAAAGAGATAGCAAATTGAATCAGAGCCCATATAGGGTCTTCCCAATGTTTCACAATGCGAGCTCGTATGACGTATCTGCTTCAAGTAGGTACACACTTATAATATCATTGATCTAAAGTGCATTTCCTAACCTCAATCCAAGGGAATTCTTTAATTTACCCTTTATGGGAAAGATCCCATGAAGGAAATTCAAGAACATAAAGGCTCCTTTTCAATCTCATTACTGCGGGAAATTTGACCTTGCGCTTTTAATATCCGTTACAATAGGTAACGGATATTAAAAGCGCAAGGTCAAATAGCAATCTTTGTACAAAAAATCTTCAGACAAAAATCCCTTCTCCAAATTATGTCGAGGCAGAGATACGCCGCCTAATATTGTCCACTTTGAAAATAAGTACGATTTTCTTTAAGCATCGCAGCATCATAATTTTCGTAATAAAAATGGATAAAGGAGCTCTCTAGGAAGCCCTTTTCATTTAATAAAACCTTTTTTCGTAAAAGTCGATAAGCCTGATCTCTACACAAATTAAATATTTAGTAGAAGTATTTTTTCTAATCTTTATGTGTGTCTTTCTGACACACATCTCACTTTCTCACACACAGTATTATCTATATATAAGTACTATCTGGTTAAATAACCATTTATCTTAACAAGTGGTTACTTAACGACTTTGCCCGCGTGTAATTCGTGAAAGTCGTAGAGATAGACTTTGGGGATAAGAACTTGGAGAAAATACTTTTGTCGCGAAAATTGAAGTAATCCTTATAAATGTATAATTACCGAATTCCACGCGCCCGCCGGTGGTCGGCATAGGCACAATTACTTTCTCACGTAAACAATAATTAGTATTTACTTAGGCCTTTTACTTACAATAGAATGTTTAATTGATGTGCAAAATGTACAAATACATAAAGCTTAACGTGATTTTCAAGTAAAAGGAATTAAATGAAAAATAACAAGCGTGACGGAAATTATGATAAAATAGACTTTGTAATGAGAATGACCTAAAAATGATAATAGTGTTAGAATTTTCTACATTATTAAATGTGGTGTCGAAATATAGTACAGCAACCGCTTACAATTAGGTAAAGATTTGAGTTGGGTGAGTTTCGGGATTCTCTCAACAAAAAAAATATATAGAAAAAACTAAAGATGTTACTTTTGAGCAAATTGGATGGCAGCGATCGCATTATACTGTAATTTTTTAATAAATAGTAGTATGTACTTAGGAAATTATAAATTGTTAAATGTAAAAGCGAACGAAGCACATGCATTAAACCTAAGTGGTTTCTATGTGCTGTTTATGTAATTTTTTTATTGTAAATTTATTTGATAATAAATGTATTAAAAAAAAATATATTAAAGAACACATTTTATTAACATTATTATTATTAGTTAGGGTCAATAAATAGCACTTCCCGAATATCACAAGTTACTTCCCGAATATTTCTAAGCGAACGAAGTCGCGGGCGGAAGCTATTGTGAATAACAAATAACTATCTTGTTTTCAACACTGCTTATAAAGTTGGATAACTTACATCTAATAATATTGAGACCCATTCCAAGTTTTCACTTCAATAAGTCGGCGAAAGTTCGAAGTAGGCCTGAATGTGGTCGCATTGGAACAAAGGATTTGCGCAGTTCACTGAATTTAATAATCACACCCAAGCTGGGGAATATTGGTTTAATTCCGGTACAAATAATGTACAGGCGACACTACATCTAAATAAGCAGAGTTTTATTAAGAAAAGCGCTCTATTACGCTTTGGTGAAATTATTTAAAAATTTCTTTTTTCATACTAATATTATGAATGCGAGTGTGTTTGTTTGTCTTTTCTTGACACCCTAACTAAGCATCCAATTGACTTGATTTTTGGCATAGAGTTAGTTAAAAGGACGGAAAGTAACATAGGCTATTTTTTATAAAGAAAGAAAGAAAGAAAGAAAAATACATTTATTTTAGCATCACGATATTCCTAAGGAACGGGAACCACGCGGGCGAAACCGCGGGCAGCAGCTAGTTCCTTATAAATGGTTCAATGGTGGTAGTTACAATAAAGTACAGCATATTCTCCCATCATTGGCGCAGGAACATTTCAGGAATACATTGTTAATTAAGTACATTATGTAGTACCTACATTAAAATATTGATTTAGCGATTTATTATCTATTAGTGTTCTTTTACACAGTTTTTGTTACTCAATTGGAAAAGAGCGCTGCAATTGAAACACGATTGAAATACAATTATGATTGATAATAGGTTTCTGAATTGAAAATTTCTAATTGAGATCGAATCAAACTCAACTCAACGCACAATTTTCATACAAATGCGTGAGTGAGGTTTGAGACGAACTCAGCTTGAAATACTCAATTCAGAAACCTACCATAAACTATAGTAGAATCAGGCTCATAGCACAGATTATTAAATAGTTACTACGTATAGTACCAATCCTAAAAAAATATCCAGGTTGGTCAACGATTGTGGTGATGATTCATTATTCGCAATGATCGTTCACTGGATGGGTGACCGAAAACGTATTATCTCAGCTCTTCTCTGCTTCGGAAGATATTTTAAGCCGAGTCTCAGCTGTATTAGCACTAAGTAGAGTTGTTCAAACCCACCAATCCGCATAGGGACCGCGTGGTCGTGGCCCATTAGCCTTCCTTATCCATTCTTAAGAAGACAGTTGCCCAGCAGTGGGGACATAAATTGGGTCAAAATTATTAAGATGAATTAAACTGGCTTTCATTTGGCTCCTTTCGCCAAAAGAATAGTCTAAATTAAGTTTCAAAACACACAAGGGTAAAACACTTTCGAATTAAATTAAAAGTTTCAAAGCTTTCAGTTGATTTATTCCCTCGACTCTACTAAAGAGGTAATTTAACCTTTCATCCTTATTTCTCGTCAGATTTAAGTAAAATAACCGCCTCTGTGGTCTAGTGGTACAACCACCGGTATCAGACCCAGGGGTCCCGGGTTCGATTCCCGGCTGGAGTACATATTGTATTCGGTTTGGTTGGTGGTAGGACTTACTGTAAGTCCGCCTGGCTAGCTACCACCATCTTATTTATGTCTGACGCCATAACAACAATGTTTTCAGCATTGTTGTGTGGAGTTCGAGATAAGATAGCCAGTTCCTCAGTGGCTGAGGATTCCGGGAGAGGCTCGCTTCCATCTTCAGCCTTATCAATACTTAACATCAAGTATGATGAAAGCTAAGAGGCTAAGCCCTAGGTTCATAAAAAAAATCGATTGTTAGTTTTCCTTGACAGTTTTGTATAGAAAGCAGTGTAGGCCCCGAATGATGAGACACAATAGATATTCCATTGTTCTTTGGACACCGGTGTTCTGCTAGCCAAGGACGAATTAAGTTCAATAGTTTCCGTTTGTTAGAGAGTTCAACATAATTGTATGGAAATTTTAGTAAATTTTCAAAATCGTAGGCTGGTTTATGAATTGAAAACTTCAAGTTGAAAACGTCGCAAACACAAATCAAAGTAAAATGCTAATGCTTCTAATAATATTAAAAATACGAAAGTATGTTATTATGGTTGTTTGTTCCTTTTTCACGTAAAAACTACTGAACGGATTTTGATGAAATTTGGTATGTAGGGACTTCAAGTAGTGGAATAACACATAGGTATTCTTTCACCCGCGTGGTTTCACCCGCGTGGTTATATTGGGATAAAAAGAATTTTATCTCAATATAACCACGCGGGTGAAACCGAGGCGGCCGCGAAGTACAAAATAATGCATGAGTGAGCTTTGAGATGTTCTCAAATCAATTCAAAAACCGACCAACTGTCTTAAAGAATAATTTTGCTTCTAGGCTTTCTAGACTAGATAGATGTGTCCACAGACATAAAAAGGCTCCGGGGATACGAATTAAGTTAATATTAGGTAATTTTCATAAAGAAATATGAAAGAGTAAGAAGACATTTTGTTTTGGTCTTTAATGAAAAACAGCGGAATTACCTACCGTTAAAAATATCTAATTTTCTCTAATAATATATTGTATTACTCTTAAAAGTAGAAACATTATTATGATTTTTTTATTACAGTAAATATATTTTTAACGAAAGGGGCCCCAGGCCCCAATCGACAGGTAGAGGCGGGAACCGACAAACCAAAGGACTCTGTAGTCCCGAGGCCAGCCGGTTCACATAACGCCTCTAAATAACACTCCACATACACGATACATAAATACATGGACACGCACACACACACATACATCTCAAAAACACACAACAACAACACACACGTGGTTCAAATTAACTTGCACCACGCCAGAGCAGCTACAGCAGTTCTGGAAAAACTCTTCACAGAAGAGAAACTTCACATCGCTCTAATCCAGGAACCGTGGCTGGCCAACAACAACACGGTGTCCGGGCTTGGCTCCGCAGGTAAGGTGGTTCACCATATCGGAGGAGTTAAGCCAAGAGCATGTATCCTGTTCAATAATAATATTGATTTCCTATGTATACCAGGGCTCTGCAACGATGACATGATGGCAGCTTTTGTCAAAGTCAAGAGCGGCAGTGGACGTCTCATCGTGTGCTCTGCATACCTAGATGGCGGGAAAAGGGATCCATCTGAGGAACTGGCGAAGGTGGTCGAGTATGCACACGAACATAACGCTGATCTTCTAATAGGATGCGACGCCAATGCCCACCATACCAACTGGGGCAGCACTGACATCAACGATAGGGGTGAGTTGCTCCATGATTTTATCCTATCAAACCGCCTCCAGATTGTCAATAAGGGCTGTAAACCGACCTTTGTGACTAAAACGAGGCAGGAAGTTCTCGACATCACTCTCGCTACGAATAATCTCTCTAGGTTGGTAAACGACTGGCACGTTAGCGATGATACATCTATGTCTGATCACCGACTTATTAGATTCGAACTAAACACATCTAACATGTGCGAAACCATCACTTTTAGGGACGCCAAAGCCACAGATTGGAACGTGTATAGACAAAAGCTCCAAGATAGGCTACAGAATATACCTAAAAACATACGATCTATCGATTCTCTAGAGTACACTGTAGATCAAGTTACTGAAGCCATGACAGCCTCCTACGAGGAGAGCTGCCCTTTAAGAACTGTAAGGGATAATAGAGTAATATGGTGGAATAAAAAGCTAGATGCTCTAAGAGAAGAATCGCGTAGACTGTTTAATAAGGCTAAATCGACCGATCACTGGAATCGATACCAAAAAGCCCTTACTGCCTACAATAAAGAACTACGGAAGGCGAAAAGACTATCGTGGAGGAAGTTCTGCGAGGAGATCACCAAGACTCCACAAGGAGCTAGAATTCACAAAGTCTTGGCAAAATCGCCTACAAACCAACTGGGACTCCTAAAGAGGCCAGATGGCACCTTCACCAAAACGGCAGAAGAGACCCTAGATCTTCTAGCGTCAACGCATTTCCCTGGATCGGTGGAGGTATCAAGTCTGAATGAGCATGTTCCTCACAATCGATTCTCTAGGCCTGCAAACGAGGACTGGAGAAGAGCAGCAAGGAACTTCAGACCAAATAAGGTTGAATGGGCAATAGACTCATTCAAGCCAATCAAAGCTGCAGGTGAGGATGATATCTTTCCAGCTCTTTTGCAACAAGGAAAGGACATCCTGATCCCAATTTTGATTAAAATCTTCAGGGCGAGCTACGCATGGGGATACATACCAGAAAAATGGACTACGGTCAAAGTCCGTTTCATCCCTAAGGCTGGCAAAAAGGACTTTTCGCAGCCAAAGTCCTTCAGACCAATAAGCCTTACTTCTTTCCTACTAAAAAGTATGGAAAAGGTCATAGAAGGGTGCATTAGAGATGGACCGCTACGGGAACATCCTCTGCATCCCAGACAGCATGCCTACCAAAAAGGAAAATCCACAGAAACTGCTCTGTTAGAACTAACAGATAGGCTAGAAAGGGCTCTAGACGACAGACAGATAGCCCTCTGTGCTTTCCTTGACATTGAAGGAGCATTTGATAACGTTACCATAGAGGCCCTTTCCAAGGGAATGAAGGCTAAAGGGATTGATACAACTACCACCCGATGGATCGAATCAATGCTCCTTAACAGAACGGTCAGTGTTAATTTACATGGAACCACAAAAGGCTTTAGAATAACGAAAGGCTGTCCACAGGGAGGTGTCCTATCGCCGCTACTGTGGTCGCTAGTTATTGACCAGTTGCTGGTTGAAGCCTCAGAAAGAGACTTAGATATACAGGGCTATGCGGACGACGTGGTGGCTTGCGTTATCGGCCCCTGTCAAAGCACTATATCATCTATACTCCAGAAATCTCTAAACTTCATCAATAAATGGTGTATGGAGAACAGTCTATCGGTAAACCCGAGCAAAACCACAATAGTCCCCTTCACTAGAAGGCGCAAGCTAGAGAAACTTGTTTAAAGGGACTCCAATCCCATTTTCCAAAGAAGTCAAATACTTAGGCGTTACTTTTGACCAAAAATTGACTTGGAATAAACATATTAGTAATGTGATCCAAAAGGCTAAAATAGCCTTAGGAATATGCTGTCGCTTAGCAGGGACGAGATGGGGTCTTAACCCCAAGATCGCCCTGTGGATGTACACCACTATTGTCAGGCCGACAATAACATACGCCTGTGTAGCATGGTGGAAAAAAACATCCCAAGTGACAGTCATCAACAAGCTCAACAGCTTGCAAAGGTTGGCATGCCTCATGGCAACAGGTGCCATGTCTACGACTCCAGGAGCTGCACTGAATGCTCTGCTGAACTTACCACCTCTTCACCTTTTTATTGCAAAAGAGGCGAAAGCCGGCATGTATAGAGCCAGCATCAATGGAAAAGTAAACTGGCACTCTCAAGCACTAAGATCTCTACATGGATCAGTACTTGAACATGATCTTTTGGCAATGACAACGGATGTCATGCTCCCACTGTGTAACTTCACCAGATATTACTCAGTGGAGATACCTCGCAGGGAAGAGTGGTCTGCAAATCACCTTACCTGTAAGGCTGGAAGCTTAGTCTGGTTCACAGACGGCTCCAAAATGAATGAAAATGTAGGATGCGGAATATACGGCGACAACCCTCGATTCAGTAAGAGCGTGAATCTAGGCAAACACGCCACCATATTCCAAGCAGAGGTATACGCCATCATAGAATGCGCGGAGGCCAACCGCCAACGAAACTACATAAATCAAACTATTCTTATCTTCTCAGATAGTCAGGCAGCCCTTAACGCTATCAACTCAAATGTCATACATTCGAGATTGGTGAAGGACTGCGTCGATAAGCTGAATGAGCTGGGACAACGGAATAAAATTATTCTGAAATGGGTACCAGGTCATTCAGGAATCATTGGCAATGAAAAAGCTGATGAACTTGCAAGGTCTGGAGCTCAGGGCCACCAGCTAGGTCCAGAGCCTTTCTGTGGTATCTCAAAGGAACAGGCCATGCAACTTCTCAAGGGCAACCTACTTGGCGAGTCAAAAAAATACTGGTTAAATCAACCAGGATTAGTACACGCCAAATCCCTTATCGAAGGCTATTCGCAAAAGCAAACTGCTGAACTCCTAGAACTCAGCAGAGCAAACATAAGTGCGATAGCAAGAGCCTTAACTGGACACTGCAAACTAAAAAGACACCAATTTCACATGAAATTAAGTGACACTGACGTTTGCCGTTACTGCGGATTAGAGAGAGAAACACCCAAACATCTCCTATGTGACTGCGGACCCCTAATTCACAAACGCAGTATCCACCTGGGCCGGCATATAATTCGGCCAGAGGAACTAAAATCTCTCAAAGCTAGGAAGATTTTAGACTTCCTGGAGGCCGCCAGGCTAAAAGAGATACTATAACAAGGTGGCGAGTTACAATAGATCTTATAGGTCGCAGTGACTACAGTTCCAACTGGAACTGCATAGCCCCTATATCCTACAATTAATTAAAATATATTTACAAAATGCTACCTGTAGTGATTTTACAGGTTCGCGGGGCGAGAGGGTGTACTGGCGATTCCTAACTGCCATATAACTCGTTAAGTACAATGACAATGTTCTGTCAAATACTAAGAAGTCTTGTCAAAAACGGCATTGCGCAAGGTTTTAAGGGCGTTGTCCCACTGTTAGTTCCTTAGCTACGCTGTTGTGCCCATATCTAATATTATTATCAATCAAAAGTATATCACCAAAGTATAAATATCGCGCAGTGACGTTGCGCAAGATGGGGTGATGCGTCCGCGGTCCGCGCAGCGCGTCTGTTGTCTTTGGCGGTCGCCGACTTCAATGCTATGACGTAAACGGAGCAACGAGACACGACGACAAAACGATTTATAGTTCGTATTTGGTTGACTCCTTTATAATTTTCGACCGATAGAAAAGCTTTAAAGAAATACGAAATTTGAGAAAAATCTAAAATGTAGCTGTCTGTAATGTAAATGTTATAGATTGTGTGTATATAGCAGTGTGTTGTGTGTATGTAGCAGCCGTGCTAATCTCTGCAACTCCAAAGGAAACAAAAAAATCCTAATTTAATTTTAGTTAATATTTTACTCCCCTGCAACATATTATTTTAGCACACGCGATGAGATTAGATGAGACACACGATGAGCAAATACATAATAGCTTATATGAAAATAAATAATTAGAAAACTATTTAAGAAAATCTTGTAGTTCGCTTGAGGAAGGAAGAGAAGGAAGAAAAAAGAAATATTGTAACAAAAAAAAATGAATCCGATGAATAAAAATCTTTTGAATACTGTCACGGAGAAGAGGAAGAGACATAATTTTAGCAGTAATTGTGGTTATTCAACGGACAAATTGTCAAATAACAAAGAATCTTTCGAACGTGACGTGAATTTCTTCATCAGCGATTGTTATAAGGCTACGGTTCTTGGCGGTATTTGAAGTCTGAAAAATTAAAAAGAAAAAATATTAGAAAATACCCAAATTGAAAATCATTGTTTACATTTTGATAAAGCCGATAAGTTTTTTAGCGCCCGTTTTTTTATTGTCAGCTAAAAGAGTCTGAACGGGTGGTAGGGCAAAACTGACAATTCAAAAATGCGTGTAAAATGCTTAATTGAATAAAGAATGTTTTCATTTTCATTGTTAACTGTGATTTAAATCGCCCTAAAATGCTTTTTCAACAAGCAACATTATTTATAAAGAATGCAAAAAAACTGTTTCGAAAGATTATGAATGACATCAGCATCATCTCGGTACGAGTACCTAGTTGAAATGGTGGAGCAGTGGTCTGGGTAGACAAAAGTTAGGCTCGAGTTCTGTTTAAACTAGTTGAAGTCAACACCATTTTTATTTTAATAACACTACATTTCCGGATTTTATCGTGCTTGAGATAAGTTATTCATAAGTTTTAATAGCGTGTTTTTTACGGTTTTATTAGATTGCCCGACGTTTTGAAGTTTTCAGGAGCCGTGACATGGAATGACTACTGCTACTTATAAGTCTACCTTCTAAAAGTAAGTTAAATTTTTTCGCTCAGATACCTTTAGGCATTTTTTTTATTTTGGCATTAACTTGTTTGTTTTACTATAAACAGATATTAGGAGAGCAACTGCCATCTCTTAGCGTGGTATTGTTTCAATCTTACAATGCCATTTCGAACTACAAATCTTTTTTTTTTTTTTTTTTTTTATCCTTATGGCTTTCTTCCGTTTTCCACAGAAATTCCGCCAATGTCCCGTAATGAGAGATACACGGTTTTTTTTATTTATTTTTTTTATAAAAGATTGCTCGGTAATAATCTATGTTGTAGAGTTTTGGATCCAATTCCTCCTTGAGCCTTTTTATCCATTATTACAAGCTCTACGGACAAACAAGACATTACAACACGGGACGGCACAATGATATATTATTACATAAGAACATTAATATAAATATAGTTAATAATATTATAATTACAGTTTGATATTATGTAATTTTAAATATTTACAAAGGGTTAAGAGCGCTGATAAATCCGAAAGTGAAATAATGTTGTTAACATTGATAGGACGAGGCACTTTAGATGGTAATTGTTCATAAAGTGATGGGTGTTTAAGACAGTTGAATATAATGTGGTCAACTGACCCTTCCTCTAAGCCACACTCACAAGTGGAATTGTTGAGAATGTGTATTTTGGTGAGAAACACGGGAGTAGAAACGTGTCCAAGTCGGAGACGACAAATAGTAGCGATAACATGTCTAGGCAAATCTCGGAATTTCCAGAACCACGGTTTTTTTGGTATACTGAGTTGTAGAGAGTGGTAATGTCGACCTATCAACCTAGAGTTCTGCGTCCATCTCTGTTCCCATTCACAATCAAGGGTAATTTTAGCCAATTGCATGGTGTCTGCGGAATAATTAACTACAAATCTCTTAAAGTCAGCTTGTTTTTTGACGGAACTTTTGTGACGTCTTCCCTCCATCATCTCCTTCAAAGTGTGGAGTGTCAAAATTTGACAACTTCAATACAAACAAAATGCAAACAAAATGTTCTTATGACATGATGGTTTCCAATCGATGATGGTATGCCCGCAAATCATTAGTAAATTAGCCCATTCAGTTATTGTATGAATAAGACGAATTCGACTTAAATTCCTATTACTGCGACAGACTTGCGAATGATTAATTGGTTCAAGTCTTTGATAAATTACTGTTTACTCTCGCATTCGGTTATTGTTTTTAAAACGTCAGTCCTTGTAAATAATATTAAATTTAATGGTCGTGGAAATTGGGTTAAATAACCGACATTTTCGGCAGGTGACCTCAATTTTATTGTGTGCTATTGGAATAAGAAACATATTGGACAATTTTAGTTTGGATTGTATCTTTTGATGATGAATTTCAAAGTGATTTCCTTTGCAAAACTTAAAATTTTTATTATCGTTAGGTAGGTAGTTACATTATTGTCGCATTTTATTTTAAGTACAGTCAACAGCAAGCAACAAGCCATGTGGTGACGGCCTAAGAATACACGTGTCACCACTCCCTTACATGCCTGGGATGTCGTAAGAGTCGACTAAGAGGCTCGACGCATTGAACACCTGTGCGAGAGAAGGAAAACTTGAAACAACTCCTCTACCAACCCGTCTGGCCAGCGTGGTAGCAGTAGGCTAATAGCCTCCTATGAACGCCACAATAGGCTTGAGCTAGGAGAGGCTTATGTCCAACAGTGGACGTCCACAGGCTGATGATGGATGGATGACAGTCAACGACTACGGCTTCACATTTGCACTATGAAAACCGCGGCTATACGAGCGACGTAAGGACGCTCTAAAGGTCAAAGTGTAAAACCGTAGCTGCTGTTGACTGCACAAGCAATAATCTAAAGTGAATATTGCTATATTATATGACGCCCGCTAGGGCTTCTAGCCCCAACAACCTATTTAAGTATTAACATTTATGTATATTTTATGTGGCATTGCTACGCATGCCAGGACTGGCAGGTAGAGCTAGTTATGAATAAAAACACTAACCTTTTTATAAAACACACAAATAAACAAACATAATAATATTATAAAAAGGGGGTTACTGGTAAACAATGTACTAAGTGCCTTTTGTTGATCTTTTGTTTCGACGCAATATCAGAAACCCATAAACTCGAGGGGACTCTTGAAACCCCATTTTCTTGAAACATAAATTCTTTAACGACAGTGAAATCGACTTTATTTCGTATTTTAAGGCTTTATATCTATTTTATGATTTTTGCATTTTTCCTTTTTCAATGCTATTTTTATACTTAAGTATATAATTAAATATATAAATTTTAAATAGAAAAATTATAGAAAAAAATAAACTCGGCCACAAGTGAATTTCCAGATGGGACTCGAACCCACGACCTTTGGAAATCCGGTCCAATGCTCTAACCACTGAGATACCGAGATTTATAATATCTTGTTTTGTTTGTTGCATTCTTAATAATTAAACTTTGAAAATTATACACTCGTCATAATTTATGTGTTCAAATACTACTTATTGTTAAATTTTAAACGATTCTTAGGCAGTTCATTTACAATACGTGTAAACAATACATTTATTAGGTAGTGTATATTATGTAAGCTACAACGTTTTGTACATAATATAATTATTTTGAAACAAATAACGATTGAACCATCGTTTTAAGTGCATGTCTTTTAATAGTGGCTTGTTTAATCAACACAGTTTTTGAAATCTTCATGAAAGAAAAACGAATTATCTGACATGGAAATTCTAAGTGTTGTAAAATAATGTTTATATATATATATATATATATATATACTAGCTGTGCCCCGGGGCTTCGCTCCCGTGGAATTTCGGGATAAAAAATAGATAGTAGCCGATTCTCAGACCTACTCAATACAATATATATATATATATTGTATTGAGTAGGTCTGAGAATCGGTCAAGCCGTTTCGGAGGAGTATGGGAATGAAAACTGTGACACGAGAATTTTATATATTAGATATACATATAGTAATGGATTAAACTTATGCTCGATTTACACGGGTCAAGACTTTAGCGAAGCTTTACTTACCGACTTCGCTAAGTAGGTACAGTGGTGTAAACGATCGGCCAGTGGCACATCAACTTGGCTAGCAAGTGCTAGCACACATATAAAATCGGGCGCTATCTGTTTCACTATCCAGGCGCTCACTACTCGCCACTGTACTCGCCAGTGTCCTTGCCTGGTGTAAATCGAGCTTTAATCTAACAATTTCATCACTAGGGCCCTACCAATTTACTTTAACCGATAAAACCTGCAGTTAAGAATTCATTTCGTTAACTGCCAACTCTATTTGAATTCCTTAAGTGATATCCAATTTGCACTTTACTATTTGGAAGATAAGTGTTAATAGTACGTTAAAGTTCACTTGGAAATTCCAAATTTGATTTATAGGAGTTTGTCTTTATTCTTGACCTGATTTTTAGGGTTCCGTACTTCAAAAGGAAAAAACGGAACCCTTATAGGATTCGATGTCCGTCCGTCTGGCTGTCAAGACCGTATTTCTCAGGAACGCGTGGAGGTATGTATCAAACTGAATTTTATATCTAATATTCAGGTCTACTGTCCCTTGGAGTTGTGAAAAAATCAAACTTCTAAGCCAAAGCAATCAAAAGATACAGCCGATTCTGCCGCAAATTTCCGCAAATTTTCGAAACTCGCACGGGAATCAAAACCTACAGAAAATTACCTAAATTTGGTCTATAGTACAGATAAAGGAAAAATTGCGAAAATTTTAGTTAATCATATAATAAAAAATATTTTTGAAAGTTTTAAATTTCATTTTGCAATAATAATACCATAACTATGACTCGATTGTCGTGATGGATGAACTTTTACTTATATACCTACAGGTTTGTACGGAAACCTCGGTGCGCGAGTCTGACTCGCACTTGGCCGGTTTTTTTCACTTTGAATACATAATCATTTATGAGAACAACTGTTTGTTTTGATATCCTTTAACAGTGCGTAATGAGACCACGAAAAAGATTCAAATAGTTGTCTTACCAATGTTTTATCGAAATATGGTTTAATAATCATCACCATTCAGCCTAATGCAGTCCACTGCTGGACGTAAGTTTCTCCCAAGGTGCGCCACAAGACACGATCTCCCGCCTTTTTCATCCAGCCACTACCCGCAACCTTTCTCAGGTTGTCGGTCCATCTAGCAGGGGGGCGTCAAACACTACGTTTACCGAGTGGTCTCCATTCGAGAACCCATCTGCTCCAGCGCTCGTCGGTGCTACGAGTGATGTAACCAGCCCATTGCCACTTCAGCTTGCTAAATTGACGGACAATGTTCGTCACTTTCGTCTTCTGGTTGATCCGGTTGGTCTTCTTTGGTCAGTATAATATTTAAAAAAAAACCGCGAAATATTATTCATAGGCTCTTTGGATATGCCTAAAGTTATGGGACATCAAAAGGTTGAACTTATTTACAACAAACGGTTGTAACGTGTTTTTGGAAATTCGTCACAAATTCCATACATTGAAAGTAAATTCGCCACTACTATGGAATTTAGGTATGTGTAAACGTCACAGGTCACAAAGCAAATTTATTTTTAAAATGCTACCTGTGGCGAGTATACACATTATTTTTGCCGTTTTTCTGATGACGAATTAACTTTGATGGGTTACAGTAACTTAATAATAACATTAAATTGTAATGGTTAACAACAACTCGTTAAAACACACCTACAACAAGAATTTCCAAATGAAATCGTCCGTTAAACAACAAATTCACAAATCCATGTTGCGTATTGTCATAAGCGTGAAATTGTTTCCCATTGGAACCGATGTAATGCAATCATCCCTGAGAATTGCCAATACAACCCGCGATCCGAATACAATAACTTGAATAACATCATGATCATGAGGATGTTTATCAATGACTAGCGGCCGCCTGCGGTTTCACCCGCGTAGTTCCTGTTCCCGTGGGAGTATCGGGATAAAAGTATTCTATGATTTAATCCAGATCCATTCAGTAGTTTTAGCGTAAAAGAGCAACCAACAAATAAACTGACATACCTACTTTCGTATCGTAATTTGGCAAACAGGATAATGTATCTTGTAACAATATCTTGGAAATTAAATAAAAGATTTTTCCCCCAATAACTCATAACTCATACTCATCTAGATCTAAGTTGCAACAACATTTCCGAAGTACATACTTACATTGAAACTTTTTGTAACATCATAAAACCAAACGTTTTGTTTTGGTTGTTACATAAAAAATAGAGCGACCGGCCTCCTGACTCTATGTGATCCTATAAAATATCATGGACTCGAATACAAATTTTTAGAATATCATATTTTTGCTTATCCTTACAGGCGTACACCAAGATTAGGTCCCACAGGGTAGTAATCTGATCTTTCCGTGGCATTGCTAATGCCATCTTTAAATATGCTGGTTGCGATATTAGATTACTTTCTTGTTAACCGTATTGGTACTTACTTATTAATATTTTTTACCGACTAACAAAATCAGTATGTACCTATGTTTACTAAGAAAACTAAAAGTGTTTATGTCTACAAAAAGTAAAAAGATAGGTAGCCATTTAGAGTCGATGCCAGCCAAGGCAAATGACATAAAATGTTATTGTTCCTTAAATTGAAAAAATATCAATGCTTTATTGGTTGGCACCGATTCCAGTAGGCTTATTTTTTACTTTTTGAAGTCGAGTCAACTAAGAATCAAAAGAAATATTTCTTTTTATTCTAAGTTGA
This sequence comes from Chrysoteuchia culmella, assembly GCA_910589605.1. Taxonomy (NCBI): domain Eukaryota; kingdom Metazoa; phylum Arthropoda; class Insecta; order Lepidoptera; family Crambidae; genus Chrysoteuchia; species Chrysoteuchia culmella. The sequence continues at coordinate 10,061,837 of OU342664.1, read as the reverse complement.
CATCTTATAACCCTGTTATAACCCTATAGGTCTGTCGAAATCAAAACGACATTATTTGCACATAATATTTCAAACAATAAAATAACAACTCATCTACTTACACTCTATCGATTTCACATTCTAAACCAATAGGGAAAACCGAGTAATTCCCGTTTTCAATCCGTTTAAACCTAAAGTGAATGTAAATGGTCCTGTAAACTTTCTAGGCCGTGGAACAATGTGGCCATATTTCTGGAATCAATTACATCGGGCGGGCCGCAATAGCCTCCATAACTACACACTTAAGTCACTATCGGCCGATTAGTTTATCTTCATAGATGGAACTACACTTTTGTCTCGCTTTATCTCCTACACGGATTAAGGCGATACTCGAAAAAATATGCAGAAGCGAGATAGCAATGAGAAAACGACGCATACGACAGCGAGGCCGATTTTGTAGATTAGGTAAAATAAACACAAAATGACTTCGTATTAAAAAAACTACAGCGATTTTAAAAAAAATGCTTCTATACGATCCTAAATATTATTGGTGTCCACTTATTTTCCATTTCCAATAGTGTAAGTAACCCCATTTAAGAATAATCTTGAATTTTTGTATTTTTAGAGGTCTTTTCGAAAAGAAAAAGTGTCGAGGCAAAATCATAAAATCGTGTTATTGAAACTATAGAATCTAGATAAAGGTATGAAATATATATATGTTATTACCAGATTTGTAATAACTGTAACCGTGCTATAGTTTTATATCAAAAAGTCCATACTTTTTCCGAGAAACGCGTTAAAAGAGGGTGATATTAAAAGCCTATCAACGGACAGGGCATATTTAACGAAATAGATTTACTAAGCGATGATAATAAACTATGTAATCCCGCACTGGAAAGAAAATTGGAAGATTATCTTCTTATCTCATAGTAAAATATTTTTTTTTTGTTACAGACAAGTTGGTAAGTTAGTAAGCTATTAAAAGGGTGTACACTGTACACAAATAAATTGTTAATGTGAGTGCTTAACTTCGCCAACAAACTGCCATGCAGTTTGGTGAATGTTTATGTTATGTTAAACCTCTTATTGTTAACTTTTTGAAATAAATAAATAATTAAAAAATATATATATACGAACTCTATTGTAGGCGACGGGCTGGCAAACTGTGATTATTTTGTAGTATTTTGTCCGGACAACATCCGATCACACGTGACGTCGTCGTTGAGGGGAGGCTATGAGCGTAATGTTTACACATTTTTTTTACTGTGATGCTGCACCTTTGTTAGCCTGCCAACCTCCCAAGGGATAATATAACTATTCACTTAAGTCACTATCGGCCGCTTAGTTTATCTTAATAGATAGAACTACACTCTTTGTCTCGCTTTATCTCCTACACAGATTAAAAAAAAAAAAAAAAAAAAAGTAAATGTCTTTAGTAAACTGGGAGCTTAAGAAAGAAATAGAATGCGCCAGCTGATAGCTTTTCAGTGCCCAGTCTTTACCATCAACTCTTTGCGATTATTTTTAGGTTATTTTTAGGTGGTGAGAGCGGGATGCTGTCGTACGGCGCGTAAAGCAGCGTCTCACTCTTAATACCTGAAAATAACCTAAAATGAATAGCATTACAGTTGATGGTGGGCCCCCAGATAGTAAAAGCTTATCAACGCACAGGGCATATCGAACTCTATTGTATGCGACGGGTTGGCAACCTATCATTATTGTTTCCGGACAACATCCGATCACATGTGTCGTCGTCGTTGAGGCTATGAGCGTGATATATACTTTTATACTTTTTTTACTCTCATGCTGCACCTTATCTAGACCGTGAGACAAGGTCCTCATATATTTATGAAACACCTCAAAAACGCTGGAAGAACATCTTCATTATCAACAACTTTATGTATGACAAGAAACTTAAAAATGGTTTTAAAATGTTCAGTTTCTGATTTTAAGTCGCCCTGGTTGGTTTTTTTCCGAATATATAAATGTACAGACTTTTTTGTGTTTACGATTTTATTATAGGTATAGATAAATGTTGAACAAGAAAATATACTAGAAAAAAGCAACTTGTCTCATGTCGCCCTGACGGGCGTATGTAGGTACATATTGTATATCTTTATGTATGTTTGTTTCTTATCGTAAAAAAGTGCTTTTTAACTCTATTTTATGAATTTATGAATGAATTGATTATGTTTCCGCGACTTTACTGTTGCTTCCATACAATACCGATTGTTTCGGAAATTTTTGAGGGCTCTGTCGAAAATATACCTGAAACAAATGACAGTCAAATGAACACTGGTATTTATCAAATAAATCTATACATTATTTAAAGAGGAAAGATTTAATTGTTTGTTGGTTTGTTTGCAACGAATAAACTCAAAAACTACTGAACGGATTTGGATGAAATTTGGTACACAGATAGTGGATAGCCTGGTCATGAACATAGTCACCAGTCAGTATTTAGCCCGATATCCCTACGGGAACGGGAACCACGCGGGTGAAACCGCGAGCGGCCGCTAGTAAAATATAAGTAATTGCCAGTACACTGTGCTGGCAAGTGTACAGTTCAGAACTCATCAAGTTTTGTATGAAACCTTAAACCGCTCTCTTGTAGCGATCGCGGCAATTCCCGGTAGTGATTTGTTCCTCGTTCGTCCCAAAGGTTCGCCCCACATCCCTAAGTTTTCCTGGTTCGCCCCACGTCAATGTAAACTAAAAATAAATAAACTCCGTACTTGAGATGGGCAGCATGACCAATCAGGACTTATTATACTTAAAAAAGCTGCTGCCTATAACACAGAAAAAAAATCCTTACTATAAAATTAATATAAGTATACTTGCCACGCAGAACCCTTGAACGTCTATCATGGTACGCCTATATGATATGACCACAGTGTGAGCAGGGATGGAAACTTATATGGACATACTGTGTTAAGATTGGTACCAAATCGAGCGCAAGCGAATATCGCCTAAATGCGGTCGCTAATAGGACACATAAACTAAACAAATCGTTTTATTATATCTCTTTATGAAAATAATCAAATTACAATATGTTAATGAAATAAAAAAATACATAAAGTCACTTCTGTGATAATTTCCGAAGCCATGATTTATTCATAATCTCTGAAAGGACGACGCAACTTGTGTGTTTTGCATTAGAATAATATACCAAGTGAAGCAAGTATTACATATGCAATGTTTCTTAACTTTTCATCACACTCTTATGAAAATAGAATTTTGATTCTTGACGATCAGCTAATAAGTGCTAAGTGAAGATGTAGGAGATTTATATTATATATATAAATATATATGATTGTAGATAATATTTGATTAATTACGTAAAGAGAATAATAACAACAATCTATCAGACAGACACACACATTGACCTTATTTCAAAAAAATATGGTTTAGCACTTTTTTATCGTTTATCAACCACAAGTTTATCGGATGTCAACCAGCGGAGGCATTTAAATAAAGACGTACTTATATAATTATATCATTCAGTGACAGGACAACTTCAACGGTCTTACCACAAAATAGTGTTATCGCGTGTATGATAAGGTAAGCAGTGCTTAAATGTGATGCTGACACTTTTGACAATATTGTTTATGTAATATTTGTCCCAGATGGGAATCGAATCCTTGAACCCACGATCCCTTGCGAAGTAGGTTCGATTAATTCCACTGCGTCGTTGGGCCCGTCAAAATCCTAATGTAACCCGAAAATGTTATTGAAATAGAAAAAAAATCCCAGCAGTGAGCAAAGTGTCAAAGGAAAAAGCTTTACGATGTAATATCAATCACGATAAACCTATAGAGTTGAGCCTCAACAAATCACTGAAACTACACTTTTTCTCCCAAAATCATCATTAATCAGGGTTCACACTTTGTTTTTCAACACTAACGCTTTTAGTGACAGCGTAGGGCGTCCAACTTTGAGGCTGGTAAAAAACTTTTCGGATGAAAATATAGTTTTCACCTTACACGCTCGGAAAAGGAGGTTTTGTCATTCGCTTTCTGCGTGGAAAATGCGCATTTTGCGGCCTAGCGTAGTAAATACCTTTTTTTAATTTAAAACCTAAAAATATGTCCTAATGCGATCCGAATCGCACTATTTACTTTTATGTTACATTTTATTCTTAATTTAAATAACTTTGAATTATCTGATAAACATTAAACAAGAAAATGTACTAGAAAAAAGCAACTTGTCTCATGTCGCCCTGACGTAATTCGAACCCGCATCCTTGGGAATCCGGCCCAATGCACTAACCAATTATTATGCTACAGAGACCTATGAGGACATGTCGAATGTTTCTATTACATTCACCTTTCTACGGTATTACGGCCACCGTCGTTTTATCAATGAGAGAATATCCTCGCATTCGAAATAAACATTTTTACAAATGTTTGACTATCGAAACAGCTATCTAATTATATCCCGTCAGGGCGACATGAGACAAGTTGCTTTTTTCTAGTATATTTTCATGTTTAATGTTTATCACATAAAAATAGCATTGAAATAATTATAATACTTAGACCGTTTTAGATTTAATATATTTTTATAATAACTTGAATCATAAAAACAATAACAATAAGATTAAACTATTTGTTAAAACAATTTTATATATATGATGGGTGAGATTTCACAACCTATGATTGGATTTCGGAACGTGATATAAACCTTTATTTTAATCCAACTTCAAAAAAGGAGGAGGTTATCAATTCGTGTGTATGTATTTTTTTGTACTCGGTCATTTACGAACCGATTTGAATAATTTCTTTTTTTTGTTTGACAGTGGTGTTTTTTCAAATTGGTCCCATTAACGTCAAGACATGATCTGATGATGGGTTTTTGGTGAAATCGAGGTGAAACTCTTCAAATATTATAGTATATCTATTTCGATGTTTTCTTAAGTAACTAACTGCATTTGCTTCAGTAAAGCACAATACGGTGGAGTGGAACTGATGATGAAGACCACAAATGGTCATCGGAACTATTAAATATTTATGACTTTAATGTGGTGTATAAGCAATTTATGCTCGTCTCAATGCATGTGATGAAGTGGTGCTAATGATGAAGTGCCAGGAGAACTCCTCAATAAATAACGTCCCTGCGAAGGGAAAAGCAGCATTTTGTAAAAGGTGATGAGCTGTTGACATAAAGTTATTAGTGTAGGTGCGGGATTTCTACCTTTAAGTATTTAACAGTTCCGATGACCATTTGTGGTTTCATTATCAGTTCCACTTCACCAAATGGTGCTTTCCGGAAGCATATGCATAAGTTACTATAGAAAACACCAAATCGCTATAGGAGTGCCTATAATATTTGAAGAGTTCCCTGGATTTCTCCAGGATCCCATAATCAGATTCTGACATGATGACAACGAGACTACATGGGAAGTATACCCTTTCGAACAAAAAAAGAATTTCCTAAATCGGTCCAGCATTACATACATAAAAAAAATAAAAAAAAGATTCCGTCGAATCGAGAACCTCCTCCTTTTTTGAAGTCGGTTAAAAACCAACTTGGCCACAAGTGAATTCTCAGATGCGACTCGAACCCACGACCTTTGGAAATCTAGTGCAATGCTCTAACCACTGAGCTACCGAGACTTGCGGACCACCGTCGAAATTCTCCAATACTTATATATTTTTAATACGCTGTAGGCCAGCATTGTCACATCAACTATCTACCTACACCTACTTATACAAAATTTTAAATAGAAAAATTTTTGAAAAAATCAGCTCGGCCAAAAAACTTTTTATTAAAAATATAAAAACCGACTTCAAAAAACTAAAAACCAAAAAGCTCAAATTTATGAAGTCGGTTTTCTTTTTTTTTTATAAAAAAAAAACAATGTTTTATAAAAAAAATGTTTTGTATGTACCTCATGACAATGTCAACATCTACCGAATTGTTTTTATTGTTATTCTAAGTTACAATTTATTCCTATTAAAAATTACTTTGAATATAATAATAATCCCTTTTTTATATCATTAAAACAAAAGGATTATGGTATAAAAGATAAAAGAGTTTTTTACCGGAAGTTGACCGCGGAAACATTCATACCCTCGCTACACTTAGGATTCAATCTTTGAATTCTAGAATCTTTCGTTAGCTCCGGTTTTAATAGAGGTAAGTCGCCGCTAAATCCAACTTTCCAGCCTTGCATAACAAATAACTATTTCCTTATTCGAAAGCAAAAGATGATAGTGACTTACTCCCTTTTATTTGCAACTTATTTTAACCTAATTTATCGTCAACAAAATTCATAAGTAGGATTTAAATATTCAACTGCATTGAACAGTAAGAAATTGAACATTTGGAGAATTTTGTACGCCCGATGTTTGCAGGTTTATCTATAAGCGCAGTACTCGTTTTAGTATTTTAATTACATTTCACTAATTTTATATATATAAAATTCAGTGCCATGTGGTGACGGCCTAAGAATACAAGTGTCACCACTCCCTTACATGCCTGGGATGTCTTAAGAGTCGACTAAGAGGCTCAAAGCATTGAACACCTGTGCGAGAGAAGGAAAACTTGAAACAAACCCTCTACCAACCCGTCTGGCCAGCGTGGTAGCAGTAGGCTAATAGTCTCCTATGAACGCCACAATAGGCGTGAGCTAGGAGAAGTCTATGTCCAGCAGTGGACGTCCACAGGCTGATGATGTGATAAATATCAGAGGAGAGAAAAAAACAGTTTACATAATACCTCATTCGATTTTTAATGTTGTCTTACTTTAGTTTTAGAATTGTTTTACCTAAAATATGGCTAACCTAGTAAGTCTACAAATGTTCCACATGAAAGTGAAACTGATAAATGGCTGTTGGCGAGAACATGCTGTTATTAATCGATTTTGGTGTAGTGTCCTATTGATTTAACGTTGTTAACCGATATTACAGGACTTTTATGATTATTTTTTGTGTCTTCTGGAGTCGTTTCCGAATTTCGTTGCCATTTTTTAAGAATCAGGAACTTAGTGATAACAAAGCCGGTATTTTCAGTATGACATCCATTATGCGAGGCAACAATAAAATCTACAAGTACATACTTTCACGCCCCTTGCAAAGTTGGCAGTGGATCAAAGGTGCTGCTTGAGAGTAAAATGTGAAATATTCCTAGACACATTTCATGTTAACTACGACCGACGCCACAAATGGCATTGGATGGGTCTACGCAGCTCAGAGGGCCTAGTGTGAGTTTGCAAATGTCCAAACGTTACCATCGCGTGAGAGTAAAAATTTGTCAGATAGCTTTAATACAATTGGAATAAGGTTGACAATTAAACTCTATTCGCAAACTGCGGCGTAAGCGAGTAAGGTGAGAAAACTCAAACTAAGCACTCAGAAACAATAGTGACATGGTTGCCAGCCCCTAATTTTCGAATATTCCGGATGCAGTAAAATTTATTTTTCACTTAATTATTTTCCTCCATACTTTACCAGCATCTTGTATAACGGCTGAAATATAATGTGTGACGCAGCCGTTATACAAGACGTGTATTTCAGCCGTTATACAAGACGTGTATTTCACGTGTTATTTTAATTGTCAGATAGCCTTAATACAATTGGAATAAGGTTGACAATTAAACTCTATTCGCAAACTGCGGCGTAAGCGAGTAAGGTGAGAAAACTCACACTAAGCACTCAGAAACAATAATGACAGGTTGCCAGCCCTTCGCCTGCAATTAGTTTTCGAATATTCTGGATGCAGTAAAATTTATTTTTCACTTAATTATCTTTCTCCATACTTTACCAGCATCTTGTATAACGGCTGAAATATAATGTGTGACGCAGCCGTTATACAAGACGTGTATTTCAGCCGTTATACAAGACGTGTATTTCACGTGTTATTTTAAGTGAAATATAAATTTTACTGGATCCGGAATATTCGAAAACGATTGTAGGCGAAGGGCTGGCAACCTGTCACAATCTGTCGTTACGTGTACAAACACCCTAAAATCATTAAGCTGAGTTCACATAATCAGATGAATTATTTCGTCGCGTTACTGAGATAAAAATTTCGAGCCTACGTGGTTCCATTAAAATGCAGATAGCGTTAGGCCGAATATTTGACTGAACAAAAGGTATAGAAGCTGTCGTATTGTGTCCCACTGTTTGGTATTAAAATTATATTTAAATATTAAAATTAGACTATATATTTTTTTTATAAATTCAAAGTATTGATTAAATATTACTCCAGATAATGTAATATGTTTCTCCTACGACTAGATTGATTGTCGTAACATCTTTTTGTGCGTGTACGTAAACAAGTAGTTGCTTTTGAAAGGCAATTTCTTTAACTTTTTTGGAGTCTCCTCTGTCGTAATCTTATAACAAAATGTTGTCAGGAGTTAATCTAAATGAGGTTGAAGGTACATACGCATATTCAATTAATAACGTGACTTTTCCATTAACTTTTTTTTCAATCTTAAATATTAGGCCGATACTAAAATAAACACAGCAGATGTAAATACAATGGGTATTAGACTTTTATAAAGGCAAGTGCCTTTTTTTTGTGTAAACACACATTGAAATACATAAAAACTCCAGCAACTAAGTCAGTTTAAAAAGAACAAGTTAACTTATTCCACCTTGGTACCTTAAGTAAAGAGTATACCTGCCTGGAATCTAGACTGTAAAACGTCATTTTCTCTAGCTTGTTGAAATTACTGCAATTTCACTATCGACGTAAAGAAAAGCTAACGACATTGCAATAACTTTTTGGTATTAAGTTTAGTATTACAGCAGTCTCCGTTCACAGGATAAGTTTTTAATAACAAATATGAAGTGCAATCAGATCATATTGCATTTTTATTAAATAATAAGCTAGTAGCCCAACTAAGGTTTCACCTGCGTGGTTTCCGTCCCCGTGGGAATATCGGGATAAAATGTATCTTATATTGTATTTCAGTTTATAAACTATCTATCTGGGTGCCAAATTTCATCGAATTCGTTCAGCAGTTTTTGTGTGATTGAGTATCAAACATCCTACTCGTATTAGTAAGATTCCTAACATATTAAAATAATGAAAATCATTTGCAGAAACTCATATAACCTATAAAATGCTCTTTGAACCTTTTTGTATTTAATACAACGTTCCAAGCAAGCGGAACGGCGGAACGCTACAAAGGTCCGATAGTTCGACTTTCCCGCATTTGTTCTGCTTTTTGGGATCGGAACAAATTGAATCTGTCCGACATTGTGTTGGGGCATTGATTTGAATTATAGGAATCTACTGAGTTGCAAGACTTCTGGAATCTTAGGTTCTTGCTATTTACGATTGTTTTATTTATTTACTGAGGAATGAAAGCGATCCGTTTGGGGTTCTAGGTCGTTTGTTTGTTTTTCAATGAAGTAAAACAACTATTAAGGATTAAAACAAACTCTTTTTTTATAAACACATTGCGTGTTATGAATGGGGCGATGATTACTTAACTGTGTAAATGAAAGATAGTTTTCTTTATCTTGCTGCTGTGCTTGCTGCAGGTTTATCTTTTCTTGTTAAAAAATCGGAAATTAAAGAATTGAAAATTATTTATAAAAAAAGTTGAAATCTTAACAAACCTTTTCTTTTATTTCAATAAGCTGATGAAACAGACTACCATTACAATAATACAAGAAAAAAGGTTACTTAACCTTCGTAGCTTGTGAATGCTTGAATAACTCTGACCTTTAATCCCTATTTATGCCACTATTAACTTAATCCCTGGATTTGACCGCATCAATTTGGGTGAATGTAAGTTGTGTCGCATTCAATATAGGATGAATGACCCGGCTTTGGCTGCTTTAAGTAGCTTTAGCTTTTATCATTAAGTTTATTCAAGTCTGAACTAGGGACAAGAAAAACTTTGACGATTTATTACGTAGGTATCGTGTGATAACAATAACATTAAAAGCATTATTTTCTTTAAAAATAATTTGTAAAATAAATTATAGCATGTTGTAAGAATTCATAGACAATAGAATTATGGTAACCCAAATTTCTTTGGTGTACCAACACTAATGGCGTCTCTTCCTCTCTGTGATTTCTGTAATTGTACCTAATTACTTTACTCTTTGAATTGTACGAATGTTGTGTTGTGTGTTCCTGTTCCGGACAATTTGTAAGAAATACGTTTCAAGCATCGTGTCGTGACTATGATCGATAATGGCTGGCTGCAAACGATAATACAGGGAATGCAATTCGCCTGGTTGGTGTCCAAAACTGGAGCATATGGAAATTACTGGTACGAGTCCTATTGAACAGCTTAGAGCTGTAGGAAATTGTGAGAAGTCTTTACAAGCCGGAGAAAGGCAAAAAGTGGATAAAAGACGACGCCAAGGCGCATTAAATTATAGTCAATAGATTAGCAGAGAATGTAATCATACATCTTGTGAACTGCCACACAAGTGCCGAAATTGGGTTAATCATCATACAATCATCGTGCAGCTTCCATTTAATACAATTGATTTTTTTCTCATATAATTTGATTATGGGAAGAAGTATCAGCGAACACATATCTGGACTACAAGATATCACTACTAAAAAGATGGAGCTGGGTCAGGAAGTCAGCGACAAAATGTTGATGACAAAAATAATTATGTCACTGCCAGAAGAATACAAACATTTCATCAGTGTTTGGGAGTCAATAGAAGAAATTAAACAGAATATAAATAATCTCACAGCAAGGTTGTTGATGGAAGAAGAGAGGCTCAGTGGAAAAGAAATCACAGAAGAAACTAACCAGTCTAAATCAATTGCATTGGCAGCTGACGGAGTGTATATGAAAAAAAACCTAATGTTAAGTTGATTAGTATGTGTTAGTGAAAGTAATATCATAAAGAAGTTTGAGTAGCTTATTGAGTTGAGTTTTTTCAGTAAAGATGTAAAAGAAGTGTGATTTTTGTTTATTGTAGTGTAGGTAACAAAGAAAATTTAGTTCCGTTGATTTGGTATATTGTGTTAGTAACTTAAAAAGTAAAATGTTAAGAATTAAATGATAATTCTATTGGGGAGGGGTGTTGTGAGAATTCGTAGACAAGAATTATGATAACACTAAATGTCTTTGTTGTGGCAACACTAATGGCGTCTCTTCGTCTCTGTGACGAATGTTGTGTAGTGTGTTCAATCAAGATTAATAAAACAATCCGGTGGAATCTAATAATATTTTATTAATACCAGCCTATTTAAAGCACTCTGCTATATATCAGCATTAAAGAAGAAAGGCCTTTAATATTCAAATGTTAGTACGCAGACAAGTAATGCGAAGTCATTAAAAATACCTTATTAAGTAGGAGAGCCCTTGCAAAACGACGATAAATTGAAGAAAATTTATCCTCGGAATTTCTCATTTTCTTAATTTACATTATAATCTCGTATTTAATATCAATATATTTCTCGTATTTTAAATAGCCAAACATATCGATTTGTTTGTATGCTCTAAGGGTGAATTCGCTAGGCTGGCACTTTATGTCATTTGTTATAATATGTAGCTGTCTATCTGACAATTGAATAGTTGGCCTTTAGTATGTGATTGTCATTTCAATTTAGTTGGTTAATAATTTAACTGACTGATAACTCTTATCTGAGCATTGAAAAATCGGCCTTTAGTGATATAAAAAACAAAAATATGAAAAAAGGGAGTAGTATGGTTAATTCAAAGTTATATAAAATATCAATATATTGTTACATTTAATAACAAAATAAAAATGGTTTATGTCACGTTCCGAAATTCAATCATAGGTTGTAAAATCTCATTCATTCTACATATAAAATTCTTACAACAAATAGTTTAAACTTATTGTTATTGTTTTTATGATTCAAGAAACTAAAATGATAATATAAAACCAAAACGGAGTACTAAAACGAATTCAAAGTTATTTAAAATAAGAATAAAATGTAACATAAAAAGTCAACAGTGCGATTCGGAGCGCATTATGACGTATTTTTCTTCCTAAATAAAATTTTTTTTTTTACCACGCTAGGCACTATTTTCGGCGCAGAAATTGAATGACCAACCTCCTTTTCCGAGCGTGTGAGGTGATAAAATGTTTTTTCAAGCAATCAATATTTAAGATACTTACTTATTATTAAACTCAGTAAATCGTAAAGTCTTCAGATTGAGGAAAATTCAGACAGAAGAAATATATAAAAGTACTTTAAACAAACAAGGTAGCGCGACTTACTACTCGTGCTTGTTCGTCATCTTGAAGAGAATAGATGGAAGCCACCGAGTAAAATCGCTTGAGATGTTTATGAAAAGCTAAGTCCTTTGTGCCACTGCCAATGCATTTTGAATTTTAAATATATTACATTTTAAGACGAAATTTTAACGTAACTCATTTGACTATCAACTGATATTGCAATATTGAAGTACGAGTATATTCATGTTATTTAAAAGACTGCCGTCTCACTAATAATATTACTTTGATATTGCTCTGACAAGGTTAGTACCCAGTTACAGCTGTATTTAGTTACGGGGTTCATGATGTTACTAATTATTTACTATACCACCATGTATACATCTACTCATGAAACAATAAATATATTTGTATTTGTATTTGTATTTGTATTTGTATTTGTATTTGTATTTGTATTTGTATTTGTATTTGTATTTGTATTTGTATTTGTATTTGTATTTGTATTTGTATTTGTATTTGTATTTGTATTTGTATTTGTATTTGTATTTGTATTTGTATTTGTATTTGTATTTGTATTTGTATTTGTATTTGTATTTGTATTTGTATTTGTATTTGTATTTGTATTTGTATTTGTATTTGTATTTGTATTTGTATTTGTATTTGTATTTGTATTTGTATTTGTATTTGTATTTGTATTTGTATTTGTATTTGTATTTGTATTTGTATTTGTTACGAAAATATTCTATGTCGGGAAGTATCGCAAACAAACGCAAACGAAGTTGCGGCCACAACTAATCTATACTAATATACTAATATACTAATACTAATATAATATTATAAAGAGGAAAGATTTGTATTTTTGTATGTAACGAATAAACTCAAAAACTACTGGACCGATTTTGACGAAATTTGGTATAGAGAATCCTTAGACCCCAAGTAGTAACATAGGCTATAAATGATCCCAAAATTCCCACGGGAACGGGAACCACGCCGGTGAAACCGCGCCCGGCCTCTAGTAAACAATAAAAGTGTACAAAAGTTTTAATTTTTTTTGCTCTTGCATTTATTGCTAAAATGTTATTGTTACTTGGTTTTTTTCCCTAAGTGCTTAGCTTAAATAATAATTGCTTGTATATTTTGTGGGTCTCTATCTTTAAAGTATTACAATAGGGTAACAAACAATAGGTTATATATTTTGACGACCTGTGCCCCTACCGCGCAAGTGTCATCGTCATCGACATCGAAATCATTTGACAGATGGATGTGACATATTGCTCTTAGTCTTTGGTAAGTTTTGATTTGTGTCAAAAAGAAGCAGCAATGTGTCACATCCATCTGTCAAATGAAGTCGATGTCGATGCCTTCGACACTTGCACGGTATGACCCCTGTTTGGCGCACGACTTCTCGTAGTCGTCGATACCCGCCTTCTGCGCCAGAGGTCCCGAGTTCGATCCCCGACAAAATATTTGTGTGCATGAAAATGTATATTTCTGTTGGTCTGTGTGTTTAATATATTATGTACGTATTTACAAAAAAAGAGCATATATTATGTTTATCCGTTATCTAGTATCCATAACACAAGTTATTCATGATACTTAGGCCCGTATTCCAGAACGTGACTCAATTGAGTATAGTTAAAAAGGGATGTCGCTACATGCCATGAATAAGCGCGTCCCTTTCTAACCGATATTAAGTATAGAGCTATATATATATATATATATATTAGCTTGAGTCACGATCTGGAATACGCACCTTAATGTGGGGCTAGATAATTGCTGTGATTGTATGCAAATATTTATTATTATTCATATAGACTTGTATTACTTTTGAATGATTACACTAACACATATTATATTCAACTCGGATGTGACGTCTACAGTACATGCGCATACATACGAAACCTTATTTACAAACCTCAAGAATATTTGCATTACGAACATACAACCGTCATTACTTTTTTACATCACATGTTTCAGTACAATATTGCTCTATTACTTTTTACGTAAGTTCGTGTGACGACTTCTCGTAGTCGTTGCTACGATGCTACGCACGTAGCTTAGAATCTACGCCGTAGTATAGCATTGTTTTTTAAACAACTATTATTAAAGCTTGAAAAAACAATAGAGTTGTTACTGTATGCTAAACTACTAGACATATATTGTTATAAAGCCTTTTTGATTCACAAATTCTTCATTCAAACTGCACTTTATTAGGAAGAATTTTAAAGAA